>CM053788.1:189781230-190981230 GCA_028749045.1 Cupressus sempervirens
ATCTTATTTTGTTTTAGTTTTCTTAGCTATTGATTTTTTTAAAAAGATTCCAACTCCCAATTGTACTTTACAAATTATTTTCAATTACACTAATTTTAATGTCTTCTTATCAACATAAATGGTAAACCTAATAATGATAATATTTTCTTGCATTAGTTTTTTCTATTTAATATACAAACTATAATCTTATATGAAAAATTAAAAGCTGGAAAGAAGTTTTATTTTGTACCTTGTAAGTTTTTGATAGGAAAGAATGGCGAGGGTTGAATAATTAATAAATCTGAAAAATAGTAAACAAACTTTAGTTTTAACATAGAAATAATTTGATAAAAAATAACTAATTGTATGTGACCTTTTATATAAAGTTATAAATTAACAAATATTAGAAAAAAAAAAAAAAAAAAACTTTTAACATATTTAAATGAACAAATTTGAAAAACTATAAAGAAACTTCAAATTTTAAATTATATTTTGATTATAAAAAAATAATGATACATTCTAAAAATTAACTTAAATTTCAATAATGCCTTTTTTATTAGAAGGGCATTATTTTAAAATATTAATTACAGATTAAAAAAACTATAGCTGATAACTTCAAGCTTGTCCTTTGCTGCAAAATATGCATAAAAAAGTTAATGGACAATTCTTTATACATAGACTTTTGTGTTAATTGTCTTCACAATATATAATATTAACGAGGCATATATAATAGAAAACAAGGAATGGTATCTCTCCGTAGAAAAATCCTCTCCTGAGCGATAATGTGGTAGCAGATTTTGGAGGAATGTGTTCTATGTTATTATGGACATTTAAATTCGAATTCCATCGTGAACCAATTTCATTTTAAATTTTATTGGAGTGTTGATTTCACTTATTTCACTGCTAATTTTTAACAGAAGTGCTGACCAGGCTGGTGAATTTTATTCTTCCAGTAATAACGATTTCAATAAGATGTGAGGGGACATAATCAAACTGGTATCCATAATTATGCCTATCATACACGTGTAAAATCGACAGGGTAAAGGAGTCTTTCATAACAGTGTTTCCTCACTCGCGGATTTGACGAGAGTTTTGTCCTTGTCGCTTCTGACAGTGTGAACCGATCATCGATACCTATTTGCGAACGAAAACATATCACTTCAATGGTCACACATGTGAAAAATCTAACTATTGCAGTCACTGATTATTAATCTCCTATCGTAAATGATTATTAAATAGCTGAAAAAAAATTTCCAGCTACTATTGAAAAATAACACAACTGCAACTTCACTTATAAAATACGGAAAGAAATGAAGAACACAATGAACACAATATTTTCGGACAAATTGTCCTTGGAAAAACCCCTAAGGGAAAACCAGTTCTACAAATGAGGAATTATATTAAACTTCAGCAAATCAAGAGATACAAAATTCCTTGCCTTTCACTGACAGAACTCCGACAACCTCCCAATTTCTCCCGCTGATATTCCCCACTACTATCCCCATGCTAACACTGTGCCCTTGCTAACACTGCAAGACTGTTTGCTAACACTGCAAACGTTTCTCCAAAACTTCATTTTCTCCAAATGACCCAATGACCCCTTTTTATACTACACCTATTGGTAAACCAATGACCTAGATTAAATCAAACCAACGGCTGAGATTAAGACAAGTCGACAGCCAATAATAGAATTGGTTGCAAGGTGTCCAAAAGGGAATCACTAAAATTAGTAAATAATTATCCTTGCAATAACCATTTACTAATTCTTGGCAAGTGGACAAACAGTTGTCCAAACTACCCATAACTAATGTTGCTATACATAGATAAGGACGAACAGTTGTCCAAGCTACCCATAAATACTACTGCTATTTTCAAGTTAGAAATAACAGCTGTCCAACTAACAATAATTAACACTTCCTCTTAGCGAGGAAGTTGTTCTGCATGACACCCATCTTATCTCTGAAAAAAGATAAATTTGGCCTTTCCCAAAGCCTTCGTCAGAATGTCTGCTACTTGCTCATCTGTAGGTATGTATTGTAGTCGAACAATACCTCGTTGTACACAATCCCTGATGAAGTGATATCTGATATCTATATGTTTAGACCTATCATGAAACATTGGATTCTCAGACAACTTGATGCAACTCTGATTGTCACAATGTATCACAATAGTCTCAACCTTCTGACCAAACAAGGCTACTAACAACTTTCGAAGCCATATAGCTTCACATGTCGCCATGCTAGCTACTATGTATTCTGCTTCTGCTGAACTTAGAGCCACAGACTTCTGCTTCCTGTTGAACCAAGATACAACTCCTGATCCCAAGCTGAAACAACACCCTGAAGTGCTCCTTTTGTTTGTTGTACTTCCCTCCCAATCTGCATTAGTATAGCCTATCAACCTGATACCTTCACCTCAAACATATTTGATCCCATACTTGACTGTACCACACAAGTAACGTAGCACATGCTTAGCCGCTATCCAATGCATTCTCTTTGGTTCAACCATGAACTGACTAAGAGAGTTTACTGCAAATGCTATATCTGATCTAGTGTTGACCAAATACATAAGAAAACCAATCAACTGTCTATATAAAGTGGGATCTACATCTTTCTCCTTAGTTGTATCTACCTTCCTCCAATTCGTGATCATGGGTGTAGACATGGATTTGCAATCCTCCATCCCAAATTTCTTCAAGATTTCAATGCAATATTTCCCTTGACCAAGGAAAATCTCCCCATCTGTCTGCCACACTTCCATGCCTAGAAAGTAGTGCATAAGTCCTAAATCCTTCATCTCGAACTCTTCTGCAAGGTTCCTCTTGCAATCCACTATGAGCCCTAGTGAACCTGTAAGAAATAGGTCATCCACATAAAGAACAAGAATGAGAATCTCACCTCCAACCATCAAGTAGTAGAGGTTAGCATATGCTTTACTCTTCACAAAGCCCATTTTCTACAAGTATGTATCAATGCGCTCATAGCATGCTCTAGGAGCCTGCTTGAGTCCGTACAATGCTTTCTTCAATCTGCACACGTGGGTCTCTTTGTTGTGTGCTACAAAGCCTTCTGGTCGTTCTATGTATACCTCCTCCTTTAACTCACCATTAAGGAATGTTGTCTTGACATCCATTTGATGGATTTGCCATCCCATCTGTGTTGCAAGTGAGATTACAGCTCGTATAGAAGTATACCTGGCAATAGGAGCAAATGTCTCCTCATAGTCTATTCCCTCCTTCTGAGAGAACCCCTTTGCCACAAACCTTGCCTTGTATTTCTCGATGCTACCATCTGCACCGTGCTTTATCTTATAGATCCAGCGTGATCCAACTACAACCCTATTTGTTGGTCTAGGTACTACCTCCCACACATCATTCTGCATTATTGAAGAATATTCCTCAACCATAGCATCTCGCCATACTTGATGTTCTGTAGCTTCCTGATAGCTAGAAGGCTCACTATCTACCAACTGACTAACTAATGCCACATAGTCATTGAACTTGGCTGGTTGTCTTTGCTGTCTAGTACTCTTCCTAGGAGCTCCCACAAACTCCTGAGTATCCCTTTGTGTATTTGGAACCACATGGGTCCCGCTGCCAACTGTAGAGGATGAAATGTCAACCTCTAAGTCTTCTAGATGCATTTCATGTTGCACTTGTTGCTCCGTGCTCTATGAATCTTCACCACCTAAGCCTATATTTGTACTAATAACTATACTTGTGCTTTGTTGCCCTTGACTAGGCCTTGTAGCTTCTACTAGCTACTAACTCTAATCATCTTCTAGCAAATCTCTTAACCTTCTAAATGCCTTGTCCTACATTAATTTTACATCATGTATGAAAATAATTCTTCTGGTCCTAGGGATAAAAATCCTAAATGCCTTTGGCAAAACACGAGAGTTTTGTCCTTGTCACTTCTGACAGTGTGAACCGATCATCGATACCTGTCTGCGAACGACAACATATCACTTCAATGGTCACACAAGTTGAATCCCTCCAACTTTTAGCAATTACTTTCGAATGCGCAAGTTACAACTAAAGACGTCTTATACATGTGCTACAACTTGTTATAGAGGAATGATGATGTACGGTTAGGATGAATTACATGGTCGTTCATAACTGTGCTATGATTTGAGTTGTTACTCTTCAATTTGAGGTTCTCCTCCTCATATAGGGAAACCCTTCTGCGTAATAAAATAATACTAATATTAATTTTAGTAATTTTAATTTTAGTTTTTTTTTTAATACAATATTATTGATCTATTTTGTGCGCAACTTCCTATTAGTTCGGTATTGCATGCCACTGAGCTAGTAATTACAACTATATTCTTTGTTGCTTTCATTCAACAAGAGTTTTCGTTGTTCATTTTCCATTATCCAAATACCAAAAGTAAAAACAATTAAATAAGCTTAAAGTTGACAAGACATAAAAGTGGATATCATAATTAATTTGCAGTCAAGAATGAGAATTTCGCTCTTCTATGAAGTTTCTAAAAGCACTTGCTAGAGAAAACTTTTAGGAAAACTACGAGAAATTTCTAACAAGTACAAGAAAAATGTTTGATACCAAAAGTTAAAACAATTAAATAAGCTTAAAGTTGACAAGACATAAAGTTGCATATCATAATTAATTTGCAGCCAAGAATGAGAATTTCGCTCTTCTATGAAGTTTCTAAAAGAACTTGCTAGAAAAAGCTTTTAGAAAAACTATGTGGAATTTCTAACAAGTGCAAGAAATATGCAAAGCTTAGCATTTAAAAATAAGGATGCATAGTGTCAAGTTATTGTCATTGAAGAATTTTTAGATTATTAAAGCTTTGTTTTGTTTAAATATTTTTTCTTTTATTCAATTAACCTAAAATATGATTGAATTAGTTGTATGATGAAGTGACTAATCTTAATACAAAACCTATTTTCTTTAATATTTTGACTAAACTCAATGTATTATAATATTGTTCAAAATATTAAATAATCTTAATAAAATCCTATATTATACAAATAATAAAATTTATGGTGATATTATAAGAATTGCAATATTTATTTTTATCATTATATAATTTTATTGAATATATTTATAGATGCTTTTATTGAATATAATTTTTTATTAAATAACATGTAAAGATATTGGTTGACATTATTTATTATTTTATTTGATTTCTAAAAGTTAAATGTATAAAATTTGTAAAATTATTTATTAAGTTTTGAAAATCTAAAACTACAAGTGTAACAAAAATAAACAATCAAATCTCAAATAAATAATTTCTAAATTTAAAAGTTAAAAGTTGTATTGACCTAATAATAAAGAAAAAGTTAAAAGTTATATTGACCTAATAATAAAGAAATTATGAATTAAAATAGAGTTTATTTAATAATAATAATAACCAACAGCCAAAAACTTCAAAATCCATTAGACCATGATTTTTGAATGCTTTGTTCATTTAATTCCCAAAGATCTAAGCAGCTTGTTCTCGTCCTCTCGAGAGGGCCCAGTACTTGAACGGGTTGCAATGCGAGGATGTTGCAATGATTGTCTGTCTTACTTTTTCTAAGAAAGAATCAATTGCAACTCAGATTTTATTTGAAGATTACAATTCTTTTGCAATTGATCCTACGATATTCTTGGCAGTGGAAAGATTATTAGCTATCATTTTGTCCAGCGCACTCTGTTTTATAAAAGTTTCATACATTTTGCTATTCCAGTCTTTGTATTCATGCCTTCCTCCTCCTCGATCACATCTCCTGAATTCTTTTGCAATTAACCCTACGATATTCATTATCTGTGCAAAGATCTTTCTAAATGTTAGCTATTGCTGTATCTAGCACACTCTGTTTCAGAAAGTTTATTTGCATTCATGGCTTCCTCCTCCTCCTCATCGATTGCTCCTCCTAAATTATATGATGCATTCATCAGCCACCGAGGCCCCGATGTCAAGGAAACCCTTGCTAAACAGTTGTACGAGCTTCTTCGGAAGAGAGGCTGCCGAGCATTTTTAGACCGGGAAGAGCTGCGAGGGGGAGATTCTATTCCTTTTACCATTCGCAATGCTATTTGCTCATCTTTTGTACATATACCGATTTTTTCCCCTGGTTATGCACAGTCCTCATGGTGTTTAGACGAACTTGTTTTTATGCTGGAACACCTACCTGATGCCCTTTTTATTCCTGTTTTCTACAATGTAGAGCCTTGGGAGCTTCGTCACACAGAGAACGAAAAGTCTCAGTTTGCTGCAGCATTTTCTGATTACGGAAGTAAAAGTAGGTATCTTGATAAGTTGGATGAATGGAGAAAGGCCCTCAAATCCGCTGCAGACATATCCGGTTTTGAGCTTAGCAAGCATCAAGAGTAAGATTACTATTCCTCTTGTTTTCCCTTTTCTCCTGTTCATAATACTCATCTAACCACGGATAACTTTCTAAAAAGGTTTTGGTTTTGGATTTCAGCAATTTGTGTGAAAATATTGTATCCCGCGTGCTACAAGTAGTGCAAGATAGGAAAAATAGGATACCCTTAGATGTTGCGAAATTTCCGGTTGGACTTGCTGAAACCGTCCAAGATTTTGAAAGTTTTGAGAAAAAGAAGCAAATAAAGGTCACTAGAGAAGGGATCTGTGGACTTGGGGGGTCTGGGAAGACCACCTTGGCGAAAGAATTATTTAACAGGAGGCGTTCAAACTACCATACATCCTGTTTTCTCTCTGATGTGAGAGAATTCCATGCCAAAAGTGAACTGCATTGCTTGCAAAGTCAGCTTTTAAAAGATCTTTTCCCTAAAGAGCCGGAGATTGAGGGTCTAGAGATTAGCAGCGTGCACCATGGAATCGGAAAGTTGAGGGTTCTTCTGGAAAGAGCAAGGAATTTGAATTTTCTTATAGTCTTAGATGATATCGATCAGCAAGACCAGTTAGATGCCCTGTTACCTGAAGGCATGTTGAGCTCCAGTAGCCTTGTAATTATTACAACCCGTGATCAAAGTATGTTAAAGGGTGCAGATAGCTGTTATAAGATGAGGGAATTGAATAAGACTCAGGCTAAAGATCTCTTCTGTAGTCATGCTTTCCATGGACGGGACCCGCCCATCGCATTTGGGAAACTGGTTGAAAGCTTCGTGGAATTCTGTGGAGGTTTACCCCTTTCTCTCAAAGTTTTAGGTGCCCATCTTTATGGTAGAGATGAGAATGATTGGAAGTTACAATTGGAAAAAGTTGAGAAAATCCCGCCTGAGGATATAATGAAGAGACTTAAAATTAGCTTTGATGGTCTTGATGAAGAGGAGAAACAGATATTTATAGATATTGCTTGTTTATTCAATAAGAAAAACAAAGTTAAGTTGAAAAGTACAGCAATATCAATCTGGAAGGCGTCCGGTTGGAGCGCTGAACTTGCCGTTCAAACCCTTCAAGATAAATGCCTAGTTGAAGTGGTTCCTAACAAGTTTGAAATGCATGATCACCTCCGCGATCTGGGCAGACTAATGGCAGATAAGTTGGGCCCCCCTAGGCTGTGGAGACCACAAGTTCTCAGATCCATGGTGTGCTTCTACATATTTTTTAAATTAAGCTTTTATTAAAAGACTCTCAATTTGTGTGTTTTTATAAAATCAAAATCTAGCCACACATTTAACCTGATCCTTTTCTATGTAGGAAGAGAAAGGATTTGAACGAATCCTAGCAGAAACAAAGGGCAGATGTTTCCATTCATTCCAGGATTCGTCCCTCAAAAGCAAAATTACTTATTTTGTAGGGAATTCAAGTAATTCCGCTGAGACTGACCTCTTGTGGCTTGAAATAGGCAAAGTAAAAGAGATTCCTCCATGGATTCCTCTGAAAACATTGCAATACTTATCTGTTTGCCGTGTGGAAGAAATGTGGAGCACTTTTCTGCAACAGTTGCACATCAAATCCCAGGTATTTTGCAATTCTTTACTGTAATTTAAATCTTTCTTCACAACAGAGCAGTCATTTCAGAATACTTGTTTGGCAAAGATTGCTTATTACTGAGAACTAATCCATTTTAGGAGTAATTGTGAATGCCAGGCCAGTTTTGAGTTGAGAAAGCTGCAGATTTTGTACTCTCCCTCTTTGCAAAAGGTTCCAGATTTAATAGGAATGTTCAGTCATTTGGAAGAATTAGAAATAGGGAGCTCACTTCTAGAATATATCAGGAACAGTGATATAACATCTATCCTAGAATCGCTTAAACAACTTAATAATCTTAGATCATTGAAATTATGGTGCCAGCGCCGTGACTCCATTAGGGATTTGAAGTTGTCATGTGAGCAATTTGACTTTAGGGATTTGAATTTGTGGTCTGGAAGCTACAGTGACAGACAGCGTAGCAAACTTAATTTGGAGGCTTCTACAAGCAGCCGCACGACTAGCCTTGAAACCATATTTTTTAGCAGATTAGCTAATATTTCGAAGTTACTAATTAGCGGAGAAATTTGTCCAAGACTTCGATCGTTGACAGTTGAATGGATGTGGAATTTAAATGAAATGAACTTAAAGCAACTAGACAGACTGGATACTCTTGAGGTGCTGGACTGTGATAATTTAGAAACATTATCAGGGTTATCTTCTCTATCAGGGCTTCATTCTCTTAGAGTGAAGGATTGTCCCAAATTAGTAACAATCTCAGGGTTATCTTCTGGGCTACAATCTCTTACCGTGAAGGTTTGTCACAATTTAGAGAGAATATCAGAGTTATCTTCTGTTAAAGGGCTTCAGTCTCTTACTGTGGAGCATTGTCCCAAAATGGAAACAATATCAGGGTTATGTTCTGAGCTTCAATTTCTTACTGTGAAGGTTTGCTGCAAATTGGAAACAATATCAGGGTCATCTTTTGTAAAAGGGCTTCAGTCTCTTATGGTGGAGGGTTGCCCCAAATTGAAAACAATATCAGGATTATCTTCTGGGCTTCAATCTCTTATTGTGAATATCAGTGACAAATTGGGAACAATATCAGGGTTATCTTCTGTAAAAGGTCTCCCATTTCTTAAAGTGGATGATTGTCCTCAACTGGAAATAATATCAGGGTTGTTTTCTGGGCTTCAATCTTTTAAAGTGAAGGTTTGTCACAAATTGGAAACGACTTCAGGGTTATCTTCTGAAACAAGACTTCAGTCACTTACAATGGAGGATTGTCCCAAACTGGAAAAAATATCAGGGTTATCTTCTGAAACAAGACTTCAGTCTCTTACAATGGAGGATTGTCCCAAATTGGAAAAAATATCAGGGTTATCTTCTGGAACAGGGCTTCAGTCTCTTTCAATTGAGGATTGCTCCAAATTGGAATCAATATCAGGGTTATCTTCTCTAATAGGGCTTCAGTCCTTAGAGTGAAAACTTCTTCCAAACGGGAAACAATACCAGGGTCAAGCTTCTCTAACAGGGCTCCATGTGTTGCACAGAATTGCGTAGGGTGGAAACTGCCAAATTCAACATCATCAAGAGCAATTCATGGTTTTGGGATGTCATCAGCTGCAGTGTCTAGAAGGTTTCAAAGAGTGGCAAGGGCCATTCTGCTTCATATTCTTTCCTTGAATCCTCTAGATTTCTCTACTCACCAATCCAAATTTTTTCTCTGCAAGATACTGCTTGTCAGTTAAATAAATTCTCATGCTTTTGTGTTTGGTACCCTTAAACACAACGATAATGGCAGCGAAGGGCATTTAGGTCATGCGAAGACCTCAAAACAGGGGGACAAGGGCTCTTTATGCAAGCTAGCTTGTGCACAAAACTCCACTATGCTTGGTGTTCACGAAAAAAATTACACAATTCTGAGCCCGCGATTGCTTCTCACCATTGCCATGGTCACAATAGTTGGCTCCATTCATCCAATTGCTCATTTCTTAGTTTCCTTTCTGGCCGTATTCCAAATCATTTTCTCCTTCATTAGTAAGTCGATCATCACTTAATAATCCACTGTATAAGCCTATATTTTGAATTTTTTTCAAGATTTTAATATTTTTGTGAAATCCTTGTTTGCAGCGCTTTATCCTACGTACTCTTAATAATTCACTGCATAAGCTGATGTTTAGATTTTTTGTTTTTCAAAATCTTCATATTGATATGAATTATTTGTTTGCAGTGCTTTGTCCTTTGTACTATTACTCGCAGAAGTACCCGACCTAAATCTTTTAATCCTGGTTCCCTTTACCCTTGGCATCAGTTTTTCTGTTCGGTTAAACTGTGTTTTCAACAATGGTAAGTGTTTTGTTCTATTATTTCCTTTCCTACTCTTCTAATTCTGTGTTCATGAAAGCTTTAGGGTTTTTTCTAATGTCTCCCTTACTGAATGGCAGTCTTTTTAACTTTTTTTTTGGTTACCACTAATGCGTATAAAACTGCACTGATTATCTCATTGGTTTTGCGGTTGCAAGGAAAGTGATGAGTTGACAATTGTAATGGTTGTGGTGGTGATAAATCTGACAATGTATACATTCTGGGCTGCAAGGAAAGGCCGCGAATTTACTTTCTGGTACCCATTTGTCATCTATTGATTCATGGTTCTTTTGGTTTTCATATTAATTCAGGTACCTTTTCTTTGATGCTATTTTTTTTCCACTGATGCCTGCTGTAATTTTCTGGTGATTTATCCTTTAAAGTTTCCGCATTAAGCCAAACAAATCTGCTGCTTAAAAAAATTGGATGGAGCACTTTTGTTATTCCCCAAGACTGAAACTGCAATCAAGGCTCCGGAAATTCAAGCATCTAAGTACAGAGCCCAACTACTTATAAGAGAATCCAGTGTTTTATGCCAGTGTGGAAGAGACCAAAGCGGGAGATTTTATAGGCAGATATGCACTGCATTCCAAGACGACTGGACTCCACCCAAAAAGACAAAACACTTGATGGTAACTCTCTTGCAATTTCATGGATGATTTTCGATCAATTTGTGTTACCAGGAAGCTTTCATTTGATTGTCAAATGCTCCGTGTGAAGAAATGCTATGCATGCGGAGTACAATTTGAATTTCAATAAACTGACTGCATGCAATATTCTTGAATCCTATCTTATTTCAGGAACTTATCTTTGTGTTTTAAAACTGATGGATGATTTTCTGTTTAGTAATACTAATTGTCAAACGTCTATCTTTTGTCCCGAGATTTTTGTCTGCTTTCTAGTTTGTATTGACCATTCCCCTTTCTGGACTTGGTCTTCTCAGCATTTCTGTACACATGTTTTACAACCGAAAAATTGGGATCAGGCTTCAAACTTGACATGTTTGGATATCTGGTTACATAGTACTACACTAATAAGAGCTTATCTAAAAATATTTTCACAGGTTAGTCCATATAATCTTTATAAATTTCAATAATGTTACTACAAAGAAATGACAATGAACTTTACCTGTATGAGAATCCAATAAGGCATATAGGTTAAGAGTTGAATTTAAAACCACACAGTTTCTGCCGGGATGTTTTACTAAACTATCTGGCCTTGTTGTGACTAGTTCATCTTTAATACAGACAGCTCATTTTCTCATAGTAGGCAAATCCACGATGTGCTTATATTCAATAGGAAGTGGCTTTCCAGTCGGTATAATTTGGATCTAAATGTTTCCTTATAGTCATTCTAGTAAATTCAATGCATCATGCCATTTATCAACTGTAATGATGGTCTACTTCCATTTGAAAAGTAATGTCTAGGCATTTGCTATGTGCACAGGTGAAGATTAATGTGCTGCAGAAGTTGAGCTTCTGCAGCACCAAATTGAGGGATAATTTACGACCCAAAATACTTCCTCTTGGAAATCTGCTTAATGGAGATTTGAAAGTTTTCTTCTGTGCATGTTCTTAGGTACTAAAATTGGACATGATTAGCCGTTGTCCATGTGGAGCAATCCATGCACAAGCTTGCCGTCCAAGGGCTAGTAGAAAAAAAAAAAGCTATTGATTGGAGGGAAAATGAGGAGAATCGTAGCTCCTAATCAACAATAGGTAGACTTCGTTTGATACGGGTAGCAATTTTTGTATACTATTGACTATTAGAATGATAATAATTTTTATAGTCATAGTAACTAGGTTTCTTAATGTTCGACCATGGCAAGATGCAGTTTTCATGGAGGTAGATGAGGAATATAAACCCTGCCAAGTGATTCAGAAATGGGTGTTTGTAGTTGTGCATTAGTGCCAATATATAATGCCACAATAATAGGGAATTAGATTCTACCATTATATGTGTTTTTCTTCTTTATGTGAATGCCTCTTCTCAAAAATAACAAGACTTTATATATATATATATATATCAGAGCATTATATTTGAAATTCTTACAATGAACACTTTTCTATATTCGGATTGTTCTATTTATCTTTACAATATTACCACAACATCACTGTAACACTTTAAAGTCACAAGACAGTATGTTTTGTAAAGGGCAAATCTTTGAAACCGTTTCTGCACCTGTCAAAAATGCATATTTTTCTATCATGGAAGATCCAAAAATGGATCTGTTGTTTGTATTCTGTGGTATTTTCTAAAAGTGGTTGGCTTATAATCACCATAAAATACCGCTTATAATCAAAGTTTGCATTTTCCGAAAATATATGCGATGAATGATCTGAGAATTATGTTAATAGTTCACGGTATTTTTTTGGGGTGGAAATAGTTGATAAGCATCTCTGCCATTTCTAATGAAACTCGGAATAGATGCTTCAGTTTACCCTGCTCCGTCTGATGATTGCGTCAAGCCGTTCAGAAGAAAATATTTTTATATTTTAAATTTGAATTAAACCTACAGAAGCTTTTCATGAAGAAGAAAGTAATTCGACTTCATTTCGAGCACCTAGTCGTAAAACTGCAGCCATACTTCAGTGTAGAGTGGGTACTCTTTCTTGAAAATAGAGCCGTAATTGTTGAGATTTTCTAGGAAATTTTTAAGGTGAGCGGTTCTGAAAATATTAAGGTGAGCCATTTTGTGTTAGTGTGGTTCAGTTCTAGCTCGTTTTTATAAGCATGAATTTATTTTTTCGTTAGATTTTTATTATCTATTAGTTTTTACAATTAAAAAAATTGACATTCTAAGGTTTTAAATATAATTTTTTCCAAATATATTTCTTTATTATAATATCTAATTTTCTTTTGGTCAGAGAAAAAAAAATTGGACATAATAAATAAATAAAAATAATCTTCTCGACTTTTTCAAAGGCACCAAGAAGCAAAGGAAGGTTCTTTGGGACAACCCTGTCGTCAAACAACAAGGCATAAGACAACAATCATCGTAGATGCTTTGGCAACCATTATCCACATCTCTCACCCAAACTTTGCACTCCCACAGATTTAATCCACCTTCTCTGCAATTTTCCCGAAACCCACTCCAACATTCTTCTCTTCTCCTTCCACCTCACATTCTTGGCTATAATAGCTCATAGCGAGAGCATACACTGCTAGATTCCTTTGTTTTTCTGTGGGCAAAAAAGTAGTGATCCCTAGGCATGGAAATTAGGTCGACATTTTGTTGTCTAAAGTTTGTTGGATGTCTCTCTACAAATGAAATTACGAATGCTTGATGGCGAACCCTTGCAACCGTAGATGACTTTGCAATGGGCTAAGGACAAATATCACTACTATTTTTATTGCTTTTCATGCTCAACTTTGCCCAATAATCACAATTCATGTTGGGGCACTTTTATGTAAAGTAGTGAATATTGCCTACACTATTGGACTTTGAGCAAGCATCATCCCAACTAGGATCTCCATAACACAAGCTTAGTAATATCTTATATGAACACAAATTGTTCCTTGGAATATATATAAGAAAAAGCATTTTTTAGGAAGACATGGCATATACATTACAATGTCTAGAAGGAAGTCATCCCATGAAGCTAAAATAGGAAGACATGGTATATCCTACTGCATTGAATTAGGAGCATATGTGGCTGGAACTGGATTAGTAGAAGCAACATAAGCATCAGGAGGTAGGATCTCATCTGGAGTTGAAGGTACCATAACTGGAGTGACTGGAGATAGAATGTCTTCTGGAAATGGAGGAACTGTAGGATCTCCATATGCTTTCCAAAGAGCCATCCAAATGTCATAAGGTTTAGTGAGCTTTCCAATGACATCAAAGCATTCAACATTGATACTAAAAAAAATGACTGACATAATTGTGTCAATAGGTGACCGATCAGTGTAAGAGGGCAGTTCTTTGGAACATAGATAAGGAAATACTTCCTTATGCTCTCTTAGATGATCAATGATTAAGGCACTCCATTTCTGATAGTTCTTCTTTGTCAAACTCGGTCTTATACCAAATTGACATGTGAAACAAAACTTCATGAGATCAATATATGTATGCACCCCCCAAAATGCATGATTTGACACTTTATGTGTCATGAGATCAATGTATGAATCCTCCCTAATGCATGATTTGACACTTTATGTGTAGTGTGATTACAAGAGGCCACTTTGTCAAAATGGACTTAGTGGACTTCTAATTTTCTGTTTACAACCTCCTCTTAGAGTTCAAATTTGGAACTTTACAATGTAGCTTAGAAATACAACAATTTTGAAGCAATACAACACAAAGAAAGGACCAATTTCTGAAAGTGATATTTTTGTCCACACAAGCCTATAATCTAATTGCAGATCTAGAAAGTGGACAAAAATTAAGCACTTTCAAAAAAATGGAACATGATTATGTGTCTAGATGAGCTTGAACTAAGCCTTTGAAGTTGTAAAAATTAGGATTTTCAATTTGTAGAAAAGTTCAAGAATAAAGATCTCAGACATCCTACACCAATGTGTAGATCACAAAATTCTACCTGAAAACAAAATAAAATTCTCGGAAAAACTAGTTCGTATGAGGGAGATATCATTGTTTGAAAATCACCTATGCAATTATTTTTCCTAAATTGCCGCCATCGCGCCTCCAAAAATTAATTGACTCTAGATTTCACCTCAGATGTCCGATTGTGATGAAACAAGAGTCAATTTGGGGTTTTTTGACCTTTTGAATATCATGCCAATATCTTATTTGCACCAACAAGCTCTAATATTGTCCTACAAAAAATCTCCTCTATAGGCCTGATGGCCAAAAAAAATTCGAACAAAATACACAGATTTGAAAAATAATGCAAAGAAAATGCAGAGACTGAAATAATAAAATATGTAGATCTAAAAATTAAATTCATAGATCTGAAATGATCACCAAATTTGTAAATCAGGCCTTTGGGTGCTGGTTTGCAAAAAAAAAATTGTCTCAATTTTGACTATGGCCTAGGGTAGGAAACACTATAGTCAAAATTCACTAAATTGATGCTTTGTATGCAATGGTGACGTATGATTTGGCTCTAGACACTCCCAATAGTTGAAGATACTTCGGATCTAAATCGAGGTGTCCTTAGAGAGGTGAAGCAAGAATAGTCTCCAATGGCTATGAAATGACGCTCCTATGGCTTTGAAACCATGTAAGAATTTGTCTTAGGGCAAAATCACCCAAAATCAAGAAGCTCAAGAACTAGCACAAAATAGACCAATAGAGTATGATCAAAACACTAGTAAATTTGGACTCAAATTTTGACAAATTTTGGTCAAAATTTTGACCAAGCAGTTCGTGGTAAATTTTCTCGTCAAAATTTTGACTAACCTACAAGTTGGTCAAAATTTCAACCAATACATTCATAAAAAAAAATTAATTTTTACTAGCTCTGATTTGTCATTATTGGTCAAAATTTCCACCAATGTTTGGTCAAATTTTTTTTAGAATTGGGGAAATTTGACCAATTCTTGGTAGAAAACTATCAAGAATTGGTCAAAATTTCCACCAAGGTTTGGTCAATTTTTTTAATAATTGGTGGAAATTTTGACCAATTCTTGGTAGAAAACTATCAAGAATTGGTCAAAATTTACACCAATGTTTGGTCAAATTTTTTTAATGCTATATCAAGCAATTATTTCTTATCCAAGCCATTTAATTTGCAACCTTTTAAATCTCTGCAAAGATAAAGTTGGAGCAGGAGAATTTTTCTTCTCAAAGGTGTCCTCTGATTGTAAAGTGTCCATTCCATTATCTGTTTCAACAGATAATGGAATGGATGCTCAATAGATAATGGAATGGATGCTTTACAATCAGAGGACACCTTTGAGACGAAAAATTCTCTCTCTCTAACTTTATCTTTGCTGAGATTTAAAAGGTTGCAAATTAAATGGTTTGGATAAGAAACAATTGCTTAATAAAACATGGAACAAATGAACATTTATGCATAGGGAACCATTAATTATGTGAGTGACGCAGATGTAGCTAAATTTTTTCGGGTCAAAGCCACCAATTAATATAAGGTTTCTAATCTCCATGAGGTCGACATTGTGGTTGTATGGGCTATGGAGAAGGCACTTCTTCATTGTCCACTTCATCACTGATTAACTTGCACCATAGCCTGATGGTCTTCATCTTTGTTGTGGGCTCTTATCCCCTATGTGAGTGCTAATGTAGAAGTCAAAGTGGAAAAAATAAGTAAAAACATGTTGAATAATGTTTTTAATCTTGACTTGGTTAACATTGTTGATTTAAGGGCTATGGACTGGGCAATTCTTCAATGTCCAATTAGGGCTAGCATTACATCCTCTTTAATTGTTACATGTACAACCCTAGGAGGAAATAGGTTGTTGGCTACTTCTTCTGGCCTTGCACTTTCTTCTTTGCAAGTTTTTCTTAAACACAACTCTACATCCATTCCTAGTTTCAAGCGATTTGACAATGCATATAATTGCCACAAAAAATAATACCCATTTCTTGTTTAGTTTCTAATAGGTCTTTCTCAACTCTTTCATTTGGAGAGAAGGTTTTTGTCATGGCAACAACGCATAAAACATCTCAAGGTAAAACTAAAGATGAAAATGAGTACAAGCATACGGTTGACTTACCTCATACAAGCTTCACCCTTAGAGCAATTCAACAACACGTGAACTAGAAATACAAAAGTTGTGGGATGAGAAACAGATTCAATGTCTATTAGATTTGAATTTAGAATGAGTAGCTAGAGTAATAGTAAAGAAAAAAATATTTCAAAAGTCACTAGCCTATTTGTTAATTTTAGGGCTAGGGGGTCAAGTTGATAAAAAAGAAAAAAGTTTTAAGACAAATTGTCCCAAATTCCTCATGGGTTCTTCCACCGAGTGTCAGTCGAGTGTGTTGGGTTTCTACTTGGGTTTGGTAGACAAATCCATAGACTGGATGACCAAGCTCACTATTAATGGACCTAGCATGGGATGATCCATACCAAGATCTAGTGGTACCAAGTTCTAGAATTTAGTTCCTTAGGATTTGAGTTCTAAATTTCATGTATGGATTGACTTCAATCTATCAACCTTCATCAAGTTTGAAAATATTGTGTTTGGTTGAAGTATCCATGAAGATGATTCAAGTCTTTCAACATAGTATAGTATTGCAGTGTAATTAGTGAAGCATGAGCATAACCTCTAATAATTACAGAAGAGGAGGGATACAGTTCCATCAGGTGCAGAAGGCCTGAAATGAAGATTAATAAGTTTCAGGATCACTATTGCACAATAATCAACTGATTTGAAGCAACACTTTAAAAGCAGTGCTAATCCATATAAGATTCTAGGTTGTAGTGGAGTACAAAGCAAGATCTAAGCTAACTTACAAGTAGAATTTACCACCTTCTCAATTGAAGTCTTTCTTGTGCCTCAATGTTAGAATTTGTAATCTTTCCTTGGTTGTATTTATTAAATGGGATAAACCAAGGTATCCCTTATGTTGTTTGTCCTCTAGTCCACATGAGGATAAGTCTATTTTGTAATTCCTTTATTAAGGGAAATAATTATTCCTCCTTAAGAGGATTATGACACTTGTTATGCACACACTTATGAATGTGGCAATCATTCATATGGGAGTTACAAATAACTCCTCTTCTCATCTATTTATAAGAGATGCTTCTCTCTCTCTCTCTCTCTCTCTCTCCCCTCATTCTTAGGCATTTGCCTCATTCATATAATTCACAAGGGGTTTTGTTTGCTTTCTCCTTTCAAAATCCTGGTCTCCTCTTTTGTGTTGATCTTGGGAAGTTCTTATAAATGATGGTAATTACGTTCATCACAAACTCTCTTGGATTAATATATAATTTTTTAATTTTAGTTCATTTCGATTTTATTATTTCTATCATGGTATCAGAGTTAACTAATCCTTGTTTTGAGCTTGTATGAAGGTTACCATGTTGGAGACTCTTGTTGAGTTTTTTGTAGTTTTTTAAAAATCCTTTTGTAGGTTTCTTTATGCTCTTTCTTATTATCTAACATATTTTCCTTTCTCTTGCTTTGGATGGTTTACTGCCAAAACAAAGAGAAATATTGCTTTATTTGCATTATTCATTGTAAATCACTTATTTCTCTTTAGTATGCTTTTACAAGGAATTAGTTATTGCATTAATCTAATTTAATTACACTTTAATCTTTTCTGAATTTTGTCTAATAAAACAAAATCAAATCCATCATTTTACTTCTAATAAAACAAAGTACATCATATTTTCTTTCCTTCCTTCTCCTTCTATCATAGATAAACCTAAGCTCTATGCAATCCTAAACCCTTTTTTTTCATTTTTTTTTACCACCTTATACTTGATTTATAGAACCCACAGATTCTACTACAACCCCTATATTATCATCCCCTGAAGAGATCCTCATCTAAGGAGGAACCCTTCGACTCTCACAATATTGGACCACCACTAAGATTGCATCAAATAATGCATATGCCCTAGCCACCATATCTGTTGGCAGTAGCCTTGCAAGATGAATCATTTCCCTTTCGAAATACATTCGATTCCTTAGCCGCAACCCTCTCCTCATTGTATCCAAAAGGGTCATTCGTACCATAACCTCATCAAACTTCTTGATGGGAATAATTCCTCCCACCCATGCCTTTGATCCATGCAACAAATAACCACTAAGTGCTTCATCCAATATGGCCGCATTCACAAAGGATGGATTTATGCAAATCTCTTGAATCTTCATCATCTTCCTGTACTCAGGTAACATATCATATATGTTTGAGTACAATATGGACAATACTTGAGTTTGATAGATAGGGCGCGATGCCCTTGGCCTCAACACTCCATCTCCTATTATGCACCTTATTGCATGCTCCACCTCTCCAGGCATTGCTTGAAATAGTTCGTTGAAATCTCCCCTAAGGTATGTTGATTCTAGAGGAAATTCCCATATTAAAATGGGAATCTTCACTCGTAAATTTAACACCTTATGATTCATTTTTTTCAAAGTGCCCTACATTCCATAAAAAATAAAAATGAGAAACTCAAACATCTTTAATTTCTCTTATTTATTACATTTAAAGAAAATAAAAACATTGAATAATTAATTCAAAAATTGATTAAACTATATATATATATACTTGAATTATTTGTTTCCTTAAAATTTTGGAAGATCAGTTAATCTGTTTTGGTTAAGGGGGGAAAAAACAACTATATATTTTTTATAATGGTGTGATGAAATAACTTAAACATTACATTGATATTATAACAGATTTTCTTGAGCCTTTTTAATATATTGTGGAAAGGCTATCTCTATTACTATTGACATCAACGTATCCACTTCAAGTTTTACTCTTGCTAATGTCTTGAGACATTTTTTTAATGGTCTTTTTTATGAGAGAGATGATTAGAATAACAAAGATAGCTCTTATGTTTTACCTGTTGTTGATGACAAATTGGTATATTAGATGTGATAGGAGTTTAGCCAAATCTCTTCTAAAAATTCATCAATCTGTTCAAAAGATATCAGTCATTCTGCATCAACACTCAAATACCATTAGATATAAAAATAACTTTGAAAATGCTTCACATAGTTGATTTCATATAACTAGTAACAACAACTGAAACTCAAACCGCTTTGCTACTTCAAACCTCTTATCTTCAGCTAGACGTCTGTCTTGTCACCCTTTCAATTCTTGGGTTGAATGTCGCCTATAGTTGCTTCTTATTCTAGTTCACAACAATCTAGAATCTTCAGCATTATTCCACTCCAATATGACCACCCAGTGCATGTTGTTTAGTTCTCTAGCTATTGATGCAGGAGCATCTTGCATGGGAAAATTATTTTTTAAAAAAAATTTAAAAAATTTAAAAAAAAAATTGGAAAAAATAAAAATAAAAAATCTGGAGGAGAGAGAAAGTGACGAAAATTAGAGGAGAAATAATAATAAAAAATAAAAAGGGGAAAAAGGAGAAAAGAAAGGAAAAAGGGGATTTGTATTTTCGAGGTGCATAGGTGGCATAATAGAAAAAATAAAAAAATAAATGGTTGTCATTCCATTTATCGAGGTGTGTGGGTAGAATTCTAGAAAGTTATGAATATTGTAGAAAGTTGTGGATATTGTAGAAGGTTATGGAAGTTGTAGAAGGTTGTGGATATTGTGTAGGAGGAATTCTAGAAGGTTGTGGATAAGTCATGCATTGGGTGGTAAGTGCCTATTTAAGCAAGGCATATGAGCATTTCTAATCAAGCTCAAGGAGAAGCTTGAGAAGTGGAAGCTTGAGGAGTAGAAGCTCGAGAAGGAGAAGCTTGAGAAGGAAAAGCTTGAGAAGTGGAAGCTCGAGGAGTAGAAGCTCAAGGAAAAGCTCGAGAAAGAGAAGCATTGGAAGGAAAGTTGGAAGGTGTGAAGGCTTCAAGGTGTGAAGCTAGAAAGTGTGAAAGAGAAGGAGGAAGTGAAGAGTGAGTTTTCCTGAGTCTGTGGACAGAGCGTCAAATGTGAGGTAGTTTACAACAGGATTGTGATGGAGTTGTGAGTGTAGATAGAGCGCCGAATGTGAGGCAGTTTACACTTGGATCTTGGATAAGGTTGGAGAAGAGCTAGTGGCTGCGGTTTAGAAACAAGGAGGTTTCTTGGTGGCTTGCGAGCACAAGTTGAGATCTCAGAGGTTTCTACCAGAGTGTGGATCTGGACTAGCTTACGTTTGGATTGGATCTTGAGAGATCTTGCAAAAAAAAATTATTGTAATTACTATTGGATTTTCAAGTATAAAATTGTCTTCATATTGTTGCATTCTTGGTTGTGAGTTGGTAAGGGTGGTGTGGCCCTTCGCAAGTGGTATCGGAGCGTACCTTCGTCAGTGGTATCAGAGCAGGAGTTCCTGAGTGTACAAGCAGATCGCCAAAGTGTGAGGCAGTTTGTACCAAGACCTTGGTTGGGTAAAGTTTATTAGAGTGGGAGTTCATGAGCATGTAAACAGATTGTCGAAGCTGAGGTAGTTTGTACTAGGACCTTGGGAGGACATGCAAATTGATCGATTGATGTGGAGATGGAAGACTGAACTTGTTGAGGCATGATTGTGGAGAGCTAGCGGATTGCAACTTCGTTGTCCTAGACTTGTGATGTGGTTCCTAATTGTTCGTGTGAGGTGGTAGGTTGTGATCTAACTTGCAAACAATTTGGTTGTCACAAGGAGCATGGGAAGGATTTGTTGCAAAGGGTTTACGAAGATCTTGGGAGATGGCTCCAAGAGGATTGGACCCTAAGATGATTGCGAAAATCTATGATATAGTGGAGAGGAATTTTTCTAAGATGATTTCTCGGTTGGATGCTAGATTGGCTGATCAAGCTAAGAAGGTCAAGGTGGAAGAGGATGGTTTTGTTGATCAGTTTGTGGAGCCTGATGCAGAACCTGTAGAGCAAATAGAGGTTGTTGCTGAGGATATTCCTAACCTTGCTGATGTTGGGATGGAGATTGGTTTTCATGATCAGTTGGTTGAGTCTGACATGGAGACTATAGAGCATTTGGTCGTGGATGATCTAGTTGATGTTGGTGGTGACTTGTATCTTGCAAAGCATCTTGTTGTGAGCAATGAGGTTGCTGGTGTAGAGAGTTTGGCATGTGTTGATGGAGATCTACATGTGGCTGTTGATGCGAGGTTTGTTACTATGGGTGTGAATTCACTAGTTGCTGATGTGGATGAGAGTTTTCTGTTGAAGCATTATGTTTAGTTTGTTCCTGGAAGTGAGCATGTTGATTGGATGGTTGAGATTCTGGTGTTTGATAGAGTAATGCAGATGTGGAAGATTTGCATGGTGGTTTTCTTGTCCCCGTTGAGGTGGAAGCCTTTGGTGAAGATGAAGATGGCTGTAGATTTTTCTTTTGGCGTCAAAGTGTGGGACACACTTTTCTATCTATCGGGAGAGTCTGATGCAGGAGCATCTTGCATGGGAAAATTATTTTAAAAAAAAATTGGAAAAAATTGGAAAACAAAAAAAAAAATTGGAGGAGAGAGAAAGTGACGAAAATTAGAGGAGAAATAATAATAAAAAATAAAAAGGGGAAAAAGGAGAAAAGAAAGGAAAAAGGGGATTTGTATTTTCAAGGTGCATAGGTGGCATAATAGAAAAAATAAAAAAATAAATGGTTGTCATTCCATTTATCGAGGTGTGTGGGTAGAATTCTAGAAAGTTATGAATATTGTAGAAAGTTGTGGATATTGTAGAAGGTTATGGAAGTTGTAGAAGGTTGTGGATATTGTGTAGGAGGAATTCTAGAAGGTTGTGGATAAGTCATGCATCGGGTGGTAAGTGCCTATTTAAGAAAGGCATATGAGCATTTCTAATCAAGCTCAAGGAGAAGCTTGAGAAGTGGAAGCTCGAGGAGTAGAAGCTCGAGAAGGAGAAGCTTGAGAAGGAAAAGCTTGAGAAGTGGAAGCTCGAGGAGTAGAAGCTCGAGAAGGAGAAGCTTGAGAAAGAGAAGCATTGGAAGGAAAGTTGGAAGGTGTGAAGCTGGAAAGTGTGAAAGAGAAGGAGGAAGTGAAGAGTGAGTTTTCCTGAGTCTGTGGACAGAGCGCCGAATGTGAGGCAGTTTACAGCAGGATTGTGATGGAGTTGTGAGTGTAGACAGAGCGCCAAATGTGAGGCAGTTTACACTTGGATCTTGGATAAGGTTGGAGAAGAGCTAGTGGCTGCGGTTTAGAAACAAGGAGGTTTCTTGGTAGCTTGCTAGCACAAGTTGAGATCTCAGAGGTTTCTACCAGAGTGTGGATCTGGACTAGCTTGCGTTTGGATTGGATCTTGAGAGATCTTGCAAAAAAAAATTATTGTAATTACTATTGGATTTTCAAGTATAATAAAATTGTCTTCATATTGTTGCATCTTGGTTGTGAGTTGGTAAGGGTGGTGTGGCCCTTCGCAAGTGGTATCAAAGCGTACCTTCGTCAGCTATCCTGCACCATTTTTATTATAGGCTAGCACTGTAACATTTTTTGTTTGTTTGCCATTATTTTTTTGCTATTCGGTAACACATTTCTTAATCTATAACTTGGAATTTGTTTTATCCCAGAAACGTTATTATTCATTGTAACTCTATTCTATTTGGCATGCATCTTGAGATAACTCTATGCCATTCGCTCCTTCAGCTGACTCAGCAGATATGACTATAGATGCTATCATTAATCCTTGGACGTATCAGGGTGTTGTTAGTATAGTTTTGCAGTCATTGGATGCAGAGGGAATTTATCAATTATATAGAGGTTTCAATTTTTTTTGCGCTGGATTTTTTAGTAATGCATATCAGGCATTCTTAGAGCCGTTACTAACACCTCAATATAGAATCTTCTGCCTCTACCATGTATCATGTGATGATGGGTTTGAAGGAGATAGTTAGGAAATTCTAACAGTCACCATTAGACAGTCTCAAGTTTGTAGCTGCAACATCATCTTTATGTATTCAGATCAAAGGTGTCATTCCTAGCATGCCCGATAGATTGACAATATCAAAACTTCTGCAGGGTGATGACATGTAATTTTTTTTTTAAGACTCTAGTGTCTACATGTTTGTTTTGCATCTGGTTTCTTCATTTACATCAGAGATGAGAGGATTTTAGTGTTCTAAGTTTTAGAACCTCTTGAAACACCTTTTAAACTATTATTTATAAAAGAAGGATATTTTATTTTTCTTTTTGCTATCATAAAGTTTTTTTAAAAAGGAAGTAAATTTTTATGAAGTTTCTTTCCAAAATCCTTTTTTAAGAGATAAATTATTAAAAATTCTTTCAAAATTTTATAAATACATATTGCATATGATTAAGAAGTTTTCATAATCATATTCTTTTGTCAATTTATTTTACTTTTCATTTTTTATTAATATTTCTTAAACAATTGAGTTTTGCCTCTAATTGTCCTATTTGTAGTAATGATTTCACACATTGATCTTGTCCTCAATTTTGATTAGCCTTTCACATCTCCTATATTGATGCCTACTAAAGTTTTTGATCTTATTTGACAAGTCCTCATTCTTAAAATCTTATAATGCACTTTAATAAATTTGAATTTGGAGAGAAAATGATAGAAGT
The DNA here is from genome assembly GCA_028749045.1 of Cupressus sempervirens. NCBI lineage: Eukaryota > Viridiplantae > Streptophyta > Pinopsida > Cupressales > Cupressaceae > Cupressus > Cupressus sempervirens. The sequence continues at coordinate 189,805,510 of CM053788.1, forward strand.
TTTATCTTTTTTTGTGAATTTAGGTATTTATATTATTTTTCATTTTAATTTTGATCAAGCATCAAGGTAAGTACCTCAAGTCTATTTCCTTTAGAACATGTAATTATGTTCCATCAATAATTTGGCTTCCATGTGAGCTAGATATGACCTTGTTTCATTGTAGGATTTCATATTTTAAGTATATTTATTCAAGTATATATGGGGGCCCACATATATGCCCAGATAAATATACAAGCTATTGTGATTTTATTAATTTATAAAGTCTATTTTTTTTCTTCTCTAAAATACATATGCTCAAGACTCCAATGCATAAAATCACTTAAGTACTCATGTTTACCCTTAATGGAGTTTTCTACCTGATATCTATATATTGTTTATTTCTCATTGATCTTCCTTGGATCTCTACATTTACTTCAATATTGTTTGGATCATGAGTTATCTTACACATTTGCCTTCAACTTTATTGTGATATTTTGATGTGCACATAATTGCACTTTTATGCTTTTATAGCATCGTTCCATGCCCATGTTGGCACTTTATGGTTTTATACCATTGATTTACATGATTTATATGATATTTTTTGTAAGTTGCATCAGGAGCCAATTTATCAAGGTTAACTATGGTGGACCCGACAGTTTTAAACTGACTCGTAGTTGCCTTATCTGACCTGTGGAGTATCCCTCCAACCTATAATTGGTGTGCACTTAATTCAATGGAGTTTCCCTCCATTTTTTCCACTTTGTTCCTCAATGTGAGGATGATATTTTATGGGGATTTTCCATTTCAATCTCTTTGTCTCCTTGGTGTATGCTCCTAGTTTTGATTTATTCATGGTATGACTTCCTACACCTTGCTCATTTTTTAGTGTATAGGTGACGAGGCTACCATATCTTGGAGCACTCCAATATTGGAGACTCTATTTGAGAAAGTTTTTTTGATCCATGTTGATCTTTTTCCTCGTGGCAATGATGTTGCTTGTCCATGATGGATTTCTTATTTGAAGGCAATATGTTGTTACTCCTCATAAATCCTTCCTTTGGTCCACATTGGCAATCATTCTTGGAAAAACTGTAACTTGAATTATTTGGTGCTTGAGGCACATGTTCTACTTATTTATTATTGTCTCTCTTATATTTCTTTGATAAATATACAATGTGATAATGTTCTGCATACTTTATTGCCTAGATCGTGGGTCGTGTAGGTGATGGAGTTGCAACCCATTCACTTGTAGTGGGATGACTCATTAGTGGACTGTCTATATCCATGTGATTGATGCAATGTTGATGCAAGTGTCATTAGTTGGCCTTGTCTATGGTCATTTGTGCATTAGTATGTTCCTTTCATGAGAGATTTATTGCATCTATTATGATCATTTTGAGCTTATGACTTATTTTAGATATCATGTTAACTCCAGTGCATGTTGGTGAACACATTCATTTATCCTCATCTTTCTTAGTTCCTCCTTGATTAAATTATTATAACTTCATTTTTTTTACTAACTTAACCATTCAATGTAATTCTACTTGTGGATAGTTGTCTTGTTTTTTGTTCTCTGCCTTTTTTTTCAGGTGATCCATCAAGGAACCTTCTCAATTTTTCACATATGAAGATGTGTCTATGCTTCCACTTGATCACATTCAAAGGACTCATGTACTTCTCTTGGATCTGCAAATGTACCATATGGCTTGAAGACAATCAAATTACTTCATATTGAAGATTAAGTTGCAGATTGTTGTAAATTATGGGTTTGATACCCTTTGATGTAATCTCCCCAAGTAAAGACTAAAGGGGGATGTTAGAATTTTTAATCTTTCCTTGGTTGTATTTATTAAATGGGATAAACCAAGGTATCCCTTATGTTGTTTTTCCTCTAGTCCACATGAGGACAAGTCTATTTTGTAATTCCTTTATTAAGGGAAATAGTTATTCCTCCTTAAGGGGATTATGACACTTGTTATGCACACACTTATGAATGTGGCAATCATTCATATGGGAGTTACAAATAACTCCTCTTCTCATCTCTTTATAAGAGATGCTTCTCTCTCATTCTCTTGACCTCACCATCACAATGTAGTTCATGTAATGAGGCCCATGGCTCCATATTATTGTCTTCTCTCTCTCTCTCTCTCTCTCTCTCTCTCTCTCTCTCTCTCTCCCCTCTCATTCTTAGGCATTTGCCTCATTCATATAATTCACAAGGGGTTTTCTTTGCTTTCTCCTTTCAAAATCTCGGTCTCCTCTTTTGTGTTGATCTTGGGAAGTTCTTATAAATGATGGTAATTACGTTCATCACAAAATCTCTTGGATTAATTTATAATTCTTTAATTTTAGTTCATTTCAATTTTATTATTTCTATCGCTCAAAGTATTCAAAGCTGTTGAAGTGTTTTTTTACTCCTATACATCAACAAAAGGATTGTAGTTGTTCATTAATGCTCATCAATGGTGTTAAATATTAAGGACTATTTCAACGATGGTTGGAGTATCTAGTATCTTTTAAGGCTTAACCACATCTACTGTTTGGTGCAAATTAATTAGTGTATTCTGGCCGACACTTTAGAATAATTATATTGTGTACTTAGTTTAACCTACTAGTGCTTGTACAGACCATTTCTAACAACAAATCATTTTTGACAAAATGTTTTATATGATTTGAAAATAGACCATTTTTGACAAAACATTTTATATGATTTGATACCAGGCAATAGGAGAGCATTCCAAATATGCATTAGCAAGCAAGGCTCCAAGTAGTGTGAGCACAAAAGCAACACCTATCTAGTCTATAACAAAATTAGCAACATTTGGTACACTCTCATGCATCTCTATTATCACATACGAGATCATGTTCACAGCAACTGAATAGTATGCAAGCCTTTCAACCACCTCATTCACTGCAAAGTATCACATGAATTCAACATCAATATCATTTCATCTAATTTGAGTAAAAACACATTTAGAGGACAGGGCCATTAAAACTGTATAGATTGACAACACATTCAAAGTAATTAAATCACAATTCAAAACTAAAAAAAAGAGAGACCATATAAAGATTATGTTGTTGAGGAAGTGCTAAACTGTTAATCCACACAAAAATAAAAATGAGAGACCATACAAATATTATGTTGTTGAGGAAGTGCTAAACTATTAATCCACACAAAAAGATTAAACTTACTATCATTTGTTTAATTTTCTACATAAAGACAAGACATAAAGGTAAATTATAAGTCTCTTATTTGAAAAATCTTGTGTCAAGTCTACTCAAACATAACACTTAACAAATGAATAAGTAATAATGATAAATGAAACTGTAGATGTTACTAGACACAAGTCTACTCAAACATAATGCTTAACACTTAACAAATGAATAAATAATAATAAAAAATGAAACAGTAGATGTTACTTGAAACCAAGCATTGCTTTGATTTCAGAATGTGCTAGTCTATTATAACTATAATGAAAGGTGATGCCTTCCATCCCCTTGTTCTTTTCTTATCAACTACATTCCCTTTCAAGTCATATGCTATATGTGGAACATGAATAGATGATTTTTCCCTTCTCTCCATTGCCTGCAATAAATTCAACAAGGGGTCATAAATCACGATAAATTGAACTCCATAGAACTTCCATATCTGGTAATGATATGTTTGAGATTGATGGTTGTTTGAAGCATCCAATGTATAGCTTTTCCTTCATGTTAGTTTTCTGCTGATAATCTCAAAACAAAAACTTATAAGAGTTGAACAAAATCTCTTGTTGCATGGATATATTTAAAGGAAAGTGGAGATAATTTGAGAGAAATACTAGAGAACTTCAAAGAAAAGATGCCATAGAAAAATACAAGCTTCCAAATAGTATATTTCTCCATATTCTCAAACAAACATGCTAATGGTGGAAGTTCCTTCATATTCCTATAATCAATTTGACTTGGCTAATTATGATAATGAAATGATGTATATTTAAATCAATTGCAAACTTCTTTGAATTTTACTGATGATCAACTTGTATGATTTTATTTCCAATATTTTTAGAGGTGGGAAAAGAACTCCGAGCTTTTGCACACCCATTTTTGGGATATTTTATACTTGATGGCAAGGACATAATTAAATTTTACCCAAAGAACACTCTGAATCTTTTTTAAATTGTTATAAAAGATTTTGATCTTATTAAAAAAAGCTTATAGATTTTAAGCCTATAAATTATAATCATAAGACAATAACATTTGTAAAATATATGAAAACTGTTGATTCCTTCAAGTTATATTGAAAGTAGTTGATGTGATTCCATTCATCTCTTATGGATGAGACTTCCCACTCTTTCACAGGAGGAACACATGGTGAGGGTTGCTGCTAGAAGTTGCATGTACAATGGAGTTGAAACATTCAAAGCTTGCAACTCATGCACTTCCTTCTACAGCCGCTTGTTCTCTTCCGTCAGATTTTTACAGCATCACTTAAAAAATTTGAAGTCCATTTCTATCTGCTTCATGCCATTTGTAAGCAGTATGTTTTGGAACTAGACTCCAACCTGCCATGGACAAAGGTTGAGCTACTTTGCTAGGGAAATTTTTTTCTTCTGAACCATAAATTTATTTGAGAACTTATTTAAAGAGTTTGAGTAGGATTTGAGCAATTACATCAAGAATTTGAGCAGTTATTTAGATTTTTTTAACATTTACTTCAAGGATTTGAGCACTTATTTAAAGGTTTTGAGCAATTATAGAAAGAACTTGAGTAGTTATTTAAAGGATTTGAACACTTAAAGGATTTGACTAGAAATTTAAAGAATTTGAGCACTTTTTCGAAAGGATTTGAGAAAATATTTACCAGATTGAGTGTGTTGTGCCTTTTAAAGCTTCCTTCTAGGAGAGCCGATTGATCTTTGGAAAGGCATAGCTTCTTCTTGCTATTATCTCCTTCCTCTTCATCACTACCTCTCTAGGATGCCTTGTCGCTCTCCCTTTTGTTTTTCCATTGCAACAAAGCCCGCTCTCTTCCATGTGAAAGGACGAAATAGTGCTATTAGGAGAAGACATGGTGGCCTGTTCATCATATTTGGGTGAGGATATCTGGTTCATATCAATGTCTGTTAGCTGCTCTTTGATTAATATTATGCCGAGATATGCTTCTTAGATGTGTGTTGTTTGGGCCACCACCAAAGCCTGATAATATAGTTGAATGTGCAACAAAAAATTTCCAGTATGGTCCACACACTAATCATTTGCCTATTTTCTTATCTATCTATGGAAACTTACCATAAACATAAACTTAGAAAGATTAATATATAATCCATAGAAATATCCAAGTCTCTCAATTGTCAGGCAGATTAAGAACGTCGAGCAACAATCTCCAACATGTTCTTTTCAAATATTGGGATTTCTGAATGATTGAGGTTGTGTCCAGAGCCTAGACTTTCAAAGCCCACCAATTTTATGAAATTCAATCATATAGTTTTGAGTTAGAATACAGAGTCTCATATTGAGTTCAATTTATTTATTGTTTGGATTAAATAGATTTTCATTTTCATGAATGACTTATGGACATACACAATCAAATCCAGAAACAAAAAAAAATATATTTCAAATGAAATGTGGAAATCTAATAAGATTAACATGGTTGTAGTAAAGTGATTTAAGGTACTTGAGAATTGGCTTCTCCACAACCTTCAGCAGGGGCCAAGTGTTCATTTATTGTTTTTTTTAGGGCATGTTCTCTAGGTTCCTCCATATTGTAGGACAAGCCTATTTGCATCTGTGTCCACTATGACTGGGGAAATTGTGGATATGCAAGTGTTGAATCAGAAGTAAATGGCATACTTGATGGTTCATGCATCTATATATGCAAAAAGATTCAAATATTACATTTATCAAATATTTACTGCCATAATAAATTGTAGGGATTAAAAAGAAAGAATCTTTTATAGTTCACGATACCCGGTGATTTGCATATGGATCTAAAAATGGCTTATAGAATATTGATAAATGGTATTAAAAAAGAGCTTTTTATGAGGATTATCTCAACAATTTTTATTTTTTATAACCACTCAACTAAGATCTTGGGGCACTGCATTTTAACCCCTATAAGAGCCCATATCACAATTAATTTTCTGACTACATGTGAACTTCAAATTTTAGATAACATATAGTGATCACCAACTTTCAACACTACTTTGCAAAACTTAATTAGTATCATATCATACATGTCATTTTATGATCATTCCATGAAAAACATATCAATGCAATCATGGAATGATTGCTTTCTATAAAAACTCAAAAAATTATTAAAATGCAATGCTTTTAACCCTGTCAACAAGTGAAAGGAAAATTCTTTTAAAGTGTCTTCAAATCATGCAATGCTTCTAGGAAATTCTACTTGTAGTCCTTAATCATTAGAAGTTCATAAGAAACAAATGAGCAATCAAAATCACAAAGGAAAAATGTAAAAATCAAGTGCTTTATATTAGTTGAATCCCAGTCCAATCTGCACTCCCCTTCATCCCATGCCTTCCAAAAATCAATTACTATGTTGCATTTGAATTCCAATCCAATCTGCACTCCCCTTCATTCCATGCCTTGACCATGCAATGTTGTGTGTCTCTTAATTGTCCCAACTAATCCATGTAGGTTTTGATTCATTACAAACTCATTAAAGGCGTTAAATCAAGTTTTCCTCATAATCTTGAACTAGTCGTTAGATTTCTAAAATTTGAATTTCTAACTCTTATTTAATTGCTTTTACAAGCATTCTAAAAAACCAAACGTTGGACTATGATTGGTTTTGGATCCATCTATCATATCAAATGATTTATAAGCCTATAATAATCCCTTAGGTCCTACTCAGATCAAGCCACTTCCAACACTTGAAATATATTCATTAAATGGATCATGAACTAAAAAAGGAATCATTGAAATATAATCTATTAATGAGACTAGCAAAAAGCATGCAAAATGTCTCTCAATATATTATCATTCACAATTCAAAAATCAATATGTCTGAATGTACAAGGTTATGTGCATTCACTATTCAACAACTATCTTGATATATGTTCAAGGCCAATCATAAGGTGTATCAGCCTAGGTATATGCTTATATAGGTCAAAATTTATTGAGTGAAAAATCACATGGATAGATGGCACATTAATGACCCTAAGCATGATTACCTATGACTGGTTTATGAAAAAGTGTTGCTATTATCAAAACCAAAAACAAAAACACAACCAGATTTAGCTTTCTAGAAATTGGAGTTACCTCATTTATTCTCCAATAATATTCAAAAAAATATTTTCCTCTTTTAAAATGATGGAAGTGTTGACATTTTTCTCAACCAATCCTCTTACAAAAGTTATGGAGATTATTTTTATTGCAATGTGGCAATCAGCTTATGGATGCATAATCAAGTGAAAAAATGTCATCTTCTATGGTAGCAGAAGAAAAAATATTTTTTCTACTTAGCACTGCTATGCAAATGTCCTCAATCTAGAAATACCCTACTTTCATTTTCCCAGTCAATCTCTTGGTAATATATCATAGCTCGCTTGTGCTTATGGATGTAATAATATCATTTAACTTTACCTTACCTACCCAACTAAGGTTGGTCAAATACTCAGAAACCTAAAAACACCCCCACAACTACCATAGATTTGATTAGCATCTTAATGATTTAAGTTTAAGATGTCATTTGAGTTATTCAACATACATAAGAAGCTCAACCCTCGCAACTACCACATATTTGATTAGAAGTTTACAATTTCATTTGAGTTACTCAGCATACACAAGAAGCTCAACCCACACAACTACCACTGATTTGACAGATTTGATCACACATCTTACTAATGAAGTTTAGGATGTCCCTTTGAGTTACTCAGCATAGGCAAAAAGCACAACCATGCACACAATGAGTTACTCAACATAGGGGCCATCCACAACCATGCACACAATGAGTTACTCGACATAGGGGCCATGCAATAAAGGTCCTTTCATGTGTGATTTAAATACCAACCCTCGTCCTCTAAACATGAATCCTCTTATGCTTGTGGACGTAATGATTTAACATTTGAACCTTATATCACCTACCTAATCAAGCAATGCCAAATACTCAAAAACCTAAAAAACATGGCATGTAACAACCATAGGTTTGAATGGCATCTTAATGATTAAGTTAAAGATATCCTTTGAGTTACTCCACATAAGCAAGAAGCTCAACCCCCATTGCCACGATTTTGATTAGCATCTTAATGATTAAGCTTAGGATGCCCTTTGAGTGCTTAGCATAGGCAAGAAGCTCAACCATGTCAACTACCACATATGTTTGATTAGCTTCTTACTAATTATGTTTAGGATGTCCTTTGAGTTGCTCAACATAGGAAAGAAGCTCAACCATGCACACAATGATTAGTTGTAGGGGTCATGTAATAGAGGTCATTTCATTTGTGATTTAAATAGCAACCCTCATCCTTTAAACACTAATCCTCTTGTGCTTGTGGATGTAATAATATATCATTTAAACCTTACACCTCCTGCCCAAATAAGGTAATGTCAAATACTTAGAAACCTGTAAACACACCCATGCAACTAACCACAGGTTGACCATCATCTTAATGATTAAGTTTAAGATGTCCTATGAGTTACTCAGCATAGGCAAGAAGCTCAACCCCAACTACCATGGGTTTGTTTAGCATCTTGATGATTAAGCTGAGGATGTCCTTTGAGTTACTTGGCATAGGCAAGAAGCTAAATAAAAGTTGTTGGATAAAGGATTGTAGGGTTGCAATTAAGGCCATTTCATGTGATTTAAATAACAATCCTCACCCTCTAAACCTGAATGGTTGCATACACATAGAACACAAATAATTCTTATAATTGTGGTATATATTCTACATTGCTAAATTAATACAAGCAATTTGAGCACACAGTTACACCAATTGGTGCACAATACATCCATACCCTACTCCAAAGCTTTCATTCTTCACAACCTGCGAGAAAGTAGACAAAGATTGTAGAGTTCATCTTTTACACTAGTCAATAATAGCATTTCCTTGTTTAGCCCACAGAAGGCCTACATTAATACAAGCAATTCGAGCACAATTGCACCAATTGGTGCACAAAACATCCATACCCTATTCTAAATCTTCCATTCTCCACAAACTACAAGAAAGCAGACAAAGGTTCTAGAGTTCATTTTTTACACCAGTCAATAATTCCATTTCCTTATAAGTTCAATCCCCACAAGACTATGCACAAAATGTCCATACCCTATTCCATCCATAGGCTACTAAGAGGAAGACAAAGGTTGTAGTTTTCATCTTTCAAACCTATCAATTGCATTTGCTTATAGAATCCTAAAGCCCTTTCAAGTTTTAACATATCCATTTAGTGAATACAGAGCAAGCAAGGCATTCCATTAGAACAAATTTCTTTGAAGCATTTTTTTTACAATAGTTCATGTGCATTGTCTTTGCAACTACAATTTTAATACATGTCAAATAGAATTTCCAACAACATCTGACACAATTACAAAACCCTTAATGTTTAAAACAATTTTATGTTCCCAAGCCATTTTGCAACAAGCCATTGCTATTGTGAATGGTCAGATGCATAGCTCAGCTACTCTTGAGGCTCCCATTTTGCAACAAGCCATTACTACTATGAATGGTCAAATGCATAGTTTGACTACTCTTGAGGAAACCTGCACCTTCATATGCCTTCTTATAATGTAGCAAAGGAACTTCTAGATATGATGCCAAGGTGAATAGGAGACAATTGTCAAAAAATATTATAGTTACAGGTTAAATAGCAAAACAACAAAGAGGTGGGGTTATGACCACTAGAGTGTGCTCCTTAATCCTGGCCACATGAATCATGTTTCCTTATGGATAGATATTTTTTGATACAATGTATATTTCATTACTTCTTTAACAACTCCAAACATAAAGGTTGTAGTGTGTTAAAGATAATAATGTAAAATTTATCAAGCCTAGAAAACAAAATTTCCACACATTAACGATAAATTTCTCAAAAGACTCTTGATCTAAGCCAAGACAATTCTAATGGTATTGGATGATGTCTTGGATTGGGACATTTTGTTATCTTAAACAAAAGCATAAAAAGCTCTCTTTAGAAAGCTAGTATTATTTCATTCATCCAAAACAATTCTCAAGTTGACTAGATCAACAACCACTATTGGAACTCCACCATGCCCTTCTCTTTTCTATTTTTAAGAATTTAACTTACCTTAATACCGAACTCTATAGAAAATATCTACTCAAGCAGGCATACTTCCTCATGATTTATTTTTGCACTTCATAATGTTGTTGGCTTGGATTGGTCGTTATTAAATATATATGATTTAATTTAATTCAGTTCCAACAATTGAATTTTGATAAAAGAGTGCATTGTTCTATGCAGCATTAATTACCCCTCCCAACATTCTCTAGAAAGTGTCCTAGTGGCTACAACATGATCCAAAGGATCCTAGGGAGTTCTCCAACATAATAGGTTAAACTAAGTTATACAATATAATTATCCTAAAGTGTTGGCCAGAATACACTAATTAATTTGCACCAAATAGTAGATGTGCTTAAGCCTTAACAAATAGTAGATACTTCAATAAGGACTGACAAATGCACAAGTGTAAAATAAGGACTAACAAATGTAGAGAAAAATAAAATGAAAGAGATAAGTTGTTGCTCTTCTCTCTTTCTTCAACTGGATAGAATCTTTGAAGTTTATCTATTTTCTGTGCTAATATTTATATTTGTAGCTTCATTAATAAAAAATGTATAAATGCATCATGAAAAACAAGAAAATAATGTTTGATAAACAACATGCAAACAATTAGATTCATACGTCATATGTGAACAGATTCATATCTACCTGTAGTTGTAAAGCTAGTTGTTCCTATACTCCTAACTGCCACTTACTTTTCTTTTGATGAGCATCTTTTAAGGATATGCCTATATTCTCTTCAATTACATATTTGGGAAGATTGTTGTTAAATGAGATCTCTATACAAGAAGCGTGTTGCTTTGAATGTGAAACATCTTCATGGGTTTTACCTCTAATCTTTTCATTTGTTGAATCTCCCCTAAAAATTGATACTTGAAGGGGCATCAAATCCCTAGCCTTTCCCTCAACTTCTACTTCCCTTGATTCACCCCACTAATAAAAAAAATCTGATTTAACACTTTCTCTACAAGTATTTGTTTTTAGGGGATTAAACCCAGTATTATTTAAGGATCTGAATGCCTACGAACATTGTTTTCTGAATCATCAATAAAGGCCTTGAAATCTTAGAGATTGTAAATTATAGGAAATGCAAATAGTTAACCATCAAAATTTTAAACCCTAAACATAATTTTTATTGTATTACAATATCTAAGGTTCTAAAATATTCAAATTGAATAAGAATAACATGTATGTATCACACACAATGACCTTTTAGAGAGAAAATAAAATACCCACCTCATTTTAGAATGATAACTTGAGAAGCTCAAATTTGTGGGGCACTGAAACATATACCCAATTTGGTAATCGAGGGTGTCCAAATAGAGATTTTTATTTCCATTCTTTAGTAATGATGATCTTTCATTGAAATTGGCCTGTGAACAAGTCAATCTAGATCATGTAAACTAATATGAAATGGTATCCTCTCTGAATCTTTCTGATGGAGCATTGCCTACACAAGTCAAAATTAAACGATTGAAGAAGATACATAGGCAAGACTTTAGTAACCTATTATACTAATCAAATCAATGCAGGATACTAGTAAGTATGTTGAGGATTCAAGCGTAGAGATTCTGAATATCATAGGAAAATTCAAGGAAACCCTTACACCATGCTCCATCCAACTCCTTTTCATGCTCCATCAAACATTAATAAAATCCAAAATGATTTTTCATTTTAAAGTTAAGCCATTGTTGGTCAAAATTTCAACTAACATGGGCTTATATTTAAAAAAAAAAATCCTTCTACAATCCGACCAACCTAAACCTTTTTAATTAATGGTCAAAAATTTTGGTAGAAAAATGAGGTCAAATGTAGTAGTGGAATAACAATATGAAATTCAATTGATGTACAAGTACACTAGGAGTGCCTGAATATAAAGGCCTCTAGACTGACTAGGAGTCAACACACTGATAAGTCTCACAACCAAGCACATGTCCACCAAGAGTGGATTGTCCTTCATCAAGCATAGGATTTAGTGCAATGATGAGAGGATAAGGCTACATAGGTGTGTCACATAAAATTATGTTGTAGACACCATGTGCTAAATTAGAGTTTCTTACTCTTGTGTTGTCAACAAGACAACTCATATGAGTACACATACTCCTAGGTGTCTAACCTAATAAATAATAAAATAATGCATTTATCCTAATTAAACTTAAGTAAAGTGCAATAAATAATGATTTACACTAACATGATGAAGGACAAGACAAATAGGGGAAAACACGGTAGTTGTTACAGAGCCTTAATTCCACTTTCTGTAGGCTAAACTACCAAAAATGAGAGATTCAATTTTTTGTCAAAGTTGAGATATGAAGAACTCCTATGCAAATTCACCTATGCTCACCATACACAACAAGAAGTAACAAAAATCTCTTTCTTGGTATCAATTTATGTTCTACTTCTAATTGATCATTTTTATTAGTATACATTATAGTTTACAATCTACTAGTTGAGAAAAAAATTGTGGCTAAAGTTTACCCTTGAACAGAGATTACTTTAGTGGCGAATTTGTATCATTTGTTGATCTCATCTCATGGGTCGATTGTCATTTGACCAATAACGCATGTAACGTAGGTCAATTGTATTGCTGGATATTTATCAGATTTGGGTCCAACACCCATGGTAGTTGCCCATTAGTTATCACATGATTGGTCAAAAATCTTAGTCCAATCGTTAATGTAATATACATTTTGGATACATTTATTTTAAATTTTTGGCCATCCTTTGCATGTTGTTTCTTATTGGACAATGTTCTTTTGCCATTATTACAACCAAATAATTTTCCCTTGGGTTGGGCATCGCCTACCATTTTCTTGACATGTGTTAACCACCAACCTCATTTAGTGAACTGTTTCTTATTGTGGGCTTGCATAGGAAGGTCTGTTCTGCCTACATTTGACATTCCTGCTTGTTAATCCCACATAATTCATCAACCTAGATTGGACTATAAGATATTATTATTCTACACAATTTTCTCTTTTCTGGTTTGGAGATTGTCATCTCTTATTGCTATCAAAGTTTTAGAATGTTGAGTGCATTACCCATTGACTTGTTGATTGTGGTTTTTGTAAAAGGTAAGTGATTTATAATTTATTTTTTATGTGGTTAGTGGTACTGGTACTAGTTATTTTTTAGTTTTATTGTCAAGTGTCCATTGGTGACTAGACATCTCACATGCTAAGATAGGTTTGTGAATTTTATTGGGTAGTACCGTAGTAGTAGTAGTACCCTTTTTATGAGAATGAATCATATTATTGTTATTATATGTAGTCTACATAGTCTATTGTCATAGTCTTTGACTTGTCACTCTTTGAGTCTTTTTTTCAACAACTAAGTTGATTTATTTTTTGTAGCCTTTATCAATTTACAATGTCAAACAAGAGGGGTACCAGAGGTTTCGGTAGGATCCCTGAAAGCCAAGAGAGGCCACCATTACCAAAATGCAGAACCATATCCACATATTTTGGTGGTGGAAATGTTGGCAACCTACAAGATTCACAAAGATCTCTAGTGCTTATTGAAAAAGGAGATTCATCACAAGTTGGAGACCATATTGAAGAAGTTCAAGTTGGTGAACCTGATATCTCAGTTAAGGACAAACTTGAACACAATTTGGAGGTACTTCCCTTGAGTAGGAAGTCACAAACTAATATCATAGACTTGGAGTCAGTTCCAAACCAGTTGAGTGAGAAAACCAAAAGTAATTCCATAAATCATGTTCATGCACAAAAAGGGAAAAGAAAATTGGAATTAAAAAAAGATCGATCTCGTTTGGATCTATCCAAAAGGAATTTTCAATTAGAATGGGTGGAAAAGCATCGGTTCATTGAACTAGTGGCCAAACCAATTGATGATGATCCTCTTGTAGAATGCAGATGTAAGATTTGCACAGAGATAACAAAGAAGGAGAAGAGGTTGCAACTTAAACTTTATACCATAGAAAAGCATGTCGCTAAAGTTTACAAAAAGGAAACTATAGATGGAGTTGAAAAATCTATGCTAACTTGGAAGACAAAGGACAACTGTTTGCATATCAGGAATGCTGAAATATATGAGTTACACAAGCAATTATGGGAGAAGTGTTCTGCAATAAAAGGTTCTATTGAAGATTTCATTGGGAAATCAATAGAAGTGAAAAATATGGAAAAAGTAGTTAATTAAGTGTGTTTTTTTAATATTTTGAGTAGAGGGCATCCTATGATGGACTACCCTTCAATTACTACTTTATTGTACTTTTTTAAAGTTCAAAACTATCCAAACAATCACTGGTCAGTAAACAACGAGTGGGAATGGGCTAGTTGTCTTGCACAAGTTGAAAAAGAAGATATGAAGGAAAAAAATAAACCACTTAAATTTCATTGCATTGTCTCTAGATGAAGTTATAGCAATTGATAATACTTCCTGGGTGTGCATGCATGTTTATACTGTAAATGATCTTTGTCATCAACCCTTTCTACTATTTGTTGCTAAATTGAATTGTAGTGCAATAGCCGAAAACTTATATGATTTGTTAAAGAGTACTCTAATTGATTGTGGAGGTATGGATAACATGGAGATTTCCAAAAAATTTGGTGTGTGTTGGAGTAGATGGAGCTTCGGTTATGCAAGGTCATAAAGGCAGTCTTTGCAAAAACATCACGAATGATTTGTCACCCTACGTTATTCCAATTCACTACATGGCCCATCAAATGAATCTAACTTTTAGAATTGTCAGTGATTTTGGTTGTGTAAGTAAAGTGGAATCTTTAATCAAAGAGATTTACCAATAATTTTGCCAAAGTCCAAAATGAGTCCAGGAATTTCAACACTTTTCTCAAGGACCTACTAATGGGAGGAAGCTTCTTAAAGATAATAATACTAGATGGATATTTTTGGATGGACTAGTGCATCAAGTATTCTCTGAATATTTGTCATTGCTTGGGGACTAATCCACTTTGTGCGAGATAGATTGCCTCCACTATATTCAAGTCTAACTAATGTTAAGATACTCTTAACTATAGCAGTTATTCTTCCCATGCTACAAGACATGAGAAATATTATGAAAAAGGTTCAACAAAGAGCTATGTACATTGCAGAATATAATAAGCTATGTAAAATGACATGTGGTAGCTTGGATACTCTATATCAATTACTACCATTAGATGAATCAAAGTTTGCAAAGTGGATAGAAATCATAGATTTGAACAATCCTAGGAACTTTTTACATATTGGTGTAAATGATGAGGTATGTGCTAGGGTACATAGAGTTGACATAGCAATGTAGTACTATGCCTGCGTGAACCCTGACTCCAACCCCAACGAAGCAGGAAGTGAAGTAGAATCAGAACCAGAGAAGGTACTTTCATGTGTTATAAGTGAAGACTTCAAGAAGATCAAAGACTCTATGCTTGACTCTATCAAGCAAGTTTGCTACAATCTTTCATCAAAAATTAGATTTATATTCCCTCCAAAGGAACTACTCAAAGAAATGTCTATTTTTTTCCTGAATATTGGTCTCTGAACTGTTCAAGTGATTTTTGAAGAAGGATGATGAATTTGATTCAACATTTTTGTAAACCTAAAGTAATCAATGGAGTAACTATAAATGGAATTTTAGATGAATCTCAACTGAGAGATCAATCATATTCTTTTGCAAATATAATGAGGGAACAATATGATCTTATGGAGAATCTAAATGAAGAGGGAGCAATAAGAAAGCTTTAGAAAAACCTTGGTCAGAGCAATCAGTTAAGAAAGTCAATACTTGAATATTTCAAGCTTATTGATTTATGTTTGACAATGATATTAGGTTTAGTAGAGGATGAGAGAGTTTTCAGTACATTGGGCCTGAGGTCAAAGGTTAGAAACAAATTAAAAAAAATTTTGGATAATTGTTTGAGGCTCTATAATTCTAGGTATGAGATAGATATTTCCCTTATGACAGGGTTCTCAACATTTGGAAAAATAAATGTGGAAGAAGAAGGATGGCCAACATTTTAAACCCAAGTGGCAGTGGCAGTGGCAGTGGTGGTGGTACTGGTGATAGCGATGGCAGTGGTAGTGGTTCATGTCCTAATATTAGAAGCAATAAAGATGATGTTGAGTTTGACATGTATACTGACATTGACAGTGAATCTGAAGAAAATGCAATGAACAATGAAATGTTATATGCAATAAATGAGCAGGATTCTAATGATAGTGATGTTGAGTCGATCCAGGTGGAGTGGTAACTATAGCAGCTTCTCAACTTCAAGTTCTAACTTCTATGGGAGTCAAGTAGTAGGCTAGTAGCTCTGATCTTACCCATTTCAATTCAAATTAATTTATGTGCTATGGTCTTACCAATGTCTAAGATTCTATCTACTTATTAATTATGTTTTTAGAAGTTAATTTATAGCCTTCATTCACTATCCTTTTATAGATACTTAATTTTTTTTAAACATGTTGATGTTACAAACTTACATGTTGACATTTTCATTGAAACTAGTTTTTACTTTTAGAGTCTACACATGTTCAGATTTTCATTGATTGTATTTTTTAAACATGTTGAGATTTTCATTCATTCTAGTTTTAATACAATAATACATGTTGAACTTGAGATTTTCATTCATTCTAGTTTTTAGATATTTTTAGATTTTCATTGATTCTAGTTTCTTTAAGAAATTGTAACATAGTGCATTTAACAAAATAAGCCTTATTTAAAGAAGTATTATAATTTATAATTATAAATCAACCCGTAACATAATACATTTACCAATTACAAACAATTACAACCCTTTGCAAATGAGTCAATGTCAAATGACCTTGAATTCGCTTTGCAAATGACTCAATGCTAAACGACCCTAAATTCTCTTTTATAGATACAAGGGAGAAACAATAGTTGTCGGTTAGTTTGCAATTGTATATATAATCAGATTACTACTACATAATACATTATGTGTGTACAATCACATTGCCACATTACCAATTGTACATTTTTTAAAGTAGGAGTAGGGAATTTTTTTCCATCTGCTCTGTGTAGTAATAGTATACCAGTGCCTAGCTATCCAACTATCCTAATATGTTGGTTCTTGATTCTTGTAACAATTGACATTAAACAAAGTTGAAATTAAATTTAATATTTGAAATTAAAGAACAACAAGTAACAAAACGATTATAGTACTATCACTTACTAAGTTGTCACTTCTTAGAGCTATCAACTATGACTGTCACTGACACTAATAGTAACAATTTGAGAAGATGACCCAACTCCAATGATGTTCTTTAGGGTGCTCCATTCTACATCGTTTGGAAGCTCTATTTTTTGAGGTTGTAGTTAAATAGTTGTAACCTCGTCAACAATGAATACTTCGAAGAGAGATTTTTATATGAATCAAGAAATTTATCTATAACTACATTAATTGTTGATAGTGGTTTGATGCAACTTGTAATTCTTTTTGGAGTGGTTTCCTCTGGCAAGTTGTCTAAATCATAATTCATGGTGTTGTGCAACTTTTTACTATGACTACTTCTAAGCCTAGGAATGTGGTTGACAAGAGGGATGATTCTCAAGATGCTAAACTTTCCTTTCTTCACACCACTAAGCTTAAAGTAGAGACTTCTCTTCAGAGTGATTCTTGGTTGTATAAAGAAATAATAGCTCTCAAGAAGAAAATGGGGGTTATGTAGAAATAATTAGATGTTGAATGCGATAGGAGAAATTAGATGGAAGTGCAAATTGGTAATATCCTTGAGAAGGTTAAAGAATATGAACAAGAGCTTTGTCACCTTATAAAGGAAAGTGGTCAAAAAATGGAATAGGTCACTTCCAACCTATGTGTCATGGTTGCTAGTCTGGGTAAGAAGAGTAATGAGGAGATAATGTTTCTTGGTAATGCTAGGATGGGGAGTCTAGGTGGGCCTAGTAAGAGAACCAGGCAGAGCACAAGAAAAAAGGTTGTTGAGGCTCTTGAGGCTCTTGTTCTATCTCTGGCTGACATTATCCAAAGTACTGCAGAATTAGGTAAAGAGGTGGAAAACATTATCAAAGAGTTGTTGTAGGTGTTGGCTATGAAGTGGGTGTGTTGGTTGCTAGTCTAGGTAGTTTTTTTGGTTTTTTCTTTTTGATTTCTAGCTTGTTTAAACTCTAGGTTCTAGGTCCCTATAAAACCTAGTCATTTTTTATAGTTTGAACTTTTAGTTTCATGTCCCTATAAAACCTAGTTTTATTGTTTTAAACTTTAGGTTTCAAGTCCTTGTAAAACCTAGTGGAGCTTTAATGTTTATCTTTAGTTTTTTGTAAAGGGTTTTGGGTCCCTTCAAAACTTTCTTTTATCGTAATCTAAAACTTTTTCATATAATATTCTTTTCCAATGAATTTTTCATCTAAGTAAGCTATATTTGGTAATCCAACATTTAGCAAGTTCAGTATATTATGATTCATCTTCATCAAGTCTCTGGAAGCATATTTGAGAGCTTCATCTATTTTCATTAATTGTTTACAATTGTGACAGACAATAAAGGTCATTATAGAGGCATCCAAGTGGTTGTTTATTCCTTGGTTTGTCAAATCCTTGTCTTCAAAATTTGTTTAGCAATATTTTTTAAGGAATTGGCGAAGATACTTTTTTTTACCCTCAACATCTTTTTTTATATTTTCAAAGACAACTCTAAGATTGCTATTTAAATCAAGCTATTCAAACAAACTATCAATGTTCTTCATTAGTTTCTCCCAATTTTCTTGTTTGATAAGCTTAACCGTGTTTATCATAATATCCTTGACATGTTTGTCTTTGGAAGATGTTGTTATATTTTGTACAATTACATTCTCCATCCTTTTCTTTGTTTCAAACATCTCTATTTCACTCTTTTTCTATATTTCCTCTAGTTGTCCTTGCTAATTAGTTGTTTTCTTCCTCTAATCCTCCAATTTCTTCTTCAAATCTCGAATTTTCTTTGCAATAGTTACCTCTTTTTTCTTCTCATCCTCAAGTTCCCTTTTCAAATCATTAATTATTTTTGCAATGGACTCTTTTTTCTTCGCATTGTCCAATTCTTTCTTCAAATCATGGCGTGTTTGAGTAGCTCCTCTTTCTTTGCGTTCTCCAATTCCTTCTTCAAATCAAGGATTTTCTTTGTAGATGACTCCTTTTTTTTCTTCACATTCTCAAATTCTTTCTTCATATGGTGGATTGTGTTACTGTTTGCAGGTGCACTAGATTCCATTTTCTTTGCATTCTCCAATTCCTTCTTCAAATCAAGGATTGTCTTTGTAGTTGACTCCTCTTTTTTCTTTCATATTCTCCAATTGCTTCTTCAAATTGTGGATTGTGTTTGCAATAAACTTCTCTTTTTTCTTCTCATTCCCCAATTCTTTCTACAAATTATCAATTATCCTTGCCTTAGACTCTATTTTCTTTTCATTCTCCAATGCCATCTTCAAATTATGGATTGTATTTTTAATATGGGAGTGAATTTTCCTTTCATTCTCCAATTCAATCTTCAAAATATTATTTTTCTTGACAATAGCGTCCAAGTCAGTTTTCAATTTATTGTTGACCTATGCACTACTCTCTACAAACTTGAACAACTATGTAGTAGAGGATTTTTCATGCTGAATTCTTTTTTTGCACTCATCCAATTCTTTAGTTATATTTTTCAATTGTTCATTCATCTTTTCTTATTGGAAAATTTCCTCTATAGAAGAAGAATTCTTTATCTTGTTTTACAATTCTTTGAACCTATTGTCAGCTACTTTTCCTTGGCCTTCACATTATCAAGGTTTGCCTGTAACTTTTCTATTTTCTTTGTAAGCCTTTTTTTTTCTCTCTTTTCTTTTAGAAGTGTAGAGTAGACCATTTTGTTGCTCTCTTTTGATATATTGATTCTGTTAATATTTTTCACTTTTGAGAAATCCATATGAAGACTGATAACTTGTACATTGTTACAATTTATTACATTTTTTGGTAGATTATTATCTCTAGCCAGGGGGATAACAATCATGAAGTTCATCATTTTGGTGTTTGGATCATATGTTGGAAATATACTATTAGTAGATACCTAACGTTTAACAACTACATCACTTTTCAAAGTCTTCATAATTTGCCTATCTCTTTTGCTTGTTTGATGCAAACTCCTTTAAACTAAAATCTAGGTTTGTTGACACAATTGAGTATTTGAAAGGTGAATTATCAGTTGTATTGTTATATTCTCCTCCAACTCCAGTTAAAATTATTCCACCTAAAATTGTATTTTGAGGATTTCCAACATACTGAAGATGACCCATTCCAAATCTTAACATTTTAGGACTATTTTAAGGGTTTTGTATAGAAGCTACTAGTGCATACATTGGTGAAGTAATCATTGACATTTCTTACATTGTAATTATCATAAATTTTTACTTTTTTGCACAGGGTTCATCCATGCTAGTGCTAGTGCCAGTTGCCAGTGGGATTAACTACAATTGGATTTGAAGATTTAACAAATATTGTGTTGGGATGACCTTCAGAAGCAGAAGTATAATTCTTTTTTGCCTTTCTAGATGAATCATCTTCTATCTCATTGGAGAGTCCAATGATTGGTTTACTTCCTCTTTTGGGTGGGTATGGTACTAGAACTGGATTCCAAATCCCTTTACCACTTGCACCAATGGGCCTTATACCTACATAATCCATTTTTTGTATCATGGTTGCCCCTTTATTATATGTTTTTTTTAACAGAATCACTCATTTGAAGATTAACAATATGCATGCCCCTGGTTGACCCAGAATCTTGAATACCTTGAATGTCTCCATTAGACTCAAGGTCCTTTTTTCTTTGACTATCATTGTCATTGCAACTACCAAATTTATATAGTACAGTTGGATGTTCTTTATTCCAATAATTGATGAAAATTTCATCATCCTCAATTTCCTTAAAATTTACTAAGGTATTTGGTTCACCCAAATTTTGTCTCATTTTCCAAAAATTAGTCATCTTGGTTTGACACCATAATTTAGATTTGCATGCCTCTATAATTGCTTTCAGCATAGAACTCTTATAAGGTTGAGATGATTTCTTGTAGAAATTTAAGTATGTTAGAGGCTTTGATTTGTGTGACTCTGATATGTGCAATGTCATAATTTGGGATGACAATTCTTGCATTGAAATATTATTCTTTGTTGTATATTTCTCCATCTCTTTTTTAGCCTCATCCAATGAATCCATATTTTTTTAACTTTTCTATCAATGACATCTCTTGATGTTGATATTTTCTTGCAGAGTTCCCATTGGAAATAAGTCTTTTTTTTATTATGTTCAGTGGATCATAATTCCAGTGATTGACAAAATCAAAGCCAAAATTTTTTACCAATTCATTTGCCACTTTGAAAGCCTTTCTCTCAAGTGTGAGGCCTCCAATTGCTAAAGGAAAGAAAGGAAATATCATTTTGTTTTGTTGTCTAGTGAAAAGTTCATCTTCACTCTCCATCTATCATACATATTCCAATGCAAAAACCCTTTATGTAATATGCATTGGAAGTTTGCATGGTTCAACTGCTGAACTATAAAACCTTAAGACAATGTACTCTTCCATGAAGAACTAGTCAGCCAATTGAATTTGACTTCCCAATTGAATGTAATCATTACAAGACAAGCAATCTAGGCATCAAAGTGCCTATGATTTTTTGATAAATAGGTTCCAAAAAGAAGTCTACAAAATGGTTGTAGTTGTTATTATTAGCAATCATCCTCATCTTATGTGTCCACTCATTTAGTGGACTTGGAGTCTTTAATTTTTTTTGGGTTTTCTCATCAAACTTATAGACCTCAATATCAAGCTTGTTGTTCTCTCTCTCAAATATTGGATAATTCTTTGCTAAAAAAAGGTAGCACAAGCAACTTGTGAACCTAAATGTCTTCATCTTGCCTATAGTTTTACTTTGTTTAATCATTAGTAATTGTTCTTGCATAGATTCAACAATGTGTTGAACAAAATTATATCTTACATCTACCTTCTCAACTGACTGACCTCAACAATGGATATTATAAATCATTTCAAGAACATTGGCCCCCACTGCCTTGTTACTGTCCAATCCTAGACAAGATAACAAAGAAATAGTATTCTAAACCCATGACACAAAAATATCATACTAATAAGGAGGCTTATGGTCTATGTCCAATGTAATAGTAACACTCGAATGATTATTAGATGACTCTAAATTTATTAAACCCTTAATATATGAATCTTGAAAAACTCTATCTAGTTTGTCATAAGCCTATGCTAGTTTATCCAAGTCAATGTGCTTGTTAAAGCTTTCTAGTTTAAACCCTAGCCCTATGTCTAACAGAGTGAAAACTTCACTCTCAGTTATGGATAAAATTTCCTTTTGAGTGTTTTGGTTTACAATTGCTTTTCTATTTTCATCATAATTTTGAGCACATAACATTACAATTTCAAGGCAAGGGAATACTTTGGGTACAACGAGGTTTGCTAATTCAGTAACCAAAGAAGCTAGTTTATTTGTATGTGCACAAATACTTTTGTTATATTTGTAATAGGGTAATCCCACAATAATGGGTTCCACTTTTTGACCATTTTTGACACTGAAATCAATATTTTTGAAACAAACCTCACATTTGAGTGACTATATCTCTAAAATTATGAATAATTTAAAGGTGACGTAAACTAGTGATTTCTAGTACTTTGTTCTTACTTTGTAACCATATCTTTTAATTTAAAAATAAATTTATTTAAGTTAAATTTTTTTCTCCTCTAAAAAGTGGTACATATGAAAAATCAACATTTTTAAAGAGTGACAGTTTGCTTGACATGCATAACTTTTTTTTTTCTAGAAATGGTAATGAGGTAGTTCTTTTGGTGTTGGATTTGTAACATCAATATCCAGAGGATGCATTTAGTTTGATTCAATTTGGTTGAATATTGTATAGTTAATGAAGTTTTGAAGTGACATCAATCATAATTTAGACATACGTTCATTTTGACATAGATAACTTGAACTCAATTTATCATAAATCTATTTTTTTTTTTTTAATAGAAAGCTATCTCAATAACCTATTTTCTAGATATTTTTCAAAAAAAATTCACCTAATTTAGAAAATTTTCTCGAAGTGTCGAAGTTAGTCAATGTTCAACCGTTAATGAACCTATAATGAGTTAAACTCATATTTGAAATTCTTAAATGAATATAATACCTATTAAAATTATAGTCGTTGGAAAGCTTGCTCCAAGCAGCACAAATTGACATTTTTTATTTTATAGTAGGAGATCGTTCAATCTCAAATTTTGAGGTCAAAACACCATTTTTTCTTATTTTTTAAAGAAAATAGCAAATTTTTAAAAAATATATACATTTACGCGAACATATTTTACATGTTCACACGAACATATATTTTCAAAAAATGGAAATTTTATGATAGAAATAGTAACTTTTGTATGCTCGTGCAAACATTTATAGCACTTATGTTCACACGAACGTGCCTATTTATATTTATTTATGTTTGTGCGAACATAAATGTAGGGAATGTTCGTGCAAACATTTCCTTAATGTTCACGTGAACAATTAAAATTTAGAAATTTAAAATTTCCATCTGTTTCTAATTTTCTTTGTGCCACAAAAGTGACACCCAATATTGTGGGATCACCCAATAATTTCTCCCCTTTTATGGATCTTTCCACTTATTAAATAATGAATGTCTAATTCCTATGATTCCCAAATCTCCATGGATAACAGGATAAAAAATATCATGACATTCATCGGTGAAACCTGGGGTTTGTAGCACTTGCTTAAGTTCTATAATATCTTTCTTTTCCTTTATGCTTGCACTTGTACTGGAGGTTTTTGACTTTGTTTTGCACATGCCTACTACTAGTTATTACACAAAATTCTTCTTCAAGCCCTATTTAAAAAAATTGTAAAGTGTCAACCTAAGACAGTAAGAATCAAGATCTATTACTGTAAATTGCACTAATTTTTTTATCAAAAAATTTAAATACCTAGAATCGAGAATTGAGATTTGACAATACTGGTATAGCAGAGACTTAGATAATTGGTGTTGTCCTATGATACTCAAGGTTTACACTTTCAGTCTTCAAAACACAAAATGGAATTTAGTCAGTCTTTGAAAAGTTGAAATTAGAAAACCCTATCATATTGGATTCTCAACTTTGAAAACTCTTAACTTCATACTCTGAAAACATAAAAGGTTAATAGTTAAAAGTTAAAATGTAAGTATTAAGTAATTAATGGTTTTAAGTACTTTACTAATACTATGTACAATGTACATGTAAACGACATCAGGACTCAATAATCTACATAACTATAATAATAAAAATTAGAAATTAATTACATTAATATACATTTAAATTTTGAAATTTGTTTATTTTAAATACATAAATTAATAAAAATTGAACTTAATAATCGATATGATTTTCGAGTCGATTTGAAGAATGCTATCATTGTTGTCAAGAGTCATCTGGAATCGTGACACTTGTCAAAGAAATATGTCACAATTTTGGATGTTTCTTGACAATAGTGATAACATTCCCAAAATTTACCGAAAATTGATCTCAAGTCATTGATCTATCTTTTACTTAACAGTCGCCGAGTTGGGATTAAGTAATAATTTTATTAAAAGACTAAACATAATTATTATTAATATTAACTAAGTCCTGACACTTAATCAAGTTTTGCAATGACCAGACACATGTCATGATTCTGGATGAATCTAGGCACATGGGAAAACATTCCCCAAATTGGTCTGAAATTCATCTTGGGCTATCGATCTTTCTTTTAATCAACAGTCAGGACTCGGACATAAGTTATAATTATAAGAGAGTATATTGGACTACACGTGACCCAATTTTGGATAGTGAAATATTCTCAAGGACATGTGCCATGATTCTAGATGTTTCTTGACAATAGTGGTCACATTCCCAAAATTTACCCGAAATTCATCTCAGGCCGTTGATCTTTCTTTTAGTTAATGGTCTGGAGTCGGGACTCAAACATAACTATAACTTATAAGAAATAATATTCAACTACAAGTGTCCCAATTTTGGATAGAAATAGAATTTAACTTTAATCTTTTAAAATTTGGCACAAAATAGAGTTGCGGTCATTGATCTATCATTCATTGAATGGTCCAGATCGAATCATGAATCATTAAACCTTTCGCATAACTAATATTAATTATTTAAATTATAATTTAGGGGACAAGAGCCAACAGTTGAGTGGGGTCCAATAGTCAATCACTCTTTGTGAACATAGAGTCCAATCTTCCAACACATTTTTACTATGTATTGTAATTAATTGATCTATTTGTACATATAAAAAATCCAAATGTTGATAAAAATTATACCAATACTTGAACGCATGAAAACTTATAAATGTTATAGAAAAAATAAATATATGAATTCATTAATGAGTGAAATAAATAACTATTTGTCTCAAATAAAATACCATAGCTATTTCATATATGTGTGTCACTCAAAACATAATATGCTCAATTAAATAAACATTGATATCTTAGTGTACAAATACTACTCTTATGTGTACAACTATTGGGGTAGCAATGTATATGCATAGAGTAAATCAGATCAATAATATGTCTCATCACAAATATAAAAAGTGAATGGTAATAAATGCTTTGTATTTTCTTATGAAATGTGTGAGATTGTCAAAAACTTTTAGTGTTCAACTAAGGGTCCCTTTGTGATGATTATAGGTTGTATTTTATATAATAATATGTTATTTTATAACAACAAATATTTTGTTGTTTTTGCAGTATTTGTCATTTTGTGTTATATCTAACAAATATTTATGAATAATAACTATTTAGTCTATTTAAGTTACATATATGTTACATTTCATATAGTTATATGATATTCTATTAATAACAAATAATAATTTTAAATTCACTTATTAGATATTTTTAGATTAAGCTTTGGTCAAATGTTTAAAAAGTCATTTTTTGGACACATCTCACTAGGTGCACTATTTTAACAAGTTGCGTGATGAGTCATAGCTTCAAACCTTAGTTGTAGCTTGTACGTAGTTCAATGTCCATTTTACATTTGTTTTAAAAGTGAGGGTCTTACGATATCTCATGTAGTGGCTACATGTTGATGAAGTTAGCCCTCACGACTATTGATTCATCTCCCCTATCTTATTGTTGCACAATGCAAATTAAAACTTAAATCACAAAGTGCAATAACTAGTTGCAAACATACAAATTATTTGAAGTTCTTGACAATGTCCAAAATCCATGATTTGGATGAATAAAATTAAACATGTAAAATTAATGGAACATCAAATTTTTGAAAATATAA
Source organism: Cupressus sempervirens (assembly GCA_028749045.1). NCBI lineage: Eukaryota > Viridiplantae > Streptophyta > Pinopsida > Cupressales > Cupressaceae > Cupressus > Cupressus sempervirens. The sequence goes on from CM053788.1 coordinate 189,832,013, forward strand.
AATTATAATTTGTAAATTGTAATCAATTATCATTCATTGATCATTAATTACTTGATAATGATAACTTGATTTAATAATCATAGCTTTTTTACTTAATTAAAATTAATTTAGATTATAATCAATATTTGCTAAATTGGTTCAGCTTGATAATGATAAGTGATAAATTAATTTAAATTTAAATAATCGTGGCAATTTTCATTTAATTTAAAATATGATAAAAGGTTAAAAAGTATTATGATGATCATGACATTTAAATAAATTTACATTTTAGAATAGGAAGAAATGAATAAATAAATTACTATTCAATATTTTATATGAACATTTATATATAAGTTATAATTTGAACTTTTTATTTTTAAATCAAATTTCAATATTATCTATACAATTTAAATTGCATGATCATTGATAAGGATTCATGATTCATGATTCATGAATCATGATGTTACATGTATCATAAGTTTAACTTTAACAAACTACTTTTTTATTTATTTAATATTTTAAAATAAATTAATAGTACTTAAAACTATTATAACTAATAACTATTGACTTGCATGGCCCTGGCCCCTGCATTCATATATTATCGAAATTTACAAGTTTTGAAATTTAAAGAACATACATATACATATTACAAATTTATAAATTTTCATTAGATAATTTTCAATTGAATAATTTTTTACTATAAGTCATTAATCTAATATGAAACCATAAAGGGATTGTTAAAACCCTTTTTTTTCTAACTTTATAAAGTTATTAACAGTTAATATTTTATTAGAGAGTCATACAAAAACATTTCAACAGTGCATTGAGATGCCAAAAACAGAGTCATGTCATAGACTAACATGAACAACGATTTGAGAAGCCAAAAACTATTATTTTCATTGATAATATTTGAGAGTCTACAATGTACATAATACTGATTCATAGCATAGATACTGAAAATAGCTGATTAAATTAGCCTAGTTTTACTATTTCATAATTTACATTAAAGGGCAAGGCCCAATCCAAAGAAAAACAAATATCTTAAAAATATTTTTTTGGCCAAAGGGCAAGGGTCAAGGAAATAGGATTCAAGAAATAGGGAATAGGGAACTAGGGAACAGAGAACTAGGGAATAGGGAGCATCAACAGGTTGAGGGGCCGAGAGCTTGAAGCCTTCAATCAAAAAGGTCTTCAAGCCCCTTTGTGAGGAATCTCTTGGAGAAGATGATGTCGCTGAACTCGTGCAACCATGTGAAGTCGGTCTCGCTGACATCGTCCAACAATAACCACTTTCGTAGAAAATCCCTCCCAAGTCACACCCACTTCCAATGGTGAGTCAATTATTGTTCATTCATGCCAAGCAGAAATGGATGCTTCTGTACAATGCTCCCCATGTGTTTTGTCCCAACACTTGTCTGCTAGGTTTGCAAAAGGGATGCCAATGCCCAACTCTGATACTTGCTCGACCAATAAAAGAATTTTGACATCGTCTTCTAAAAATGTTTCCTTTAAAATATTATGCAAAAGCATCAAAATGTTTACTTGATTTCCTCTAAGGTCAAGAAGAGATGTGAGGAAGTGGGATGTAATATTTGTGGACACACGACACCTCTTATCATTTCTTAAGAATTCATGGCCGAGGACCATGAATAAATAATGATGGATAAAAGGACCTTGGGAATCTTCCTTGCAAACCATGGCTAGGACAACATTAGGTATCATGCCCAAAAAGGGCTTTTATAGACCCATTGTAGTGCATTTCAGGCAAATTAATCTATTCATGACTAAGAAACTCTGCAAACTGAATTTAGATTCAAGAATTTGAGAAATGATAATGAAAGAGGAATTGAAGTGGCTATTTGATGACAATTGCATTAAATTGTTTGGCATTCATGATCTTTCATATCTTAATTTTTCGTATTCCTATTAATTTTCAAGTGTGCAAAATGTACTCACATTAATGTCGGACAGTCGGAGTGCCTGCCAAGGTCGCTATAAATGGAATGTAATAATTGTAACTATTAGTACTACCTTTATGATTTTAATCTTGATGTGATGTTCACTACATTCTAGTTAACAGTTTCTGTGAAAAACTTGTCAGGTGTCTCCATTCCAGAGAATTTCATGCAACTCTAGGTCTTTTCAAGCAACTAGGCCTGAAATGCATCTTCTATTGTTGATCTCTAATTAATCAACGATTGATAAAACTATTGTATTAATGATATGAAAGTGACAGTAGCCAACTTGGTAATGGTGACACTATCATAACGACATTATTAATAATAGACCTAAGACAGTACACAAGTTGAAGCGACTACTCAGTAGTCAGTACAGTCATTAGCCAATACACATTAAAATTCACTTTTAGATTAAACATTTTTTCAGTTTACCACTAAAGATTAGCCAACACCATTATTATTCATTTTTCTACAAAACAAGTAATTCACCTCTAACATTACAATCTCATTTTTGGCAAGGAAAAAAATAGCCATCATTTATTTATTTGTGAGCAAGAAAAAAAAGTAATTCGCCACATTTAAAATGATTTTGGCTAGGGCAAGAAAAAAATTGCCAACATATAAAATTTTATTTCCCTACATGGAACAAAAAATCACCCTCAACATTAAAATTTTCCCGCCCACAAAATCTTGGATTCGCTAGCATTTTAGACTTTTTTTTTGAGAGGGGTTTCTTAAAGTTATCCCTACCTTTGAAGAAACCACCTCTAAGATTATTTTCCTCTATAATGACTTTGCCCATTCTAGTCACTTATTTTTAGAGATTGGTTGAGGTGTCCATACTGGAAGAAATCAAAATTGATAGGAGCACTTGAAGTTCCATGCAAAACACTACAATTGCCACTGTCAGAGTCACATAAAATGTAGATAGAATGTCACATTTTTGAGAAGTTATTTTCCCAAAAGTTTAAATCTCTGACAAAAAGTTAAAAATCACTCATCAAAATGGAAAACATCATTTATTAAAATTCAATGAAAATCAATTACCCTATACACATATTTGCAAAATGTGACAACAGGAACAACGGGAATCATTTACAAAATGCCATATGTACTATGCATGCATCATATCACATTTCCAACCATCTTATTTACTATTGTTTTTCTACTACAAAAAGAAAAGAGACAATCAAAAATGAGAAATAAGAAATCAAAATTTTAATTGAATAGAAAATTTTAAAGGAACTAAAGAGTAAATAATATTTTACAAAGTTTGCTTAATGTTCTAGGAACCAATAAATATCAAAGAATGAGTTCAAAACATTAAGCAAAATATTTTTTATTTTTTATTTTTTCATGACCATGACTATTGTATTTTTTATTAGAGTGACAAAATAAGAAAATAGCATTAGATGTTTATATATTTCATTTAAACAAATAAATTATTTAATTTATTAAAAAAAATAATAAATTATTTATTACAAAATCGGTCCAATATAAAATGCATACTTATTTTATAATATGTATTAGTTATATTGATTTAAATTATGTAATATTTTTTTTATAGAATTCTTTGATTATTTCACACATTTTTTAATAAGTGTTTATACAAATAAACTTACCAACAAATATACTTATCTAAACATATTAGTGGAAGTTTTCAAATGAATTTTGATATCATTATCAAATAATGATTAATACAGAGTCTAAATATATATAGGTTTCAAATATATTCAAATCTTAATTTTTTTTGACAATTTAAACATTTAACCATTAAATAAATATTTATAAATATGGGAATGTCATTCTCGTATTGTTTTTCACATTTGCACATCAAGCTTTTATGTTCTAATATAATATTGGAAATAAAAATTGCTTGAATTGATAATTTTAAATTAAGAATCTTGTGCAACCATAATGCTTATTGTATGAATTTTTACTTTTTATTTCTTCAATTGTTTATGTTCCTTTCTCGCCTACCCAAAGGCAAGGACTCTAGCTCCCAAAGAGCTCTTGTTTAGTAATGGTAAAAAATAAATTTAAAGGCATAAAAAGAAGAGGTTTCTATGTTATAGAATATTTCTATATATTCATTTCTTCCCCCCCCCCCCAAAAAAAATTATGTGACCCCCTAGACCTAAAAGTTAGATCTAGAGCCCCCTTCATAAGACCTCTTCCCAAGTTTCTATCTTAAAGAAAGAAGTCGTATGAAGTAGAAAATAAATTTTGAGAGGATTATTTGAAAAAATGACGAGGCTAAAATTTGTCCACCAACTTAACAAAATTATTTCTAAAAATATACATCCCTCCCTTAATAAAAATTAGAGATAAAATCGAGTTTGTTTATTTTTATTGTCTATTCAAACATCAATATAAAAATATATTACAAACACATGTTTCTTTATTTAAATATATCATAATAAAATTCTATGAGACACCAAGTTCTTTAAATTTTGAAGCTTAAACATTTTAAGCTGGGTTGCATTAGAAATTCATGTGACCACCAAGTTAAAAATATTATTTAAAAATTTCTACAATGCCTATTGATTTTTTTTAAAGAAGTCACTGTCCATAAGACCCACTTTAAGAAGCCTTAAAAGGTAAATTATGGGGTTTTTGATTTGATAGACTTTGGTATGCATTTCTTGGGGTTTGAGCAATAATTGGGCATGTTTGTGTATAACTGCTGAGATTTTTATGTGTTATTGAGATTTGATTAATAATTGGTATTTCTATCTCTGCAATTTATGATAGGCATTATGTGTTTGTGATATTTTTGCAATGTGAAATTATGTAACATTTTATGGAATTCAATTGATTTTAATGAAAGAGTTTTACTTGGATCTATACATAGACCTTATGTAAATAATTGAATCGATTAAGTGGTTCTAAATTAGATCTATCATCTATTTTCTAGAAATCAAGATTTCATTGTTCATATATTTGATTTCAATTATAGTACATAGGTTTTGTTTCATTGATTAATGATTGAATCATTTTGTGGCATCTGTATCTTGTCAATATGAAGTAGTGTAGGATATTGTGTCTCCAAATAGTATATGAGATCATTTTGTATCAAGTATAAAGATTTTCTCATTCGTTAATATTCTTATGGTTATGTGATACCAACATCTTCCAAATTTCATGTGATACAAGCTATTGTTCCTTCAAATTTTATATACAAGGAGAAATTTGGGGAACATACATCTTATTTCTTTGATCAATGTATTTTGAGTTTAGTGGGTGTAGAAATCTAATTTGGCAAACCTTTTCAGAGCAAAATGAAACTTTTGCAATCCTCAACTAGTATATGTCAACCAAAAACAGTGATTGTGATAACCCCATCGACTCCCACTGGAGTTATCACAACCACATGATTTCCCAAAATCTGTGTTTGTTCAACTGACTTCATATTTTATATTTCCTCTAATTTTCACATGGGTTGCATACACACAAATGGAAGCATTTGTTGTGTTTATTATTTAGAAGGATCTTTATTAGAAGGTGATAGAGGATTTTCAACTGTGTATAGGGGGGAGGTATTATTATTTCTTGAAAATTAAAACAAATTTTAATTATAAACCTAATTTAATCTACATTTTGATTAAATTTTCATACTTACCTCTTTAACCTCATTGGTGTCTAGGCAACATCTTGATAAGGATTCAACAATCTCAGGCTCAAAAAATGGCAACGTATTTTGCAAGCACAAAAAGGAGAGGAGAAAAGGCATGGGTTGTGAGGAGGAGCAACATTTACTAGCAAACATGGCATATTGTGATTTGGAAACATCTTTTACATTTGATGCACGTCAAATTGTTTGAATTGATTGAGCCTTAGGCCGAGACAAACCAAGCCATCCAAGCCATTTAACATGCACCAAATGACCATTTTGGATAAAAACCAAGCATGGCATCTTAATTTTGTCAAATATTTGTGCATTTGTTTAGAGATAAAACATCTCCAAATAACAACTTGAAATTGGTGCACAAAAAGAGTTCCATTGTTCAAGGAAATTATTCCTTTTAAGATGACATTGATCTTTTTGGAAGATTAAGAATTCCTTTTCTTTTGGATTTATATGATGGTTACGATCTTTATAAAATGGATGGACGAAATTATATGACTAATTTTTTGAAGAAATTGGAAGTATGGGTTGTATACATGCAAAGTCCTTTTTCATCACAATTTCTTGATAACACATACTTTGATTTATGCAAATGATTACCTAGATTAAATGATTTGGTTTTAGTATACTAAAAATGTATAGAGAAATCAAATATATTGATTTACTCATTTAATTTTTGGAATAGGCAAAATGGATTAATTGAATACACTATCCTAACTTATTCAATTCATTCTAATAAAAGATTAACATAATTTAAATATTAAAACTATTTAGTTAAATAAGATAGATAAATTAAGGTATTTAATTTAGAGGCAATGACATAAAGTGGATTATAGAATTATTCAAAAATGTTTTTTAAACATTTACACATTCTATCTAGAAATGTTATGATATGTGATTTGACTAATACATCTTAGGTTAAAGAAATTCATTCCATTGTGTAGTTATCTAATTAGGCATTCACAAAGTACTTACAAATTGACTAATGGAGAACATGAACTAGAAAGAAGTCCTCCATTTGTACATCTCAAAATGTTTTAGTTTTCAACCCTCTCACACATGCCCAAGGTGCAAAGGATAATGTTGGATGACAAGTTCTTGAAATGTATTTCTAATATAGTTCAAATTCAAAGGTGTATGAACTTATACTTACAATGATAATAAAAATATGTAAATTAGTAAAGTTAGTATCTTTTATGAAGAAAATAAATATAGTAGCTCTTCCTCACCATCATTTATCAATTCTTAAACACTCAAAATTATGGTAACTAAAGATAATGAACTTGAAAAAGAAGTAGAAGAAGTGGCTTGGTTTCTATTTTATAGATTAATTTTGTTCTCTATTTCTACCTTAATACTCATCACTCATAGTGCAAAAAAGATTCTATAGTTTTATATTATATAATGAATTATGCAAAAATGTATGTATTTACAAATAAGCTCAACAGTAGGTCAAAGAATAATATAAATACTTATGCTAAAACCAATTTAGATCTAATGTACATGGTCATTTAAATTTTGAAATCAAAAGTAGTATATCAATTTCTTAAGTTACCAATAGTTGGACCCAAAAGGAAAGGTACTATGATTTTGATTATATATGTAAAAAATTGGTCATCACAAGGAGCTCTAACTAGTTCATCACAAAAAATAGCTAATGATCTTAAAATAGTTTACAAGATAAATTTCATACTCATAAAATATAATCTTGGACTTGAAGTGCAACAATGAAAAAAATGAACTTACGCTCTCTTATTGCTATTATCCACTATTTTCGCTTTGTGGGAAGTAAAATGTAGACCAATATTATCTACTCTTTCATAGAGGCATAGGCCAAGTTTTCTATTAAGTCAATACAAATTATGTTCATTTTTATAAATATGGATGTCTTAGAAATGTCCTACATATTTTTACTACAACAAATAATCTTTTGAAACTTGTCTAAAATCTTAATTTTCTTAAGCTACTATCTTGTAAATATGATATAATAAAGGAGGATTGAAATATTTAAAAATCATTAATAACCAATTATTATTTTTGACAAAAAGAATCATTTGTTTACAATTAATTATTTCTTTTAAAATAAATTCTATATTATTCATAAAATATTTTATACATGTGAAATGATTAAAAAGACATTATAACAAAGTTAGTTTGAATTAAAAAAAAAATAGTAGGTTTGTTTGAAATTTATTTATAAAATTTGAAAGTAATGTTTGAAATGTGACTTTGGTTTAGTAAAATTTATGTATGTTTAAAAAGATATATTATATTTTAGAAAAAGAAAATTATAATTTTATATGTATTTAAAAATATATTTAATTTATTTTTATTTAAAAAGATACAATAATATTTATATATTCAAAATTAATAAATATTAATATTTGAAAAAAGGAAAGCTAAATTCAAAATTTAAAATTGTAATTTAATATTCTTTAATATACAAATTTTAACTTCAATAATATTATAATTTTAAAAAAAAATTAAGTAACTAAAAATATTAAATATTTAAATATAATATAGTTTTTATCAAACTATTTTTTTTAATGTGAGAGTAATATAAAGATATCATTTGCCTACCATAATACTATTATTTTGATACAACTTTAGTCATACGTGGACATTTATGAAAAATCTGTCCTTAATCGCCTCATCTTTTAAACCAATAAGATGGAGGAAAACTATTTCTATAAATTAATAAAGTTAAGTATTTTGCATCTAACTTTATTAAACTCTAAAATATAATATTGTTAAACATATCTATGAAGTTTGATTGGTTTAAACAATGACAAGATATATTCTCCTCGGTGCCATAACATAAGAAGATAGGCACGAGTCTACAACACAAGAGTAAATTGAGAGGTCTTGAGTTTGAGAATAATAATAATTAATCACAACAAATAATTATAATTAACCATGACACAAATAAAAAAAATAACATAAGAAAAAGAAAAAGAAAATCAATACATATATATCCACACAATTCAATAATAATAATTAATCACAACAAATAATTATAATTAACCATGACACAGATAAAAAAATAACATAAGAAAAAGAAATAGAAAATCAATACATATATATCCACACAATTCATTGTTACAATTATCATATAATAATACAAAACTCTTGATGTATTAAGATATAATCTAAAAAACCCTTGTAAGCTCATAGCACGAGGGAAGGGAATTTAGGTTCATTTGGCAACGAGAATATGAGTGAAATAGGTATATGTAAATACTTAAAATTTCAAATTTTTCGTTTAGGTGCACTAAATTGAAATTGTGAATAGGAATACATATTCCAATTTTGACCTAAAAATAACCACTTGTAATTCTACGTAAATAGGTGGAATTGGAATAAGTAAGTTTTATTTATTTTAGAAAACATAATTTTTTGGGTATCAAATTTCAACCGAACCAAACTAGACTACAAATATGTATTCCACAATAACAATTCTAGAATAAATATTCCTATTCCCATATTCTTATTCCAGCAACCATTCCATGTTCTGAGATTCCATGGTTTGCTTTTGGTTTTCCACATTCTTTCTTCCCTTTTTCTTTACACACTCATATTTTCTCACCTTACCATTCTTCATTTCGTTACTTTCTCCTCCTAAATTGGCTTTCGTTCCGTAACAAAAATTAGCTATCCTACCATCAAATTGAGTCCACTCTATTTCAGAATTCTTTTTTAAAAGAAAGTTCCATATTCTTTCCTCACAATATTCCCTACTTTGGTGAAAAGATAACCAGCCCTTTCAATCTTTTACAAATATTAGCTATCATTGCATCCTTCTATCAAATTCCAGCGCACTGTTCTTCAGAAAAGTTTCACACATTTTTGCAATTCCAGTCTTAAAAAAAGAAGTCTCTTCAAAATACATAAAGCATGGATATCCTTTCCTTCAGGCCCCGTTTGGTTGGGGAAGATGAATTTGTGGCATAACCAAGTTATCTTATAACCAGGTTTTCGAAAACCTGGTTCTAGAGTTTCGAAAACCTGGTTTTGTGGTTTGGAAAGCCAATGGTCCGTTTGGTTGACACGGAAGATGAATATACCGTGGACCACACAATATTATTAAAAAAACTGTCATAAAATTCAAAACCTGATTTTAATTTCGAATTCCACCTTTTTATTGGAAGAAACATCTTCCAATTTTTGACCAAAATTGGAAGATGAAATTGAAAACCAGGTTATAATTTTAACCAATCAAACGCCCATGTTTTTTTTGCAAAACCTAGTTTTACCCTTGATAACCTGATTTTGGCGCTCATCTTCTAACAACCAAATGGGGCCTCAGGGTTAATCCATCTTCTCTTTCTAGATGTCATGATGCGCGCCCCACTCCTCGCTTTGAAAGAAATAATTGCAAGGAGCACAAATTCTTTCGCAATTGGCCCCACTATATTCTTTTGCAGTGCAAATTTTTTTAAAGGAATTAGTTATTGTTGTATCCAGCACAATCTGCTTGAGAAAGTTTCAGACATTGCAGTCTTTGCATTCATGGCTTCCTCCTCTTCGCCCTCTGCATCTCCTAAATTATATGATGTATTCATCAGCCACCGAGGCCCCGATGTCAAGGAAACCCTTGCTAAACGGTTGTATGAGCTTCTTCAGGAAAGCGGGTGCAAGGCATTTCATGATCGTCCAGAGATTCAAGCGGGGGAATCTATTCCTTTTGCCATTTCCAGTGCCATTTGCTCATCGCTTGTGCAAATTGCGATTTTTTCCAGAGGTTATGCAGAATCCTTTTGGTGTTTAGACGAGCTTGTTCTTATGTTGGACCAACAACCTCGTGCCCTGTTTATTCCTGTCTTCTACGATGTCCAGCCGCGTGAGCTACGCCACATCGAGCACCAACAATCTCGTTATGCTGCAGCATTTTCTTCTCATCGAAGTAAAGGCAGGCATCTTGATAAGTTGGATGAATGGAAGAAGGCACTCCAATCCGCTGCAGACATATCTGGTTATGAGCTTTGTCCTTCCTCAAATGAAGAGTAAGATTACTATTTTTTCGTTTTGTATCGATTACTATTCCTCTTGTTTTTTTCTTTCCCTACAGTTCCTGAAATTCATTTTAACGCAGTAGGATGACTTTGTAAAGATATTTTTTATTTTGGAATTCAGCAATTTCTGTGAAAATATTGTGTCTCGTGTGCTACAAGTAGTGCAAGAACGGAAAAATAGGATACCGTTAGATGTAGCAAAATATCCAGTTGGACTTGCTGAACTCGTTAAAGATTTTGAATCAAGTTGTTCAGAAATAGAGAGGCAAAGGATGGTCAGGAGAGCAGGGATCTATGGACTTGGGGGATCAGGAAAGACCACTTTAGCAAAAGAATTGTTTAACATGAAGCGTTCGGGATACCATGCATCATGTTTTCTCTCTGATGTGAGAGAATCACATGCCAATAGTGAATTGCACTGCTTGCAAAGCCAACTCTTAAAAGATATTTTTTCTGTAGATCAAAAGATTAGCAATGTGCACCATGGAATCGGAATGCTGAAGGATTCTATGGGAAGAGCAAAGAATTCAAAATTTCTTATAATCCTAGATGATATCGATCATCAAGATCAACTAGATGCCCTGTTGCCTGAAGGTGTGCTGAGCTCTAGTAGCCTGGTCATTATTACAACCCGCTACAAAAGTATGTTAATGGGCGCAGATATCATTTATAAGATGAAGGAAATGAGCCGGGATCATGCTAAAGATCTCTTCTGTAGTCATGCTTTCCATAATATAGATCCACCCATTACACATACGACATTGGTTGAAACCTTTGTGGAATTTTGTGGAGGTTTACCCCTCTCGCTCAAAGTTTTGGGCGCGCATCTTTATGGCAGGGATGAGCATTATTGGGGGTTGCAACTGGGAAAAGTTCAGAAAATCCTGCCTAAGGATGTAATACAAAGACTTAAAATTAGCTTTGACAGTCTAGACCATGAGGAGAAACAGATATTTATAGATATTGCTTGTCTATTCAATAAGAAAAACCAAATTAACTTGAAAAATAAAGCTATATTAATCTGGAAGGCGTCCGGTTGGAGTGCTGAACATGCAGTTCAAACCCTACAAGAAAAATGCCTAGTTGAATTGAGTGGGGGCAGATTTGAAATGCACGATCACCTTCGTGATCTGGGAAGACAAATGGCAGATGAGTTGGGTCCTCCTCGGCTGTGGAAACCAGACATTCTTAGATCTATGGTATGCTGCTTCTTTAAAGTTCTGAAATTAAAATTATAGAAAAGTTCTGAAAAAATATTGCGGGTTGTGTGATCTTAATATTTATTAAGAAAATCCAGTTAACAGCACATTTAACCCTGATCCTTTTATATGTAGAAAGAAAAAGGACTTGAGCAAATCCTAGCAGAAACAGAGGGCAGGTGTTTCCATTCATTCCACGATTCGTCTCTGAGTCCCAAGACCAAAATTACTTATTTTCTAGGGAATTCAAAAGATTCTGCTAAGACCGACCTCCTGTGGCTTGAAATCAGCAATTTGAATGTCTTTCCTTCATGGATTCCTCTGACAAAATTGCAATCTTTATCTGCTTACCACGTTCAAGAAATGTGGAGCACTTTTCAGCAACAGTGGCAGACCAAAACCCAGGTACTTTGCTATTCTTTGCTGGAAATGCAGTCATTTCCGAATACTTTTTGACGAAGTTTGTTCACAAGTGAGAACTAATTCATTGTTTCGAGTGATTGTGAATGCCAGGCCAGTTTCGAGTTGAAAAGGCTGCATATTTTGTATTCTCCCTCATTGGAAAAGCTTCCAGATCTAATAGTAATGTTCAGTCATTTGGAAGAATTAGAAATAGTGGGCTCACAAGATTATATCAAGAAGATTGATATTTCATCCCTCCAAGAGTCACTTAGACAACTTAGTAGTCTCAGATCATTGAAATTGCGGTGTCAATGCAGCGACAGATTCAACGTCAAGCACCAGGACATCGTTAGGGATTTGAATTTTGGGGCTTCTACAGGAAGCTGTATGACTAGCCTTGAAATCATAGAATTTAACAGATTAGCTAGTATTTCAAAGTTGCTAATTAGTGGGGACATTTGCCCCGGACTAAGATCATTGAAACTTGAAAGGATGAGGAATCTAAAAGAAATGAATTTAAAGCAGCTAGAAAGACTAGATAATATTGACATATCCTACTGTGATAATTTGGAAACAATATCAGAGTTATCTTCTCTAGCGGGGCTTCATTCTCTTAGCGTGAAACACTGTCCCGAATTGGTAACAATATCAGGGCTGTCTTCTGGGCTCCAACGTCTAACTGTGAGGGTTTGTCCCAAATTGAAAACAATACCACAGTTATCTTCTGCAGAACAACTTGAGTCTCTTTTTGTGGAGGATTATCCTGAATTGGAAACAATCTCAGGGTTATCTTCTCAGCTTCAATCTCTTACTGTGAAGAATTGCCACAGTTTGGAAACAATATCAGCGTCATCTTCTGTGAAAGGGCTTCAGTCTCTTACAGTGAAGGATTGTCCCAAATTGAAAGAAATATCAGGATTGTATTGTGGGCTTCAATCTCTAGTCGTGAAGGTCTGTCATCAATGGGAAACACTGTCAGGGTTATCTTCTGTAAAAGGTATTCCGTTTTTTGAAGTGGAAAACTGTCCCCAGTTGGAAATAATACCAGGGTTGTTTCCCGGGCTTGGATCTTTTACAGTGAAAGGTTGTTGCGAATTGAAAACAATAGCAGGGTTATCTTATGTAACGGGGCATCGGTCTCTTACAATGGAAGATTGTTCCAAATTGGGAACAATTTCAGGGTTATCTTCTTTGATAGGGCTTCAGTCTCCTGGAGTGAAGAATTGTAAAGGCAACTCTTTCTCAACGCTAACAATTAATTGAACTATTGATGTTACAGTGTAAGCTGAATCTAATGATTTTGTTAATTATTTAATAATATATAAGTGGGAGATTTTCCACGTCAAGTCAAATAATGATATTACTATTAGAATTTAACTGTGTAGTTTTTGAGTCAAATTCATTGACCCATATTTCATGTTTAATAATTTTTTTATATTTATATAAATTTTTGAGAGGTAGTTGTCAAGTATATAATTTTAACAGGGAAGTTGGTAGATACAGCATCACCAAGATTGAATGTAAATTTATTTTGTGAGTTGAGATTGAGAGATGACTGTATACGCTATACCGTTGCGAACATTATAGAAGGGAATTAGGAAAACTTTAACTTGAATATAAAGAATTGTTGGACTGATTATAGAAAGAGCAGAAGGATTGAATTATAATTTCCTTTTGGAAAGTCTGTATCATTTTGTTTTAATCGGGTCTTTAATTTCTAATGTTTCATTTATTCAATAATATATTTTTAGTAGTTTTTATTTCTTTTGTGTTTTAAATTTTTTAATCTATTTTTTAAAGTTGTATATTTAGAGATATCAATTTTTTTGCAACAAAATGTTGTTGGAGAATATCAACTTTGTTTCTAGATGTCATCATGCACTCCCCACTCCTCACTTTGAAAGGATTAATTGTAAGGGGCATAAATCTTTTGCAATTGGCCCATGATATTCTTTTGTAGTTCAAAGATCTTTAAAAAAATTAGTTATTGTTGTATCCAACACACTGCTCTTCAAAAAGTTACAGACATTGTAGTCTTTGCATTCATAGCTTCCACCTGCTCATCAATTGCATCTCCTAAATTATTTGATGCATTCATCTACTACTGAGGTGCAAGGCCTTGACGTTAAGGAACCCCTCGCTAAATGGTTGTATGAGCTTCTTCAGGAAAGGGGGTGCAAGGCATTTCTTGATCGTCTAGTGTAGGAGCATCTAATGAGATTTGCTAGGAAAGGGGCCAAGTAGTAGGAATAAGAGTTTGGTGTATTGTAATAAACCCTTAGGGAAATAAACCCAGATAGGTTGAGCCTAGGGAACATTTGATGCAAGAGCATCCTAGGGTTGTTTGCAATCCTGCATGTTAGAGGTATTTGGCTAGGAGTTGTGGACTCGGTCACCAAAAGAGTGGTGCTTGGTCGTTGATGGGTATAGTTTTGGTTGAGGAGCTCGGTCATTGAAGGGGCTCAGTCGTTGTTGGAGTTCAGTATCTTCTGTTGCTTGGCACTCACCATATGCTTGGCATGTATTGGTTGCTCGACATGTATTGGTTGGTCGACATGTGTTGGTTGCTCGACAGTACTTGGGAGTTTGCTGACACTTGACAATGTGATGGTGCTAATTGAAGTTCTTGTGGGTTTTCTCAATCAATTTGAAGCATTGAATGCATGTAGCACGTGATTGTGACGTGGATCGATCTAGGAGTTTGTGTGGATCTATTTGGGTCTTAGTTGTCTCTCCTATGTGCATTGAATTTGTGTTGTAAGCCTTTTAAGGCATTTTGGTATTTAATATCTATTGGAGACCAACTTGTGGCTCAATATATATTTAATGTTAGGATTTAATTTAATTTGTAATGAGCTGGGCTAAGTTGTGGCTTAATTGGGTATAAGTAAGGGATCTTGTAGAGTCTTTAGGCATTCATTCATTCAGAGGAGTGAGTCAGATCGTCATCTAGCTTGGAGAAGAGGATGAAGTGTAGGAGCAAATTTTGAGAAGGTTACTAGTTGTGGCTTGGAAAACTAGGAGATTGCTTGGTGGGCTTGCGAGCACAAGTTAAGATTTCCTTGGAGGTTTCTACCAAAGTGTGGATTTGGACTAGTTGGGTTTAGTGTTTGGATTGGTTCTTGAGGGATCTTGCAGAACTATTATTGTAATTGTTGTTGTATTTGGCCATAACCGGGAAGGCCTTACATCTTGGCACTTTGCATGTAATCAGTTATATTATGAATAAAGAGTTGTGATTTGGTATCAGATCTTGCTTTGTTGTTGTATTTTTGTTATGTGGTTATCTGCTAGGGGCTAGGCCATCTCCTTTGGGGATTCTCTTGCCTTGCATTGCATTAGGTGGTATTAGAGAAAAGGTGTTCCTGAGTGTGTAGATAGATCACCAAAGTTGAGGCAGTTTGCACTAGGACTTGGGTGAAGGCTGGAAGAGAAGGTTGATCTTGTGGAGTTGATTGATCTTTTGGATTTGTGGATCTATTACTTTGGGTTTACGAAAATCTTGGAAGATGCCTTCAAGAAGATTGGACCCTAGGGAAATTGATGATCTTAGTGATGTTGTAGAAGAAAGGATCTTAGAGAAGATTAAAGAAGATTTTAGATCTAAAATGGAGGAGGTTAAAACTAGTTTTAGATCTAAGATGATGTTGATGACGAGTAACATGATTGCCAAAATTGTGAGTGCTATTGGTGGTGTACCTCGGCATGTGGGTATTGAAGATGGTTATGAGAAAATTGCTGAAGACATTGAAATTGCTGGATCAAGTGGTGAGGAAAGAATTGATTGTGTGGAGAGACCTATTGGAACTAGGGATGGTTAGTTTGCTAGACTTGGATCTCAGTTGGGGTTGAAGCATAAGATGAAGGTTTCTAATTTCTCGAATACTTTGACTCTTGAAGACCTGATTGATTGGATTGGTGAATTGGAGGACTACTTTGAGTTAGAGGATATTAGAGATCTGCTCAGAGTGAGGTTGGCACAAACTAAGCTGAAAGGAAATGTTGTTTTTTGGTGGAAAGAAATGCAAAGAGATTGTGAGGAGGAAGGTGAAATGAAGATCACTAGATGGAGGTTGATGGTGACTAAATTAAAGGCTAAGTCCATTCCTACTGATTATGAACTTGAGTTGTTTAAAAGGTTGTAGAATCTAAAGTAGAAGGATATGACTGTGAAAGATTATATTGAGGAGTTCTACAAATTGACTATTCGTTCTGGGCATAGAGAATTGTCAAAGGAAAAGGTAGCTCGGTACATTAATAATTTTGATATTCAATATCCAAGATGAGGTTAGCATGTTGAAGATTGGTTCGATTGAGGATGCTTATCAATATGACCTGCAAGCCAAAGATAAGTTGAAGAGGAAAAGTCAAGGTAATGCTAGAGGGAAGGAGAAGCATGATAGCTCGACAAAAGCTAAATCGAGTGCAGAAGATGAACCAAAATTAGTTGAACAGAAGAGAAGGATAGGTGGAGGTGAGTTTAGGGGTACTTGTTTTAGATGTGATGAAGCCGGGATAATCATTTGAATGTCCTTATGGTAGGAGAGCTAATGTTGTGAATGAGGTTGAAGTCCAAGACATATAACCTAAGCAAGGATAGAGTTTTTTAGCTCAGTGAGTACTGATTGGTTAGAATACAATGGAATCCTGTCATAGGACTAATTTGTTTAGGACTTGTTGTAAGTTTGGTGGTAAAGTCTGCAAATGTGATTGTGGATGGTGGTAGTACTAATAACCTTGTTTCTGAGGAGATGGTTCAAAAACTTGGTTTGAAGAGAGTGAGACATCCTTATCCTTATAGGATTAGCTGGTTGCAAGGCAAGCATGCTTTGGAAGTGAGGGAGAAATGCTTTGTTGATTTCCATATTGGGCATTATAAGGATCAAATGCTGTGTGATATTATAGACATGAACACTTGTCATGTGTTTCTTAGTAGACCTTGGCAGTATGATTGCAGGGTTGTGCATGATTGTGTCAAGAATGTGTTTGCAATTGTGAAAGGTGGTAGGAAGCATTTCTCGATTCCTTCATAGAATGAAGATCTTGGTGGAAGGAATCCAAGTATTGGTAGCTGAGTTGAGTTGGTAGATTCTGAGAGGGTTAGAGATCAATGTGGAAAGAAGACCTGTGGAACACCGAGGATGGATGTGAAGAAGCAGAAGAGGAATAAGGGAAAGAGAGTATAGGTTGACAACTTGGAGGACATGTATGTGAAGAACCAGTTTGGGATTTATGTGTTGAATCCCAGAAGATGATCTTCCAGCTACTGAGAACATATTTTTTAACTTGGGGTGTTTGATGTAGGAGTATCCTAGGCTTGTTTGCAATCCTACATGTTGGAGGTATTTGGCTAGGAGTTGTAGAATTGGTCACTAAAAGAGTGGTGCTCGATCGCTAATGGGTATAGTTTTGGCTAAGGATCTCGTACATTGAAGGGGCTTGGTCATTGTTGGATCTTGACATCTTTTGCTGCTCAACACTCACTATGTGCTTGACATGTATTAGTTTCTTGACATGTATTGGTTGCTCAACATGTGTTGGTTGCTCGATAGTGCTTGGGAGTTTGCTAACACCAGACAGTGTGTTGGTGCCGACTGGAGTTCTTGCAGGTTTTCTCGATCGATTTAAAGAATTTAATGTATGTAGTGTGTGATCATGACATGGATCAATCTGGGAGTTTGTGTGGACCTATATGGGTCTTGGTTGTCTCTCTTATGTGGATTTAATTTGGGTTATAAGCCTTTTAAGGCATTTTGGTATTTAATATCTGTTGGAGGCCGAGTTGTGGCTCAACATATATTTAATGTTAGGATTTAATTTAATTTGTAATGAACTAGGAAGACTTGTGGCTTAGTTGGGTATAAGTAAGGGGACTTGTGGAGTCTTTAGGCATTCATTCATTCAGAGGGGTGAGTCAGATCATCATCTAGCTTGGAGAAGAGAATGAAGTGTAGGAGCAAATTTTTTGAAGGTTAGTAGCTGTGGCTTGGAAAACTAGGAGATTGCTTGGTGAGCTTGTGAGCACAAATTAAGATTTCCTTGGAGGTTTCTACCAGAGTATGGATCTAGACTAGCTAGGATTAGTATTTAGATTGGATCTCGAGGGATCTTGCATAACTGTTATTGTAATTGCTATTGTATTTGGCCATAACTAGGAAGGCCTTACAACCCGACACATTGGATATAATTAGTTATTTTATGAATAAAGAGTTGTGATTTGGTATTAGATCTTGCTTTATTATTTTGTTTTTTTTGTGTGGTTAGTTGTTGGGGGCTAGGACATCTCCTTTGGGGATTCTCTTACCTTTCACTACGTCAACATTAGAATAAGGTTGGAACCCTATGTGGTCAATAGATTAGGTCAATTTTGCTTTTAGGCATAGTGGTCTTACATGGTCAAACTTGGTAAAAGGTTGACCAAAGTTTGGAAAAGCCCTTTTTATGAAGAAGTACACCTTTGATAATGGTTTGGAAGAGTTTAGAGCAAAATATAAAAAGTTGCATTTTGCAACTTTTTGACAAAATCTTGTCAACTTACCAAACAACAAAGATATTCAGTTGGGGAATTATCTAACTACCTTGGGAAGAGCATATAAGCTGTAAGTAACGACTTTTGGAGAATTCAATCAAGGGAGAGCAAGTTTTGAGCAATTTTTGCTAATGCAACATTGTTGATCCATACAAGCAGAGTTGGAATTACTAGGGTTTTGAAGACAAATGGAGTCTTCCTAACATTTCACGACTTGAAAATTTCCATGGCTTAGTGGGATGCTAGGAATATACACAATAAAGGTAGTTTAGGATTCTCAAGCCTTGGCTCCAAGGGTTGGATACTCTATTGGTGAATTTGCGGTTGATCACTATGTGTATTAAGCCATTGAATTGATGAAAAATAGAAAACAAGTCATCTTGTGAGAATAGATACAAGATCAGAGACATTAAACATTCATTGTGGATGTTATAGGATCAAATGAAACTGGTTTGAAATTTTTATGAAGAGATTTCATTGCGAGACTAAGTGGACAAGCCTAAAAATGGGGAAACCCTAGGTTTTTGAAGGTTTTGTGGAGGCGAAGTCTTAGCTGGGGACCCCGATGTTCATCAATATTGTCAAAGCGATACCAACTTTGTTTTCAATTATATATTAAACAGTTTATGTGGCATGAACTACAATCTTATCTATCTATACATATCATCATTTATGTTAGTTTGATATTAACCAAAATTCCATTGCCTACCGTCAAGATAAAAGTATTTGTAATGTTTATGACTTAATCTAATATTTTCTCGTTGTTTCTAATCTATGCATAGACATTTGGCTCAAAGTTGGTGAAATTGAATATGATTTTAAATTTCAAGGATCATTTTCATGCAATAAATAATCTATATTTAAATGTGGAAAGTAATAAATAGTTAAATGAATATTAAAATATAAAATATAAAACTTGTGTGAATGAGAATTAGATATGGTCATATGTATTGAAATAAATGCAAATGAATAAGTGTATTGAACTCAACCTTCTACAATATTAGACTATTTGTCTATATATGATTTTGTATGAATATAAAATAATTGCATATTATTAATTAATATAGTCCAAGGTGCATTCTACTATTGCATAGACACCTAGATGAAACTTGGTGAGATTTAATACAATTTTGAATTTCAATGATCATTTTCACGCAATAAGGAACTACAAGAAATTATCACCTCGCTTCTCCATCACCTCTCCAATAGACAAGAAATATGCCTTGGATGGACTTACAATACAATACAATACAAAGCCGTCCAAATCAATTGTTATTCCTGACCCAATTCACGTGCTCTCACACAAAAGAAAAATCAATTTGTTCCGATTCAAAATGTGGGATATCTCTATTTATCATTTGAGCATATTTTGATGCTTCTATTTTTGGTGTCATTTTTTCATTTTTGATCTTGAAGTTTGGTGTTTAAATGAAAATGTAAAATATTTATGTTATCTTTTTAATAGATTTAAAAATCAAGGACATTTTTTATTGTTCTATTTTTTGTTTTACATCACAACTTAATATCTAAATTTAATTCAAAATTGTTTAAATATAAATCTGATTTATAAAATTTAAATAAATTAATTAAAAAATAAATTTGAATGCTAAACAAAAGTAAGTTTTTAGTATATTTTAAATTCCAAACAAAAGAAAGTTGATTTTTATTTAATAATGCATGATATATTCATTTCACTTTTTAATATTATCTTGTAAATTTATTTCTAGTCACATACCTGTTGCTACTATTTTTGTGTTCTTTTTCTATTTTTAGTCTTTGGAGTTCATGTTTAAATGGATATTTGTATATACAAAACTTATTATCTATTTTAAACTTAACTTTAAGTCAAACAAGTGCCACATAATGGTACTTGCCTCTAGTTGTAGTAAAAACTATTAACAAATAGTAATGTAGAAAATACTAATAACATTAATATAATTAAAATTTTAAGATTGAAAATCTTATTATTAATTTTTCAAATATTATGTGTTCATCTTAAATGTATTTTAATTAAAGAATCAATTACATAATTATAATTATTTATTTTACTATTGTTATAAAAATAATTTATTCTTATTTTTTGTTATTTAACAATTTATAAACTGTAATTGATTTAAATAATTATTTTAAGAAGACCTAGGTGACTTAGGGTTAGGCATGAATCAATGATTGTAATTCATCCATCTAGTTGCTCAAATCATCCCTTTAATTGATTGATTGCATGTATAACATAGGGATTCACAATTAAGATTCATTCTTATCATCTAAGATCACAAAACAATCCTTAAGTCATCTCCAAAAATGGTTTACATAGTAGCTTGTGCCATTACAAACAACTATGTCAAAATTGTTTTACTCAAAATTTGAAGTCCCTGATGCTCGATATCAACTACAACTTCAATGCTGTCACTCGACATCTAAATTGCTCAACACATACTGATTGCTTGACACTTGAGTGACTTGGCACTAACTATTTACTTGGCACTTATTGAATAACTCACTCGGCATGCACTATTTGACATGTTATGCTCAACATGCATTACTAGTTTGGCATGAACTAAGTTCTAACTTGTAAATGACTTAAGTGTATAGACACTCATATGTCAAAACCAATTTGAGATCAACAACCTATTCAACGTACCCATTGCACACATTGATGCGATTTCCAAGAGTCAGGATAGTTCAACAATATAATACCTTTTGTTTCTCACTTGTTCATTCCTACCACACACTTGAATGTGTGAATTTTCCTCTCATCTATGGGTGTCAAAACCCTAGGAGAGTATCCTGCTCAAACCAGTGAATTCAAATTTCTAAGTGATTCATGAGAAACCCATGACACCTATGACATAGGGTCTAGGTGGTGCAATCCATCTATTCTAGGTCTCATTTGAATTCAATTGTCCTTTATGTGCTCCACCATTCTTGTCAGAATAACAAAAAATATAAGTTCTTGTCATACCTATTAAGTAATGTCATGATGATGACTCCTTATGTTGATTGTTATAGCTTCTTCCTTGTCTTATTTTCCTATGCGGACCGATGAAGATGTCTATGGGTACTCATGAGATGATGTGTTCTCTTTGACCAATTTCCAATTAATGACAACACACTTATACCAACTCTACTACATTATGGCAATGTGATTAGTTGGGTCAAAAGTAATAAGTCTAACTGTAGTATTACTAACCCTCTTGAGGATTTATGGGTTGTAAATGATATAATATGTATTCTAGTACCATCCAAGTTAGTTACTTCTCCATCTTCTCAAGAGTGCTCACTCTAAGTTTCTTCTTGGGAGAGGTAACCTCTATCTAGGGCCCTTATCACATATGCATTTGTTAAATCATTAGAATATTCTAGCCATAGGAGATTACATTAATCTTAGTCATGTCAGTTAAATGGAGATTTCTCTCTCATACCGGTATTATTTCATCAATCTTAGGCTTGCTGATCAGATGGAGATTATATCAATCTTTCATACTACGATTATAGAGATGATATCAATCTTAAACATGTTAGTTGGATGGAGATTATTAATCTCACAAACTAAAATTTAAGAGATTCATTAGTCTAAGGCATGCCAATTAGATGGAGATCATCAATCTCACATACTAATGTTATATAGATTCCTTAGTCTCGGACATGTTGTTAAGATGGAGATCATCAATCTCATGTGTCAATATTTTAGAGATTATAGCAATATAGTCATGCTAGTCAAATGGAGATCATCAATCTCTCATACTAGCACTATCAGAGTTTAAATCAATATGTTCTCGTTATATTGTTCTCTTCATAAAATATGAAATATTCTTTATGACAACATTTAAACTTATTATCTATTTTAGAAATGTCATGTGTGAATTTACATAAATTAATATTTATCAATATATTTATGCTATTAATCATCTCAATAATATATTGTTTACTATATGCTTATCTCATAATTTATCATAAATGTATATTTGTTTTGATTACGTAAAAACAAGTTTTAAAGGACCCAAAACCTTTAACAAAGTATCAAAGAGTAATAAACTAAAGAGTACAAAAATTAAAAAGCCTTAGAGAATAGTTAAGAAAATTACAAAAACATGAGACCCAATACAACTATGCATAAAAAGACAGAAAAAGGGAAGCAGAAGGACAACTCCTGAATAGCTATAGAGTTTTCAACAGGTCCACTGCTTGATCTGCTAGAATGTTCATATTTTCTGTAGTGGCTTTTATTTCCTCTAGCTTTTTCAATTCCCCACCTGCATTCTTCTTGGAATTGGCCCTGGTATGCTTGCTCGATCCCTTATCCTTATTCCCAATAGAGGAGTCAAGTCCTCTAGCCCAATCCATCTTATTTAGAAAAGTATTGAAGTTATCAGCCATAGTTTTTAGAATGTTACAATTTTTGTCACCCACATTCTTAATCATTTTTTCCATATTGCTCACTCTGGCTTCCAAGCTCTCTATCCTTTTTTGGATATCTTTATAAGCCTGTTCCAAATTCTTGTTTTTGGTTTCAATTGGGGATGCCCTTTTCATTAAGCTTTTAACCTCCTCTACATTACCAATGACTTCTAAAAGCCTATCAATATGTTGGCCCAGTGTGCATTCCCCCCTTGCCATCTTATTGAGCTACTCAAAATCCTTTGAGATCACCTGTATTTATTGTTTAAGGGTTCCAATCTCCTTCAAAATTAACCTTGGGTTACCCATGATACCTTTTAGCAATCCCTTCTCGATCTCCTCCCTACTATGGTCCAAATGTTGTTCTTGCTCCCTTTGTCTGCTGATGCCTAAATCCACCTCTTTTGGGACATTGTCCTCACCCTCATTCTAAGCCAACACCAGTTTTCTTTTTCTTTCCATCCTTTGCATTAATGGTTCATCATCAAAGGGAACCGAGGTCCTATCCACATTCAAACCCTTATTACCTGAGCCCTTCCTTAGAATTCCTCTCTTTTGAGGTCCCTTTCTCATTTCCTCATAATTACTGTCCTGATCCATGCCACTCCCCTTTCCTTTCTTTTTCTTCTTGGAACTGCTACCAAATTCCCCTTTCATACTTTGGTTAACATCCACTTCATTCCCTTCATCCTCAGTGTCCTTATCTAGGTCCTCCTCTGAATCAGAGCCCTCTGTCTCATAATCAATCACTTTCTTACTCTGCATGGGCCTATCCACCTTTTTATACTTCAAAAGGTTCATAATGAGAACCATTAGCCCCTCATGGTAGACATGATCACCATTCGGGTCATTTTGGAAGGCCATAATGGAGTTACCAGAGATTGTCTAAGATAAAAAGGCAGGTTTATCCTAATCCCATGCCTAAAATGATTGACTAACATGAAATCGTGACCATAAATTTTTGTGAACCAACCATCCAAAGTGAGATATTCAATAATCACAAACACCAAAAATTGGCATGGGCATGAAATAGAAGCTGGGTTAAAGTAGAATTACCTATTTTAATTAGTCTGTTGCATTCTTTGGAAGAATCTGCAAACTCGTCGACTGCCCTATCATATAGCTTTCTATCCTAATAAAAATTAATGCCCTCCATCTCTAGACCTATAGCTTCAGCTATGATTTCTTCACTCACCTCCATTCTTTGATTTCCCACAAGAACTGTCCCATCTCTCCAAGTCTTAATGAAATGTTGAGTAATTGCAAGGTTGTTTCCTTTTAGCTTTTCCATATAACCAGTAAAGTTTCCTTGCTCAAGAATTTCCCAAATTTCATTTTTTATTCCTCCATTCTTTAGAACTAGCTGGTTCAATTCTCTTTCGTTTTCCTCCCATCTTCTTGTTTCGAAAATGAAAATCCTATCTTTTCCAAAAAACCTTCTGCAACTAAATGAGGTAATCGATATTACATCCAAGGCATATAGTGGCAAATAAGACCCACAATCCATGTGGAATTAAGTGGAAGAACTCTGTCCTTATAAATGACCACTGCAGCCCAAAACTGTCACAAAAATAATTAAATATTTCTAACATGGTAATCATTTATGAACCACTTTCGCTTACTTTGAACTTTGTCATGTTTGATCAGTAAGCACCCCTCTATGGGTATAATATCATTATTGTTCCATATTACCTTTTCCTCACTCTTACAAGCCACATTGGTAGCCTAAGCAAAAACTTGATTGGTTTCTCTAAAATTATGAGCAACAATACAATTTTCAAAGGAATTAATAAGATCTCTAGCTTGACAAATAATATTATTAATAGTCTAGGAAGATTTGGTAACTCCATTAAGGCAATTGATAATATTAAGGGAATCCCCCTCAAGCCATATATTATTCAAATTCAAACTCTTAGCATAGATAAGACCATAAAGGGCATCATTAGCCTTAGCCACATGATTAGTTTGAGTACCAATAGGGATGGCCATACCCCCCATTCTATCTCCATTCTCATTCCTAATAATGACTCTGGAACCCACAATTCTTGGGTTGTCCTTCAAAGCCCCATCAAAATTTATCTTATACCAATCCATTAGGGGACAATCCCATCTAGCTAGCTTCCTAAGGTTAGGACCAATTTGAATCAGGCTGATATCCTTAAGATTCCAATTTTGGATCACCAAATCTTCCCATTCATTCTAAGATTGTTGACCTTTTCCATTGGATCTGATATTCTCAATCACCAAATTCTTAATCTTACATAGAACCTAATCAGGATTTGATTCAATTCCCTTAAATACCCTATCATTCCGTTCCTTCCAAACACCCTAGCAAAGGAACGGGAGAATAAAATCCCACAATTGCAAAACTAAGGCATTATTAGAAGGTGGCTTCCAACCATTAAAAAAGTATTGAATGGTATTAGGGAAAACCCAAGCAATATTCAGCAAACCACATACCCTATCCCACACCTTTTTAGTATAGGAACAATGCAAGGTCATATGGTTGATTGACTTAGTATCATTCTTACAAAGGTAACATCTATTAACAATGTTGAACCCCCTCTTCAAAAGGTTATCCGAAGTCAAAAAAATTTCCAACAAAAGTGTCCAAGAAAATATGCTAACTTTGGGAATCATACCTTTAAACCACACTTTAGCCTAGCAAGGCTCTGGATGCTCTTCAAAAACATTAGCATACACCAAAGAAACAAAGAAGAGCACATTATGATTGAATTTCTAGATCATTGCATCCTCCTCATGGCTTAAGAAGATCACATTCAACATCTTGTTGAGATCAATTAGGTTTCTATCCACCCTTTTAAGGTCCATCCACTTATTCCCCTACCAATTATCCTCAAAATAAATCCTGAAGAGATTCTTACATTGCTCCATAGAAGCATTCCACCTTTGATCAACACTAAGAGGATGATCAAGAATCCAAATATCATCCTAGAAAAGAATAGTCCTCCCATTTCCCACCTTCCATCTAACCCCTTTCTTAATAATATGTTTATGTTTTTGGGCATTTTTCCAAATCATAGAAACTCCTTGTACCAACTCATTATTAAGAAAGTATTTAAGATCTTGGTTCTCCCTATTATACTTTTCATTCCAAATTTCACACCATTCTCCTTCTTCTTTGTGCCACCTCCATAACAATTTGGCTAGCAAAGCATCATTCATAGTAGTGACTCTTCTCAGACCAAGGCCGCCTTTATTATAAGGCATGCACACTTTCTCCCAAGCAATCAAAAGAAGTTTTTTCTTTTTTTCCATACTCATGGACATAAGAAAAGCTTTTGAATTTTTTCAATAGCCAATGCAAACTTTCTAGGGATCTTAAAAACACTCAGAGCATATAGTGAAACATTCTATAAAATAGATTTGATAACAATAATCTTACCACCCTAAGTAAGGAGGGAACCTTTCCAACCAACTAACTTTGAGTGAATTTTGTTAATTAGTGAACTCCAAAAGGTCTCAGGTGGATCCAAACAAAGAGGTAATCCAAGAGAAGAACCTAGTAAGGAACTGATCTTGCATCCAATGATCCTTTTAATTTTGTTCTATCTCTTCTCATTCATATTGACAAAATAAATTAGACTTTTGCTCCAATTAATAAGTTGACTCGAAGCTTGCCCATAATCCTCCAATGCCCTCTTTAAATTTCTAGCATTTCTAATTGAGGCTTCTCCTATAACTATAGAATCATCCACAAATTGTTGATGCAAACAAATCAAGTCTTTGGAAGAGGGTTTAAGACCAACAAAGTCTACCACACTCACCAGCTTTTCCACAAATCTTCCCAAACATTAAGCCATCAAAATAAAGAGGATAGGTGAAAGCGGATCCCCTTGCCTTAAACCACATGAGGCCTAGAAAAAATGCGTAGGTGAACCATTCACAAGAACTGAGAAAGTAGCCAAAGAGACTAGCATAAGGACCAGATCCCTAAATCTCTTGTTAAACCCAATAGCTTCAAGTCATCTTAGAAGAAAAGCCCAATCCACTGTATCATAAGCTTTGGATAGATCTAACTTAAGAAGAAACCCCTCTTTCTTAGAAGCATTGAGAGAGTGAATATTTTCATGCATCGAAATAATTGAATCCAAAATCTACCTTCCCAGAAAAAAATCATTCCGTTGCCTGGAAATCAAGCTAAGGAGAAGAATTTTTTTTAATGAGAGTAAGCACTTTAGAAATAATTTATAAAAAGAATTACAAAGAATGATTGGTCTAAATTGATCCAAACTATCAACACCTGGCTTCTTGGGAATTAAAGCAAGGAAAGTGTCATTCAACTTTTTGAGCATTTTCGTAGCTCACCAAAGAACTCCTTAACCCATTACAAACATATGATTGATAATACTCCAGTACTTATGAAAAAATAGGAAAGGAAACCCATCTGGCCCTGAAGCCTTATCTCCATCAAAGGAGAAAACAACCATAGATATCTCTTCATAAGACGAAATAGAAGTTAGGAATTTATTCTGCTCCTCTGAGATACAGTTTGGGATACAATCCAGAATCATATTATGCTTATCCTTGTCCAAATTGGGGTCCCCTTGAAGTAGATTGCTGAAAAACTTCATAGCTTCCCTTTTGATAATCTCCTCATCCTCCATGGACCTGCCATTAGTATTGAGTCTAGAAATTCTATTAACTATCCTATGCTTCAAAGTGGTCATGTGAAAGTACTTAGTATTCCAGTCTCCTTCCTTTAAAAAAAACTTTTCTAGATCTCTACCTCCAGAACATCTCCTTCAGATTAGTAATAATGTCATGAATCTCAGTCAGTTTCTCACTTTCTTCCTCCCTAGAAACATTCTCATAACCATTAGCATGTATACTGTCTTGAATATCTTTAAGCTCCTCTAAGACCTTTTTATTCTAAAAAAATGTTCCCAAAAGTATCCTTATTCCAAATTTTGATTTTAAAAAAAATGTTTTTCAACTTAGTAGCAACTTTGAACATAGTAGTGCCCTCCACATGAAAGCTCCACCGTTCCTTGATAAGATTTTCCAGTCCCAGGTGAAGGGTCCACATTTTCTCAAATCTAAATGGATAATTCTTTTGAAATGTTAATAGATTTTCCCCAAGAAAATGGGATAGTGATCCGAACCAATACGAACTTGAGTAGTAAGAAAACATTTATATTTTAAAAACCAGTCACTACTAATGAGAGCTCTATCCTATCTGACTTGAATGAGATCTTTACTAGTTCTTCTATTGGTCCAAGTATAATCAATCCCATGTAGATTCATATCATGAAGAAGATGATAATCAATGAAGTCCATTAAATCCAGTCTATTATCCAAGTTGGTTTGACTTCCTCCCATCTTTTTAGATTCTTTCAATGGGGTATTAGAATCCCCCATAATGATCCAATTCTCTTCCACAAAGTTTTTTCTTTGATTGATAATATTTTCCCAAAGAACCTTCCTACCCCATTTAGAATTGGGAGCATAGACATTAGTAAGCATCCAAGTAGATCCATCTTTAGAATTGGTAAATTTGATGTTCATCATATTTCTATTTTGAGAAATAAGTTCCCCAACAATGCATTTGTCATTTTAGTAAACCACCATACCACATGAGGCCTCATCTGTATCATTCCCAATAATCTTTCCTCCCCTAAAAACCAAGAGACCTTCAACTTTATCCTTCAACATTTTAGTTTCTTGAATTAGAACAATATCTAATTTATTATCCCTAATCATGTCTTTAATAATATCTTGTTTATGAGGATTATTTAATCCTCTTATAATATTCCATGAGATGAACTTCATTTCTCATGGAAATTTTTGGTTCCTAATATTATCCTCTGACTATCGTCAGCAATACTTTTGTTAGTCTCAACCATTCTTCTCTACATGTTAGATGGTCTACTAGCTGAAGAGGGAGATACATCAACGTCTCCAACCTTAAAGCATTTACCTGAAGGTGTTGCATGTGGACAACATTCCCTAGCCTTGTTGTTTGTCACTTCCACATTTTTGTTGCCTTTTCCCAAAGGTGGGCTAGGGATATCATCTTTCTTATTGCTCCTGGTTTTAACCACAACATTCTCTTTATTTATTTTTGGATGAGACACTCTCATTTTTCTTTTTAGATTTAGATGTTCTAATACCCCTAATGTAAGTCCATTCTACTCCAAAGTTCACCTTTTCCTCTTGTAGCACATTATAGATTTCCTCAGCTTCCCCCCTCTTTTGATAGCTTTCTACAACTATAGCATCTGCCAAAGGTTCAATCAGACCATGTTCTACCTTACTTATTGGGAGAGAAGCAACTTTCTCAACAGCCACATAAACTTCATGAGTGCAATCAAGCTTAGTCTTTCCACTATCATCTTCATCCCCATTAATGGGACTCCTCACACCTCCTTCCTCAACCATACCAATGTCCACACATCTAAGATCCAATGGGATAACTTGATCATTTCCTTCAGCATTCCTCTTAGGTTGAGAAGCATCCTCAATAGTCATCAGTGGTTCCTTAGCCAAACCACTGACCACCAGGGAGTTCCTAACCTCCCCACTGCAAATCTGACCTCCATTTTGAACCTCTTTTCGAACCAAACTTTTTAAAAACTTCTTGCGTGCCTTATTCAAAGATGGACATTTTTTAGCCCAATGTCCAATATTTTTGTAGTGGAAACAAGTAAAGGGGATGGTCTCATACTCAATATGTTGCTTCCATATACCAAGTTCAGATTTGAGCAAGATATATTTTGGCATATCCAAACCTTGAAAGACACCCACACAGATTCTAGCATAGGTCATCCTTCTCCTTGAAACACTGATTGGATCCATAGAGAGGAGTTCACCCAAGGTACCAGCAATACCTTGAAACACATCCTCCACCCAAAACTCCTATAATAACCCTGTCAATCTAATCCATATAGGAGCTTGGATTCTAAATTCATTCATAGAATACAAGTTTGGAGCCCATTTCTGTAGGACTAGAGTATGTTTACCCACAACCCAGGTATTGTTGCAGAGGATCTCACGTTTATCTTCTTCACAGGAGAAACCAAATGAAAGGCATCCTTTAGCCATCACTTCAATATCCACTTGTCCTTTAAGAGCCCACTTCCTTCTAATAAAGGTCCTGAGCATCTCAATGTTGGGCCTAGCCCCTTAAAGCTTTCCTACCAAGGTCGAATCCATCATAGAGATATTTTTGTCAATGATTTGATTAGGGATTTCAAGTGTAAACATACCTGTATCCTTATTTGAAATATTCTTGATCAGTGGTAAAGCAGATTTGCCAGCTGGTTTGACACCAAACAGATTGTCCCATTTTTTTTTGTAGAAAAGTAGTCTACCTAGGACCCCCCCGGATCCTCCGTAGTCCCACCATCATCGGGATCATTCACCTTTGCAGTATTGTCCCTTTCTGACTCTGATCACACTCTCGATCCAGTCGAATTTGTCTCATTCCCCTCCTACAATTTTGAAACCAATTTTCTTGCCTCTTGCTCCTGCTCCCGCTTGCCATTATTTTCCAATTCAAGCTCACTCGTCTTTTTATCTCACAAGATAGAAATGTTATAAATGTATATTTTTTATAATATCATAATTCTTGTATATTTCATAAACAATACACATCTTTTCATAGTCACAATGTAATAAATGTTTATTACTTACTAATGTTCATAACTTATTACATGGTCCAATTCAAATATGTGGTTGTCTTATTGTTATTCATTCTATTCTTAAACATATTTAAAAACAAAATTAACCTTATTTATCTCTTATGATGATGGAGTGTTTTATATTAATGGAGATTATGATTCGAAATGGTATTCCTTTTTCCACTTCTACATGTAATGTCCTTTCTCATAATTTTTAAAATTTTTTTGATTGAATTATTTCTTGGGCTCCTTTCCACATAGGATATTTTTACTTATTGTACTTGCCATAGGTAATGTACTATTGCATTCAGTTTGTCCAATTTTTTAATTAGTTTTTACCAATCACAAGTAACTATTTTAATATAATTGAAACATTTCAAAAGTTTTATAAATTTTTTATTAATTTTATATATTTTAAAAAACATCTAATTGGGTGATATGGTTTTGTGATTGAGGAGCCCCTTTTTTGGAGGGTTCTCCATATTGCTTTTTTCTCGGCCAATTTTTCACTACAAACAAATATGATTAAATACCGTAACCTTACTACAATATTAATCCTTGTTATAATACTTTGATAAAAAGTAATAATATATATGGCTAAATAATCAATTTAAAATAGTTCATTCAAAAAGTAATATAAAAATATAATTTTCATAGCTTCAAAAGAACTACGTTTGTTGATTTCACTACTACAATTTGAGTTAAAAATCACACTTTCAATAAAATTTACATTTTAAAATTATAATAAATAAATAATTAATCTTTTTCATAATAATTTAATTAAAAAATAATAATTTATCAAACTAAATAATCAACTTTAAATAATTTTTAACTATTCCCTTATAAAATTAATATAAAAACATATGTTTCATTTCTATAAAATGTAACAATGTTAATCTACTTAGATAATAGAAAATCTAACAATGTTAGTTACTATATCTTGTACTATAAAACTACAACCACAAGTACTAGCCACTATGTGACACTTGTTCTTAATATTTTCTAAATTCTCTCCAGTATTAATTTATTTTTCCGTCATGTCATTTGATTAGTATCAAGCCTATACCAGATGTAACTTGTTTTGCCTCTTTTGGTGATATTTTTTATTAAATATTTTTTTGCCATAATTTTGGTGCTTGTTTCCATGGCCATTTTTGACTTACTTGTTTATCTTCCTATCATTCTACACCCACGTGTAGTAAATGCTTGTTTATCAAGCCTATGCCAGATGTAACTTGTTTTGCCTCTTTTGGTGATATTTTTTATTAAATATTTTTTTGCCATAATTTTGGTGCTTGTTTCCATGGCCATTTTTGACTTACTTGTTTATCTTCCTATCATTCTACACCAAACAGATTGTCCCATTTTTTTTTGTAGAAAAGTAGTCTACCTAGGACCCCCCCGGATCCTCCGTAGTCCCACCATCATCGGGATCATTCACCTTTGCAGTATTGTCCCTTTCTGACTCTGATCACACTCTCGATCCAGTCGAATTTGTCTCATTCCCCTCCTACAATTTTGAAACCAATTTTCTTGCCTCTTGCTCCTGCTCCCGCTTGCCATTATTTTCCAATTCAAGCTCACTCGTCTTTTTATCTCACAAGATAGAAATGTTATAAATGTATATTTTTTATAATATCATAATTCTTGTATATTTCATAAACAATACACATCTTTTCATAGTCACAATGTAATAAATGTTTATTACTTACTAATGTTCATAACTTATTACATGGTCCAATTCAAATATGTGGTTTTCTTATTGTTATTCATTCTATTCTTAAACATATTTAAAAACAAAATTAACCTTATTTATCTCTTATGATGATGGAGTGTTTTATATTAATGGAGATTATGATTCGAAATGGTATTCCTTTTTCCACTTCTACATGTAATGTCCTTTCTCATAATTTTTAAAATTTTTTTGATTGAATTATTTCTTGGGCTCCTTTCCACATAGGATATTTTTACTTATTGTACTTGCCATAGGTAATGTACTATTGCATTCAGTTTGTCCAATTTTTTAATTAGTTTTTACCAATCACAAGTAACTATTTTAATATAATTGAAACATTTCAAAAGTTTTATAAATTTTTTATTAATTTTATATATTTTAAAAAACATCTAATTGGGTGATATGGTTTTGTGATTGAGGAGCCCCTTTTTTGGAGGGTTCTCCATATTGCTTTTTTCTCGGCCAATTTTTCACTACAAACAAATATGATTAAATACCGTAACCTTACTACAATATTAATCCTTGTTATAATACTTTGATAAAAAGTAATAATATATATGGCTAAATAATCAATTTAAAATAGTTCATTCAAAAAGTAATATAAAAATATAATTTTCATAGCTTCAAAAGAACTACGTTTGTTGATTTCACTACTACAATTTGAGTTAAAAATCACACTTTCAATAAAATTTACATTTTAAAATTATAATAAATAAATAATTAATCTTTTTCATAATAATTTAATTAAAAAATAATAATTTATCAAACTAAATAATCAACTTTAAATAATTTTTAACTATTCCCTTATAAAATTAATATAAAAACATATGTTTCATTTCTATAAAATGTAACAATGTTAATCTACTTAGATAATAGAAAATCTAACAATGTTAGTTACTATATCTTGTACTATAAAACTACAACCACAAGTACTAGCCACTATGTGACACTTGTTCTTAATATTTTCTAAATTCTCTCCAGTATTAATTTATTTTTCCGTCATGTCATTTGATTAGTATCAAGCCTATACCAGATGTAACTTGTTTTGCCTCTTTTGGTGATATTTTTTATTAAATATTTTTTTGCCATAATTTTGGTGCTTGTTTCCATGGCCATTTTTGACTTACTTGTTTATCTTCCTATCATTCTACACCCACGTGTAATAAATGCTTGTTTATCAAGCCTATACCAGATGTAACTTGTTTTGCCTCTTTTGGTGATATTTTTTATTAAATATTTTTTTGCCATAATTTTGGTGCTTGTTTCCATGGCCATTTTTGACTTACTTGTTTATCTTCCTATCATTCTACACCAAACAGATTGTCCCATTTTTTTTTGTAGAAAAGTAGTCTACCTAGGACCCCCCCGGATCCTCCGTAGTCCCACCATCATCGGGATCATTCACCTTTGCAGTATTGTCCCTTTCTGACTCTGATCACACTCTCGATCCAGTCGAATTTGTCTCATTCCCCTCCTACAATTTTGAAACCAATTTTCTTGCCTCTTGCTCCTGCTCCCGCTTGCCATTATTTTCCAATTCAAGCTCACTCGTCTTTTTATCTCACAAGATAGAAATGTTATAAATGTATATTTTTTATAATATCATAATTCTTGTATATTTCATAAACAATACACATCTTTTCATAGTCACAATGTAATAAATGTTTATTACTTACTAATGTTCATAACTTATTACATGGTCCAATTCAAATATGTGGTTGTCTTATTGTTATTCATTCTATTCTTAAACATATTTAAAAACAAAATTAACCTTATTTATCTCTTATGATGATGGAGTGTTTTATATTAATGGAGATTATGATTCGAAATGGTATTCCTTTTTCCACTTCTACATGTAATGTCCTTTCTCATAATTTTTAAAAATTTTTTGATTGAATTATTTCTTGGGCTCCTTTCCACATAGGATATTTTTACTTATTGTACTTGCCATAGGTAATGTACTATTGCATTCAGTTTGTCCAATTTTTTAATTAGTTTTTACCAATCACAAGTAACTATTTTAATATAATTGAAACATTTCAAAAGTTTTATAAATTTTTTATTAATTTTATATATTTTAAAAAACATCTAATTGGGTGATATGGTTTTGTGATTGAGGAGCCCCTTTTTTGGAGGGTTCTCCATATTGCTTTTTTCTCGGCCAATTTTTCACTACAAACAAATATGATTAAATACCGTAACCTTACTACAATATTAATCCTTGTTATAATACTTTGATAAAAAGTAATAATATATATGGCTAAATAATCAATTTAAAATAGTTCATTCAAAAAGTAATATAAAAATATAATTTTCATAGCTTCAAAAGAACTACGTTTGTTGATTTCACTACTACAATTTGAGTTAAAAATCACACTTTCAATAAAATTTACATTTTAAAATTATAATAAATAAATAATTAATCTTTTTCATAATAATTTAATTAAAAAATAATAATTTATCAAACTAAATAATCAACTTTAAATAATTTTTAACTATTCCCTTATAAAATTAATATAAAAACATATGTTTCATTTCTATAAAATGTAACAATGTTAATCTACTTAGATAATAGAAAATCTAACAATGTTAGTTACTATATCTTGTACTATAAAACTACAACCACAAGTACTAGCCACTATGTGACACTTGTTCTTAATATTTTCTAAATTCTCTCCAGTATTAATTTATTTTTCCGTCATGTCATTTGATTAGTATCAAGCCTATACTAGATGTAACTTGTTTTGCCTCTTTTGGTGATATTTTTTATTAAATATTTTTTTGCCATAATTTTGGTGCTTGTTTCCATGGCCATTTTTGACTTACTTGTTTATCTTCCTATCATTCTACACCCACGTGTAGTAAATGCTTGTTTATCAAGCCTATACCAGATGTAACTTGTTTTGCCTCTTTTGGTGATATTTTTTATTAAATATTTTTTTGCCATAATTTTGGTGCTTGTTTCCATGGCCATTTTTGACTTACTTGTTTATCTTCCTATCATTCTACACCAAATAGATTGTCCCATTTTTTTTTGTAGAAAAGTAGTCTACCTAGGACCCCCCCGGATCCTCCGTAGTCCCACCATCATCGGGATCATTCACCTTTGCAGTATTGTCCCTTTCTGACTCTGATCACACTCTCGATCCAGTCGAATTTGTCTCATTCCCCTCCTACAATTTTGAAACCAATTTTCTTGCCTCTTGCTCCTGCTCCCGCTTGCCATTATTTTCCAATTCAAGCTCACTCGTCTTTTTATCTCACAAGATAGAAATGTTATAAATGTATATTTTTTATAATATCATAATTCTTGTATATTTCATAAACAATACACATCTTTTCATAGTCACAATGTAATAAATGTTTATTACTTACTAATGTTCATAACTTATTACATGGTCCAATTCAAATATGTGGTTTTCTTATTGTTATTCATTCTATTCTTAAACATATTTAAAAACAAAATTAACCTTATTTATCTCTTATGATGATGGAGTGTTTTATATTAATGGAGATTATGATTCGAAATGGTATTCCTTTTTCCACTTCTACATGTAATGTCCTTTCTCATAATTTTTAAAATTTTTTTGATTGAATTATTTCTTGGGCTCCTTTCCACATAGGATATTTTTACTTATTGTACTTGCCATAGGTAATGTACTATTGCATTCAGTTTGTCCAATTTTTTAATTAGTTTTTACCAATCACAAGTAACTATTTTAATATAATTGAAACATTTCAAAAGTTTTATAAATTTTTTATTAATTTTATATATTTTAAAAAACATCTAATTGGGTGATATGGTTTTGTGATTGAGGAGCCCCTTTTTTGGAGGGTTCTCCATATTGCTTTTTTCTCGGCCAATTTTTCACTACAAACAAATATGATTAAATACCGTAACCTTACTACAATATTAATCCTTGTTATAATACTTTGATAAAAAGTAATAATATATATGGCTAAATAATCAATTTAAAATAGTTCATTCAAAAAGTAATATAAAAATATAATTTTCATAGCTTCAAAAGAACTACGTTTGTTGATTTCACTACTACAATTTGAGTTAAAAATCACACTTTCAATAAAATTTACATTTTAAAATTATAATAAATAAATAATTAATCTTTTTCATAATAATTTAATTAAAAAATAATAATTTATCAAACTAAATAATCAACTTTAAATAATTTTTAACTATTCCCTTATAAAATTAATATAAAAACATATGTTTCATTTCTATAAAATGTAACAATGTTAATCTACTTAGATAATAGAAAATCTAACAATGTTAGTTACTATATCTTGTACTATAAAACTACAACCACAAGTACTAGCCACTATGTGACACTTGTTCTTAATATTTTCTAAATTCTCTCCAGTATTAATTTATTTTTCCGTCATGTCATTTGATTAGTATCAAGCCTATACCAGATGTAACTTGTTTTGCCTCTTTTGGTGATATTTTTTATTAAATATTTTTTTGCCATAATTTTGGTGCTTGTTTCCATGGCCATTTTTGACTTACTTGTTTATCTTCCTATCATTCTACACCCACGTGTAATAAATGCTTGTTTATCAAGCCTATACCAGATGTAACTTGTTTTGCCTCTTTTGGTGATATTTTTTATTAAATATTTTTTTGCCATAATTTTGGTGCTTGTTTCCATGGCCATTTTTGACTTACTTGTTTATCTTCCTATCATTCTACACCAAACAGATTGTCCCATTTTTTTTTGTAGAAAAGTAGTCTACCTAGGACCCCCCCGGATCCTCCGTAGTCCCACCATCATCGGGATCATTCACCTTTGCAGTATTGTCCCTTTCTGACTCTGATCACACTCTCGATCCAGTCGAATTTGTCTCATTCCCCTCCTACAATTTTGAAACCAATTTTCTTGCCTCTTGCTCCTGCTCCCGCTTGCCATTATTTTCCAATTCAAGCTCACTCGTCTTTTTATCTCACAAGATAGAAATGTTATAAATGTATATTTTTTATAATATCATAATTCTTGTATATTTCATAAACAATACACATCTTTTCATAGTCACAATGTAATAAATGTTTATTACTTACTAATGTTCATAACTTATTACATGGTCCAATTCAAATATGTGGTTGTCTTATTGTTATTCATTCTATTCTTAAACATATTTAAAAACAAAATTAACCTTATTTATCTCTTATGATGATGGAGTGTTTTATATTAATGGAGATTATGATTCGAAATGGTATTCCTTTTTCCACTTCTACATGTAATGTCCTTTCTCATAATTTTTAAAAATTTTTTGATTGAATTATTTCTTGGGCTCCTTTCCACATAGGATATTTTTACTTATTGTACTTGCCATAGGTAATGTACTATTGCATTCAGTTTGTCCAATTTTTTAATTAGTTTTTACCAATCACAAGTAACTATTTTAATATAATTGAAACATTTCAAAAGTTTTATAAATTTTTTATTAATTTTATATATTTTAAAAAACATCTAATTGGGTGATATGGTTTTGTGATTGAGGAGCCCCTTTTTTGGAGGGTTCTCCATATTGCTTTTTTCTCGGCCAATTTTTCACTACAAACAAATATGATTAAATACCGTAACCTTACTACAATATTAATCCTTGTTATAATACTTTGATAAAAAGTAATAATATATATGGCTAAATAATCAATTTAAAATAGTTCATTCAAAAAGTAATATAAAAATATAATTTTCATAGCTTCAAAAGAACTACGTTTGTTGATTTCACTACTACAATTTGAGTTAAAAATCACACTTTCAATAAAATTTACATTTTAAAATTATAATAAATAAATAATTAATCTTTTTCATAATAATTTAATTAAAAAATAATAATTTATCAAACTAAATAATCAACTTTAAATAATTTTTAACTATTCCCTTATAAAATTAATATAAAAACATATGTTTCATTTCTATAAAATGTAACAATGTTAATCTACTTAGATAATAGAAAATCTAACAATGTTAGTTACTATATCTTGTACTATAAAACTACAACCACAAGTACTAGCCACTATGTGACACTTGTTCTTAATATTTTCTAAATTCTCTCCAGTATTAATTTATTTTTCCGTCATGTCATTTGATTAGTATCAAGCCTATACCAGATGTAACTTGTTTTGCCTCTTTTGGTGATATTTTTTATTAAATATTTTTTTGCCATAATTTTGGTGCTTGTTTCCATGGCCATTTTTGACTTACTTGTTTATCTTCCTATCATTCTACACCCACGTGTAGTAAATGCTTGTTTATCAAGCCTATACCAGATGTAACTTGTTTTGCCTCTTTTGGTGATATTTTTTATTAAATATTTTTTTGCCATAATTTTGGTGCTTGTTTCCATGGCCATTTTTGACTTACTTGTTTATCTTCCTATCATTCTACACCAAATAGATTGTCCCATTTTTTTTTGTAGAAAAGTAGTCTACCTAGGACCCCCCCGGATCCTCCGTAGTCCCACCATCATCGGGATCATTCACCTTTGCAGTATTGTCCCTTTCTGACTCTGATCACACTCTCGATCCAGTCGAATTTGTCTCATTCCCCTCCTACAATTTTGAAACCAATTTTCTTGCCTCTTGCTCCTGCTCCCGCTTGCCATTATTTTCCAATTCAAGCTCACTCGTCTTTTTATCTCACAAGATAGAAATGTTATAAATGTATATTTTTTATAATATCATAATTCTTGTATATTTCATAAACAATACACATCTTTTCATAGTCACAATGTAATAAATGTTTATTACTTACTAATGTTCATAACTTATTACATGGTCCAATTCAAATATGTGGTTTTCTTATTGTTATTCATTCTATTCTTAAACATATTTAAAAACAAAATTAACCTTATTTATCTCTTATGATGATGGAGTGTTTTATATTAATGGAGATTATGATTCGAAATGGTATTCCTTTTTCCACTTCTACATGTAATGTCCTTTCTCATAATTTTTAAAATTTTTTTGATTGAATTATTTCTTGGGCTCCTTTCCACATAGGATATTTTTACTTATTGTACTTGCCATAGGTAATGTACTATTGCATTCAGTTTGTCCAATTTTTTAATTAGTTTTTACCAATCACAAGTAACTATTTTAATATAATTGAAACATTTCAAAAGTTTTATAAATTTTTTATTAATTTTATATATTTTAAAAAACATCTAATTGGGTGATATGGTTTTGTGATTGAGGAGCCCCTTTTTTGGAGGGTTCTCCATATTGCTTTTTTCTCGGCCAATTTTTCACTACAAACAAATATGATTAAATACCGTAACCTTACTACAATATTAATCCTTGTTATAATACTTTGATAAAAAGTAATAATATATATGGCTAAATAATCAATTTAAAATAGTTCATTCAAAAAGTAATATAAAAATATAATTTTCATAGCTTCAAAAGAACTACGTTTGTTGATTTCACTACTACAATTTGAGTTAAAAATCACACTTTCAATAAAATTTACATTTTAAAATTATAATAAATAAATAATTAATCTTTTTCATAATAATTTAATTAAAAAATAATAATTTATCAAACTAAATAATCAACTTTAAATAATTTTTAACTATTCCCTTATAAAATTAATATAAAAACATATGTTTCATTTCTATAAAATGTAACAATGTTAATCTACTTAGATAATAGAAAATCTAACAATGTTAGTTACTATATCTTGTACTATAAAACTACAACCACAAGTACTAGCCACTATGTGACACTTGTTCTTAATATTTTCTAAATTCTCTCCAGTATTAATTTATTTTTCCGTCATGTCATTTGATTAGTATCAAGCCTATACCAGATGTAACTTGTTTTGCCTCTTTTGGTGATATTTTTTATTAAATATTTTTTTGCCATAATTTTGGTGCTTGTTTCCATGGCCATTTTTGACTTACTTGTTTATCTTCCTATCATTCTACACCCACGTGTAATAAATGCTCATTTATATCATGATGAATCCTTGTACATTCAAAACACAAAAGAAACTACATGTCACGAGCTGTAAATAGAGAACTGAAAGTGTAATTCTAAATTTTCCTCTATCATCATGACCTGAAATTCTAGCCTTTCAAGTAACTATTACTGACCCTATGCATCAGATATTATACATTTAGCATTAAATGGTCAAATGAAATCATTTGTGACACGATTGTCAGATTTGAATAAATCGTGTATTGATTCTAAACTCTTTTTGAATTATAATTTGGTGCATTCTTTAAAAAATTGTTTTCCTTCTATCTTTTATTTGATTTAGAAACAAGTTAGAATTACCTTCTAAATATCAAGTTGTATCAATTTTGTTGAAGGATGTTGTGTACGTCAACTGTATGTATTACTATTTCTCTATATGAGTGACACAATATTATAGCCTATGATGTGGTCTCCTCCTTGTAAAAGAATAGTATTGTAGGTCTTGAGCACTAATTTACTGATTCCGGAGTGGTGTTCAGTTGGGAAGTGGAAATTGCTGATTAAGGGGTTACTTAATCTCATTTTGTTCTTGTTTTTCTTGAAATGCAATATATTGTATTGTGATAACATATTGGAAATAACACCACACATAATGGCATAGAATGACACGAATGCATTAGGTGTATTGTTTCTTATAAAGAGTGATAGTTTAAGGTACACCAGCGGAGTATACAATTCAACAAGTGTCACATAGTGACTTGTATTTTCTATAAATAATAATAGTTAACTAAATTAGAATAATACCTATTATAAATTAAAAATAAAGAGAAAAATATTTAAATGTAATTAGTTGAAATAAGAAAAAATAATCAATGTTAAATAAAAGTGATTGCAATATTAAATAAAATTTGACAAATGTAATTATTCATCAACTAATAAGTGTTGAATAAAATTTATATTTGTAAACAACTAATAAAAAATAATTTAAATTGCAAGTCTCAAAATATCTTTAAATTTTTTAAAGAGACGATAATTATATCCTCCCACCTTCATGTCATAATATTAGTTACCAATTTAATTGGAATGAATTAAAGCCCAAATGTAATAATTAAATTATTTTTAATCAATATTTTTTTGATTAATACCTATAATATAATCAAATTTTTTAATATATTGTTTATCTTACATCTATTTTTATTATTATTAAAAAACTAAAACAAAAGTAGGAATGTACTATGTAGCATTTATTTGACAAAGGTTCTTGAATATTTTTGTGAGTGTAACTCTTACACTATTCTTTCTATCTTTCATTTTTCATGTGTCCCTTTCTAATCTAAGTGTCATCTTTTCCCAAAAAAAATTAACAACAAAACTAATTTAAATGGACATTGCACATTAATTTTTACCAAAAGCTTAAATGTTTACATTAGAATTTAGTAATATTAAATATGTTATTTATGCATCTGCAAATATGGCCTTAGAATAGGTTAGTGCTTCCTATAATTCTGCTCCTATAACACCCCAAACATATGAACCAATCAATTGGAAGTAAAATAATTTTAGAAATTCTAAAACTTAAAAATCTCACATCTATACTTTAGAAAAATAAAAAATTTAAAATGAAGATAGAAATACTTAAATGTTTTTGGTTGAAACAAAAGAATTAATATCTAGTTAAATATAACTGATTGCAATAGTATATTACCTTTGGAAAATACATAGACACTTAACTTGTGCACATGGTTTGGACATTATTGATACCTTATTTCACCTATGTAATAGTGTGTAGTGATTGTTCTTACTAGAAGAATTGTTTATGCCTATGCACACATAATGCATTGGAAATTGTTAACTCTTGAGATTACTATTCATTAAGATTTAATAATTTAATTTTTGCAAGCATGTCTCATTTTATGCATATGTGGAGGTAGCACATTGAATTTCATTAAATGTTAAGATTTTTATATTCATTCATATAATTTCTTTTTTCTTTAAAAGAGTGCATTTAGACTTCTTTATGATTGGGTGTAGTGTGGCTATTTTGGGAGGGCTAGAAATGGATACAGTACATTGTTTCTTTCTATCCGCTAGTTCTGATTATAATGAATAAAATATGTTTTGATGCTTCTATTAGTTAAATATGGCTCTTAAAGTGCTTTGGACAAAGGTATTTTTATACTACATATGTGTAGATATGCGTGTTCTTTTAGTTCTCTATCACCTTCTATGATTAGACTACTTATACATATGTGGAAAGTAGTATGTTTCATGGTTGCACTGGATCCATCTGATCCTCTTGTTCTGAGTTGCTAGGCTTCATGTGCCAAGGTCAAGGCATCCTTCATATCAAGAAGGACCCTGAGATAGCTAAACACTCCATTGTTGGCATGGTAAAAGTGCTTGGGCCACACTCCCATCTTAGATAGCAGATGGAAGATGACTAATGGATGTGGAGACTAAGACTTATAGATGGACACATGTTCGATGCATCTTGTTGGAGGCATTTCCATGGTGCAATGTAAAAAATCATCTTATGATAATAATTATGATGTAATTCTGCACAATGATTAATGTATCTATAATGGTCTTCATGTATTTATTTAAGCATGCATTTTGATGGGTGGATGATGTATAGGTCATCAGCTTGGAGAATGCAATATAATTAGCTTTTGTTATGATCAACAAATTGTTAAATCCTTGATTTGGTAAATGGAATGCCTATTGAATTTTCAAACTAGGGTCTTTGATTGTATATTTACACACTTCTAGAAATTTATGATGTGGCAATTGCTGAGTATGACAAGGA
The DNA here is from genome assembly GCA_028749045.1 of Cupressus sempervirens. Taxonomy (NCBI): domain Eukaryota; kingdom Viridiplantae; phylum Streptophyta; class Pinopsida; order Cupressales; family Cupressaceae; genus Cupressus; species Cupressus sempervirens. The sequence goes on from CM053788.1 coordinate 189,875,241, forward strand.
TATTACAAAAACACCCATTAGAGAATTATTTAGAACTAAATCTTCATCAAAATGTAATTAACCAAGGATTGGGTTTCCTTTTTCTCTTGAAGAAAATGAGCTTCAGATGGTATAGTGATAATGATGTTCTACAAAAAAATGTTTGACCAGGGATTCCACTCAATTAGTTGATTAATTACCTTTCAACAATTCAATGTTTTCTTCATTTGAATTGAACTATACATTTAATCCACCTCTTTGTTTGGCTATGCAAAGCAGTGCTTGTTGATATACTAAAGGAAAATCTCAAATTGTTGTCACTTCATCTCTAACTACAAGAAAATGAGTATGAAGTGAAACTTGACTAAACATTAGAGTAGTCCAAATTCTGAGGCAATTGATTAAAAAATAATAGTAAATAATTCTCTCAAATTTCATTGGAGCCTTTAAAAACTAAAACTACACAAAAGCTTCCATTAAAAATCAAAGATTGAATATTGAAAGACATGTTTTCAGTCTCAAAAGCTATGTGGAAATGAAGATGACTATCTTGACTAAAAGACATATCCACAGATTAAAAGTTTAGCAGTTTAAAGAGCATAAATTAGTATCATCAATATTATTGATTAAGATAGATAAATCACATTCATTATTATATTGATATATTATTAATAAAATTATATAATTACCTATTTTAGTAGAAAGCATTGATTGGCACCAACAATTTAAGTATCATTTTCATTTTGTAGCTATCTTGACACTTTTTTGTAATTTATTTTGTTGGTGTGCATTATTCCATTTATCAATATTATAATAGTAATATTCAACTCATTAGAAGGTGAATTATGGAAAAGTAAGGTCTATATTTTCATAAATTTGTGTAACATTTAAGGTCGATTGATAAGCGATGATGTTGTTTTCACAATAAAGGATTCAATAGAAAATTAATTATTTCAAATCAATTATGCATCAACTTAAAAAGACTAAAACATAACTAGAAAAAAACCTTTGAAATGAAAAGATATTCAAGTTTCATTAGGTGAGCAAGAGATAGATAGAGATGGAGATGGAGATGGAGATGGAGATAGGAATAGAGATAGATAAAGATAGAGGAGATGAAGAGATAGAGATAGGGAGGAGGGAGGAGTAGATAGAGATGAAATAGTTAAATGAATAAAGTGAGAGAGATGGAGATATAAAAAATAAAAATAGAGATATGAAGTAATTTAGAGAGGGGGAGAGATATAGTGGTAGATAGAGAGATATAGATAACTAAATAGAAAGAAAGAAAGAAAGAAAGAAAGAATATATATATATATATATATATATATATATATATATATATATATATATATATATAGTGGAGGTAGAGAGGGTGAAGGATATGGAGGAATTAATAAGGGGTCTTTAAAGGAGAGGGAAGATAACATTGTAGAGATATGTATTATGTGCTATAGAGGGAGGGAGATGCAAATTAAAATATGTAGAAATGTAAAGAATGAGTCATGAAGAGAGGGGTGAGGGGGAGAAGAAGAGGTGGGGGGAAATAAAAAGGAGCACAAAAGGAGGGGGAAAGGAAGAGAGGGGCATATATAAAGGAAGGGAAATATGTGCATATAAAGAAATATATGGAGGGAGAGTGCTATAACAAATTGAAATTATAGGTAGGTAGAGAAAGATAGGGAGATAGATAGACATGTACATAATTTAGAGGAATTAATATAGGGTTCTATAAAAGAGAGGGAAGAACATAGTAGAGATGTGTATTATGTGATATAGAAGGAGGGAGATGCGAATAAAAATATGTGGAGAGAGAGAGAGAGAGAGAGAGAGAGGGGGGGGAGGAGGAGAACAAAAGGAGGGGGAAAGGAAGAGAGGGGCATAGATAAAGGAAGGGAAAGATGTGTATATAAAGAACTAGATGGAGGGAGAGTAGTAAATCCAATTGAAAATATAGGTAGGTAGAGAAAGATAGGGAGAGAGATAGATATGTACATAATAGAGGGGTCTATAAAGGAGAGGGAAGATAGCATGGTATAGATATGTATCACATGTGATATAGAAGGAGGAGGTGCAAATAAAAATATGTGGAAATGTAAAGAATGAGTCATGAAGAGAGGGGGGGGGGGGGGGTAAGGGGAGGGGAATAAAAAGGAGCACAAAAGGAGGGGGCAAAAGAAGAGAGGGGCATAGATAAAGGAAGGGAAATATGTGTATATAAATAAATATATGGAGGGGGAGTGATATAACCAATTGAAAATATAGCTAGGTAGAGAAAGATAGGGAGATAGATAGATATGTACATGCATACAAAGAAATAAAGAGAGGAGTAGGAGAGACAACAAAATTGAGAGATAGATATATGGTACAAGATAAATAGAGTTAAAAAGGATGGGGATAGGTGAAGATAACAATGTGTAGATAGCTCAAGGGGCACACACACACACACACACACACACACACACACACACACACACACACACACACACACACACACACACACACACACACACACACACACACACACACACAGAGAGAGAGAGAGAGAGAGAGAGAGAGAGAGATGAAACAAACTTGGCTAGATTTTACTATCAATGACTTGAAATGTTGGGAAAGGACATGCAAGATGATTGAAGATTATAAGATCATATGATGTTTTCCACTATTTTAGTACTATTGGTCATTGATGTATTTTTCATTTGTGCATGTCTCCTCATACACTTTTCATTATTTGTTGTCCATTAATTTTATGGGTGTGTTGATCTCAAAGTTGTGTAGTCATGTGCGACCTGGCCCCTTTAATGTAGATCCTTGTATTCCCATTATATTGTTGTTTACATTTGCATTTTCCATTTCCATTGGAGATGTGGTGTTGAAAATTGGAAGGTATCTATGCATAGTTTAACATTTTATTGTAAAAATAGTAATGAAGGAATCAATGACATAAATCATCCAATTGATACTTGAAGATAGAGGAGAAGTGGATAAATATAAAAAGAGAGAGTGATGGGGATAAAAAGTGAGATAGGGACATAAAGAGGGATATTTGGATCAAAATGTTCACTGGTAACCTTACCTAGGGTTTAAACAACCTCTTTTCAAACTTGAGTATGCTTGATTAATTCCCACCAAATCCAACGCACCCAAAACCACAATGAAGATGATGCAATGTCCTAATGTCTCAAAACCATGGATACTTAAATGAAAAGTATCTAAACCATGAATATTCATAAATAAATGTTTGCTAGACTAACACTCATAGGAAATGGCAGAACAATATTATTCTTATTAACTACTAAATGCTCATACACCTTACATAAATCTTTGTATTCAACCAATATACATTTAAATAGACTCCTAAGAGTAAAAATTACATAGTTCAATCCCAATAGCAATAATATGTGATATAGCTATTAGGATTTAATTGTACCACATGTCATTTTTGAGTCAAACTCATTGACCCATATTTTGTGAGTAGTGGTTCACATGAAGCCATCTCTCATTAGAGTAAATGGAATACTTAGTACTAATTGGATCTAGGTAATTCTTACAAAGATAAAGCACCAAGACTTCCCAAGGGGTCAACCATCCTAGTACTACTCTAGCTTGAGTGCACGTAGGATGACCTCCCAATAAGTCTCAGTGCTTCAGCTTTGTGAGTGTCACCTAGATCCAATGAGTGCTAAGTGTTCCATTCATTCTTGTGAGAGATGGGTTCATGAAAGCCACTACTCATGAAACATGGGTCAATGAGTTTGACTCAAAAACTCCATAGTTAAATCTTGATAACAACATCATAATTTGTCTTGTTGTAAAAAAAATCTCCTATATCAATTTAGTATTATATTACATGATATTAATAAATTAATACTCCCTCTCCCTCTCTCCCTCCCTCCTTTCTCCCCACCTCTCTCTCTCCTAAGAAGTATTATGATAATATAAATAGTACTATATATAATACTAATGTATTAATTTATAATATAATATTATACTATTATATAATAGTAATATAAATAATAATAATACATTAATACAATATCATATTTAACATGAAATATAATATTTTAATATTGCTAAATATCATATTAATATTATACTATTATATAATAGTAATATTAATTAATTTAAAAATACTAATGCTAATATCATACTAGTATTAAATCATCATACTAATAGTTTAACAAAAATAAAAAACAAAAATTTGAAAATTTGAATTTGGCAAGATTGATTGGATATTTGATATTATTGGATATTCAATTATCTGACTAAGCTTGGTATTTGGCTCAAGCTTTTCCTTTGGAATGCCAAACATAGATAATCAACCAAAAATTGTATTTATCATATTTACTTTAATCTCCAAAATTTGAGTGTTTAGCTGACGAGCTTTTTCTCACCTAAAATTAATGGAACAAAAAGGGTTTCTTAAAGAGATTAACTTCTTTCCAGTCAAATTTTGAGATCAGTAAATAATTATTACTTAAATTTTTTTTGATTTACCTCAAAATTTGGATTGATGGATTGATTAAAAAATAACTATAACTTTCAAATAGTTTAATGTTTTTGAAATTTGAAACATGCATCACATTTATGCTTTGCCTACTATGAGTTTTATTTTTCCAATTTTGTAACGATTAGAATTAGAGGTGTCCAAATATGAGAGAAGTTTTATTCTGAAAAAGTGGTTGTAGATATTTCATAATTGATTATTTAGTTGGAAATTATATAATAGTAATATAAATTATAATATAATATTAATTAATTTAAAAATACGAATGCTAATATCATACTAGTATTCATATATCATCATACTAATAGTTTAACAAAAATTTTAAAAAAAAATTTGAAAATTTGAATTTGGTGAGATTGATTGGATACCCGATATTATTGGATATTCAATTATCTATCTAAGCTTGGTATTTGCCTTGAGTTTTGGCTTTAGAATGCCAAATATAGATAATGAACCCAAAAATTGTATTTATCATATTTCCTTTGATCTCCAAACTTTGAGTGTTTAGCTGATGACCTTTTTCTCAGCTGAAATTAATGAAATTAAAAGGGTTTCTTAAAGAGATTATCTTCTTTCCATCGATATAACTATTGTCAAATTTCAAGTTTAGTAAATAATTATTACTTTAAAAAAAAATTGATTTACCTCAAAATTTGGATTGATGGATTGATTGAAAAATAACTATAACTTTCAAATAGTTTAATGTTTTTGGAATTTGAAACATGCATCACATTTATGCTTTGCCTAATATCAATTTTTTTCCCCAATTTTGTAAAGTTTAGAATTAGAGGTGGCAAAATATGAGAGAAGTTTTATTCTGAAAAGGTGGTTGCAGATATTTCATAATTGATTATTTAGTTGAAAATTATATAATAGTAATATAAATTATAATATAATATTAGTTAGTTTTAAAAAAACTAATGCTAATATCATACTAGTATTAATATATCATCATACTAATAGTTTAACAAAAATTAAAAACAAAAATTTGAAATTTGAATTTGGCGAGATTGGTTGGATACCCAATATTATCATATATTCAATTATCTGGCTAATCTTGGTATTTGCCTGGAGTTTTGTTTTTAGAATGTCAAACATAGATAATCAACCCAAAAATTGTATTTATCATATTTCCTTTGATCTTCAAACTTTGAGTGTTTAGCTGACGACCTTTTTCTCTCCTGAAATTAATGAAAAAAAAGGGTTTCTTAAAGAGATTATCTTCTTTCCATCAATATAACTATTGTCAAATTTTGAGTCCAGTAAATAATTATTAATTTTTTAAATTAATTGATTTACCTCAAAATTTGAATTGATGGGTTGATTGAAAAATAACTATAACTTTCAAACAGTTTAACGTTTTTGAAATTTGAAACATGCATCACATTTATGCTTTGCCTACTATGAGTTTTTTTTCCAATTTGTAAAGATTAGAATTCTAGAGGTGGTCAAATATGAGAGAAGTTTTATTCTAAAAAAGTGGTTGAAGAAATTTCATAATTACGCCGAGAGGCGTTCTATACAATGGCAGCACAAATGCCCAGCACGGGAATATGCCAAGATTCCTTGTCAATAAAAAAGAATTGGGAGCAGTTACAAACTTCCAAATTAAATATTAAAAAAGAATTCCCGAAATAATAGCTGGCCGAAATAATAGGAAGCCAAATGGAGGCCGAAATAATAGGCTCAAAAAAGTAGGGCCCGAAAAAGTAGGACCCGAAAAAATAGGGCCCGAAAAAATAGGGGGCGAAAAAATTTCAATATGATTTTTTTTTTTGTTAAATATAATTTTGCATGCACATTCATGCTTTTTTTTTGCAGGGAGTGGGGGAATTTGAAACAAATTCGTGGAATGTGAAGAGACGTCTGTTGGGGGATATGAGAAGCCTCTCAGAAGTTATAAAACCAAGGCTCCTCATTTCATTTTCATTTTATGTTTTTGCAGGAAGGAAGAGGTGGAGGTTATTGGAGGATTAGATTGGAGTTTTTGAATAGGAGTAAATTGAAGTTTTGGAGTAACATTTTTGCAGGTGAGATTTCTATTTTTTATTTACATTTTCATTTAGATTTAGATGTAGAAGTAAATTGAAATTCAAAATTAGTTATAATATTCTACTTTGATTTATATTTCAATTTTAATTAATTTCATTTAGATTTATAATTCTGTTCATATGACCGAAATTGAGGCCACTGGAGGACCTGTGCAGAGTTTTTCGTGGAGATAAGCATGTGGGTACTGAATCAAGGCACATTAGGCCTCTTGAAGATGTAATTGCGGTGACTTCCATGGCTTTTTGAATCAAATAGGGCAATCTAAACAATCTCATATCTGAAATTCTTTTTTTCCTTTTCAGCTGAAGACAGAACAAAGATTGCTTGCAAGAAATTTTGCAGAATTTAAGATTTGATTGCTTATGGCCGACTATTCTTGGTAACTGATATTTCTATTGTATATTCCCGTGCCCAGCACGGGAAGTTTTAATCTAAACAATTTATTTTGTGCATTTAGTGCACAAACTAAAGAATGCATATGCAATCAATTTTTTTATCAATCTTTATGATAGCTTTTTTTTTTTAAATAGAAAATAGAAATTATTCTTTTATGTATGTAGAAAAAAATTAGAAAGATTTTATGTATGTAAAAAATTAAAAGAATTCTATATACATCTAGATTTATTGAAAAGAATTCTATTTACATCTAGATATTTTGATTGAAATAACCATAATGTAAAAACAAAATATAAAATAGAAATGTTAATATATGTATGTAGAAAAAATTAGAAAGATTGCATGCATCTAAAAAAATTCTATTTACATCTAGATTTTTTTAGAATGGAAAAAAATGGATAATAGAAATATCAGTTGCATGTTTGTAGAAATAAATTAGAAAAACATGTATCTAGAAATTAAAAAGATTCTATATGTGTCTAATTTTTAGATTTTACATTATTCTAAACTAATTATTGATGGATATATATTTTAAAAATATTTATGTAGTTTAAAGTTTAGATTTTAATTAATTTGTATGCAAATAGGAAAAAGAATAAATATATTATATATATGTAGATTAATTTCTATTTTTAAAATTTACAAGTAAATGAGTACTTTATTCATTTAAAGTAAACAAGTTTTTAAGTAATATATTTTTATTTTAGAAATATATTAATCATAATGTTCATTTATTATTACTTATTTAATATACTTACTCTCAAATCTAAGACAATAGAAATGATATTTTATTAACTTTGAAATAGGGAAGTGTTAAGCAAGTTCGTTTACAAAAATACCAAAAATATATTTGGTCTTTGATCAAATTGGAGTTAATATTAGAAATATAAATATGATCATTAACAATTAAGCTAAATTCAGTTCAAAACAATAATGTTATTTAAATTTAAATAAATTTTTTTGAAAAGAATTCTATTTACATCTACATATTTTGATTGAAATAACCATAATGTAAAAACAAAATATAAAATAGAAATGTTAATATATGTATGTAGAAAAAATTAGAAAGATTGCATGCATCTAAAAAAATTCTATTTACATCTAAATTTTTTTAGAATGGAAAAAAATGGATAATAGAAATATCAGTTGCATGTTTGTAGAAATAAATTAGAAAAACATGTATATAGAAATTAAAAAGATTCTATATGTGTCTAATTTTTAGATTTTACTTTATTCTAAACTATTTATTGATGGATATATATTTTAAAAATATTTATGTAGTTTAAAGTTTAGATTTTAATTAATTTGTATGTAAATAGGAAAAAGAATAAATATTTTATATATATGTAGATTAATTTCTATTTTTAAAATTTACAAGTAAATGAGTACTTTATTCATTTAAAGTAAACAAGTTTTTAAGTAATATATTTTTATTTTAGAAATATATTAATCATAATGTTCATTTATTATTACTTATTTAATATACTTACTCTCAAATCAAAGACAATAGAAATGATATTTTATTAACTTTGAAATAGGGAAGTGTTAAGCAAGTTCGTTTACAAAAATACCAAAAATATATTTGGTCTTTGATCAAATTGGAGTTAATATTAGAAATATAAATATGATCATTAACAATTAAGCTAAATTCAATTCAAAACAATAATATTATTTAAATTTAAATAAAATAAGCCATGTTTACTTTGAAACATCAAACAACTAATTAACTAATATGATAATTAAAATAAATGAATCTATTATGACATAGAAAAATATTTTCGAAGTATAATTTCTTTGTTTTTGAATCAATATGAGTTTTTTTTTCTACTTGAAAAGATAAACCATCCTAATTGTCATCCTTAGTTAACCCTAACAATAACCCCTACCTTAGCCCTAGCCCCAACAATGATGTACAATATAACTATAATCCAACATTAAACTATAATTATAGCACTAAAACATATCCCTATTGATATAACGAAAATCTCAGTCCAAACCATAATCTAAACCAAAAACCTACACACTAATATTGGTTATAGTCCTAACCCTAAAATCTAACCCTTAAACATAACGTAAAAAAAACCTCCAAAATATTGATCAAAATCCTAAACCTACCTATATGGATAACCATGATATTAAACTCTAAATCCAGTCCCAAGGTCCTAACCATGGTGTAAACCTATAACCGAACTCTTAAAAAATTTACTAATCCCTAATCCTAATCACATTCCCAACTTTAAACTTGAACCATAAACCATAGTTGTAACCATAATCATAAACTTAAACAAAACCCTAACCCTAAAGGTACAATCATAAAATTAATCATAGCTTAGACCCTAATCCTAGCACAAACCACAATCATGACCAAATATAAATCTTCACCTTACCCCTAATCATAATTTCAATGTTAACCCTAACATTAGTTTCAATCCTACCATGATATGAACCCTGATATAGACTTCACCTTGATCCTCACCCTAATCTCAAGTCTAATTAAACCCTGACTAAAACCTAATCTAAATGATATATCTAACTATAATCCTAACTGTAATTATCATACAACCCAATGCTAACCCTCATGTATATTTAATCCCTAATCTTAACTCTAAATATTCTATAAACTCTAGAATTGACCTTGATTCTAACCATAACCCTAAAATCTAAATTGTAACCATAGCACGAAAGGTGGGGACCCCCGCTACATGGCACAATTCTGGGTCTTGGAGCCTTGCGAAAGCACTACAGAGTGAGGAAATGTCATAAAGGTGACATGTAGTAGCATGATGCAATTTTGGGCTTTAGAGCATTGCAGAAACAATGCAGCTTAAGGAGGCGCTACAATGGAGACTCATGGAAAGAAGAGGAAAGACATTCATGTCGCTGGAAAAAAACTATGAAAAGAGATAACATGATGTCTTAACCTCCCACAAAAAATGCAAGGTTGATCCCAAGGGGGAATTTGGTTTCCCCAAAAATGAATGATGGTCATCGATGAAGGTCTTCCTCTCGAAATTGACGGCATAGATGCATCGTGAATCCTCACCAATGAAGGATTAAGTCGCAACCGTCGATGTAGATTCTCCCCTCAAAAAGGATGACTGAGATGCAACGAGGAAACTCCTCCCAATGAAGGATTAAGTCACATTCGTCGATCAAGATTGGCTTTATTTCCAATGGATGACTAAGATGTAGTGAAGAGATTCCTCCCAACAAACGAAGCAGATAGCACAAAAGGTGTGAACCCCCTCCATGTGGCACAATTTTGGGTCTTAAAGACTCATGAAAGCATTGTGGAGTGAGGAAATGTTGGAAAGGCAATGCGTGGTAGCATGATGCAATTTTGGGCTTCAGAGAATTGAAGAAACAATGTAGCATGACGATGCATCAGAATGGAGATGCATGGTAGCATCTTGTGCAATTCTAGGCTTTAGAGTGTTTTGAAGACACTAGCATATAAAGAAACGTTAGAATGGGAATGCATGGCAACATCTTGCACTTTTGGGAAGATGGGAAGATAGCTCGTGAAGAAATAAGAGTTATCGAATCTCGCAGCATGAATCAACTCGACCAAGAAAAAATGATCCAGTGTGGTCAATGAAGAAACCGAGCCAACACAAAATGTTAGCCACCAACTTTAGCGATGTTAACCCTCTGCAAAGAACCTATCCCATTTAAGGTCTCTCAGATCAGACATCAGTGATGGGTTGAATAGGGGGAAAAAATAGCACACAATGCCCTCCTAAATGAAATTCTAAATGTAACACTAATAACCACAATCCTACTTCTTTCCCTAACCTTATCCATGAGCGTGGGAATATACATATTATTATATAGGGCACCTTATATAATAATAAATATAATCTAAAATCCCAACCCTTACTCCCCTCCTAACTATAACTATGACCATAAGAAAACTTCTAAATATAACCCTTCCTCTAACTCTAACCCTAACCCTAACCCTAACTATAATTGTAACCCTATCCCTACCACTAACTATAATCCTGAATCTAACTCTACCATAATTGGACTTTAACCCTAACTATAACTATAACCCTAAACCTAACTCTAACCTTAACCGTAACCCAAAACCTAACCCTAATCGTAGCTAGGATTCTAATACTCTGTCTACCCCTAACTCAAACTATAGCCCTAACTATACCTCAAACTCTAACCGTAACTCATATTCTAACCCTAAACCTAACCCTAACCTTGACCCTAACCCTAACCCTAAGCCTAAGACTAACCCTTTGTCTACCCCTATCTCTAACCCTAACCCTAACCCTAACCCTACCCCTAACTCTAACCCTAAATCTAACTCTTTCTGTAAATCTAACTCTACCATAATTAGACTCTAACCCTAACCCTAACTTTAATCCTGATTGAAACCCTAACCCTAACCCTAACTCTAACCTTAACCCTGACTCAATCCCCTTACCCTAACCTTAACATTAATATAACTCTCTCTATATATAACCCTAACTCTAAATATAAACCTAACCCTAACCCTAACCCTAACCCTAAATCTAACTCTAACCCTAACTGTAAGCGTAACCCTACCCCTACCCATAACTCTAACTGTAAATCTAACTCTACCATAATTGGATTTTAATTTTAACCCTAACCCTAACTCTAACCCTAACCTTGACTCAAAACTCTAACCCTAACCCTAACTCTAACATTAACCCAACTGTAAAATTAACTCTATTGGTAACTCAAACCCTAAAACTAACTCTAATTCTAACCCTAACTCTAACTCTAGCTCTAGCTCTAACCCTAACTCTAACCATAACTCAAACTCAAACCCTAAACCTAACCCTAATCCTAACCCAAATTATAATGCTCTGTCTACCCCTAACTCAAACTATAACCCTAACCCTAACTCAAACTCTAACCCTAACTCATACTCTAACCCTAAACCTGACCCTACCCCTAACCCTAACCTAGAACCTTACCCTAACCCTAACCCTAACCCTATCTATAACCCTAATCCTAACCCTAACTCTAATCCTAATCTTAACCCTAATTCTAATCCTAACACTAACCTTAACCCTACCCCTAACTCTAACCATAAATCTAACTCTACCTTAATTAGAATCTAACCCTAACCCTAACCTTAACCCTAGCTCAAACCCTTAACCTAACTTTGTCCCTAACCATATATCTACGTATGACTATAACATTTTACATTACAATATCCCAAAAATAAAATATATATTTTTATCTAAATTAAACTCCTTATATTAAATTTAAAATAATATTTGACTCAAACCTTAACCGTAACCCTAACCTTAACCATGAGCATTACTCTAACCCTAACCTTAACCATAAACATAACTCTACACCTAACTCTAACCCTAATTCTAACTCTACCATAATTGGACTCTAATCCTATCCCTAACCCTAACTATAAGCATAACTCTAACCCTAGCCTTAACCATGAGCATAACTCTAACGTTAGCCTTACTATAACCCTAACACTAACCCTAATCATAACCATAACCATAACTCTAACCCTAACCTTAACCATGACCATAACATTAACCCTAACCTTAACCATAAACATAACTCTAATCTAAACCATAACCATAACTCTAACAATAACCATAACCATAACTCTATCCCTAACCTTAACCATAGCTCAAACCCTAACCCTAACTCCAACCCTAACTCTAATGCTAAGCCTAACCCTAATTCTATCCCTAAGGTTAACATTAACTATAATGGTAACTTTGTCCCTAACCATATATCTATGTATGACTATAACATTTTACATTACAATATCCCAAAAATAAAAAATATATTTTTAATTTATATTAAACTCCTTATATTAAATTTTTAAAAATATTTTGAAGCATAATTTTATACTAACTTCATACAACTCTAATTAAAAATTAATTAACAATTTTATAGTAACCTTATCAAAATAAAAAATAAAAAGTAAATATTTTTCCTATTGCACCGCGACTGCCACTAGCTATATATACCTCTATATATATTACGCCGAGAGTAATCATTCTCGAGGCGCCTATTTTTATTTTCATTAATCCCAACTTCGATTAAAATAACTTTGGGATTAAATAAAAATAGGCGCCTCGAGAACGATTACTCTCGGCGTAATATATATAGAGGTATATATAGCTAGTTGATTATTTAGTTAGAAAAATATTGCACAATAATATGTGTCACATCTAGGCATGAGTTTATTACTTATATCTAGAATCTTATCATCATTTGATTGTAATTAAGGAGGTCATACATATACATTTTTTTTAGAATATCGTTTTCCTAAAAAGATTGTACTATTGCATTGAAATATAAACTTTTCAACTATTAATTTTTTTTAAAGAAAAGGGCTAGTAGTTTAGAAACTACATTCAATGTCTACATATTCTCTTCTTACTAATTTTTGACATAAGCTTAGTAAAATGTTCAAGTTTTTACATCAGGTTGAGTAACCCTGATTTTCTAATTTTTCATTACCACTTAAGGCCATGGCTTGGTATACCATGATCCTTTGAACATAACTTAGATATTTATATATTAGGTTTTTATGAACTAAAAACATCTAAAGTATTCATTAAAAATATATATATTAATCTATTGAAGTGAGCATGCAAATATCAGATTCTATCAAATCATTGTCACTATAAATATGCTAACCTCTTCTACATGAGCCTCATTCTCATCTTGAAACCCGGCCACAACTTACAACACTCACATTCTCATCAATCTAGGTTAGTGCCATAATTCAAAATGGATAATCAAATTGCATACTATCTCATTTCATTTCATATTGATATCATGTAATTATGATGTATAATAAATTGAATCAAAATAAAACCATAGCATGATATCTATTAAATATACCGATTAAATGTCTAACCATCCATAAAACACATTAATCCAGTGTCTAACATCAATCAAAGCATTTAACTAAATCAAACATAGTTAATGAAAGTGAATATAGTCTAACAAACCTTCTGAAAACTAAATCACCGAGACTCAAATGTGACACAACCATAGTAATCTTACTACTTGATATTTTGTCTTTCTAGGAGTTGTAACTATTAAGGCACTAGTTGGCATGATCGTATCCTAGAACAAACTATTATACTATACCGATAGTTTTGAGTATTTTACCACCCACCATATTGCATACCCAAATAAAGGTAACCACTTTAAATAAAATTCAAAAAGTTGTTTGATCTTGGAGTTTCATTATTTCCTTCTATTCTTTATAAATCTTTGATTTAATTCCTTCAATATACAACTATTTTGAGCAAATATTGAAGTATATCTCATCAACAATGACTTATTTTGTGTGAACTATATTACAACACTTACTAACTCTTGAGTTGAGGGCTTTGCAACACTCTACAACCCACTTAGTTCCCATTAGTGTCTCCACATTATTATAAGTGATGTACTTCTTATTATTTTATCACTTACACATTTTTAGTTTAAGCTAATAGCATTCTTATCTTTTCCTTTGCCTGATTTCATTATTGTTGATATCATTGGATTTTTCTCTTTCTTTTCTCATCCTATATACACCCTACCACTCGTAAATATTACACATCAAGGGAAAAAATACTTTAAGAAAAAGAAGTCGAATTTTATTAATTAATATTTTTGACTTTATAAACTTGAGAATAGAATATAGACACATTTATTTTCTTAATTTCCTACATGAATTAAAAGACCAAAGTAGAAACTCATACCATTTGTAAAAACCTTATAAGCAGCCCTAACCTCTTCTCTTATCTCAGTTATAGGTTTTACTAGAATTCTCCATGACATGAGGCATTCATTTTCCTTCTTCCCTTCTCTTTTTGAGTTTTTTCATAACACCCATTGATAAGTTTATTTACTGTCACTTGTTGGTATCTCTTAGATCATATCTTACTGGTTTCCAAAAAAATGGTTTTAACAGTGTTCTATGACACGTATTTTTTCAAAGATAGTTAATTACTTGCTTAATTCTGGACTACTATTTTGAAGGAAGGATGTGGAAGATTTGAGATTTTGATTGTTTCCAAGAAAACGGAAACTTGGGTTGGTGAGCAACTGATGCTTGACTATAAAGAGTTGGTCTTTACAAGCAAAGAAAGTTGGGCAAGGATCTTAGTGATGACGACTTTGATTTATTGAATAGTTGGGTGAAGTACAGGTTGTCCACCAGATAAAGTGAACACACTAGAATTTTCCTAATGGTTAACGTTCTGTAGGTTTTTATACCAACTTGCTGAACTTAAAAGGAGGACCATGAAGATCATTAGATCATTCCAAATGAATGGAATTATGCACTTCACTTCAATTGTAATTGTGTTATAAATCAACATAATTTTTGTGCACTTACATTGATGGACTGAACCTTCTAATGTTGTGCTTAATTTAATCTTAAGTCATAGAGAGCATCAATGGTTCTAGGAAACGGCTAGATAGCCATCTAGAATGCAAATCATAAAGGATAATATTTAACTTTTTTGGAAAAAAAAAAGTGGGTTGCATTTTAGTTTGCTTTCTCCTTTCAATAGATTCTTTTATCTTTAAAACTTGATTATATTTTTAGAACAAAAACAAGATCATTATGCACATATGTTAGTACTAAAATTTGATGCATTGAAAAGAATAATTGGATGATACTGTGAAAAAATAATAATGTAGAGGAGAGTCTTTAATTTTTTTTTTTCTATTTATATGTAAGTTTGTGCTATGATAGACATAATTTATGTTGTAAAGTGAACAATTAATTTTAAATGTGTCATTGATCTATTGATGAAGTTGAAAGGTTCTTAATGAACCCACTAGAAATCAAGTCATATTGATTGCAAGACCCTTACATCAAATTAAGGGATGAGGTTGAGATTATGCATTCGATGAATTCGACAATTCCCCTCATACTTGGCTATAAAGTAAAGAAAAGTAATGTATGGATCATGTGCCCATATTGGGTAGCTAAAAATGACTTTGTGGATGTAAATAAAACTCCATAAAAAAGTTAGTAAATTGTTTATATGGTTGAAGAAACATATATAAAGATGGCTGATGAACAAAATAGCTTATTTGGTGCATACATATTTTATGTTTCTTGTGTTTTGATTAAGTAAAAACAGGTTTTGAAAGGACCCAAAACATATTACAAAGAACAAGAAAGATATAACAATGAGGATCCTAAAACAACTATGGAAAATCACCCAACAAACTAGAGGGACACACCAAAGTTCCCAACAAGAGGGAAAACAACCCAAGGAGCCACATACCATCAAGATTTACATTTTGATCCAGCCTTTTGTGAACGTAAAGACATCAAATGAAAGTTTGGAGGATTTTCCTTTATTTCCTTTAATTGATGTCCAACCATCCTCCACCTTCTCAGCAAGTTTCTGCCAATCTCCACTAACCCCCAAAACCCCCACAGCAGGAGAAGCACTAGCAATACTATTATGGATAGAGTCAACAACAGAAAAAGTGATAGCATCAACATTCTAACTCAAAGTAGCCAAAGGGACAATAATTGAATAGAAATAGTAGCAGGCGATAGGTCAGAAACAATATTTTGATTCAAATCCATTGTAGGGACAACATTCGAATCATCAGATTACGGGATGAGGTTGAGATTATGCATTTGATGAATTTGGTGATTCTCCTCATTCTTTTCTATAAACTAAAGAAGAGTAATCTATGGATCATGTGCCTATATTGGGTAGCTAAAAATGACTTTGTGGATGTAAATAAAACTCCATAAAAAAGTTAGTAAATTGTTTATATGGTTGAAGAAACGTATATAAAGATGGTTGATGAATAAAATAGCTTATTTGGAGCATACATATTTTAGGTTTCTTGTGTTGTATGTTATCTAATCATTCATTCATTTATTATTATTCTTGTGTTTTATGTGATCTAATCATTCATTCATTTATTATTATTTTTCACATGCATACACCGCATGTAGTTCTAGGTAAATGACATTTTTTTATTTGTATGCTAGTGCACTAGTTTTTTTAAATGATACCCAATTAATCTAGTACAAAAAAAGGAATTAGCT
This sequence comes from Cupressus sempervirens, assembly GCA_028749045.1. Lineage (NCBI taxonomy): Eukaryota > Viridiplantae > Streptophyta > Pinopsida > Cupressales > Cupressaceae > Cupressus > Cupressus sempervirens. The sequence continues at coordinate 189,892,223 of CM053788.1, forward strand.
AATGGGCTCTAAGACCATAAGCTCTACATCAATCTATGTATCGATGTTGTTCCTTCCAAGTTGAGTCATTATGCCCAAATTGCTTGTAATGCACCATGCGTACTTAATGAGCTTTATGTTATGCTTATGAAAATGGGCAATGGAAAGGCTCCTACTCTAGATGGATTCACTTGTTAATTTCAAAGGAATATGTAATTTCACAAGGAAAGTGTTATTAATGGAGAGATTACCAAATTCACACATAAAGCTAAGGACATAAAACATAAATTGCTAGTTGAAGGCTTATCACCTTCTCAAATCTTCTTACATTACCTTGCCCAAAGCTTTAGTTTTATGTATTGACCATATGTTTCCCCACATTATGTAGCCAAACTTATATAAGATTTATCAGGAGTTGTTATATTCTAAAAAATAATATGGAAAGATGGGCAAACCATGGAAAGAGCCCATTCAAAGTACATTATCTTCCTTGAGATTGACTTTGAGAAAGCCCAAGAATACATTGAGTTTCATTTCCTACAAGATTTGATTTTGAAAATTTTCTTTTCTATATTTTTCCCAAACCCTTTTCCTAATGCCTTTTCCTAGTACATGTAGGATCTTAAGCAACTTTGGGTACTACAAATTATCCTAGCAAGGTTGTCTTTTCGCCAATTTTTTATGTGTTTTATGTAGAAGATTTTGGCTATTTTTTTACGAATAAAGATTTTTCAATGACTAGTTAAAAGGATATCTCCCCCTCCCAATCTAAAGTAGCTTTGCAAAGACCACTATCCCAATGATTTGTATTTTACACTTGTAGAGAATTAGACAATATTTAAATAAACTATGTCTTTGTTTGTTGCATTTAATTTCATTCCATGAAAGTACTTTCTTGAGTAAAAAACCTTCATTGGAATGAAAATCAATTCAACAAACAACTTCCTTTATTACACAGCCAAATTGAATAAATGATTTTTTATGGAACTTGATTGGGAAAGAAGATAGATTAAAGTTTCTTAGAATTCCATTTTCCTTAAACTTCTCATCATCCACCGTATGGGATTATTTCATGAATATATGAAATCACACTACCAAACTTACTTCTTTCGTGAAAAAATTCTCAATCTCCTCCAAATTGTTAAATACTACCTTTGTTAACCATTAACTACACTAGGTCGCTTATAACATTTCTTCTAATATACTACCAAGAATATGCATAACTTTTGGGTCAATGAGAATGAAATCAAAGGACATCATGGGTGATGTGGAAAATTCATTTCCTATCTTGAGAAAAGGATGGGATGAACATAATTAATGATTACCAATAAATCATTTTGTTGTATGCTAAACTTAGCCAATCAAAGAAATTTATGGCTTGGAGGCCTACAATATTCTTCTTGGACATTGTACTCTCAATGATTCACCTTATAGAAATAATGTAGTCAAGGAATTGGTCTCCACATTCTCAATTTTATTGATTCCCTTATCAATATTAAAATGTTCCTTAATTATTAAACTATATAGGATGACCTCAAGATGATTAGGCCTTTTTGTGCTAGAGATAAAGATCTTCTAATTAAAATAACCATTGAGGTTTCCCAATATCCATTGCTCAATTTTACCACTAACAATTTTTTTAGAGTAAAACATCTCTTAATCTTATTTTAAATGAACTAAAAACCTCAATATTTTAGACTATTCTCGAGTTAAGGCCTTATGGTCGATTTGCAATAGATATTTCAACTTTTACTAATGGTTTTCCTTCAAGCCTTCACATTCAATTGTTTGGTTGTAATGCCATGCTTTACAAGCAATGTTAAATATATCATTCTAGCTTGGTAGAAGAATTGGTAATGCAATTCCCAAATTGTAATTAGGATTTATACTCATTAGTTTCTTTGATACACTAACGATTAAATTCCTCCCCTCAAACTTGGAAATGTAGCTCAAATGCGCTTGGGAATCTACAAAAGAGTTTAAGATTTTTCATTTTTTTATGCATGCTAGACTACCAAGGGCTTTTTAATAGAGAAATGATTTCACATGTTAAACTTACCAATTAAAGAAGTATTTCTTCCCACTAAATGGAAAACTTCAAACATCCATTGTATCCTTAAGCCAAATATGCTCAGAAATAGATTCACAACCTTTTTTTTCCATTTTCACGAAGATTATTTTTCCTAGATAAATGTTCAATTTTGGAGATTCTATATATTAACCAATGTATATTGCAAAAGAGAAAGTAAAGTTTCTAACATATTCAACTCTACAAATCTAGAATGATGATACATATCATGTTGAGACTATTGATTTTTATTTTTTCTTGTATGAGATAATTTATGTTATTATGTTTACATAGCTTTAGACATAGAGATGCGAAGAAAAGTGTTAGAATTCTAGTATCTACACAACCTTCAAGTAATCATTGAGAAAGTACAACCCATAACATTAGTGTCCATACATAGAGAATGGTTCAACCAAACTCCTAGACACCATAGTCTTTTCATTTAGCTAGTATTGATTATCATAACCTTCTTCTCAATAAAGGGCTCCTTTTCATGGAAGATATGTTAGGTCTATGTTGAATGGAATTAATGTGGCTTTCTTTTCACTACTTGGTTTGGTATGTTGGTGTCACTCAAAATCTAGAAATTGCAAGATGAATAGAAGTTCTTAAGCCTTTTTCATGCAATTCTTATTAAGATGATCCACCCTGCCTTCCTCTTAACATGATAATAGATATTTTATTATTTAATCAGTGACTTGATTTTTATTAGATTTTTTACTATATTATCCTAGAATATCTTCAATTCCATATAGTTTCTATTGCAAACATTAAATTATATATTTGTATCATCAATAATACTATAAAATTTATAACAATATATTAACAATTTTAATAAATCAATAAATTGTCATATCTATAAAATATTTTATAGTAATACAAAAAAACCATCATACTTTTAAAAAACTATTTGATGTCAACATTTATTTAAGTTATATCTAATATCTCTAATGTTTTTTTCCCCCTCTATGTGTGGGAGGTATCTAGGGGATTTAGTCTACCAATCAATAGTTTGTGTCTTAGATGTATTGTGTAAGTTAGACAAGATTCTGATAACTTAAACATCACATACTAAAACTTGATTCCTAGATTGAAGATGCTAAATTGTCAAAATTGATTTATTTCTTTCTAAGCTGAAATATTTCTTTACTATATGATGTTTAAGAATGGTAGAAAAGACTAATCCCTACCAATGAGATGCTACCCATCACCTCTTGAATAAATCTAATGTTACTACCTTCATCATTACACTCCTAAATGAAGGTGCTTAAAAGAATTAGAAAAGAAAGAGTCGAGAGTATTCCCAAAGAAAAAAGGGAGTGCAGAAATAGAGCAGCTCATGGACTGTGGTAGTTTGGTGTGCACAAATTAAATGTTGTTGAGCGGCCACAAGAAAAGTCCATGGAATATCAACAACCAAAGAAGTGAAGTGTCCATGCACAATGCATGAGCCGCCATTGGCCAAGTGCAACTCACAGGATTCCATATATCATTCAATCTCCACAATCGATCAAAACCTGAAATTCAGATTTCCATTTTAGAAAGGTAAGTTATTCTTTCTATGTCGAGTTTTCTCTGCAGATTTCATTACGCATTCTTGTGAATTGTTTTCTTGAAAGTGATACTGCTATGAATTGAATATAACACTCTCTTGAAATTGATTTGGATTGCGGGTAGATATTTATTTAGTGCCTTCATTTACTTTGATGTTGAATTTTTGTTTTAAAATGCTAGAACAGCCCAGCGAGACCCAATTTCTGAATAAGATATTTTAAATAATGTGGGTATGGTACTGAAAATATTTTGTGAGTTGGGTTTTGGGTTTGTTCATAAATGAATGTGTGAATGGGGACATTGAGTTCTCCATATTGAGCTGTTGGCCTTTTAATAAATGTAAGTTAGTTTTGCATGAATTATACAGTATAATTTGAAATTTTCATATGAAAAAATTATAAACTAATCTATTAAATTATCATTATTTTTTTGAGCTTATATACATATGAATTGTACTAACATCTATATTTCTATGTAATTTTGTAGAGTTCGGTTGTTTAAAAACTAATTTCTAAAAAACTCAAAAAGATAATCATTACGTTTCGTGAGCTTCTATGAGATGTGAATGGTGCTGATGGCTATGTTTCTCTATAATTTTGTGGAGTTAGATTATTTGGGATCTAATTTCTTAAAAAATGGTAGCCTTTAAATTTGATTTTCAGGAACCAGAAGAAGTTAAATTAGCGTGTCAAGATTTTAATTAGGGGGCGTAGTCTTTACAGATTTTTTTTTTCTTTGTGAAATAGGTTGCTATATTTTCTCTATATTTTTCAATGGAATGTTTTGTCTTGTATACTAATCTTTTTATGTAAATGGGTTCTCATAATCAATATAATGTTTTGTAGATTGATCATGGGTGTTTACGCTAGAATCTAGTGTAATCCTTTCATTGTAATGCTGCAAGTTGAAGTTTGTATCTCTTTAAGAGTGATTTTAAATTTTGGGAATAGGATATGAATATTTTTGTGCTATAATAAGACACTTTTCAGCTGTTTAGCCTGATTCTTTTTTGGAATAATTTGTCCAAGGTCACTGTGTGAAGAAATTTGAAGAAGTGAAACATGGCTACCCAAGAGTTAAAAGATGCAAGAAGAGGTGCTGAGGTGTACCATGGTGCAGAAATGTGTTACAAGAAATCTTTGGAGCTTTTGGAAGAAATGGGGCTTCCCAAGGGGTTGCTTCCTCTCAAGGATGTGGAGGAGTCTGGGTATGTAAAGAATACTGGGTTTGTGTGGCTTAAACAGAAGCAGCCATTTGAATACCACAACAAGAAGATTGGAGAGACAGTCCTTTATGGTACAGAAATCACTGCTTATGTTGAAAAACATAAGATGAAGAAGATGACTGGAGTGAAAGCCAAAGAACTTTTGGTGTGGATAAATATTACTGAAATGAGTATCAATGAAGCCTCTGGTAAGAAAATTTACTTTAAGAGTTCCCTGGGAATTGGGAAATCCTTTCCTATTGAGGCATTTCAATTAGAAGATGACAAATAGGAGGGGATTTCTGTTGTCTCTTAGAAACCTCAAGTGTTTTTATGTCTTCCTGGGTGGACAATTCAATAAACAATTGTTAGCCTACTATATCTCATTTTATTATGTTTATGGTGGATGATTCAAAACTAGTGTTTAAAGCATTTCTATAAGTTTTCCACAACATTTGAAGATTCATATATGTCTATCATTAATCAAATGTCTACTATTTGACAATCTATTACATTCATGGTGGATGATTCAAAACTATTGTTTAAAGTATTTCTATAAGTTTTCCACAACATTTGGAGATCCATATACTATTCATGGTGGATGATTCAAAACTAGTGTGTAAAGCATCTCTATGAATTTTTCTTGACATTTGAAGATTCATATATGTCTATTACTAATCAAGCCACACTTTTATGTTTAGAGTATTTTTTGTGACAATCAACTAAACTATTTTAATAAATTAATTATTTTTCCATTTAGAAGAAATGAATGAGCTATAACAATATCATTGAAATAATTTTATTTTATTTTTCTATGAACATGACAAGTAATTCTATTAACTAACTTGAAAGAAGTTACTACTAACTACAATTCACAGAAGTCAAACTTAGCTAATTTATTTTGTTACTTTAGCAATATAAGAAATGAAATTTTAACTTCTAAAACAAAGTAACTAAACATTATATTAATAAGAAATGAAATAATAGAATTAACTATCAAAGTATATTTCATAAGACATGTTTTATTTGTTTTGAACTTTGTTTATCTTATGGTCTCCATAGGCGAAAGAGTATCATCAAGGATTTTTCACTACCCTACCTTTGAATTTACAATCACAACCTAAAGGTCCCTTGTCTTGTAAGGATTAACGAGACATAAATAACAATTACATGTAAATATTATCAATATCCAAAAATAGTAAATTGCACAAAGAGATCACAAGTCACAAAGATTTAACATGGTTCACCCAATCTTCGGGCTATGTCCACCAAACAACGAGTCCAATATTCTTATTATCTAATTATTACAACTGGATTACATTCCGTAATCCATTGTAGCTCAATATTATTTTCAGAAGTTACAAACTTATCATGCATTATGAAATCCCTAACCCTAAGCCTTTTTATACAAGATTTTTGCCGCTTGCAAAATTAAGGCTAGAATAAGTTGACCAATAGAAAATTATAACTCTTAATGCCTTTTACAATAGTAAATTCATTTTTGGCTTCGAGGGTGCTACCCCTTGACCACTCCCTATATCACGGTAGGGAGTGTGCCTAGGGCCACTGACCCAAGGACCCTACAAGGGCCATTGTCCCTTGATCCTACCTAGGGAACTGCCCTAAGAACTCACAAGGCACATTGCCTCTTAACCCTTAGAGAATGGGGGCGATGCACCCAAACCCTCGTAGTAAAATCTAGGGGGAGACCACACCAAATATAGTGAGAAAGCCTAAAATGCATTGAGCGACATTTCCTATGAGATCTTATTTTGAAAGTTTTCTTTTCTATATGTTGTTCAAACCCTTTTCCTAGTACATGTAGAATCTTAAGTAACATTGGGAACTTCAAATAATTCTAGCAAGGTTGTGTTTTCACCCATTTTTTAGGTGTTCAATATAGAATATTTTGCCTATTTCTTTAGTAATAAAGATTTTGCATTGACTAGTTAATTGGACATCTCCTCCTCCCAATCTGAAGTAGCTTTTCAAAGACCACTATCCCAATGATTTGTATCTTACACTTGTAGAGAATTAGAGAATAATTTAAAATTGTATCTTTATTTGTTGCATTTAGTTTCATTCCATGAAAGTATTTCCTTGAGTGAAAAATTTTCAATGGAATGAAACTCAATTTAACATACAACTTCCTTTATAACACAACGGAATTAGATAAATGATTTTTTTTGGAACTTGGTTGGGAAAGGAGATAGATTGAAGTTTCTTCAAATTGTGTTTGCTTTAAACTTCTCAGCATCCACCATATGGGATTATTTCATGAATATGTGAAATCACATTACCAAACTTGCTTCTTTTGTGGAAAATTTCCCAATCTCCTCCAAATTGTTAAAAACTACCTTTGTTAACCATTAATTGCACTAGGTCCCTTATAGTATTTTTTCTAATATACTACCAAGAATATGCATAACTTATAGGCCAATGAGAATAAAATCAAAGGATTTCATGGGTGATGTGGGAAATTCATTTTCTACCTTGAGAAAAGCATAGGATGAACATTATTGATGATTACTAACTAAATCATTTTTTTGTATGCTAATTAAACTTGACCAATAGAAAAAATTCATGGCTTGGAGGCCTACAATATTCTTCTTAGATATTGTACTCTAAATGATTGACCTTATAAAAATAATGTAGTCGAGGTTCAACTGGTCTCCACATTCTTATTATTATCAAAGCCCTTAGCAAGATTAAAGTTTCCTTAATTATTAAACTATATAGGATGACCTCAAGATGATGAGGCCTTTTTGTGTTAGAGATAAAGATCTTTTAATTAAAATAATTATTGGAGTTTCCTAATAGCCATTGGTAAATTTTTAACACCAATGAATTTTTTTAAAGTAAAACATCTATTTTAAATGAATTTTAGAAACCTCAAAATTTTAGACTATTCTCAAGGTAAGGCCTTGTGGTCAATTTGAAATAGATATTCCAATTTTTACTAATGGTTTTCTTTCAATCCTTCAGATTCATGTGCTTGATTATGATGCCATGCTTTACACGAAATGTTAAATATATCATTTTAGCTTGGTGGAAGAGTTGGTAATGCAATTCTCAAATTATAATTAGGAATTATACTCATTGATTTTTTTGCAAGGTTCTCAACCATTTCACTACCCCCTCCCACCCCAAATAAATGCAAACTCAATATATAGTCAAGATTAAATTCCTGCCCCCAAACTTGGAAGTATAGCTTAAATGTGCTTGGGAATCTACAAAAGAGTTTAAGATTGCTCATTTTTTATGTGTACTAGACTACCAAGGGCTTTGTATTAGAGAAATGATTTCACATGTTAAACTTACCAATTCAAGAAGTATTTCTTTCCATGTAATGAAAACCTTCAAATATCCATTTCAAATCTATACCCTTAAGCCAAATATGCTTAGAAATAGGCTCGCAACCATTTTTTCCCATTTTCACCAAGATTATTTCCCTAGATAATTGTTATATTTTGGAAATTCCATATATTAACCAATGTATAGTGCAAAAGAAAAAGTAATGTTTCTAACATATTCAACTCTACAAATCTAGAATGATGATACATATCATGTTGAGACTACTGATTAATATTTTTCTTGTAATGAGATAACTCATGCTCTTATGTTTACATAGCTTTAGACATAGAGATGTGAAGAAAAGTGTAGAATTCTAGCATCTCCACAACCTTCTTAATCATTGGGAAAGTATAGCCCATATCATTAGTGTCCATACATAGAGAATGGTTCAACCAAACTCCTAGACAAGTTAGTCTTTTTTTTGTGGCTAGTATTGATTATCATAACCTTCTTCTCAGTAAAGGGCTTATTTGTGTGGAAGATATGTTAGGTCTATGTTGAGTGGAATTAATGTGGCTTTCTTTTCACTACTTGATTTTGGTATGTTGGTGTCACTCACAATCTAGAATTTGCAGGATGAATGGAAGTTCTTAAGCCTTTTTCATTCAATTCTTATTAAGATGATCCACCCCACCTTCCTCCTAACATGATTATATATTTTTTTATTATTTAATCGATATTTTGATTTTTATTATATATTTTACTATATTATGAAATAATATCTTCAATTTCGAATAGTTTTTATTGTAAACCTTAAATTATATATTTGTATCATTAATATTCTATAAAGTTTATAATGATTTTTTTATGACTTTAATAAATCAATAAATTATCATATCTATAAAATGTTTCATGGTAATACAAAAAACCATCATATTTTTAAAAATATATTTGATGTTAACATTTATTTATGTTATATCTAATATGTCTAATGTTTTTTTTTTTGTTTTTCTTTCTATGTGGGAGGTATTTAAGGGATTTAGTCTAGCGGCCAATAGTTTGTATTTTAGATATTGTGAAAGTTAGACAAAACTCCCACAACTTAAACATCACACACTAAGACTTGATTCCTAAACTAAAGGTGCTAAATAATCAAAGTTGACTTGTCTTTTTTAAGCTTAAATTTCTCTTTAATATATAATATTTAAGAATGATTGATACACCATAAACCCAAGTGTCTCACCTCTTAAATTAATCTAATGTTACCTTCATCATTAAACTCATAAATGAAGCTGATTAAAAGTATTAGAAAAGAAAGAGTGGAGAGTATTCCTGAAAAAAAAGGGAGGTGAATAAATAGAGCAGCTCATGGACTGTGGCAGTTTGGTGTGCACAAATTAAATGTTGTTGAACGACCACAAGAAGAATATCAACAACCAAAGAAGCGAAGTGTCCATGCACAATGCATGAGCCACCATTGGCCAAATACAAATTACAGGATTACATTTACCATTTAATCTCCACAACCGATCAAAATCTAAAATTCAGGGTTCCATTTTAGAAAGGTAAGTTATTCTTTCTATGTCGACGTTTTCTCTGCAGATTTCATTACCCATGCTTGTGAATTGTTTTCTTGAAAGTGATACTGCTATGAATTGAATATAACACTCTCTTGAAATTGATTTAGATTGTGGTCGATGTTTTTTTAGTGCCTTCATTTACTTTGACGTTGAATTTTTCTTTATTGACTTTTGAGGCTAGTATGCGAACGTACAATTTTCCTATGCTCAGAAATCAGTCACCTTGTCATTCTGCCAAATTAACCAGCTTGAACCAGGGCTATAGCTGCAATTAGGGTTAGATTAAAATACTAGAACAGACGAGAGAGACCCAATTTCTGAATAAGATATTTTAAGTATTGTGGGTAGGGTACTGAAGATATTTTGTGAGTTGGGTTTTGGGTTTGTCCATAAATGAATGTGTAATGTCCGTATTGAGTTGTTGTTGGCCTTTTTCAAATGTAAGTTAGTTTTACATGAATTATATAGAATGTGGATGAAAAAAATTCATATGCAAAATTGAAAATATCATTTTTAAAAATGATTTTATATGATAGTCATTTTTAAACATTACACACTAGAGAAGAAATTAATTTTGGAAAAATAAGTCCACATTGACTATTTAACACTTTTAACTTTGGATTCAAATCTTATAGTGTGATAAGCCATCTATTATATAACTAGCATATACATATACATGTGAATTGTGCTAGTTACATCTATATTTATATGTAATTTTATAGAGTTCAATTGTTTGGAACCTAATTTCTCAAAAAATAAAAAAGATAATCATTATGCTTTGTGAGCTTTTATGAGATGTGAATGGTAGTGATGGCTATGTTTTATTTAAGTTTATGGAGTTAAATTATTCAGGATCTAATTTCTTAAAAAATGGTAGCCTTTAAAATTGATTTTCAGTACCAAGAAAAAGCTAAATTGCAAGCTCTAAATTGCAAGCTTGTCATGATCTCAATTAGTGGGCATAGTGTTTACAGATTATATTTTTTTCTTTATGAAATAGTTTTCTATATTTTCTCTATGTTTTTCAACAGAATCTGTTTGTGGTGTATTGATGGGTAAGTGCACCAAGTTGTGGTGTCAAAAGGGGGGTATAAGTGGACACCTTTTTCTTGAAATCTGCAATTTCTGAACTTCAACAAGAATTTGAAGATAGTTATGCTCAAAATTTTAAGATATGACAAAAAAGAAAAGTCGTAGTCTTTTGAATCTAGTTTTTAAACTACTAATTTTTTTAAAAAATGGTTTAGTTTTAGGTCCTCAAAAAAGGGGGTCACAAAAAGTGGTACATTTTATTCCAAAAAAACATAACACAGTATAAAGTGTGGGCCCCCTAAAATTTTAAGTTTAAAATTTTTTTTTTTAATTACTTTAGTCAAAAGTTACTTAACACTATATAATTTATCCTAGATTTTTTGAATAATTTTATAATGTGTATTTTTTTTAATGAATTTTTTAACTAGACACATCCCAAAAACGTGAAATATCTATGTGCTCCCCCTAGAAATAATTGAAAACTAATCTAAAATCAAAACTTTTTTTTTTAAAGTGTGTAGAATGGAGTCTAGTTTCTAAAAAACTAAGTTGTTGCAAAATTCGATGAATGAGCTAAAATCTATAGCCCAATTAGTACATGGTAGTATTTGACAAAAAATGAGCATACATTCAAAAGAAATTATAGATGAAAGGCTTGAAATAGTTCAAATTAAAAATAAATTATATGGTTATATAGCTAACACAGAGACCTACAATGTCATGTAACCTGATCTTATCGATGCCCAACCACACACAAGAAAAATCAGGTTGGGAGAGAGAGATTAAGAGTAGGGGATGGAGAGAGAGAGAGATCGAGAGTAGGGGATGGGAGAGAGAGAGAGAGAGAGAGAGAGAGAGAGAGAGAGAGAGAGAGTAGGCGGTGGGAGACAGAGTGGGAGTGGGAGAGCGAGAGAGAGGAGGATGGGAGTGCATGTGTGTAAAAGAGAGAGTAGGGAATGGGAGAGAGGGGAGACAGAGTAGCGAGAGAGAGAGAGAGAGAGAGAGAGAGAGAGAGAGAGAGAGAGAGAGAGAGAGAGAGAAGGGGATGGGAGAGAGAGTGGGAGAGGGAGAGAGAGGGGGGATGGAAATGTGTGTAAGAGAGAGAGAGAGTAAGGGATAGGAGAGAGTGTGTAAATGTGTGAGAGAGTAGGGGGTAGCAAAGAGAGAGTAGAGAGAGAGAGAGAGAGTAGGCAGTGGGAGAGAGAGAGAGAGAGAGTAGGCAGTGCGAGAGGGAGTGGGAGAGGGAGAGTGAGTGAGAGACAAAGTAGGGGATGGGAGAGGAGAGAGGGGGGATGGGTGTGTGAGTGAAATAGAGAGAGTAGGGAATGGGAGAGGGGAGAGAGAGATAGAGAGAGAGTAGGGGATGTGAGAGCAAGAGAGTAGGAAATGGGAGAGGGAGTGGGAGAGGGAGAGAGAGGGGGGATGGGAGTGTGTGTAAGAGAGAGAGTAGGGGATGGGAGAGAGTGTGGAAGTGTGAGAGAGAGTAGGGGTGGCAGAGAGAGAGTGAGAGTAGGGGATGGGAGAGAGAGAGAGTAGAGAGGGAGAGAGTGAGAGAGAGAGAGAGAGAGATAGTAGGTGGTGGGAGAGGGAGGGGGAGGGAGAGAGAGGGGGAATGGGAGTGTGTAAGAGAGACAGAGTAGGGGATGGGAGAGAGTAAGCAGTAGGAGAGGGAGTGTGTGTGTGAGAGAGAGAGAGAGGGGGGGAATGGGAATGTGTGTAAGAGAGACAGAGTAGGGGATGGGAGAGAGTGTGAGAGTCTGTGAGAGAGTAGGGGGTGGCAGTGAGAGCTTGTACGAGATGGGGGGAGAGAGAGAGAGAGAGAGAGAGAGAGAGAGAGAGTAGGAGATGGGAGAGAGTGTGAGAGAGTAGGGGATGGAAGAGAGAGAGTGAGAGTAGGGGATGGGAGAGAGAAAGTAGAGAGGGAGAGAGAGTACATGAGAGAGAGAGAGATAGTAGGCAATGCAAGAGGGAGTGGGAGAGGGAGAGAGAGGAGGGATGGGAGTGTGTGTGAAAAATCTAGAGAGTAGGGGATGGGAGAGGAGAGAGAGAGGGAGGATGGGAGTGTGTGTGTCTGTGAAAGAGAGAGAGTAGGGGATGGGAGAGGGGAGAGAGAGAGAGTAGGGGATGGGGGAGAGAGAATAGGATGTGGGAGAGGGAGTGGAAGAGGGAGAGAGAGAGGGGGGGAATGGGAATTTGTGTAAGAGAGACAGAGTAGGGGATGGGAGAGAGTGTGAGAGAGAGTAGGTGGTGGTAGAGAGAGCTCGTATGAGATGGGAGAGAGAGAGTGAGAGTAGGGGATGGGAGAGTGTGAGAGAGAGTAGGGGATCAGAGAGAGAGAGAGAGAGTAAGGGATGGGAGAGAGAGAGAGAGAGAGAGAGAGAGTAGAGAGGGAGAGAGAGAGAGAACTTGAGAGAGATTGATAGTAGGTGGTAGGAGAGGGAATGGGAGAGGGAGAGGGAGAGAGATAAGAGGGATGGGAGTGTGTGTGATAGATCTAGAGAGTAGGGGATGGGAGAGAAGAGAGTGAGGGGATAAGAGTGTGTGCGTGTTTGTGAAAGAGAGATAGTAGGGGATGGGAGAGGGGAGAGAGAGAGTAGGGGATGGAGGATAGAGAGTAGGCGGTGGGAGAGGGAGAGAGTGAGAGTAAAGGATGCGAGAGAGTGTGAGAGAGAGTAGGATATGGGAGAGAGTGAGAGAGAGAGTAGGGAGAAGGAGATAGAGAGAGGGGGATGGGAGTGTGTGTGATAGATTTAGAGAGTAGGGGATGGGAGAGAAGAGAGAGGGGGGGATGGGAGTGTGTGTGTGTGTGTCTATGAAAGAGAGAGTAGGGGATGGGAGAGAGTGTGAGAGAGAGTAGAGGGTGGCAGAGAGAGTACATGATGGGAGAGATAGAGTGAAAGGATGGGAGAGAGTGAGAGAGAGAGTAGGGGGTGGGAGAGAGAGATTATAGGATGGGAGATCTGAAGTGAAAGGATGGGAGAGAGTGTGAGAGAGAGTAGGGGATGGGAGAGAGAGAGTAAGAGTAGGGGATGTGAGAGAGAGAGAGAGAGAGTGGAGAGGGAGAGAGTAAACTTGAGAGAGAGATAGTAGGCGATGGGAGAGGGAGTGGGAGAGGAGGAGAGAGAGGGGGGATGGGAGTGTGTGTGAGAGATCTAGAGAGTAGGGTATGAGAGAGAGAGAGAGAGAGAGAGAGAGAGTAGTGGATGAGAGAGAGACTAGGTAGTAGGAGAGGGAGTGGGAGAGGGAGAGAGAGGGGGGGTGGGAATGTGTGTAAGAGAGAGTAGGGGATGGGAGAGAGTGTGAGAGAGAGAAGGAGGTGGTAGAGAGAGAGAACATGATGGGAGAGAGAGAGTGAGAGTAGGGGATGGGAGAGGGTGTGGGAGAGAGTAGGGGGTTGGGGGAGAGAGAGATAGCAGGCAGTGGGAGAGGGAGGATGGGAGTGTGTGTGAGAGATCTAAAGAGTAGGGGAAGGGAGAGGAGAGAGGGTGAGAGAGGGAGAGATAGAGAGAGAGAGAGAGTAAGCGGTTGGACAGGGAGAGCGAGAGAGAGAGTAGGGGATGGGAGAGGGAGTACGAGAGGGAGAGTGAGAGAGAGTAGGCGATGAGAGAGGGAGAGTGAGAGAGAGAGAGTAGGGGATGGGAGAGAGTAAGTGATGGGAGAGGGAGAGAGAGGTAGTAGGTGATGGGAGAGGGAGAGTGAGAGAGAGAGTAGGGAGGATAGAGAGTGATGTGTTTTGACATAGTGCGTATGCACTATAGTGCGTACATTTTATAGTGTGTATGTGCTATAGTGCATATGCACTATGTGAAATTACCCAAAAATGGTCAAAAAGAAACTTTGGGGCCTATTTCATCCATTCTCTACTTTTGGTCTATTGTACTTTTTGTTATTCTGACAGAAATCACGAGTTTCAACATTGCAAACACTATTTCAAAAAATTTTGAAGTTAGCAAACACCAAATTCAATCATTGGATATATGATTTGAAGACTTTTTGAATATTCCTTGTATAGAAAAGGTTAGTGCAATCCATTTTAAATATTGTTTGTTGATATATAAATTCAAATTTAATTATAATTTGACATGTTGTTTAATTATATATAGTCAATTCATTGAAATTTGTATGTTTGAATGAAATGTCATTTCAAAATGGTTAGAAATTTGACAAGTTGATTGATATATATTGCATATTTATTCAAATAATTATAATTTTTATATGTATTTGAATAATTTTTAATTTACACATTATAAGTAATTCAGACGTTTGAATAATTTGATATGTAGAAATCATCATCATGCCAAGGAAGAAATCAAAAACTCAAACAAATGAAGATAGGGAGAGAGATTTGCCAATTAAAAGAGATAAAATAAAACTACTACGTGAATAAAGAAAATTGCAAAGCAATAATGAAAAATTGACTTTCGAAAAGGATCAAGAACCACCGGTACAAAGAAACAAAGAGGAAGAATTGGAAAGATAAAGAGAACGAATGAGATTGTTATGCTCGAGAAGACAATTGAATTGTGAAGCTACACCATCTTCCAATGTTGGAGTCATATCATCCTCTCATGTTGAAGAGACACTAATTTGTGGATCCGACAATGTACACACTCCATCATGTCATGTTGAAGGCACAACATCAACACATCTAGTAGATGATATTCCATCTTTTGCATCTTATTGACAAGGCACATCATCTTTGGTTAAAGTTACGCAATACACTCAACCTTATGTTGATGTTCAAAATGTTGAGGGAATTGAAGAAATTATAACACCTTCTAGAATTCATTTTAGAAGACCAAAATATTTGATTAATATTGATACTAACATTTTGAAATCAATGCCTAACAAGATTAGCAAGCGTACTTGTCAAAAAAAAGTTACTCGTATATAGAGATTATTTTTTGAAGAATTAAATATTACAGGTCAATGCCAATTATTTGTTGAAATGATAAAGAATTTGAAATTTAGGCCTATCATGAAGATTCTTGGGCTAAGAACGATGGACGATTCAAATGAAAAAAAATTGTAAAGAATCTAATGAGTGCTTATGACAAAGTGGGTTCTAAATCACGCACCAAAGATAGTAATATCACAAGATGAGTACTTGCATCGATAATAGTGAGTAGCCAAATGAAGAAAGCTCGAGTCATGAGAAAGACAAGAAAAATATTAAAAATTGGTAGAGGTACTCTAAGGAGAGCCATGCTAAGGCGTGAGAGATTGGAAGATCCAACAAAAAATGAGTTATGGATATTTAGCAATAGACTACCATGAAAGAATAAAGAAATTAATGAAGCTTTAAAATTATTGATCGAAGATTTTTGAAAAAATAACACACATGTTTCCCCTAATCAAAGAGATGTTGTAAGAAGGAGAATTAGTAGTCAAAATTGCGACCCACGTGCGAAACATTTTTGGACTCAACTTAGACACAATTTTTTGCAAAATTTATTGGTATGTATCTTCAAATTCAAATAAGTCAAAGATTTTTTAAGATGGTTAAACTTTTTTATGTCAAGATAAATCACACACGCACAACTTGTTGTTGTAGGATACATATTGAATTTTCTTACCATTTTTTTGTTTTTAGGCATATATGTATATTTTTGCATTCTAAGTTTTTTTTGCAAGATTGTGACATAAATGAGCCACCAAGATCTTCAAAGGAATTCATATCCAAAATTTTATATGAAATAGGGGATGACCAAAAATTTTACAAGACATCATGCTTGGATAGTACATGCTTATTTTGTGGTTCTTTGCAACTTTTATCAACTTGTCAACATATAGATAGTACACATGCAATTGGAAATGAAATAGTAGATTATGGAAAATTTAAGACAGTGACATATGCTCTAAAAGATGGGAAACAGGGCAAAAGATGTGATTTAATCATTGAAAAGATTCCAATGTATGAGTTTATGAAGATTTTTTGTGAAAAGATTATTTACGACTATGCAAGGCATACACATAAAGCTCGATGGTTGGATTTGCAATTCAAGTTGTGGAAGGATATGTTTCCGTTGGATACCATTGTTTTAGTTATAGATTTCGCAGAGAATTACACACTCCAACCACAAAATGAGGTGCAAGCAAAGTATTATACTTCTCAACAGGTTTCCATAGTTGTTCACATAACATTCATGCATTCACCTACAAGTACAGAGGATGACAAGAAGATTTTGAGGGAGTACCATTTTTACATCAGGAATGATCGATCACATTCTATGGAGTTTGTATAGGGTTGTTTTGAACTATTTTATGGAGTTTGGCTAATAGGGGCATCACATATTGTCAGCACATTATTTGGTCAAACAAATTTACATCTCAGTTCAAGAATGCACGCATGTTCTATTAGTTAAGCAGGATGTACAAGTTGTGTAGAATTCAATATATGCAAAATCTTACAGAGGCTGGTCATGGAAAGAGAGAGCACGATGGTGCAGGCGCATGCATCAGAAGAGCCTTAGCTTGTGAAGAACTAAAGTACAAAGATGGAGCAATATTGACAGATGCAAAATCCATCATCGAGTGGTGTAAAGCTACAATGGGTCCAGGTAAGGAAGGTGAGTCTATGGTTTGTAAATTTTTTTGGTTGATAGATAATACTAACATTGCACCATATCAGGATTGTTGCACACTAATAGGATCCAATGAGTTGCATTTTTTAAGAAACTTTGATGTAGGTTCATGGAGTATCCACACATGAAAAATGACATGCTATTGTCCATCATGTGCAAAGAAAAATTGGGACGACTGTGAGTCGACTGAATGGGTGGACAAATGGGATATATGGGTTTTGGACCCAACTGACATTGCTGGTGTAAATAAGTATTTACTTATTACACTTACTTAAGTTTACTTAGGTTAATGCATTATTTAATTATTTTGCATTGTTTTATTATTTTTATTTGTGAGACACTTAGGAGTTTGCATACCTTTTGAATTGTCATGTAGACAACACAGGAGTATGCAACTCTATTTAAGCACATGGTGTCTACAACACTATTTTGTGTGTCACACCCTTGTAGGCTTATCCTCTCATCACTACACTTACTTCCGTGCTTAATGGAGTATAACTCATATCTGGTGGACATGTGCTTGGTTGTATGACACATCATTGTGCTGATTACGAGGCATTCTAGATGTATCTCAGAGGCCTTTATATACAGACACTCCTAGTGTACTTTTACATTGCATGACATTACATTGCATTAATTATGACATTGTCATTCTGATCATACTCTCTCTCTCTTTGGTCTACTGTGTGCTTATGTTTGAGTTCTTAGTTCCTGGGTGAATTCTTCCCTTAGGCGAATTCTTACATGGTATCAGAGCAACTTGGAGACTTTCTCATCACATAGCCATTCAAGATCAGATTTGCTTCATCACCTCAGCCGAATCTGGAGTGCTAAATAAATTGGGAGTGTCTAGAGCCAGAACTGACCTTGCCATTGCATCTGGAATGTTGAACCAGTGAAAATTGACTATAAACTCGGCTACCTCGGGCCAAAGTTGACCATGAGGTAAAATTTTTTTGCAAATTGAAACTCGGAGGCCCGATTTGTGGTATGGGTATGCTCTTTTTTTCGTGGATTTAATTGATTATAAGATCTGTATTTTTTATTTTTCTCTACAATTTTATTTTCCATTTGGATATTAGCAAAAATTCAGAAAAAATAAAATTTAGCAGACCCGGGTTGTAACACCTCAGATCTACCATTCTTCAAGAGGTTTATTTTTTGTCGCAAGGAATTTCACATTAAATCTGCAGGCACCACAATACAGGGTCATACAAAAAATTAATTGAGGAAGACATTGCATTGTAAGATCCAAAATTTATTTCACACAGGACCGGCAATGGCTAAGGCCACCATCTGGAGGCTTCCTCACCATGCACCGTGTCTTTGTTAAGGCCTCTGTGAGCGTTTATTTAAAACAATGCATTCTGCGCCCGCACACCATATGTGGGATTTATAAAACAAAAATTGACATCCATTTTTATATTTGTGGCCTGCAAAGTTTTAAAACCTGGCAAGCGCTTCAAGTTTTCGACGACAGTTTAAAATACTCTCATGCGTAGTGATTAAAAATTTTTAGCGTTACGAGTTCAATTTCTGATGCAGTCCTGTTCCCTCTCGCCAATATTCAAAGTTTTTCTGGCGCTGCATAAAATTCTTGCCCACAGACATTCTCCGGTAGTGGTTAAAAATCTCTGGCAATGCTGGTTTTAAAAGCTACCCCCACTGCAACATTTTCTGACACTCGGCTCACATTTTTGGCGTCCACACATCACCTCGAGAAGACATGTGGACAACTACCATTTTTCCATGCAGACCTTTTGACTGGGACATGCGACCTGTGAGGATTTGCCGAACGGACATATCTACTCCATCATGCCCATGTTAGCACTGCTAACTCAATGAAGTACATGATGATTTTGAGACTGCCATGTCACCCATGGAACCTGGTCACTGCCACGTCAACACATTTTTGTACAGTACAAACTTCCAATTAGCAGACACATCACTAGATCGACTGTCTTTTTTGCTGACATCATCAATTTACTATGTTAAAATTGATGGTCATTTGATCATCATTTTCAGGAATTTTAGA
Organism: Cupressus sempervirens; assembly: GCA_028749045.1. Taxonomy (NCBI): domain Eukaryota; kingdom Viridiplantae; phylum Streptophyta; class Pinopsida; order Cupressales; family Cupressaceae; genus Cupressus; species Cupressus sempervirens. Next base: position 189,911,553 of record CM053788.1, read on the forward strand.
ACTACTATGATGGTTATTTGACTGCCAAATTTAGACTCGCAGTTTTACTCCTAGACCCCTCTCCAGATTGCTTTTCAGTTTGGCAGCCTGACTTTGGGAGCCCATAACTTGGAACATCTAGACTCTAATTCAGGTGCAATTTATTTTGAAATTAGGTAGAATTTCTTGGATTTTCTAGTGGTGGTGTTGTTTTCTAGTTTTAGTGCATAGATTTTGCAGAAATTGCATTTTTTGGTGATTGTACCTGCATAATCCTACATTTTGCAACTTCAGAAGCTTCGTACGAGCACATCATGTTACTTTTTCAGGTTCCGTTTTTTTTTAAAGTATGTATTTTTTCGTCTACTTTCCAGATTTGAAGTCAAATTCTAGAGTTGTGTGGACCAATTTCTCACTTTCAGAATTAGGCCTTCTTTGGCATTGTAAAGCTTTCATTCTTTCTCAGAATTATTGTAAAAGGAAGCTATAGTGCTTAAGTAATAGAATTCAACCTCATAAGATAGTTGTAAAAGAAAAATAAAAAAGTCCACTTTGTTCATTTTGACAAGTGGCCCATTGTAAATGCACTACTTATAAAGTGCCAAAAGCATCTTTTTTGGGGGGGTCTTTTGATTGAGTGAAAAGGGGGGGTGTGTATGTGTTTTTTGTGTCTCTCTATTGTGCTCTTTTCATTTTTGCATCATGAGTTTTAAATGTCCTCCTCTAACTTCGTGCAACTATTCTACATGGAAAGATATTGCATGGAGTAGATTAATGGAAAAATGATATAATCTTTATGTTGATGGTACAATTACCAAACCTATTGATGCTAAAGAACTCATTGATTGGCAAAGACAAGACCGATAAGCTTTAGGTGTAGTTAGGAGTTTTGTACATGGGGATCTTCTCTTTCACTTTAAAAATTGTTTAGAATCTAAGGAAGCTTGGGATAAACTTGAACAGTCGTATGGTAAAGTGGATGAAGAAAAGGGGTTTCAGATTGAAGATGATCCACTTCTCTTGGATCCTAAGAATTATGACACAATTCAGGATTACATCATCAAAGTCAATGAGTATAGGGCACTTCTGAAAGATTATGGAAATCCCATGAAGGATGACAGGTTAATTCATCACATCCTAAAGAGGCTACCTTCTGAGTATGCCAACTTCGTTTTGAGTTTTAATACTCACAAGTTGACCATGGGATCTGCTTACCAGAAGCCTTCCTTTGATGGATTTGTAGATATGTTGATTGTTGAACAATCTCACTTGGTGGATTTTGGACTTCTCAATTCATCTAAGACCAAAGCCTTGGTGGCTAGTGATGATCACAAATCAAGTCAAGGGAGAAAAAGCAACAACAACAAGAAGTAGTCGAAGCAGAAAACACAATCTGAAACACAACAATCCTCCTCTCAACAAGGCGGTTCTTCTTCAAACAAGAAGGGAAGTAATGAAAAGAAGGACAAACTCTTTTGTGCATACTAAAAAAAGCCAAATCATGACGAGCATCATTGCAAGACAAAAAGAATCGATGAGTTAGAAAATCTACTCAAGAAGAACAAGATTCAAGTGCTAGGTACTTCCAAGGATTCTACTCCAACCTCTTCAAAAGGTAAAGGTCAAGCACTTATGGCAAACACAAGTTCTTCAGAATGGATACTTGACTCTAGTGCCTCTTACCACATGGGTTCTTCAAGGGAAGACTTTTCTTCATTGAAGCAGTCAAAGGTACCACAAAGGACATGTAGAAATGGAAAATGAGAAATTCAAAGATGTTCTCTATGTTCCAAATCTAAGCTCCAATCTCCTATCATTTTACCAAATCAATCACCTAGGAGATGGTCATAAGGTTGAGTTCCTTCCAGATTCAGTGATGTTACAAAGTCTCAAAGATGATTCATTGGTAGCAGTGGGGAAAGTCAATGATGACAAGAGGTTATACTCCTTCTCCCACTTTGTGCCTAAGAGTCCTTCCCAAGCCTTGTTAACTCACTCTACTTCAAACATCAACTTATGGCATGAGTGGTTTGGTCACCTTGACCTCCGCTCTCTTCAACAACTTTGCTCAAAACACATGGTCAAAGGTCTACCTAATATCAACTTTTCTAAGAGAGAGTGTTCATCTTGTTCAGTGAATCTCAAGGAGAAGTATGATAAAAGGAAGTCTTCTCGAGCTCCAGTTGTTCTTCAGCTAGTTCACATGGTTTTAGCAGGACCCTTTGCAGTGACTTCAGTCAACCAAGGCTGCTACATACTCACATTTGTTGATGAATTTTCAAGATTCACTTAGGTCTTCTTCCTTCATCATAAGAATGAAGTGGTTCATAAGCTTCAAGACTTCAAGACTTATGTTGAACACAAGTCAAGGAAAGCCATCAAAGTACTAAGAATGGACAATGAGAACAGATATGTTGGTAGAAGACTTAAGAACTTTTGTAGAATTGAGGGGATTGATCTTTAGAACTCACCAACATTTAGTCCACACAAGACAGATGTTGCAGCAATGAGGATTAGGACTCTCAAGACCATGGCAAGTTGCATGATTAAGGCCAAGTCTCTCGATCCTACACTAGAAGTTGAAGCCATTAGCAATGCTACTCACATACTTAATAGGTCTCCTCATCTAGCCTTAGATGGAAAGACTCCTTTTGAGGCATGGTACGGCAGAAAACCGGTTGTGAGTCACCTTAGAGTCTTCGATTGTCCAGCATGGGCAAACCTATCTTCTAGGAGTTGCAAGGCACCAACACCTAGGCCTTGTACCTTTATCGGCTATGAAGACAATGTAAAGGTTTACAGACTTATGGATCCAGAGACACATGAGATTTTTGTGGAGAAGGATGTTCATTTTGAGGAAAGTTCACCTAGGTAATCCTCTACTCCTCTCTGCACTTCATACATAGTGGAAATTGATAGTGACACCAACGATAGTGCTTCAACAGGTTCAGACATGTGGGGTTCTATCAACAATTTTAGTGAGAGGTCACATCAGTCCAGTCCAAGTGCTTATATTGCCACAGTGAAAGGTCCATCATAGCATGGTACATATCATCTTCCAGCTCCAGCTTCAGTTGACTTGGGAGATAGAATTGAGGACTTACATATTCTCATTGATGATGATTCTTCTATAGTTGTTGTGAGGGCTCACTCTAACCCTCATGTCCATTCTCTACATGATCAATTTTCCCAAGTTGGCGTGATTGTGGATCCTTATGAACAACAATTAGTGGAGGTCTCCTTGTCAGTCGAGGAGACAGATGGTTCAGTGGAACAGGTTCAACATACATCCTTGCCAGATCTGCATTCATTCTTTTCAGCATAGTTAGAAGGGGTAAACATCAGCATCCGTACAGGGATACTTGAGTAGGTTTCAGGGCCACCATACATCTTCAGTAGTGTACCTTTGCCTTTGTTTCTTCCTAAAGGGAGGAACACCATTCTGCATTCTTGGACCAGCTTCTTCATCGAAGCAACTTTCACTTGTTGGCATTCTTCTTTTGGGGGGGGAGCCTATTCTGTCTCTCTTCCTTCTCTTATTCTCTTATGTATATACTAGATGTATGTCATAATGGGGGGGTCTTGATTACTCCATCCATCGATGCATCCTTACTTATCTCTCTTTTTGGGGGAGGGTTTTTCCCATGAGATTTTCCCTCTTTCCCCGCTTTATGGGAGATTGCATATCATTATGTACATGAGTACCTAATATGGCCTAGTAGGAGGGACCCATTATGTATCTTCATCCTAGTTCGTAAGCTTATGGGCATTCCCCTAAGTTGCACTTAAGGGGGGGTGTTGGTGTAAATAAGTATTTACTTATTACACTTACTTAAGTTTACTTAGGTTAATGCATTATTTAATTATTTTGCATTATATTATTATTTTTATTTGTGAGACACTTAGGAGTTTGCACACCTTTTGAGTTGTCATGTAGACAACACAGGAGTATGCAACTCTATTTAAGAAAATGGTGTCTACAACACTGTTTTACGTGTCACACCCGTGTAGGCTTATCCTCTCATCACCGCACTTACTTTCATGCTTAATGGAGGATAACCCATAATTGGTGGACATGTGCTTGGTTGTATGACACATCATGGTGCTAATTACGAGGCATTCTAGATGTATCTCAGAGGCTTTTATATACAGGCACTCCTAGTGTACTTTTACATTGCATGACATTACATTGCATTAATTATGACATTGTCATTTTGATCATACTCTCTCTCTCTCTTTGTTCTACTGTGTGCTTGTATTTGAGTTCTTAGTTCCTGGGTGAATTTTACCCTTAGGAAAATTCTTACAAACACCTATCATCCCCCATAAGCACTGGAAATGGTAGAGATGGATTCATCTATTGACTTTGACCACTTGTCAGATCTAGTGCAACCTAGTAATATATATATTTATATATCTTTATAATTTCAATATGTAACTTTATAACTTTTACCTATGTATTTTCTGAATTAATGATCGCATTTTGTACATTTGTCACTGCAGGCCATGTATTTGTTGTTATTGAACCTGAAGAGAATGAAGGGACAGATTATTATTTGTGTCATTGTGTCCAAGCCAAAAAAAAATTGGATCACTCGATTATAGATGGTGAAGGTTTAGAGTACCATGTCAGTGCGGTAGTTGTAACCAACACATGGCTTAGATGATATTCTATGAACAACACTAACTTGTGGTTATTTGTGGATAGGCAAACAAAGAGGAAGATTCTTCATTATTCAAACCTTGTTGTCGCATCAAATGTCCACTTGATAAAATATGGTGGAAAACCACATAATAAGATTCTTTGGAAATTTTTTGAGTTAGACCATGAGACAACACTTGAGACATTAAAATATAGAGTAGATCTAGTTGGCTCATTCGATTGAATAGGGAGAGGGGGAGAGAGAAAAAGAGTGATCAATTCCAAGATCCAAATACAATGTTCCAACCTCTCCCCCAAGACTGTCCACATGACAATGTGGGTATTGTTATTATCTGTAAGTGATGAGATAAGTTTTAATCACAGATTTTATGTTTTGATTTGTATAGGATCTTGATACATTATTTGAATTTATATTAGATTCTTTAATAGGACCCATTTTTAGATTAGTCGTTTGAATAAGTGAAAGTTTAGAATTTGTTGTTTAGATCAAAATGTAATGAAAGAACATTAAAATTGTTAGAATGTCAATGCTTTGTGATGTAAAGTCATGATTTTGTGCATGTAACTAGAAAATTCAAACTGGCAAAAGCAAGGATACAATGGGAGAAGTTTTCAATTCTCATCAAGTAAGGGTTATCATAAAACTAAGAAAGCAAGGATATTGTACAAATGGATTATTCTTAATGACAAGCCAGATTCAATTTTTGTCATTCTCAAATTTTAGTGGATTAATCTCATCTTAGATTTTTTACTGTGCTAATTCTTCATTTGTAGGTCTGCACCAAAGAAGAGGGCTAATAAAGTCGAAGCACCAGTGATAAAGGGTGAGATGCCAAAATCATCTGCAAAATGGTATTATCAATTCACATCCTCGATGTTTATTAGTGCTTTTTTTTCAAGTACCATTGTGTGTTAATCATCTTATGCTTGGGATTGCAGAGGATCACAATCATCAAAAAGTAAGAAGGAAAATAGGTCTCAATCTGATGATAATGGGGCAGTTACAAATATAGTTCTCTCTAAGGATAATGTTGATCAGACGATGTATAAGTTGAGAGAACCAAAATAATTTTGATATTTTGATATTTTTGGGATGTTGTTTGCAATAATTTCAAAACTTGATGAAACAAAATATTATGAGCGGAACTTAGTAATTTTGTTTAAGCATGTCTAGATCCCTAAAAATAGTCAATGAAAAATACATTTAAAGAGGTTTCTTAGATTGTGCACATTAAATATGTCCATGTTGAATTTTCTGAAATTACTCCATACTATGATTTTGAGTTGACCATTCAGTTAAGCAATAAAATGATATTAAAAAAGAGGTGCAAAATAGAGATTTCTCATGTTTTTCTTCTCTTGTGTGCATGTGGGATAGTTTTACTTTTGTTTCTTGTGTGCTAGACCAGTTCTTTCTTATTGATGACACAACCACTTATAATAATGATGCATATAAAATATTGTAGTCTTTTGTACCCTTTCACTTAACAATCATGCCACCTTAATGAGGTTGGCCAAGTGCATTTTTATTCACTTTTTACATTTTCCCAATAAGGCACTCAAATCGAGGTTTCTTCATTTCCTTTTTTTGGGTTTGGGGGGGAGTTGGGTGGGGTACATTAAGAGGGGTTGCCAAAATTTGATGGGTGGCCAACATGCTTTTATTATAATTCCTTCCATGCATGGTTTGGCCCATTCAAAGATAATTATGCAAATTACTATATTTAACTTGCCTCAGAACTCTACCATTCAATATTTATGACAGTATTTTCCAACATGTTTGATGTACTCTTCATGTTGTAAACACTAAATAAATTGAAATGGCTTAAGTGACACTCTATGCATTTGAAGCAAGGGACTCATTTAACCCCAATTTGTGCATAGAAGGGTTGTTAGGGAATTTCTAGACGCACAAACTAAGGATGGAAGATATATGAGCTAATTGCAGAAATGAATATGAAGTCTAATGAGGTTATTCACACCTCAATGCTCATCAAATGAAGATTGAATGGATTGCAAAAATGTCATATGAAGTGAGATGATGGAAAAGTTCTTGAGCTTGCCTATGGTCATTTTTTTAATAAAAAAAAAAACAATCTCCAAAATGGATTGGAACACTGAAGCACTCAAGACTACAAAGGATAAAATGAACAAATTAGTTGAGAGGAGTGAAAGATATTTGAAGGAAAAGAAGAAGCAACTTAATCTAGAGATGGGAGAATCTTTAGAGGGTAAGGTGAAGAAAGAAGAGTAGCAGCAAGAACAATAACAAGAAGCACCTCACAAAGCAATAAACACAATGGAATACAAAGAACTTTAAACAACTATTAAAGAAAGGAAGAAGAAGAAGCCAAAAACTTGACTTTTTGTATCGAACGTTGACTCAAAAAGGATGTCCCTAACAAGTCCCAATAGTCCCTCTCATCCCAAGGCCCCTTTATACCATACAAACTAAAGATGATGAAATACCTCCAAATATGTCACCAATTTGGGCCTTGGATGCTTCGAAGTACAAAAGCCCCAAATTGCTCATAAACAAGCCTCAAAACTAGGGCCTCTCAATAAACTCCCTTCCACACCTTTCTAGGATAAATTGAGGGTGGATACATGATTCATTTGATGTTATTAGACTCCTAAAACCATAAAAAGTATGCCACCTTCAAGCAGATTTCTCACTGCTACTCCCAACCATCCACTTCCATTAACCCTTCCACTACTCTTCTCGGTGATCACCAACCAAATACCTTTCATCTACACATTAAAAGTTAGAAATTATATTTTACATATCAAGGACCAATCACTCCATGAGAATCAAATTTTTATCATTCATGGAGTGATGATCTTTCCATTAGATTTGATCAAAACTGTGAAGAAAATCTAAGGGAGCTAAGGAAGTAAAAACTATAATAGATCAGGACCAAACAAGGATATCATCAGATACATGTGCAAGGATTTCAAATGACGAACCTTTGGTATGTAAACTCCAAAATACTATTTTTGGTTTTAAACTAAACTTGACTATACATTTGACTTATTTATCTTGAAAATGATGGAGATCACACGCACACATTGATTAGTAGACTTTGGGAGTCGGGCTTCACTTCAAAAATATATGAAGAACATGCATAGGTATAGGAAACTTCTCAAATTTCTTAACATACCCGTCACCTTTAAAAATAGTTTCTACAAAGACAATACAAGGCATTTCACAAGACATTGTAGTGATCCTTAATAGCACTACCTTCCTAAGTGGCTCATGATGGAGGTTATAATGTTTCAGAATGTTAGGACTCATTTCAAGTTTATATCAGCCCAATTGTAAAGGCTTGAGACTCATTGGTGTTTCTATAAACCTTGAGTCCTTAAGAATGATGTAGAGGTTAAGTAATCCTAAGCACAATGTTGATATCAACCCAATAGGATAGGTCTTACACCTAAACCTCTACACCTTGACACAATAGCAACACAAATGAATCAACATTAATCCATAAACTTGACATCTAGCAACTTGATTCAACACCCAAGAAATGGTGGATCTTCACAAATTAAGACTCTCATCATGAAAAGGGGGTTGCATATATCAACAAAACCAAAAAAATAAGGCCATATAGCAAGTTGAACATGGGTTCCATAGTTCTGTCGAAATAATGCAGTACTTAGCATTAATCCATGCAACTTCAAACTTGACTTAATGCTCTAAAAATGGTGGATCCTTACAAAAAAAGTTGAACATAATAGTAAGGGATTCAATATGTCAGCAAGACCCAAGAATCATGACCAAACAACATGTTCAACACAGGTTTCATTGCATTGTTTGAGAATGTAGCAATTAAGGCTACTAGCTCGTCCAAGACAAAATGTGCAATAATTATAAAAAATTCCAAAGGACCTCCCCAAATAGTTGGCATTCTAGATACCCTTTATGGAGTTTGTTAAACCTTCAAAAGGACAAGTGCTACAACCAAATATAAGACCTCCAAAAATTGAATTGTCATACGGGCCTTCCAAACTCTAATCAACACCTTAACTTGCTTTCAACCTCTAAATAGTGGTGTAGAGAACCTAGTAAAAATGTTTGTTTTTTTCAATGTAATAAGGCCTTAGGATTGATTAAGAAAATCTCCTCAAGACCGTCCACCCATGTAATGGATACAAGACCCCAAGGTGTTAATATGAACTTGGGCATCATTTGGTCCAAAAGGTGGAATTTTGGTTTATTTTATGTTTGTTAGGATAGTTTAGGTGTTTTGAGTCTTAGAATAACATTTAGGAATGGTTAGAATTGAATTAGGAAGAAGGTTTGTCAAAATGGCAAAAATTGCAAAAAAATTGCAAAAGTTGCATTAGAAACTTTTGCAATAATTTGACAACTTCTTCAAAAAACCACTATGAACGGATAAAACTACCATAGGGTGGTTCTACCCATTTTTAATGGCCTATAAAATCTCTAGACACCCGAGGGGAGAGATAACATGAACAAATATATGTACTTGCTCTTTAGAATCAATAAAATCTTCTATTTTTGGACTATTTTGACTAGTTTTTTTGTACAGTATGACTTGCGGTGATTGGGAAGTCAAAACTTTTGTACTGATTTTATAGCCCTACTTATCTATGAAGTTTTGGTTTTGATTTTAATTGTTCATCAGTCAAGATAATCAAGTTATTGGTTTTTCTTAGTCACTGCCCTGTGAAACCCTCAAAACAAGGGTTTGGCCAGAGAAATGGCCCTTACTTGAAACTCCACCATTGGAAATTGTTCCAAATATGTATGAAGCAAGTTAGGGCAATGCATTATCATATTTTAAAGATCTTCAGATAGGAGGCTGTAGCAGAGATTTATGGGAGCAAGCCCTAGGTCTAATATTACCCATGTATTAGACCTTGTTTGTGCAATTTGGTTGAGTAATGTGAAGAAAAGGAGTTGAGGACTTGGTGAATTAGCAAAACACTTTTATCTAGGTTAGGAGAACACTTTGGAGTTGGAAGATTGATTCCATGAACCCATTTCTTGGCCATTTCCTTGTAGACCATGCCTAAAGTTGCTAATTAGGCCTGAGTGCATGGTTGGGGTTAACACATGCTGGAGTGGAGTGAAGTTTTCAAACTTTGGAGTCTTTAATCCTTGGAAAAGGGTATCTAAAACTATACTTTGTTGGCCAGGTCCTTTGGAAGCATTTTGAGTTATTGCTGAAAAATTGAAATAGGAGGCCTAATTCTTGGTAGGTCAAATGATGCATTATGTTTTGTGGATTGTTTGCAGTAGGTCTAATCAATGATTTGCCTTATTTTGGTCATATTAAGGTTTCCTCAAGCCATCATTAGTGTTAGAAAGCTTGGGAACACCATAAACCCACTTTTGCCAAGTTGGGGGGTTAGTAGGCCATTGTTGATCGAAGTAGTAAGAAGTTGGATTCTTGTCTTCTTTGGTGATTTGGGTTTTTAAACCTATTGTAAAGTTTTAATATCATAGTAGTATCCATTTGGAAGTGAGTCATAGCCTTTTCTTTACCCTTGTGGAGTTTGGAGGTTTAGGGGGTGGAGTCTAGGGCTTGTTGGCAAAAATAGGTGCCCTACTCCTACAACCCTAAAACTCTACCATCTTAAAGACCCCTCTCCCAACTTACATTCCAAAAAGTGGTATTGAAATCTCATGGTGGATTTGCAAGTTAAGAGGCCATCTTCTTGAAACCCTCAGATTTAGGATAAATTCGAGTAACCTCCACAAAATCTGCTATAACTTTTTTTCTAGATAAGATAAATGCTTCAAACCAAATTAAATGGAATCCTCACTCAACCCTCTATCCAACCATATGCAACTTGTGCCACTCCCAATCTGTACAGACCATACAAAATTGAAAAAATAGTAAAAAAAGGAAATTTTTTTGAGTTTTAGTCACCAAATGTTTTCCACCCATCCGTACAATGACCTTCCCCACATGTGGAGACCTTAAATAAGTGCCTTCCAATGGTTACAACTTCTATTTGGATGGTTGGAAGATCATAAAACTTCCTTTTTTTAGTTTGACAACAAAAATTGCAAAAGTTGCTCTTTAGCAACTTTTTGCATCTTGCAACTTTCTTGCACTTTTGCACTTTTTTACAAATCTCTAATCCAAAGGTTTCTTAATGACTCAAATCCATGTAAAACATCCTAAAAACATCAATATACTCAAAATCACACCTATTATGACTCCTTGGTTACAAATGGTCACTTGGTTTATAAGCACACCAATGTGCCATTGTACCTTACAATTGAGTCTTTTATTACAAGTATGGATCAAACTTCTTTCCTAATGATTCTAACCTACTAAACACCTTGAATTCATTCCTAAGAGCCTTAGGTGCCCTACACCACTAGGGTTCTCAATTGACTTAGATGAATCACAACTTCTTAGGGACTCCACTTCTCAAATAAGCCTAAAAAGGCAAACTCTCCCTAGATGGGTTTAGAACTCAACTTTCCTAATAGAAAATATTTCTATGGACATAATATCTCAAAAAAACTCAACTTTAAAGTTCTCAAACCATCAACAATTGATTTGCATAATTGTTACCGACATTTCTAATAGGGCTAATCCTAGCTTTCTCGGTCAAACTCCTAAACTTTGCAAAGTGCCACACTATCTTTTCACCTCTTTAGAAACCCTTTAACCACCTCTTAGAGATTCCAAAAGATCAAACTCTGACTCTATTCCAACACCAACTAACACCACTTTGAGTCACAGACCTAATTGGCCAAATTAGGCTGGGTTACAAATGAAGTATGAGTAAATGGGTTCACAGACCTGACTCCACCCCTTGGAACTCTTCTTCCCATCCAATTAATCCTCCTACACCCTTCACCTAGGTCAAATCAATTAGTTTGGAAGCCTAAACCTTCTTTCTTCTTCAAATCTAGACTAGACATATAGCAATGTTCAGTCTAGGGCTTGATGGTAAAAATAGGTAATCTACACCTATAGTTATGAATCTTTGCCATCTTTAATTACCCTCTCCTAACTTGAATTCACAAAATTTTCATTGAAATCCATAGTGAAATTGCAAGTTAGGAGGCCATCTTGAAGAAACCCTTAGATTTAGGGTAAATCTGACCAACCTCTACAAAAATTGATGTAACTTTTGTTGTAGATAAGACAAAGAATTCAAACCAAATGAAATGGAACACTAACTCAATCCTCTATCCATACATACCAAAATTTCACCCCAACCAATCCATATAGGCCATACAATATTGAAACAACAAAGAAAAAGGCAAAAATTATGAGTTTTATTCAATGTTTGTTGTTCACCCATCCGTACAATGGGTTTCTCCTCTTGTGGAAACCTTAAATAGATGTCCTCCAATTTTTGCAACCACTTATCAACACTAACACTAATAATTTTCAACATTAATCAACAAGAACACTAAAATATTGAACTCAATCATAACAAAAGATAGATTATTATACTCAAACTCATGAAAAACACTAGGTCTTTGGTCAAGTTGATCACATATAAGTATGCATGTCTAGTATGTTGGATAGCTTTGTGAATCTTCTTTCTATTTCTCTTGGAATGATGTTCTAATTCACTCTACAACTCAAGATATTCCCATTTTACTAACTATTGTCCCCATTTTGTGCCCTTACCTAGGGTTTCATCTATTTTCCGTCATATCTTGAGATTCCACCATGGGAAGTTAATAACCATTGGTGGAATATGATTTAGGACAATTTTTTTATGTTCCTTTTGATTTTAGGTCAAAAGAATGAGGCTGGAGAGAAAAACTTGATGCCCTAGGCATGCAAGATCCATGTGCATGCTAGAAATTCATAGCAACATCTTCCATAACTCGCTACAGAGAAGGTTTCGAGGCTTGAAAATTGGTATGTGATCATTTGACATGATCCCCCTCATGTTCCAATTTTCGGATTGACATTTTTATCAAGGGGTAGGGTACTTCCTTTGTTAATGGATGCCTAATTGCCTACATTCCTAAGTAAGCCTTAAAAAGTTTAGTTGCTGCATACTTCTCTTTAGATACCAAGCTTTAGTATGTTGTATAAAACTGAAAAGGGTGTCAAAATCAGTGATTCTTTTTTTTGGGTTGTGAGGAGATGTTTGTGATTTTCCATGTTCAAGGCTATAAGCCTAGTCTTGAGTTTGTGAAGCAACTAGCCAATGAAAGTTGCACAGTTTGAATCTAATATTGGATTCATGTTAGTTTGGACCTAAATAGACCCTTTCTATGCTTGGAAGTCACCCCTGGTCATTATTTTTATTTGTGGGGTTTTGTGTCAAATAAGCCTTGTGATGCCCTTAAGAGCAACTAGTGATTAGTTGTCTTTGTGATAGGTTTTCCTTGTGATTGGGGATTCCTTAGAGTGGTTGGTTTTCTTAGAAGGTTATAAAGGTCCTTACGGTCATTAGGTTAAGCTTTAGGCATCTAGGAGTTAAGATGTCAAAAATTGCAAAAAATTGCAAAAGTTGTCAAAGCAAAATTGCAAAAATGCTGACAAGTTTGTAGGAGTTTGGGAATTGGTGAAGGGTTGAGAATTTAGAAATAATTCATTTTGCTATTGCCAAACCTTTTCCAAGTCCTAAAATTGGAATCAAGTGAAAAATGTAAAAATTGCACTTTTTGTGCAAAGTTGCATTGTTGAAAGTTGTAAAAGTTGCTCAAATTTGCAACTTATTGGAAAAAGGGTTGTGGGATCAAACTTTCTACTTCCTTAGCTTTGAGTGCCTAGATAAACCCTATCCCCAACCTTGTCTCATCTCATTCAACACTTGAACATTCTCGGGCATGCCAAATCAGAATGTCCCTAAGGGTCACTAAATGTCATAGAGCTGCAATCTTTGACGGGGCTTATCCCAAAGCTCTTGCCAGGTATGGATGTGATTCTAGTTCCTATAGGACTATGTTGTAGATACCTACACTAACCTCTCTCACTTTTTGGAGATCATACTCCATTTTGATTTTGTGATGCCATCTCAAGTGATGCTGAAACTTGTAGTGTTGGCTAGTACAAAGTTGCCAACTGCCAAATCTCTCTCACCTTTCATCATGGGATCAAACTGTCTACTCTGTTAGCTCTAGGTGGCCAGGTAAACCCTATCCCCAACCTTGTCCCCTCCTGTTGAGCGCTCAAATGTTCTTGGGCACATTGAACCGAGACATCCCTAAGGGTTACAAAATGCCATAGGGCTGCGATCTTTGATGGGGCATATCTCAGAGCCTGTGCAAGGTATGGATGTGATTCTAGTTCCTATAGGACCATGTTGTGGAGACCTACAATGACCTCTCTCTCTTTTTAAAGATCACACTCCATTTTTATTTTGTGACGCCATCTCCACTGATGCTAAAACTTGTACTGTTGGCTAGTACAAAGTTGCCAATTGCCAAATCTCTCTCACCTTTCATCATGGGATTGAACTGTCTACTCCATTAGCTCTAGGTGGCTAGTTAAACCCTATCCCCAACCTTGTCTCATCCCGTTCAGTGCTCAAACATTCTTGGGCACGTCGAACCAGAACGTCCCTAAGGGTCACTAAATGCCATAGGGCTACGATCTTTGATAGGGCATATCTTGGAGCTCGTGCAAAGTATGGATGCGATTCTAGTTCCTATAGGACTATGTTGTGGAGACCTACAATGACCTCTCTCACTTTTTAGAGATCATACTCTATTTTGATTTTGCGATGCCATCTCGGGTGATGCTGAAACTTGTAGTGTTGGCTAGTACAAAGTTGCCAACTGCCAAATCTCTCCCACCTTTTGTTGTGGGATCAAACTGTTTGCTCCATTAGCTTCGGGTGGCTAGGTAAACTCTATCCCCAACCTTGTCTCATCTCGTTCAGTGCTTGAATGTTCTCGAGCATGCCAAATTGAAACATCCCTAAGGGTCACTAAATGCCATAGAGCTACGATCTTTGATAGGGCATATCTTGGAGCTTGTGCAAGGTATGGATGCAATTCTAGTTCTTATAGGACCATGTTGCAGAGACCTACACTGACCTCTCTCTCTTTTTGGAGATCATACTCCATTTTGATTTTGTGATGCCATCTCGGGTGATGCTAAAACTTGTAGTGTTGGCCAGTACAAAGTTGCCAACTACCAAATCTCTCTCACCTTTTGTCGTGGGATCAAACTATTTGCTCCATTAGCTCCAAGTGGCCAGGTGAACCCTATCTCCAACCTTGTCTCATCTTGTTGAGTGCTCGAACATTCTTGGGCATGCCAAACTAGAATGTCCCGAAGGGTCACTAAATGCCATAGGGCTGCGATCTTTTATAGGGCATATCTCGGAGCTCGTGCAAGGCATGGATGTGATTCTAGTTCCTATAGAACCATGTTGTGGAGACCTACAATAATCTCTCTCACTTTTTAGAGATCATACTCTGTTTTAATTTTGTGATGCCATCTCGAGTGATGCTGAAACTTGTAGTGTTGGCTAGTACAAAGTTGCCAGCTGTCAAATCTCTCTCACCTTTCATCGTGGTATCAAACTGTCTACTTCGTTAGCTCTGATTGGCTAGGTAAACCCTATCTCCAACCTTTTCTCATCTCATTCAACGCTTGAATGTTCTCGGGCATGCTGAACTGGAACATCCCTAAGGGTCACTAAATGCCATAGGGTTGTGATCTTTGATGGGGCATATCTTGGAGCTCATGCAAGGTATGGATGCGATTCTAGTTCCTATAGGACCATATTGGTGAGAACTACAGTAACATCTCTTGTTTTTTAGAGATCATACTCTATTTTGATTTTGCGATGCCATCTCGGGTGATGCTAAAACTTGTAGTGTTGGCCAGTGCAAAGTTGCAAACTGCCAAATCTCTCTCACCTTTCATCATGGGATCGAACTATTTACTCCATTAGCTCTAGGTGGCTAGGTAAACCCTATCCCCAACCTTGTCTCATCTCATTCAATGCTCAAACATTCTCGAGAATGCCGAATTGGAACATCCCTAAGGGTCACTAAATGCCATAGAGCTGTGATCTTTGATGGGGCATATCTCAGAGCTTGTGTGAGGTATGGATGCAATTCCAATTCCTAAAGGACCATGTTGCATAGACACACACTAACCTCTCTCTCTTTTTGGAGATTATACTCCATTTTGATTTTGTGATGCCATCTTAAGTGATCTTGAAACTTGTAGTGTCAGCTAGTACAAAGTTGCCAACTGCTAAATCTCTCTCACCTTTCATCGCGGGATCGAACTGTCTACTCTGTTACCTCTGGGTGGCTAGGTAAACCATATCAAAATGAATAGTTTTAAGGTCAATGATTAGAAAAATACAAATAGTGTACAATGTTCATGGATATGTGAGCTTGGATATGTGTTGCAAGATGAGTATAGACCTTATGTCTACAATTGCAATACTTTATGTGATGATTTGAGTAAGTTACAGATGTTTTAGTAAAGACTAGTTGCAAGCTAGTGATAGAGAAATATGTTAGGTATTGTTACTATATTTTGGTTATAAATTGTTGGTGACCTAGAATTAAGTTTTGGGAGCATAAAGCATGGTAGAAGACTTGGAATAGTGCATGATTTGGGATTTACAATTCATTTGGTTTGTGTTATGATGATCGTTGGCATGTGGCGTATAGATTACTGCTTCTAGGAGCTGAGGGTATGGTGTAGTGTATTGTTGGATTGACGAGTGTTAATTGATAAGTACGAATCCAATGAGTCCTGAATGTTCTATTCATTCTCATGAGAGATGGGTTCATGCAAACCACTACTCATGCAACATGGGTCAATGAATTTGACTAAAAAACAACATAGTTGAATCTTGATAGAAATATCACATTTTGAAATGTTGTGAAATATATATGTTACTTCTCAACTAACAAGCTTAAGGGGATTACTAATGAATGGTTCATAAGGCACAACACTTGATGAAGCTTTTAAAAATGGATTTGCAAGAAGGGTGGTTTTAACCATGGGGGAAACTTTTTAGTTAAGCGCACTTGAGTTGGAGTAGTGCTAGGATGGGTGACCCCCTAAGAAGTATTCATAATTCACCTCTCTAAGCATCAATTAGATTCAATGAGTTCTAAGTGTTCTATTCATTCTCATGAGAGGTTAGTTTGTGTAAACCACTACTCATGAAACATGGGTCAATGAATTTGTCTCAAATACTACACAGTTGAATTTTGATAGCAATATCACAATTTGACTTCTTGTAGAAATGTCTCCTGTATATGCTACTTTAGTATGTTAGAAACACCAAATTAAAACAATCGAAAACATTTGCATACTAATTTAACATAACTTCATGAGAGACAAAGTGAAGTCCTCAAATGAGAATATGAGCCATGGATAGGCTCTCTCAATGAGGATGATCACTTGATGTAGAGGTGTGTCTAATAGCTAAGATGGCTTGATTATGTATGTATGCTCAAATGCTCAAATGGGCTTCAATGGAGGATTTTTGATAGATTTTGGTGAATGGATTTGATGTAAAAATGGCTTGGGAGAGGATTTCTTAAATAGGAAAAGGGCTTGAGGGACCAAGGGCTAGGATGCAAGGATGGGAGAAAGCTTATGAAAGGTTTAGATTGAATGAGAGGAAAGCACATGGATTGTGCTTTCTTACAACCAATCAAAGAGTGACACATGTCACAGGGTCATTGGTTAGAGCAAGAGGGGTTGAGGAGTCAACAAAGGAGGCTCAAAGCTCATAAGGACCCTCATAATGGCTTGTAAGAGCAATGAATGGGCTTGTAAGAGTCATTTATAGCTTTGTGGGCTTCATAAAGTTTTATGGTTGGGATATTTCAACTTGGGTTGGATTAAGAAAGTCTTAAGCTTGACTTAGGAATGTGCAAATGATTAAGGCTTGGATTAGGCTTGGGTTAAGATTAGATTAGGCTTGTTAGAGATGGGCAGGTGGATGGCATTTAATGAGGGTGGATGAAGGAGGAGATATTTGTTGAGTTTGGCTTGGGTTAGCAAGTCTTAACCCATGTTTAGGGAATGTGACAAGGTTAGGGGGGGGATTAGGATTAGGGTCAAAGATAAGGATTGACATCTTCTAGAAGAGTCTAGGCTTTGGATGAGGATGAAGACTTTCTAGAAGAGTCTAGAACTTCCTAGGATGTGGATAAATAAGATTTTTAGGAAATAAATAAAATTTTATTTATTTCAAGGGTTTGGGTTGAGGAGATATTTATTAAAATATTTTTAATAAACACGAGGATTAATATTTAATCTTAATTAAATATTTTGAGTTGGGATTAGGGGTAGGAAATGATGGGATTAGCCTTTAATGGAAATTAAAGAAGGATTAGAAGATTTTGGAATAGGTTAGTGGTCTTAAGGAAATTGGCCAAGTTTTGGGCAAAAAATAAATTATTTTTTTATTTTGAAATTTTTGGTCAATTTATTAATTAAATAATTAATAAATAAGGAAATAATGTTTAAATAAGATTTAAACATTTTTGGGAGGGATTCCTTAATTAAATATTTTTAATTAAGATAAAGGGATTTAATGGAAAAAAATAAAAAAATAAAAAAATAAATTAATAAATGATGATGTCATCAGGGACTTTTTTTCAGAAAATAAAAATATTTTATTTTCTAAAGAATTTTTAAGGTGTCTACATTTTTCCCCTCTTTGATGTGATGCCGCAAGTGGCATGACATCAAAGATAAGAAAATAAGATGTCCAAGGCTAGAGCAGAAGAGGAGAGAATGGACTATGAGATGCTCCCTCAAGAAGACGATGGGGAGAGAAAGCGAGGCTCGACGGCTTCTTGAAAAGTAAAAGAATCTTGGCGGGTGGGAGGATGAAGAGTGGCTTAAGAGAAGAGGTTTAATTAGCTCAAACTCTCACTGTGGGAGAATGATAAAGGGAAAAATTAGAGGCACACGAGTAAATAAGCTTAAGACTTTCAGGAGAGATGGAGGATGAAGGAGCGGAGAGCCATAAAAAGGAATCCAGGATAAGGGAAGGGATGATGGGATGAGATAAAGCTGAGGCAACAAGATTTCAAAGAGTCAGATTGGCGAAAGATGGGTTTCAGAGATCCCTAGGACTAGGATTGTGGATCTTGAAAGATGAGGCTTGGTGGATTGATTTGATGTGTGGATCTCTAAGACTAGGATTGTGGATCCCTAAAGCTAAGAGTGATGATTGATTTTGAGAGGTACAGTTGCATAAGCTGGGGTAGGAGAGACAGATGCTGGATATGGATGGGGGATAATGAAGATGAAGGGAATCCATTGAAGCTTTTTGAGAAGGGGGATACTTCAAAGAGAAGTACCACTAGATTTTCTATAAGACTGTTGGTTAATTTCCAAGGTTACCAAGAACGTCAAGGCCATGTCACCAACCGTCCAAAGGACTGACGGACTGACTTGAAACAAAGACACAAGGATTGCCCCAGCATCACACATGAAACCTGAAGGAAATAGCATGGAACCGACATTGGGTAACCCACAAGCAAAAAAAGAAACAAACGAAAGACTTGATCAAAACTGTATGCTCAGAGTGCCCCATTTGCAGCATACCATGATATGGAAGATCATGGCAACCTTGAGGAGGGAACAAAAGGATTGTTTGGAAAAGATACTTCAAGACCCAAAAGGGAAGATTCCAAATCAAAAGAAAGCGAAAATCCAAAAGAGAACCGTTTGCCAACGAGATGGGTGGGATGAGGTACAAATAGACCAAGATCAGACATGAGGAAAGCTATATCCTACAAGGATCTATCGGAGAGCACCTAAGTTGATGGATCTGGATGAGTGATGCATCTGGCAAGCTGAACTAAGAAGGATAACACTTTGGTGATAGGAGATCTAGCCAAAGGATGCATTGGAATAGCTAACCAAGGGTTGTGCCATGTGTGCAAGATGCTAATCAAGGAGGAACTGACACGAAAGCTAGATAGATACAATGGTACTAAGCTAAAGAGGATGTACAAGCTGATAGACCAAGATATGTTACAAATGTATAAGGTTGTTCATGTTGTGGTTTTTGTGAGATGGAAATGTTTGTGAAGGGTGGCATATCTGTAATAGTTGATAGGCAGATAGGTAGATGGTTTGCAAAAAGCTTAAGTGAAAATGGGGTTCTTTGTGTGCATGTGATAGGATACAAACTAGGATACAAGCTTTGGTATATAATACAAGCTAGAATATGGTACAAGCTTTGGACAAGATTTGGATATACAAGCTATGATATAAGGGATGATAAAAGATTTACAAGCTGGGGTACAAGATTTATAAGCTGAGGTACAAGATTTACAAGCTCTATAGGAGGTATTTACAAGCTTCATTAGATTTTGGATATTTGGTTGGAAGACCAAGAGAACAAGCAGATGTTTTATGGGATGGTGAGTGGATGGATGAGGGATAGGATAGTGATAGATAATGGATTAGTCTTAATAAAAAAGGTGCCTGAATTACTAGGTTTTCACCAAGGTACCTATCCAAGGCGCTTGAATTGCCAGGTTTTCACCATTGGACGTTTATTTCTCTTTACTATTTTTTTTTTGTATTTTTCAAAAGCTGGGTATACCAAGGATCTTCAAGCATAGAACTTCTTGAGATGAATGATGTTAGTAGGATCATTCAAGAATTCTCCTTCTGGTGTAGATAGCTGATAGGCTCTAGAGCCAAAGGAGGCAGTGACAACATAAGGACCAAGCCAGGTAGGTTCAGACTTGCCTTTTTTTTCTCGATCAGCTTGGACTTTCATATTTTCTTTGAGGACCATGTCGCTCGGCTGAAAGTGTCGTGGAAGCACCTTCTTGTTGAAATTCCTTTTGAGACAAGTTTTATAAACTATGAGATGATCATAGGCTTGTTGTCGCTTCTCGTCTAAGAGATCTAGCTGGGTGAGCTGAGCTACTCTGTATTCTTCATCTGATATTTGCCCTTGCAAAGATATGCGCAATGAGGGAAGTTTAACCTCTATGGGTAGTACTTCTTCAGTACCATAGACTAAGGAGTATGGAGTTGTGCCTATGGATGTATGGAAGGAAGTTTGATAGGCCCATAGGGCTGGATTTATTTGTAGGTGCCAAACGTGGTAGAAATCATTGACAACTTTCTTTATAATTTTGAGGGTTTTGTTAGTTGCCTCTACCTGGCCATTACCTTGTGGGAAATATGGGCTAGAAAAGTAGTGATGGATGCAAAGGGAAGTGCATAATTCTTCCATGTTGAGATTTTCAAAATTACCTCTGTGGTCGGTGAAGATGGTGGATGGGATGCCGAAGTGGCAAACAATGTGGTACAAGATGAACTTGGAGACCCAAACTCCTGTAGCTAAGACTAGGGGGACTGCTTCCACCCATTTAGTGAAATAGTCTGTAGCTATTATTATCCATTTATGTCCATCAGATGAGAGAGGTGTGATAGTTCCAACTAGATCAAGGCCCCAACAAGCGAAAGGCCAAGGTGGTGCAATAGGCTGTAGATCTTATGCTGGAGCGTGCACAAGATTTGCATGCTACTGACATGGGAGACACTTTTTGACAAAGTCATAGGATTTTTCTTCAATGGTAGGCCAATAGTTGCCTACTCTAAGGATTTTTTTTGCAAGGATAATACCACTCATGTGGGCATCGCAAAGTTCAGAGTGTACTTCTTTTAACGCCATTGCGGCCTCATTTTCATCTAAACATCAAGAGAGAGTATCATGATAACCCCGATGATATAGGGTATTAGCTATGATAACATAGCGAGATGATTTTTGGATGAGGTTTTGGCATTGGGTATGTGTGAGGTGAGGGGAGATGATACCATCTTTAAGGTAAGCATGAATCTCATGGTACCGAGGGGATTGGGGACCAACCAAGATACAAACATGGTTTGAGTCATCATTCACATAGGCAGGTGTGAGGAGCTGCTCGACTAAAAACTCATATTGCATAACCGCTTGGGGAATTTCCAAGAGTAAGTTGATAGTAGCCATAGCATCTGCTGCTTTGTTCTATATTCGAGGCACTTGTGTAAACAGAAGCTTTGTAAAATGCTGGGTTAGCTGATCAACTAGCTCTTTGTAGGGTAATAGCTTTTCATCTTTGGTTTGATATTCATTTAGGGCTTTCTTGATGATGAGCTGAGAATCATCAAAGATTTGTAACTCAGTGATGTTCCACTCTGTAGCTATCTTTAATCCTGCTATGAGAGCCTCATATTTAGCTATATTGTTAGTGTTAGGGAATTGTAGCTTGAAGGCTTTTGGAATGTAATCTCCTTGAGGTATGACCAACAATATTCCTGCCCCTAATCCATGAGATGTATATGAGCCATCAAAATAAAGTTTCCATGGGGGCTATTCTTCAATTAGATAGATATGCTCATTTGAAAATTTTGTGATCAAAGAACATGTATCTACTAGAGGCACATCAACTAGGTGATCTGCTATAGCTTGTCATTTGATTGCCTTTCTATCCACATACTGGATGTCAAATTCGCTAAGGAGCATAACCCATTTGGCCAAACAGCCTATAAGTGCTATTTTGGAGAGCATATACTTGAGAGGGTTGATCTTGGAGACTAGTTGGATGGTATGACTTAGCATGTAGTGGAAAAGCTTTTGAGTTGAGAAAATAACTACCAAACAAGCTTTTTCCATAGGAGTATAATTGATTTCATAACCAACTAGGGTTCTATTGATGTAGTAGATGGTTCTTTCTCTGCCGTAGTCATCGAGCTGTGCTAGAAGTGCCCCTAGAGTAGTAGGTGTTGCTGATATGTACAAGATCAAGGGATGACCAGGAACTGGTGGAACCAAGATAGGGGGATTGATGAGATACTACTTGAGATGATCAAAGCTGCATTCACATAAAGGATCCTACTTGAAGTTTTCATCCTTCTTTAGTAAATGTGCAAATGGCATACACTTATCTGCAAGCTGGGAGATGAAGCATTGAACGGATTGAAGCTTTCCCTGAAGAGTGTGAAGTTGTCGTAGTGTCTAGGAGGAGGCATGTCTAAGATAGCCTTGACCTTCTTAGGGTCGATCTCTATACCTTATTTAGAAACTATAAAGCCTAGTAGCTTGCCAGATGTGACCCCAAAGACACATTTCTTGGGATTTAGCATGAGATAATATTTGGCTAACCTATCAAAGACTTTCTCCAGGTCAGCAAGATGATCCATGAAGGTGTGAGATTTAAGCAAGATATCATCCGCATAATCCTCCAAAATGCTATGGATAAGATCATGGAAAATGGTTGTCATAGCTCTTTGATAGGTAGCCCTAGCATTCTTTAGGCCAAAAGGCATCATGTTGGAGCAAAAGGTTCCCCAAGGGGTAGTGAATGTTGTCTTATGTTGATCCTCTTCTGCAATCTTGATTTGATTATACCCAGAAAATCCATCCATGAGGGACAAAATTTCATGTCTAGCTATAAGGTCTACAATCATATCTATGTTGGGTAAGGGAAAATCATCTTTTGGACAAGCTTTGTTAAGATCTCTGAAATCAGTGTAGATTCTGATGTCACCGGAAGGCTTAGTGACGGGGACCATGTTGGAGATCCACTCTGAGTAGTCGATAGGTTGGATAACCTGATCAACTAACATTCTTTCTAATTCATCTTTGACTAGTAATGCTACCTTGGGGTGCATTTTTCTAAGCTTTTTTTTGACAGGCTTCATCTTTGGATCGACTACAAGATGATGAACTACAAGCTTTGGATCAAGTCCTAGCATATCCTGATATGACCATGCAAATTGGCCAATGTTCTCTCTTAAGACCTCAAAGAGGAGGTTAGCTTAGTCTTGTGATAGGGATGCAACAATGTGAACAAGTCTGGGGATCTCTAAAGAACCGATGTTGACTGCTCTAGTATCCTCAATTAGAATAGAAGACACCTCTGGTCAATTATCTTGAGGAGGAAATGCTAAATCCTCATGTTCTTCTTGTGACTCTTTGGATTGTCTTGCTGAGGGGTTCTCTTTGTTGCCTTAGCTAGTCCTGAATTCACCTTAGTTCCAGTTTTGGGTGTATCGGAACTAGGTTGGGGATTTTTTCCAAAATACCCCTTGGGATCTAGCTTATAAATATAGGCAGAATCTAGCTTTGTTTGCTTGTGAGGAGTTTCGGCTCCCATAAATCTCAGAAGTGCTTCCTCTGATGTGAACTCATCAATGTGTATGACGCTTGGTTGGTCCCAATCTATGAGTTGTGGATGGGTGAGTGGTAGGTCAATGAAATGGATGGATAGTTCTTGGAGAACAGAGTCTCTGAGGAAGATTTGGTCTGGGATATTGTCATAGGCTCTCTTTTCAACTTCCTCAGGAATGTCTTCGATTTCGACAAAGTCACAATGAATGTTTGAAAAAGAGTGACCGTTCTCATTGGTGCCCCCAGTTGTGGGTATGCCAAAGCCAAGACCTGACTTTGATTCCCACTTGTGTGCGTCGATGGGGCACTGCATGCCTCTTTCTTGGTCCTAGACCACCACCTTGATAGTTCCATTTGTCAGTGATGAGCTTATGTTCTTGGGGATACTTCTGGCTGAAGTGATCAAGGCGTGCTTGATTTCTTGGAGGTGCATCCTTATGTAACCAATTGTTGATATCTGGAGTGAGCTCCTCATGAAGAGGAATTTTTGAGGATACAAAGGTTGTTGGGCCAAACTGTTTGTATCAAGGAGGTGGAATCTCCTTAGCTTTGTAATATGTCAGTCATCCATGGGCATGTGGATCAAGTGGGAGTGCCCCAACAACAAATGTTTCTGACAAACTATACTCTCCACAACCTTTGTTATTGATCTTCACGGTAGACAGGGTGGAGGCAAGGATGGTTTTTGGGTCATTACAAGTGTGGGATGAGCTAGTGATGGCTGTGCTAATATCAATTCCAGGGCAATGGTTTGTATATGAAGCTTCAATCGCATTGCAGTAAGTAAAGGGTTCTGGATCGACATGGATGGTTACCTCAGTGCCCTGATGCAAAAATTTGATACACTGATGGTAAGTGGATGGAATAGCTTTTATGGCATGAATCCATGGGCGACTGAGGAGGATGTTAAATGGTAGGTTTAGATCAATAACATGGCAGAGTATTTCTTAGATGACTAGCCCAACCTTGATTGGTAGCAAAATAGTTCCTTCTGTGGTTCTTTCCAAGTTGTCATAAGCTTTGATGGTGATAACCTCACTGATGATATCTACCTCAGTATACCCAGCTTATTTTATGAATTTTAGGGTGCAAATATTCAAGGCTGATCCATTATCTATCATTACTTTTTTTTATGGAAAAATTGGATACCATGATGGCTATGTGAAGCGGAAGGGTGTGATCTGGCTCAACCACGGGTATGTTGGTGGGTTTGAATGATAGGGCACATGAGGAGGATAGGTGTCCAACAAGATTATGAAAATCAGTAGCGTTGATATCTAAAGGGACATAGGATTCTATGAGAGCACTGTCAAGGATGTTTTTGTACATAAGACTAGTGTAGAGAAGGTCTAAAATGGAGATTTGGGCTGGCATGTTCCCGAGGTGTTCCAAGATATTGTATTGGCTTTTGGACAGAGCTGATGATACTGTTGGGGTTGATAGTACTGATGAGACTAATGGGGATGCGATGTTCAATCACGCTCTTCTAGTGGTGACTACACACTCATTCTTTGGGCCTTGGATATTGATAACATTGACAGAAGGCTCTTTTTTAGATATACAACTGATGAGGCTACCATAGTCTATGTAGGATGAAGTGTGGTCACTGTTCTTCCCATGCTATTGGTTTGGCTAACGGCTGTTGGTATTGTTGTTGTTGGTTTGGATAGGTGCTTTTCCAGGATTTTGGTTGTTGTGAGAAGGAAAAGCATTTTGATAGATCTGTAAGCTTGCATTGGGAGAGGTTTGGTCACCAACGGTGATTTCTTTTTGATCAATGAGGTCCTACACATAATCTTTCAGTTTCATGCATCTGAGGGTGGTGTGACCTTTTACCCTATGAAATTTGCAGTACTCATTGTCTTTGTACCATGCAGCTTTGGATTGGCCTGGGTCAATTTGCTGTGTAGGAGGAAATTTGATGAGGTTTTCCTTAGTCAATTTCTCAAAAATGACATCCAATGGATCACCAAGGGGTGTATAGTTTCTAGGTGCAGGTTGGAATGTACGCTTTGGTCCTGTAGCCACATTGATGGCATTAGCTTGATTGCTAGACCCTTGAAAGTTGGGTCTTGGATTGTGGCTTTGATAGCTTTGGTGATTCTGCCGTTGGTAGTTGATAGCTTGTTGATTGTTTGATTGATATGGTGGGTTGGACTAATTTTGGGAAGGACCAACAATATTCACATGTCTCGTATTAGTAACCCCATCTATTGCAACGTGCTTTTTTTTGTTCCAATACCTAGACTTGTCATTTGAATGTGTTTGATTTTGATTGGCTTCCTTGTAAATCTTGACCACACCATATTTAATGAGTCCTTGCTCAAGGATCATTCCTTTCTCTTTGATATCTTTGTAGGTCTGCAAACAGTTCATGGTCATGTGGTGAGCCAAGCTAGGATGGGCATTATCAATAAACATTTTCACCAAATGGCGCTCTGGCAAGGTGCAAGATATGCGGGTGGTAAGTGTTTGCCATCTTTGCAGATATTTGGGAAGGCTTTCTCCACCTTTTTGCTTAGTGTGGACAAGATCAACTACTAATAGTTTTGTTTTGATAAGATGGGCATATTGGGCTACAAATGCCTCAGACAATTCAGCAAAGTTTTTAATTGTACCATATGGGATTCTATAAAACCATTCAAGAGCTGGTCCGTCCAAGCTTTTGGGAAAGAGATGCAAGAGGAAGATGTCACCGTATGCCACTTCTTGGTAGTGCATGTAAAATTCTTTGATATGTGTGACAGGGTCTCCTTTTCCTCTGAATTTGTCAAACTTGGGTATCTCAAAGTGTTTGGGAAATGGTGTCATGGTAATGGCTCTGTCAAATGGGTAAGGACACACATTCTCAAATGTGAAGGTTTTTGGATAATTTCCCTCCTGGATGTTCTTCAAAGCTATCTTCATGGCTTCCCATTCTGAATTAATGGGTGACGGCTGGGGTGCCCCCAATGTAGGAGTGCCCTGAGGTAGGTATGTGCTAGATGGGGCAATGGAATATGGATGGCTTTGAGTTATGGGATGGTAGGGATTGTACATGGCTTGGCCAACTAAATAGTGGATGATGGGTTGCTGAGGTGGAGGTGGCACATATTGCTGCATGTGTTGTGAGGCTTGCTATTGATATTGGATTTGAGGTTGGGATTGAGGAACATAAGCTGGCTGTGGGATAAATGGATTGCTTTATGGAGGTAAGGTATAAGATGGTTGTGAAGCTTGGGGAAAGGATCGAGGAGCTTGTGGAACTTGATTTTGGATTTGAGGAGTTTGACCAATATATGTGGGTTGTGCCCCCATTTGGGAAGGTATCTGCATGGCAAAAGAGGCCAAGTAATTGGTGGTTGGTGGTGGTGGATTTCCTCCTAGAAGTGGCATAGAAAAATAGTTAGTAATAGGAGGTAATGGATTAGTTGGTGATGGAGGTGGTGGGAATTGAAAGCTTGAAAATGGAACTAATGGGGTTTGATAGCTTGGTGGCTAGATTTGAAAGCTTGGTAGAGTGGTAGTAGGAGGTTAGGTCACTTGAGAGTTTGGCAGAACATTAGTAGTAGCTTGTGGGGTTTGATATCTTTGTGGAGTGAGGGCAGTAGCTTGTGGATTTGTGGCTGATGGCACTGAGCTCCAAGGACCTAGTGGAAATTATGGAATTGTGATCTGAGTTGAGGTAAACAAGCTGGGGGTGATGAAAGTTTGATTACTTGGCCCCATGGGTGGCATCCTGGTTGTATATTGCTAAGGTTGGCCAAAGATGCTAGCACTGATTTGGGAGATGGGGGGATTTGGAAGGCTGGGTTGGAGAGCAGCAACAACAATAGTGAAGGGAGTGAATGATGAGGTGTTTTGGGCAAAGGGGGTTTGGGATGGAGTGGTATGGACCAATGGTGGAGTGGTGGTGGCTGGATTGGCTTGCAGAAGGGAGATTTCAACTTGAGTGGAGGTTGGTACATTTGGGTCTATTGGATCATAAGGATTGGCTTGAGGCTCTTCTTTTGGCACATATTGAGGATAATCTAAATCATAAGAGCCTATTGGGAGTGGTAGTTGTCCAAAAAATGGGTGAGATGGATCTGATAAGGGAGGAGGTCTTCCAAAGTTGAAGGCTCCTATATTGTCCCTTCAAAAGTTAGCCATGATTGTTTCTTTGTTCTTGTCTATAATGGTGTTCACCAATACTGCATTTCCTGGTTGGTTTATGAAAGCTTCAATGTCAGTAGGTGATGGTATAGTGTTCTCTGGGCTAAAGGATGGTTGAGTGCTCAAGGGGAGCGACGTTGTTTGATCCAAATGATAGGGTTCCATTGTTTCTTTCTTCTTCTTGGTTAAGTGAGTGACGGGTGGCATGAAAATGTTCCTAGGGATGAGATACAACAATGCTGATGGATGCAAAGGGGGAAGGCTTTTCAATGCAAATGATTTGCTAGGTTGA
The DNA here is from genome assembly GCA_028749045.1 of Cupressus sempervirens. NCBI lineage: Eukaryota > Viridiplantae > Streptophyta > Pinopsida > Cupressales > Cupressaceae > Cupressus > Cupressus sempervirens. The sequence goes on from CM053788.1 coordinate 189,939,704, forward strand.
GGCAAAGCTATATGACAAACTTAAGGAGGATTAGGTTGGGGATTCTAACTTCAAAGATATGTTGCCAAAGCATGAAAGGTCTTCTTTCCTATGTGCAAGCTTGGTGGTGATTGTGTCAACTTTAAGGATAGACTAATGATCTTTTAGGAAAAACACGAGATTGACCACTTGTGGATCCCAACCTTTGGCTCAAGGTGATGAGGGATAACAGTGACAAAGCTAGATTACCATAGACAAAGCTTTGTCAGAGGGATAACCTCGGTGAGGCTGGTGGATTTGCAAGATGGTAGGAATGGAAAACCTTTGGCAAGGTGACAACAATTTTGAAAGCTTGGATGTGAAAATTAGGCTGTTTGGGATGCTAGCTAGGTTTGAGGGGATTGGTTTGATTATAAGGCAAAGACCTAGATGAGATGGATGAGCTAAAATGATTTAAAGGGATAACTTAGAATGGCTGGCTTTCCTACAAAGATGACTATAAAGTGAAACTTATGCAAGAAGATGTGGAAAAACAAGGGGGCCTAATCATAGAAATCATGCCTAATTGGTAAGACATAAGCAGGGTTAACTCCTAGATGCTTGCTAAATCTGATAGTACAATCTAACCAGGCATCCTGACAGGTTTCGTCGGCCACTTTGTCTTCTACTTTGTGGAGTTTGGCAATTTGAGGGCTTGGTGTTACTTCCTTTCTCTTGGCTGAAATTTCTTGGTATGCTTGAGAGGGCTTGAATTTGGCTTTGTGAAACTTCTGTTTGAGTTTGGGTTGTTCTGACATAAATTCTTAAATCTGTTTGGCTTTGAGAGATCGTGGCTGTTTTGCTTCAACTTGTTCAACTTTTGAAATAGGCAGTGACTATGCTAAGTGTGTCCTAAGCTAGGATTGACCAAGTTTTTCAAACATTCATTCAACAAGTAAAAGATCAAGCAATAGATAGGAACAACTAGATAGAAGTCTTTGATTCTCACAATGTGATACGTGAACCAAGGAGTGTGTATATTCTACAAATGTTTTGATCAGTCACTTCAAACACATTAACATCTTAGATGGTTGTCTACAAGGTTGACAGTTGGTTTAGCTAGGAGTCCTCGATATACCCAAGGTACGTGAGGCCCAAATCCGTAGATGAAACCAAAACAATGTCACACAGCTGAGAGGAGCAGTAACCCACTTCTCCTCTTTCAATTCTCAAAGGTATAAAGTTCTTTGAGGCTTAGCCCGAGTGATAGAATTTTGATCCCACGAGAGGTGTCTTTGGATTCACCTCCCAATTTTTATACTCCACCAGAATGCTAGAGTTGAGGTCATCCCAAGGGGTGATGAAATCCCCAAGTAGGCCTCCTAAAAGCTAAGACAAGATTTTGGATCCTAATCTTATGCACCCAATATGGCCTCGAAAGACGACAAGGGGAGAGAAGACTTGGATGATCTTAGGCTAAAAGATAGAGTTCTTTTCCAACTGACACTTTAATTTTTTTGATCTAGAGCTTTTGAAAACACACATGATTTAAGATGCAAAGGTTTAATTCCAATTTGAAATGCGCCAACAAAAGAGAAGTGATCGAATAATGAATACACCAAGAAGATTTAGGGTCAACAAAAAGTAAACTCGTGCACCCGAAGGCCCTCCATGTCAAGTATCGATTGATTTTCTTTAAGGCATTCAAGATTGAGTGTGTGTTTGTTTTAAGCCCAAAACAAAGATGTGTGTAAAGCTCAATTTCAAGCGCATGCGCGGAGGCCCTCCACATCAAGATTTGTTCAATTTTTATGCCCAAATAAAGTGTTAGCGAGACTAATGTGCATTCAAAAAATTTTCTATCTTAGAAAACCCAATAAAAACTCAAGCGAGTGGAATTTTATTTTTGTGGAGCACTTAACACCTTCTTAGGTAGACCCATCCCCATATATGGCACTGATATTGCAACCAATGGTTAGAATGATGGGTGATTAAAGAGGGTGAGTCCAACAAAAAATTCACTCAAAGTATTTTTATTTGTTTTTATAACTTAGAAAGTTTCTAAAATGTAGATTCCTTTTATGCCCCAAAAGATGAAGTGTGAGATATTGTAATGATTAATTGACCTTTTGCATTCAAGATTGGATTTTTTGTTTTAATCATGCATTCATAATTAAAAAAAACAAATTTGATTTTAATCCATGACACTCAAGAGTGATTTTAGCAACATGCATTCAAAGACAAGTGATTAAACATTCAATTTTTTTCATTTGAGCATTCAAGATTGAGATTTTGTGTGTTGTTTTAAGAACTTTGAAGTGCTTTGTTTTAACCTTAGATCATTCAAGATTGTTTTGGAATCAAAAGTGAAAATGACTCTTTGGACTTTGGTTTTCATTCAAGATTTTGTGTTCTAGTTTGCATGTTTTAAGCTTAAAAAAATGATATTCCTAGATTGTTTTGATGCATGAAAAACCTAAGAAACATTCAAGATTTTGCAACAAGACATTTGTTTGAAACAAATAACAAAGCTTTTAGGACAATTTTGGCAACCATTTAGGACTCTTAGTTTTCATGAGATTTTTATAAAAACTTTAAAATATTTGCAAATGAGGTTCATTTTATCCTTGATGGATGCTTTGAGTTTGATTTAGATTTTAGTGAGCATTTAGTGTTAATTTTGAACCTTTTGAAATGGAAACTTGAAGTTCTTTTTAAATTCCCAAAAATGAAGTGTTTCTAACTTTGCATGAATGCATCTAAAACCTTGATGTCACAAGTATGCAAATGATTGGATTGGTTTAGTTTCACTTGTTAAAAGATTTTTTTTTTTTTTGCAAATTTTTAGTTTTTAATGGATTTAAGTATGATTTGGGGGTTCATTTTAAGCACTTAAAAAAAAGTGTGTATGATTTTGCTTCCTTAAAAAAAGGCCAAGATCCCTCAAGAAGAAGAAGTAGATGGAATAAAAGAAGAATATAGACAAGAAGAGGAAGAAGAATTTCAAGTGCTTCATCCACCTATAAGCTTGAAAAATTTGCAAACACTATGAGATAGACTATGAGTTCCTTTGTCTTCTTCATGCTCATTTGGACCTACAAAACCAATTTATACAATCCTACCAATCACAAAAATAAGAAAAATTAGCCAAAATCAGCAAATGACATACAAAACTTGACTAAAAAAGCTAATGAAGATGACCCATGCGGGGTCCCACCGGGCGTGCCAAAATGTATATGCTACTTTAATATGTTAGAAACACCAAATTAAAACAATAAAAAATATTTGCATACTAATTTAACATATCTTCATGAGAGACAAAGTGAAGTCCTCAAATGAGAATATGAGCCATGGATAGGCTCTCTCAATGAACATGATCACTTGATGTAGAGGTGTGTCTAATAGCTAAGATGGCTTGATTATTTATGTATGCTCAAATGCTCAAATGGGCTTCAATGGAAGATTTTTGATAGATTTTGGTGAATGGATATTATGTAAAAATGGCTTCTCAAAATGGCATTATGGCTTTACTTTCTAGATTGTGTTAAAATGGCTTGGGAGAAGATTCCTTAAATAGGCAAAGGGCTTGAGGGACCAAGGGCTAGGATGCAAGGATGGGAGAAAGCTTATGGAAAGTTTAAATTGAATGAGAGGAGAGCACATAGATTGTGCTTCTTTATAGCCAATCAAGGAGTGACACATGTCACAGGGTCATTGGTTAGAGCAAGAGGGGTTGAGGGGTCAACAAAAGAGGCTCAAAGCTCATAAAGACCCTCATAATGGCTTGTAAGAGCAATGAATGGGCTTGTAAGAGTCATTTATGGCTTTGTGAGCTTCATAAAGTTTTATGGTTGAGATATTTGTGAGAGAGTTGAGATATTTTGACTTGGTTTGGATTAAGAAAGTCTTAAGCTTGACTTAGAAATGTGCAAATGATTAAGGCTTGGATTAGGCTTGGGTTAAGATTAGATTAGGCTTGTTAGAGATGGGCAAGTGGATGGCATTTAATGAGGGTGGGTGAAGGAGGAGATATTTGTTGGCTTTGGCTTTGGTTAGCAAGTCTTAACCCATGTTTAGGGAATGTGACAAGGTTAGGGGGGGGATTAGGATTAGGGTCAAAGATAAAGATTGACATTTTCTAGAAGAGTCTAGGCTTTGGATGAGGATGAAGACTTTCTAGAAGAGTCTAGAACTTCCTCGGATGAGGATAAATAAGATTTTTAGGAAATAAATAAAGTTTTATTTATTTCAAGGGTTTGGGTTGAGGAGATATTTATTAAAATATTTTTAATAAACATGCGGATTAATATTTAATCTTAATTAAATATTTTGAATTGAGATTAGGGGTAGGAAATGATGGGATTAGCCTTTAATCAAAATTAAAGAAGGATTAGAAGATTTTGGAAGAGGTTAGTGGTCTTAAGGAAATTGACCATGTTTTGGGTAAAAAATAAATAATTTATTTTGAGATTTTTGGTCAATTTATTAATTAAATAATTAATAAATAAGGAAATAATGTTTAAATAAGATTTAAACATTTTTGGGAGGGATTCTTTAATTAAATATTTTTAATTAAGATAAAGGGATTTAATGGCAAATAAATAAATTAATTAATTAATTAATAAATGATGATGTCATCAGGGACTTTTTTTCAGAAAATAAAAATATTTTATTTTCTAAAGGATTTTTTAGGTGTCTACATCTCCTACTTATCAATCAATGAGCTTAAGGGGAATTCTAATGAATGGTTCATAAGGCACAACACTTGGTGAATGTTATGCAAATTGTGTTGCAGGAAGAGTGGGTTTAACCATAGAGGAAACTTTATAGTTAAGTGTGCTCAAGCGAGAGTAGTACTGGGGTGGGTGACATCTTAGGAAGTCCATGTACCTCAACTCTATAAGAATCACCTAGATCTAATGAGTGCTAAGTGTTCTATTTACTCTCACGAGAGATGGGTTCTTGTGTACCACTACTCATGAAACATGTGATAATGAGATTGACTAAAAAATTACACACTTGAATTCCATTGGTACTATCACAATTTGACTTGTGAAAAAAGATCTAAGCCTACTTATCAATAACACAATTTTCTAGACCATTTGACCTATCCTAGAATATACATAGATATCCAGTCTCCATGGTGATAGATTGATTGATTTATGAGGTGCACATATACATGTGAGTGCCCATTACAATTGGTATTCTATGATGGCAGATCTAACATATGGAATTAATGAAACCTTGAGAATCCTATTAGGCTCTACATCATAACTAAACCTTGAGAATCTTATTTTGGCTCTACATCACTGTCTATCTCTATCATGTGACAATCCTTCACTGTTTTGAGGCTAGATTAATGGATTTACCCCTCCCACTGTTTGTGATGTAGATGTAACTTGTGGGAGAGGGTTTTAAAATTGTAATGAGTGTATATATGATGATTTTGTGTGCAAGGTAATATTTTTGATAGAGAGAAAGAACCAAAGACTAGCTAGGCAGTGAAGAGCATGAGCATGGGTGACTGCCCCAAGTAGAGAAGTAAGAGTTTTCTCCAAAAAAGGATAATTTTTATGTTTGATATCATCAATTAGGATTATTTTAAGTATTTTTGATCCATTTACAAGATCTAGAAAGATTGGGAGATGAGTTTTTGGGAAAGCCCTAGGGTAAAGGGCCTAGAAGTGAGGGTTTGGTGAAAGGAGATGTAAAAATGCTAGAGTGACCAAAAAAAAATTGAAATCCTTTCATTTGAGTCATATTTGAAGGCTATTTGAGGTTCTTAAGGTTCTAGCAAATAAGGGGATATGAGTTGTTTTGTAAATGGCCACTAATTAGGCCTAGTTGTGTAACTGAGATAGCAAGATTTGAGAGATACTTTCCAAAAAAACTACAGTTGAAATTTTGGTATGTTTTAGAATGAGATAAAGGTTATCTAGAACACTAAAGTTTTTGGGAAGGTCAATGGAAAATTTTGGAGAAAATTGAGAATTACTGTCTGGCAAGGGCTAGTTGAGTCAAGCTTAGAATAGGCAAAATTGGGAAAGTGTAAGAGATGAGTTGATGAGAGGTTGAAAGGAGTTGGAACATGTTAGATGGGATGTTTTGAGATTAACCAAGGTTTTGGGGTCATGGTTTGAATCTTAGGATGGGTTTTGGTATGTTAGAGGCACCAGGGTACACTAGGTGCATAGGTAGCAATGTGGGTGTTTTGAAGAAAAACTTAAGAGTTGAGTTATAACCTCTTAGATATGGTTGTGGAAAGGTATTACCAAGTTAGAGACCTCCTCTTGAACCCTAGTAGAGTTAGATTCCTTGGGTAGATTCTAAGAGTACAAAGGAATCCCGAAGTTGAGTTGTGATTCCTAAGGGAATAGTGGGAGGCTCTGCATCAGGTGTAGGGCTTAGGATCTCTTCTAGGGAATATTTAAACACCAAATACACCTTTACCTAGAAAGGTGGTATGATGAAGAGTCCTTGAAAATTCTTCATGAAGACCTTGAGTGCCTTGAGTACCATACACCATATATATATATATATATATATATATATATATATATATATATATATATATATATATATATATATATATATATATATATATATATAAATGTTATTTAAAAAGTAAAATAGACTAGTAGTAAATTTAACTTGCTTGTAAGTTTTGTGGCCTATCTACACCTAAAGAATCAAAGGCATCACAAGTCTCAATTTCAATAACCACAATATTACAAAAAATCCATCCAATAATCTAAGAAATCTAGAGAGTATTTCTTCCTTGTATCCCCCTGATAGGGAACCTAAGAGATCACATAACTAATAAGGGTAAAAGAGGAATAAATTTTATTCTATTTTTAACACAAAATTTAAGCACATACATTTCATTTTCAATTCTTCTAACATTAAATATTTTGATATATCTCATTGATTAAATATATGAATATTCTATATTAACTCAACAACCAAGTTCTTATAGGTTCACAAACATCACTACAAACATCACTACTAGAAATGTATACATAAGTTCCCATAAGTAAAAAAACATCATAAATATATGAGCAAGATTTAATTATAAATAATTGAATCCATTATTACAATTAGATAGTGTAAAAATCACATAAGCATACCAAGGAAAATCATCTTGATATGCCCATTCTTTATTGCAACTAAGCATGTGTACATATACATATTACAAGGAGCAAGTAATCATTATATATCATGTTTTCATATACTTCTAAAAGAATTCTCCTCCAACATGATCTCTATAAAAAATGGATACATAAGTATTAGATCATAGTCATGATACAAAAATATGATGTTGCAACATATAGTCACACACAAAAAAAGATGCAAAATTGGAATGTGTGAAGAAAGATCATCCAAGGCTCTTGAAAAACTCTTGAAAAATACTCAATGGATAAAAGACTTTCCACCCAACCATGGAACCTCACTACTCAGCTCCCCTAAGCTAGGAGATAACACAAGGCCCCACACCAAGTTCAAACATAAGAAAGGGGATAAAATAGCTATTTTAACACTGATAAAGTTTATTGCTGATCAATATTGTATCAAAAATTCAAACTGATTAGGTATTTAATTAAACTTGATAAACAAATGACAGAGAAGGAAAACTTTAAACATGAACAAAATCATAAATCATATGATGATGACATATTGGAAATGATAAACTTATGCTTAAACAGTGATAAAGTTTATTGCTAATCAATATTCCATCAAAGTTTCGAACCGATTAGGTATTGAATTTAATGTCATACATGAACATATCTAATTTAATGTCATACATGAACTAACATATAATATAAAATGATAACCAATAATGTCATGTAAATTAACAAAAATATAATATATTATGATAACCAATAATGTCATACATGAACAAACATATCATATATTAAACAATAATGTCATAAGTCTAATAATGTCATGCATCAAATAAATGTCATACATCAAATATAAAATGTCATTTATACATCAAATTTATATCAAATATGTCCACTGAAATAATATCAAACATATATGTCCACTGATGCCTATACATGTACATGTCTATCAACTATATCTTCTCCTTCTCACGAGGGGAAGGAAACAAATCTCTAGAGGCCTTCAGTCATCATGTGGAGGGAGACGGTGGTGATGATGGGGTCCTCCTCACATGCTCGCTTGTCCTCTTGTTGAGGTTCTTCTCTAACTCGAGCTGATACAAAAAAAGTAGAAATAAATGAATAATTGTTATACATTGAAATCAAATATATGTACACACAAAATTAATTATTTTCTTACCACCATCATATAGTCACTTTGCAAGTCCACCTCAAACGCTCGTAGATGATCAGGTGTGACAAGACCCTACAACAATTGAATCAATATAATCACTTATAAATAACATTAGAAATTTCAATACTAACTATTATAGACAACAACTAAAACTAAGAATTTTTTTTCATACTTCAGTCAATGGCTGTGAACTAGCTATAGCTGCAACCACTCCATGATCGACGGACTGTCAGAGATGAGGAGTGTCCAATGTCATGAGCTACATGTCATACAATACATGTTACATGTAACATGAAACATGAAACAAATATAATCAAATGAATGAAATTAACATGAAACAAATGTACCTCTACGAAGCTCGTATGATGTCTATGCTCTAAGTCTGTAGTAATTGTTGACAGTCCTGTAGAGAACTGATGCACATGCATAATTTTTTTGGTCAATCCTTAATATGATTACTTAATAAATATATTTATTAATTTAAATGATTAAATTGATACATACCTCTAGACTTGTGGATGGGGCAAAAAATGGGGCTGAGGGATCACTACTAGGCCCACCAACACTCAAACCCTAAATTTTGAATAATGTCAATAGATGCTAATTAATTAATCATTCACTATACATATAAAATGTGATCAAATTAGTAAATTATAATTGTAATTTACCTATGTGTCAATGCCAAATGTGTCACTCAGGAATTGATCAGTGATGAGTCCATCATCCGCACCATCTCCAGCATGAGTTTCAAATGTGCATAAGGATTTGCATGATGTGTACATGTGAACCTGATGCATTGAAGGCTCCCCCTCAACTAATGGTCTTATGCAATGGATGAGCGTCTGTGTCAAAGCATTAATGGTCCCTAGAGCACTGGGCTCTCCATGTTCCTTCACAACTGAAGAAATAGTCACATGCTCACCCTGTGGCTTGACCATAGGTGCCCTAACTACATTAGGGTCATGACGTGCCCCTGACCTCTCAAATGATGACCCCCCACCTCTACCCTGGGAGTCTAATGTATCAAAATAATTGAGGATCTCCCCAAGGACAAACTCACAGTACAATTTCTTTAAAAAATACATGGTGACCTCATGATTGTTGCAAGGAGGGACATCAAAAACCATCCACCATCTATCCCAAAAATTATTTCTAATAGCATCATGTATGCACCAATGGATGGGGAACCATTTAGTACCCTCTCTAACAGTATTTTTTTCATTGAATTTTTTAAATAATGCACATATTCTACCTTTTGGTATATATTTTTCTTTAACATCTTGATATGAAAATTTATTTGCATAAATTTTATTTGTTCATCCCTCTTAACCTACCAAACATCTAATTGACCACTAACTGAAGCTATCTAGGTATTAATGGATTTGAGGGATGATGCCAATTGAGCCCTCATTGGATTGGTTTGTCCAAATTATTTCAATTGACCAATGAGTCCTTCTAATTTAGTTTTGCCTCTTTCTATTTCATTTATTATATTTTCTTGTGTGCCAGGCAGAGGTCTTGCAATTGGTTCAAGCTACCAAATTTTTTGTTCTTCTTGGGGAGGGATTTGGTTTAGATTTTCTTGAGGGTTCTGAGCTTCTTGGGGAAAAACCAAAAAACCTACAAAATAATATAAAAAATATATCAAACAATGCAAAATGAAATTTATATCAGATACGGTGTGGGTGTGCTTGTGATCTCAAATTTTATCGGTGACGAGCTATATTGGCAAGGTGGGTGGTGAAAAGCTTTTTTTTCTCCAATTCATCTATGCACTAGTGTTGGAGGAAGGTTAAAAATAGAGATAAAATAAATGGGTTGCGGGTATGCAGCCCATTTATAAAATTTTTCTTTTAAATGAAAAAAGAAAAAGTTGTCACCTTGTTGGCACCGCAACTTGGTGCATATACCCTAATGCAAGAGCATCTTGGGTGTAAGAGCAATCTTGCATCAACCAAAAATATTTAATTTCAATTGTTTGAATGAGGGTTGTCTTAATGCAGAGTTGTTGTTTGTGGAGGTTTGCTACTTAGTAAGTCAATCATACAAGCTCAAAATGTCCTAATTTTTAGAGGTGGATGTTCATCTTGAATATATCAGCCTACTAGTTGAGACTCAATATTGTAATGCCTCACTCGCGAATCAAAGAGAAATAAACCTAACATGTTACAATGTTTACTAAACTATTTCTTTTATAATAAGTTTAAACAACATCAAAGTAACAATAATGCTAAAGCAATATATACACACACATCAAGTACACATAAGAAAATTATAAATATAGTTTACATTCCTCAAAGGTTCCTTTACATTGAGTCACATTAAAAAAAATTGTATTAATTAGTTTAAGTCTCACGTACAAAGTCTCTTGATAATAAAGAAGTGGCAAATACATTATCACATAAACAAATGGATAAGTATAATAATATGAAAGCACATCTAATGAATAACATCCACTACACATGTCACAAGGTATGTGAAAATAGATACAAGTACATCAATATACAATACAATATTCCATAGGATCTCAAAACACATGATACATAGATACCTCAAATGAATAGAAGTCTCCACAATAAGAATAAGAATGATAATGGTACAATTGTACCAACGAGCATCCAACAACTAGAAATGTAAGGGGGACCCAAATGGTAAGAAGACACTACCTCCTAACTACATGGTCACCTAATCAAGCTCCCATTCCCACTATGTAGGAGAGATAATGTATGATCCACATGCATGTAATCAAATAATAATCCTAGGAAAGGAATCATGATAGCCAAAACTACCTCAAGGGTAACACAAATTATGCAAGAAGAAGAGATAATCAAAATTGAAAGGACATTCATTCCAATACTAACACCCCATGTACCAAATCAAAATACAAACACCAAGTACAAATCAAATATCAAAAACAAAAAGATACAACAACTTCCAAATCAATGTCAAGTGTCACAAAAAAAAAACCAACAAATAACAACTATCATCAATAAAAGTAAACCACCAATCACTACCTCCAACAATAAAAACACCACCAATGAATAACTAATTGATCATTAATAAAAGTCAACTATCAATAATAAATGACATGCAATCAATGAGTAACAACTCACAATAAATACACCATCAAAAGTAATATCCAACAAGTACACCATTAGAGAGAAATATTAAAAAAATCATGAAGGAGACTCAGGCTACATACTATGGAGTGTCATCACATGAGCCAACTCTAAGGTTACTCTAGAAGTCTCTCAAGACCCTGACCACCTAGTGACTCTCTGTGGAACTAGAATACCCTTTAGTGAAGATGAGGAGACTAGTCAGACCTCTAAAGGTGTCATCTCTTTCTCATCCTTAGTCTATACAAGTATTGAAGGCATGGATGAAAAAAAATCTCTAACTTATCTTTTTAATTTATCTCAAGGCATGGGGGATGAAAATATTTTAATTACTATGTTATCACTTGTTACACAACTTACAATGAGCTACCCTGGCAACCATTTTGGGCCAATACCCCCATTACAAGCCACTCTCATAGACATGCACCTAGACTACAAAGGTTGCACATACATTATACCTTGTTTCATAGTCTGCTTGACTGCTTATGACTCACTTTCAGTTATACCAACTTTTGATAAAGATTTCTTGATTATTGTATCCATCTTCTTGTGAGATGCTTTCTCTAAAGATGCTTGATGAGTTGATTAGGTAATCTCATTATAAGTTCCAAATCTATACTCAGCTTGGTCCTTCTCAGAGTTCAATAATCACTGTATCCAATTTCAATATCTTCACTCAATTCATAACCTAAGGGATCAAAGAACATTTCTCAATGTTCTACTACTTGAATATAAGTAAAATTTGTATCAACCATAATACATATGTCATCTTTAAAGCTTTCTACAATTGTAGGTGAAATTATGAATCTTTGTCTCATTTCATTCTAAAATGTTTTCATTATCAAATACCCACTATCCAGGATTTTATCTACTGGATGTCTTCTACATACATTTGTGATCTTCTCTATCATACACCTCTCACTGCCCATAATCTCTGTGACTAACAAATATGGAAATCTCTTAAGTATATAAAAAAAAATTATTGATTAGTTCCTAAAATCTAAACATGCCATTCTTAGTCCTTTTGATTATCTTCAGGTTCTCAAGAAGTTGTATTCTTAAAATTTCACTAAGGTTAACTTGTTCCTTCTCAACACATATCTTATAAGTTGCATAAATGAATTCAACTGACAATTCATCAATCTTAGAACTTGCACATATAGAGTAGGCAATGATTCAACTTAGGAATCTTACATCATCTTGTTTAATGGTACTAATCACCATGGCCTTTCCATTATAGACTACTTTTGTGTAGCTCTCAACCTTCTTCTTCACAAGTTTCTCACCTATAGGTACACTACCTTGCTTGCTAAGACTAGTTATCTCATGAATAAGGTCAACTAAAATATCAACTACATTGTCCTCCATCCATAATTTTCCATCATGTATTCTACTTAGTATGATCTGAGTCCATTCATCAATGTCCAATTCTCAACAAAAATGATATTTGAATAGGTCTACTTCTTTCAAATGTTCAAATTCAGACTTCATAGTCATATCATGATTAAAGACTAACTCCATATCTTTATTCATATACTCACTCCCAATAGATTCAAACTTGTTGTTAAGATAACTTCTTGCATCTTTCAAAAAAACTAATGCAAAATTGGGGTTTTCCTCTATGGGTTTCATGGAAAAAATCTTCAATTTAGGACTCTCCTCATTCCCAACATTATGAATTATAGACATATCCATTTTTCTATCAAATATAAACTTTATTGAAGAAATTCTACGAATAAATGATAAAATACCTTTTTCTAAAATAGGGTTTACTTCAAAATTTCCTTATCAAGTCGCTTCTAAGTTCTCTATGCTTCAGATGTAATTATGATTGAAGTGGTAATCAATTCTATATTTCATTTTATTCATCAATTCAAACTTGCATTACTTTTATACTTTGCAAACATGAAAAAGTTGTCAATTACATTCTGAAATCAAATATCTTCTCAAGATCTTCAATCCAATCTTCAAATGCTACCCGAGGTTTACCATAGCTTTCTTCCATCATGATAGTGCTCCACAAAATTCTTAGTAAGAACATAATTTTCATCTTCTACTACAAAATTAACTTTCTCTATAATAACAGTAACTCTTAATTCATTCATAAAAATGTTTCAATAAGCTCCAAATTTAAGAGATCTTAGATACAGTCTAAACTTATCTCGATACACCTTTTCCCAACTTCGCTACCCATAATTTGATCTGTGAGTGAAGTTTCAAATTCTAGTGCTGTGAACAAGCTTAATTCAACTTAGTTGAATCAAACTCAATTACTGACTTTGATCTTCCTATCTCACCATCTTCTAACTTATCTTCTAAGATGTCTAATCCTTTTATGAATGCCTAATTGAGTTCTTCTTAAAGTTCACTAACTATATTTCTTTGTTCCTCATTGTCTTTCTTAGTTCTAGAGTTCATTTCATGGTTCCTTCTATCATTTCCAATGTTCCTTCCATCGTTCCTTTTGTTTCTGAAGTTTCTCCCATTATTCCTTCTATCTCCAATTCTTTTGTCCATTCTACAATACTTTGTTGTATCTTTGAAGTTGTTACATAACTAACATACTAGAGTTCTACTTCTAGGATTTTGTTCATCAACTGGTGCATGACAATTCTGAGTTATGTGTCCAAAGTTGTTACACTTATAACACACAATCTGTAATGTCCCCAATATTATTAAATAATAATATTTTTTTATGTGGCTAAGAATCAATGTTTTTTAATCTCTAGCGCCCATTGGTTATTTTTTTGTACTTGTCAGCTTATAGCTATCCTTCGGGAAGTTTTCCTGAATCCCTCTATAAGGCCTTCTTGTAGGTTGTTTTAGGCATGTAATTTGGATTAATTTTCTATATTGTGAATTCCTATTGGAGTTCTATTGTTTGCCATTTTGAAAGTGGAAGACCTTCCCTACTTGGCTAGTTTCAAGTTTTGATGAGATTCAACCGTCACCCTATTTTATCTATGTATTATTTGGCTCAATTTTGGAAAATTGGAGTGTCATCATTGTTTGGAAAATATTTATATCAATCTATGATTATTATTCTTCTAACTTTTATTGGTATCTCCAATGAAGGTGATCACTTGTGTACAACTTAATTGGAAATCTAGAAACTTGGTGCATGATCCATGTGTGGAAACATTATTTGTAGCATTGTTGAATACCTCCATACTTCCTCTGCACAACCTCCTAATTGCACTGTATGGACATCTTTCTTGTAAAAACATACCAAAACACCCTCACCAATCCACACTACACCGTACATTGTCAAACCCTTCCATATACTCCTTGTACAGAAATCACCCCTCATGAATGGTGGTAATCTTGCTCCATGGTACATAAATCTACCATAGGGCTCTATTCCCACTCTTGCACCCATACTATATCCCCAAGTTTCATACGACCTTCCTATTGTATATCTAGATTGCCATTTAGTGTGTGTAAATTATTTAATTAGAAACCCCCCACAAATGGAGCATTATAGTGGTATGAGAGTTGGTGATCTTGCTAGCTTGTCGATGATATTAGATGCCGCCAAGATCTTGATCAATAGGAAGAATGGGTGAATCAAGTGATGAAATGATGTAACTTCTAAGGGAGCTGACAAGTGGAAAACAATAACAACTCAGTGAAACCTTCTTAAATAGACAACGGCAGCTCTATGAGACCTTGGCAAAGGGGCAAGATCAAATTTGTAAGACCCTCTAACTTTTGGCACAAGGAAGGTCAAATGGAGGACACAGTGGGCATGGTGACAATTCTATCAATGAAAGGCTTCAAACAGAGTGATCCCATACATGACCAATGATGCCAACATTTCCTTGATGGTTGGAACAACCTGGGGAACAAGAGCCTACTTTCCTTGAAATGCAAGATCAATTTTTTCAAGACTGGTTCAATGCTAGATTTGGTGCAAAATTGTCTTTCAAGGATTATGTGGATTTGCAAATGAGGTATTCTAGGAGGTAGGGTGATTACAATGATGACATTAGACAAAAGATTGGAAAGATAAACTTATCATGCTTTGATGGATTTGGGCATACATCAACACGAGCATGGGTTCAAAAGGTTGATACATACTTCCAGCTCAACCCCATGCCTAAAGAAGAGGCTATCAAATTTGTAGCACTTCACATGGAGGGAATCACCCATGAACAATGACACCATGGGATGGTCACCATTGGTCATAGTTGAATCACTTCATATGCCGATTTCATAGAGAGACTTATTGATTTCTTTAATGGAAGGGATCCAAAACTTAACTTCAAGGAGTTGGCACAATTAAAGGAAACTGGATTAGTAGAGAGCTACATTATAGAATTTCAGAGGCTATCCATACTAGTGACAAACATTTTAGAGAGAAGACTTGTTGTTTTATTCATGGATGGGTTGATCAAACCCTTAAAGGGATGGGTGAAGGGTTTTAACTTTGACACACTTGTGGTAGGAATCAAGAAAGCATAGGACATGGAAACATCCACTTCTTCATATAAAATTTATTCACATGCCAGGCCACCCATCATTCTAAAGGAGAAAGATGACAAGCCCCCTCATAAGAAGCAGTCAATAGATGAAGCTACGAGACAAGATCTAAGGAGAAGGAAGCTATGTTTTAATTTTAAGGAATCATGGGAACCAGGACACCAATGCTTAGGGAAGGGGAAGATCCATTACATAGAAGTGATGTCAGATAGTGAAGAGGATGAGGAACCACGAGTCAAAGAAGATGATCAACATATTGCAAAAGAGGGAAACATAAATCATGCAGAGAGGATTTCTACACTTGTACATCGAGGAGGAACCATTTCTCTTGCGGGCACTCTAAGGTGCACTATTTTTTAGGTATGAGGAACTCTCCAAGGACAATAGGTCATAGTTATGCTAGATAATGGGGCCACACTTAATTTCATTAATTCATCACTTGTGAAATGAAGAGGTTTAACTATGAAGACACATGCGAGATTCCAAGTCAAGGTAGTTGGAGGAAACCTCCTATCATGTACCCATTTGGTCCCACAACTTAGCATTACCATGGGAAACCATATGGTGACCAAAGATTTCTTTGTAGTAGATCTACATGACATGGAAGTAATTCGTGACATCCAGTTGATGGAAACATTGGAAGAGTACATGAAAAGATTCAAATGAATGGAGTTTTCATTCAAAGTGGATGGAAAGAAGGTGATCCTCAGGGGAATGTCAAATGGAGGGCTGAAGGAAATCTCAGCACAATAGATGGAAGCTATTCTTCAACATGATGAAATTTTTTAGGTAGCACAATGTTTGATATCAACAAAAATGATGAAAGGACAACAACTCAACCACCAAAATGATGAGCTTCACACGGTGTTGCATAAGTGATAAGCATAATACAGCCTTGATCAAAATCCTTTCTGGCATCCCTCCACATAGAGTATTTGAGCACATCATTGACTTGGAGGAAGGAGCCAAACCCATCATCACTACACCCTACCACCATCCAAAAAGGTTTGAGGAGATAGAAAAAATGATCCAAGAACTCCTAGAAAAAGGATGGATTAGGCCTAGTTCTTGTCCCTTTGCATCATCAATAGTTTTGATTAAGAAGAAGGATGAAACCCTTCAAATGTGTGTGGACTATCATGCACTGAATAAGAAAACCATTAAAAATAGGTACCCCATCCCTAGGATCAATGAACTATTGTATGATTTACATGGCGCACTCTATTTTTCCAAAATAGATCTTCATTTGGGATACCATCAGATTTGCATGAGGGAAAAAGATGTGGAGAAGACTACCTTCCATTGCCACTACAGACATTATGAGTTCCTAGTTATGCCATTTGGTCTAACCAATGCTCTAGCTACTTTCTAGTCATGCATAAATCACATCTTCAACAAGCAACTATGAAATTACCTATTGGTTTTTTTTTATGACATACTTATTTACACTAAGACATGGGAGAAACATTTGAGGCATTTGGATGAAGTATTCAGAATTATGGAGTCATAATCACTATTTTCCAAGAGGTCTAAATGAAAGTTTGGAATGACACATATATTGTATCTAGGGCATATAACCAGTGCTCAAGGGGTTTAGGTACACCAGGAAAAGATTCAAGCCATCTTGGATTGGTCACCTCCCAAGACTCTCTCTAATCTACATGGATTTCTTGGATTGTGTAGTTACTATAGAAAGATCATTAAGGGGTTCTCACAACTTAGTGCACCACTGATAGACTTGACAAAAAAAGGATCTTTTCATTGGGATATGAAAGCACAACACACTTTTGACAAGTGGAAGGAAGTTATGAGTTCATGCCCAGTGTTGGCACTTCCCGATTTTAATTTTCCCTTCATCTTGGAGTGTGATGGTTCAGGAGAAGGTATTGGCGTGGTGTTGATGCAAAATTGTCACCCCATTTCATTCGAGACTCAAAAAATCTTAGAAGTAGAAAAATTGTACTCCATATATGATAAAGAGATGCTTGCAATCATGCATGCATTGACAAAGTTTTAGCAGTATCTTGTTGGGGAAAAATTTGTGGTGCAGACAGATCACAATAGCTTGAGATATTTTTTAGAACAGAAAGATTTAAATGAATGACAACAAAAGTGGGTGAGAAAAATCCAAGCTTTTGACTTTGATATTGAGTATGTGAAAGGAAAACATAATGTAGTGGTTGATGCTCTATCAAGGAGGCCTACAATTTGTTCATTGTCTGAAATTTCCATAGATTAGAAGGGACCCCTATTGGTTGAATATTCCAAGAACACATTTTCTTGCCAGTTGATGGATGATCAAGTACAAGATGATAGGTATAAGGTGGTTGATGATATTATCTACTACAAGGGTAGGATTTATTTGGTTCTCGAGTCCAAAATGAAGGAAATAATTCTGAAGGAGATGCATGATTCACCGTTGGATGGACACCTAGGATATCTGAAAACCTACAAGTGAATCTAAGAATGTTTTACATGGAAGGGCCTCAAGAATGACCTCATATAGTATGTACAAGAATTCTCTACTTGTTAGAAAAAAAAATCTAAGCATACCCTACCTATGGGACTTCTCCAACCATTGCCAATCCCTAGTCAAAAGTGGAAAAACATTTCAATGGACTTCATCACTAGGCTACCCAAAGTTCAAGGGAAGGACTGCATTTTTTTCGTGATTGATCATTTGACCAAGTATGCCCATTTCTTTTCCATTTCCACTGGGCACAAGCATCACAAGTAGTCAAGTTGTTCTTTCGTGAGGTTTTCCATTTACATGGTCTTCCACAAAATATAGTGAAAGAGATAGTCATTTCCTTAGCAATTTTTGGATGGAGTTATTTAGGCTAGCAGGAATGGAGTTGTCACCAAGTACAAGCTACCATCCACAATCAGATGGATAGACCAAGATTGTGAAAAAATGGTTGGAGGGCTACCTGAGGAATTATGTTTTAGCATAGCAGAAGGCATGGGTGTGGTAGTTGCATTTGGGTGAGCATTGTTACAACACTACCTATCACATGTCAATAGTCATGCCAACCTTCAAAGCATTGTATGGTTATGAACCTTCAAACCATTGTAAGGTTATGAACCTTCAAAGCATTATATGGTTATGAACTTTCATCATTCATGGATTTGGCATTGGGAAATAGTCGTGCACTGAGGGCTAAAGATTGGCTATAGGAGAATTTAGATATCAAAAGATCTCTCAAGGAAAATCTACAAAGGGCTCAAAATAAATAGAAGATATTTGCAGACAAACATCGAATTGAGAGAATTTTTGAGGTGGGTGATCTAGTATACCTTTAACTTCAACCGTATAAACAATCCTCCCTGAAGTCATCTAGTAAGGAGAAACTAAAATTTTGCTTCTACAGAACCTATAGAGTGGTTTGAAAGGTAGGATAAGTTGTCTATGAATTGGAGCTTCTTGAAGGGAGTCAAATCCATAATGTTTTTAACATGTCATCACTGAAGAAGGCTATCGGACAATGTGTCATAGTGTCGAAGGAATTGCCTCCAATTGATTAAGAAGGGAAATTAATTTTAGAACCAAAAAAGATCATAGATGTCTAAGAGAAGAAGCTCAGGTCTTGTACCATTAAGGATTTTCTTGTACCATGGAAGGATCTTCCTGTCGAGGATGCCACCTGGGAAGGCAAGAAAATTCTAAAGCATCGAAGTTTGCAATTGCTTGAGGGAAAGAAATTTTTGGGCACGAAGGACTATAATGTCCCCAATATTATTAAATAATAATATTTTATTATGTGGCTGAGAATCAATTTTTTTAATCTCTCAGGCCTATTGTTTTTTTTTTTGTACTTGTCAGCTTATTGCTATCCTTTGGGAAGTTTCCCTAAAGCCCTTTATAAGGCCTTCTTGTAGGTTTTTTTAGGCATACAATTTGGATTAAACTTTTTTACTATGAATTCCAATTAGAGTTATGTCGTTCGCCATTTTGAAAGTGGAAGACCTTCCCTACTTGGCTAGTTTTGGGTTTTGGTGGCATTCAATCCTCACCCTATTCTGTCTATGTATTATTCGGCTCAGATCTGGAAAATTGGAGTGTCATCATTGTTTGCCAAATGTTTATATCAATCTATGATTATTAAATTTTATTGGTATCTCTAGTGAAGGTGATCACTTGTGTACGGTTTAACTAGGAATCTGGAAACTTGGTACATGATCTATGTGTGGAAACATTATTCGTAGCATTGTTGAATACCTCCATACTTCCTCTGCACAACCTCCTAATTACACTGTATGGACATATTGCTCATACGACCATACCCAACATACCCTTGCCAGTTCTCACCCCACCATACACTGTCAAACCCTTCCATATACTTCGTATATGGAAAATACCCCTCACGTATGATGGTAATCTTGTTTTACCATATGGAAATCTGTTGTACAACTCTATTCCCACTCCTACACCCGTACTATCTCCCAAAGTTTCATATGGCCTTCCTGCTATATATCTGGATTGTCATTTAGTGTGTGTAAATTATTTAATCAGAAACCCCCCATGAACGAAACATTACACAATCTATCTTCTTTCTTCATAAGGTCTTCCTTCTTTTGATGTCCTTTCATTTTATCTTCTTCGATCTACAAGGTTAGTATTTCCAAACATTATATTATTCCTTCTATCATTATCATATTTAGGTTTCTTACAATCAATTGGATTATGACCCATACCATGACAATTATGACAATAAAAATCCATAACATGATTAAATAACTTATATGTACAATCTCTTTTCATATGACCTATTTTATTACATGAAAAATACTTACCTCTAAATTCATACCTGGTTTCTTTAGGAGATTCCACTTGCTTTGGTTCATCCAAAATCTCAACTTCCTTATCTTGTCCAACTTCTTTAGGTTTATGAAAAGATTGACTAGATTCAATCTTATCATCAGATTTAGCATTTTCTTTTGAATCTAATCTATTTTTGGGTTTCTTTACAGACATGTTAAATAGATAACCAAGACCCACCTTATCATAGGTAGGTATCTATATTAACATAGAATCTTCAAGCTTTTCTCTTCTAGAATAAAGCTTCTCAAGTTGATGATTGCATTGAGTTAGTTCACCTTTTGCAATAGTGATGTACTTATGAAGTTCTTCATGATCTTCTTTCAATGTTTCAAATTCTAATGTCTTCTTTGCTAGACTTGCTCTAAGATCTATATTCTTAGTCTTTAAATCATATTGAACTTTACTAGGATCATTCTTCAAATTCAACTTTAGATTGGTAATCTTCAATTCATGCTTCAAGATCTTGTACTTTGTCTTCATCTTTGAATAATCATCATCATTAGTTTCTGTTTCAGAAGATTTAGGCTTGGATTTGAGATGTTCAATCTTGTCCTTCAATTTTCCAACATATATTTTGGAGTGTTCATAACTATCCTTCAGCTTATCTCTTTCTTTAGTAAGGAGATCAATTTTTTTAAGTGCCTCTTGAAGGTTCTTCATCAACTGTTTCATATTCATAGGGATCGTACTTGAGCTATTAAGCCTCTTTTGAGTAACTAGGCTCTGATACAAATTGTTATAAATAAGAATTACTAAAAGAGGGGGTGAATTAGTAATTTACAAACTTTAGTTTCCAATTGAATATTATTTATTGCTTTGAACCATACATAAGAAAGTAATAAAATAATGTTGAACAATAATAGTAACCATGTACAAAGATAACGCATAACACCATATTATGTTAAGTAGGGAAACCCTAGCCAAGGGAAAACCCTAGTGGGGATGATGCGTACTAGATAATATACTAATATATATATATTCCTTGTTAGAGGATGGACCTTGTTAGGATTCAATGAGAAAATTTAGTACAGAGAGTCCCTATTAGGAGACTTTGAATCCCTGTTAGGAGATTTCAACCCTGTTAGGAGTTGTAGTACAATAGATGCAAGATGAACCCACTACCCAAACATGTACTTCCAATTACAAGAGCAGCTCACTACCCAAATAGGTAATTAGTCTTCAGGAATATAGATTCTTCCTTATTTTTATCTCAAATCAAAAAATCAACTTTGCATATATCACTTCATAGAAAGTTCACACATCATAATAGCACACAAAGTATTACACTTTCCACATTCTAATTTGCAAGATGTCTTTTGCATAAATAACATGCATTTTCAAAAAATTTTGCTAGGTCAACTAAAACCATAATATACTTTTCCAACTTAGAGTAAACATCTTGGATGTCGGCCCTAATTGGTCAAGTAATTATTTTGTAAATAAAATAATTCCTTTCCTTTAATTCCACTATCTTGTTTCATTGTTAAAAAATCAATATGTCTTTTTTGTACAATTTGTACTAATATCTGAGGTTATAAAAATCATCATCAACATGTATATTATCTCCATCTAAATTTTCTTGTTATAATATGATGTTAGTAACAAGTTACATACAAAACAATACGCTACTATAAACCAAATTCATGCTTAGACAATTTTTTGAGTACCAAAAGCTAAGTATCATTATTTTTGAGGTTTCCTATTAGCATGTACATCATGTGTTGTAATAAATGACAACAATTACAATTCTTCATTAGCCAATTGTCAATAGTGAGGTTTATGGTAATAGTGTGTTTGGCGTTGGCTTTAGTTTTGTGGCTTCTAAATCTGGAAAGAGTATTGGTGTTAGTACTAAGGTTTATGGTAATAATGTGGTGGCTGCCAATGCAACAAATGTTAAGAAAGGGTTTTCATATGCCCAGTCCTTGTTCAAGGGTGGGGGTTTGGAAAAGGCCACAAAACCTTTTGTCTCTCTTCCAATTCCCACCTGCAAGTCAATATCACTTAATCTGGGGATGAGTTGCTTGTAGAAATTAAGGAATGTACTAGGGATATCTCTTAAGGATTCTATTATTTGTCACTTTAAGGGTTTTTGGCCCACTCTTTTAGAGGTTCGTGCATGTATTTTGAAGCATTGGGATCCATATATTATGACTACTATTGAGATCTTCCCTTTGGTCAAATGTTCCTTCATTGTTTCTTTCACCAATTCTAAGGATAGGAAGGTCATCCTTTTTTATTGGGCCTTTCCTTGGGAGAACCACTTTCCTTTAGTGGTTAAACCATGCCATCTAGATTTTAACCTTGAAGCTAAGTCTTTCCTCAAAATCCCAACTTGGGTAAGGCTTAGTAATCTTCCTTTTCATTTTTTGGTGGATTCTATTTTTAAGGAAATTGGCAAAGCTTTAGGGGATTTTCATTTGGTTAACTCCCAATCTTTTGAGTGTTTCCATTTCACTTATGCTAGGATTCTGGTGGATATTGATGTTTCGAAGGGTCTCCCAACTAATATTATTTTA
Source organism: Cupressus sempervirens (assembly GCA_028749045.1). NCBI lineage: Eukaryota > Viridiplantae > Streptophyta > Pinopsida > Cupressales > Cupressaceae > Cupressus > Cupressus sempervirens. The sequence goes on from CM053788.1 coordinate 189,962,899, forward strand.
ATTTATTTAAAGGGTTCTTGGACTCAGTTACTCAATTATGAGGGCCTCCCTATTATGTGTAAAAAATGTTTCAATACTAGACATATTGTTGCTAAGGGTGAGATTGGAAAATCTAGAAATAAATGACCCTTCTCTTGATGGAAGGGTCAATTAGAGAAACATTATTCAATAGTCAAAATATTTGCTCCAGTGGATGAGGTTTCTAGATATGTGGAGTTGGAGGCTCCATGCTCTATATTGGAAGTTATTCCTTCTAGTCCTTCTCAGATGGCGAATGCTTCTGATTCTAAGAAGGATGCTCAAGTTTCTTACGGGGTTGGTCCTTTGTCTACTGGTAGTCTTGGATCCTTTCCAAATGAGGATGAGACTATTTTTTCTAGTCAAGGTGTTAAATCTGGTGTTCTTGGTGTAGAGTTTGGTCAAGGTAAATCTAGTGGTTTTGCTATTGAGACTGCTAATTATGGACAAGGTAAGATGTCTTGTGCTACAACTTTTGGATCTAGTCATTGTGTATTTTTTGGCATTGGTAATGTTTCTTCTTTTGGTTTTGTATTTTCACTTTTGGCTTTGGTGCTTGTACTTATGCTACTATTAGAATTGGTAATCAGACTACTAGTTTTAGCTCTAGTTTGATCGGAGAAGTGATGACAGCTAGTCCTTGTCAAAAGCTGGACAAGTTTCCCTACTATTTGAGATTCTAAAGTTTGACAGTCTAAGGCTATGATGGTGGAGGAGGGGTGGATGCTTGTTACTAGGAAAGAATCTAAAAAGGACCTTCCTCAATTTGATATGAATTTACGATCCCATAAAAAGTGAGTGATAGGGAACTCTTTATTTCTTTGCTAGTTGGTCAATTCAGAGTTCTTGTTGGTTTCTTTTTTGGATTTTTTTGTTGGTGCTACTAGACATATAATGTTTTTCTATGGTAGCTTGCTTCTAGTTTTAAGATCTTACTTGGGGTATCTGGTCCCTATATAAGCTTTGTTTGGATCCCTTTGGAATGTTTGGGCTTTCTTCAAATATCTTTTGTGTCTATGATGTAAAGGGGTTTTGGGTCCCCTCAAAACTTATTTTTACCTTAATCTAAAACATATACTATATTTTACCATACAAGTAAACATCACAATAGTTTCATTAGTGGATGTGCCTCCTACTAACACAAGAGTCCCAGCTCCAACTTTGGTATGTATTTGTTCTTTATTCCATGCCTCTTGTGTTTTTCTAGTATGTTTTAATTATAACTAATTGTGCATTAATTTTAATAATCTTTTACATAGGCTTGTCCTTCTATGAGTCCATTATGATTGTCGATGGATACTATATGTGTCCACTTTTCGAGAAGCTCCACTCACTCAGTTAGGAACCCATTACCCTCATCATTCAACCCTAGCATAGAAGAACAAGATGAGGTAATCAACAATTAGAAAATAAATGTAATTTATGGTCCTCATTTTAGTTAATATGATACTATTTTTGGATAAGACATCTAACTTAGCATTTGAATTCTTATTGCATAGACATAGAGTGAGCCATGTGGTGTCATTAGAAAGCTTCATTTTGATGATCCTTCTTCATCATAGATTTTCATAGATACATATTATGTAGATACATCATGTTTTTGTCATTAAATCACCAATTTTTGTACATATTTGGCATTTTTAATGCACATATCAACCTTCATATAGGTGATACCACATTTTGTAACTCTATTGTTGATCTGGAATATATGTTATATCTTGACATGTACTCTCAATATTTGATCATAGTTGATTGGACATGAAACTTGATATTTGATCTTATTGTTTCATTATGAAAATATGTATTTTGATAACAAGTTTTCACAACAAGAGTAGTCATCGTGATTACAGATTTTGTGCATTATTTTTAGTTTTAGATTTGTAATATGTTTGTAATGATAACATATACTAATTATTTAGATGCATAAAAGAGAAGGAAAACTAAAAAATGAGCAAGATGAGCTTGATAATGTTGAATTGATGAACCAATGTTAAGATATACTAGATGGATTTAGTCTTACAATTGATCTTTGATGACACAAATCAAAATTAAAGCCAAAATGTTGCAAGTTTTTTTTGTCTTTTCCATTAACTCAATGGTTATATATTGTTCTGCTCATTATTGAAGAGATATGGTTATAAATTTGGTCATTGAAGTCATAAACCTCAATATGTAGGAAGCCTTTACCATCACAAATGAGCTTGATAATGTTGAACTGATGAACCAATATTAGGATATACCAGATGGATTTAGTCTTACAACTGATCTTGATGACACAAATTAAAATTAAAGACAAAATGTTGTGAGAGTTTTTCCTTTCTCTAAAATTTCACGGTTATTAATTGTTATGCTGAGTGTTAAATACATATGGTTATAAATTTTGTTTTTGAAAGCATAGACCTCGATATGTAGGAAGGCATCATTATGATAGATGAGCTTGATAATGTTGAATTGATGAACCAATGGTAGGGTATACAAGATGGATTTAGTCTTACACCTGATCTTGATGACACAAATCAAAATTAAAGGTTGAATGAACATTAGAGATGGCCAAGGCATGCTTAGAGGAAAATAGGTACCATGGCTAGGGTAAACCTACCCAATTGGACATGGTGGAAGTGTTGGTTGATGCCCCTAATGAGAAGAACATAAAATGACTTTTCTAGACACTATTAATGGTGCAAGAGCACCTAGGGAAAGGTAAAACCCTAAGATCAATTTTGGTTTGTAAATTTTCTAACAAACCATTGGGGAATATAGACTAGCAATAAAGTCCCAAGATGGGTTTAGGTGGTCTGGTTTGATAGGTTTTTGATTAGGAGTCTGATTTTGTCAATTAGGTCTTGATAAGGGGAAAATTACAAAGCTTGCTCTAAGAGGCAAAATGAGGTGAAATTCCTTAAAAGGAGACAAGGAGTATGTAAAGGTGGTCCTTATAGGCTCTAAGGTCATACTAGGAGGATTGGTAACATCCTATGAAAATTTGAAGAGTCTAGGAGAAAAATTGCAAAAGTTGTCAAAAAGTTGCATTGACAACTTTGCAATTTTTGCAAAATTGCTTGACAATTTTCAACCATTTTTTGCAAAAAAAAAAATTGGGAAATTATGGTTGGAATTATAGGCTAGGATGGAGCAAGAATTCTATTTAAGAATTTTCCAAGTCATTTTGAGGGGTTTGAAAATTGGGTGTACAGATACCACCTGTAGCAAGACAGTTTTGTGAATTTGAATCATAGTTTTGGAATTTGGTTGAAGTTATTAGATTTAATGTAGAATTTTTTTTGAGGGAACAGCATCTTGAATTTATGTTTTAAATTTATGTATAGTTTTTTTTCTTTCAAGTAATTTTTTTATAGGATTTAGAAAATTATTTCTTTCCTACAATCCTAGTGTCTAGTTTTGTGTGGGAGCTATGCAATGGGCTATGGCTTGAGTGTCCTTGGTCTAAACACCATGGCTCTTGGATACCAAGAAATAACCTCTATAAATATTGTAAATATCATTTGTGGAGTTTTTGGAAGGCCTTTTGCTAATTTTACAAGCAAGCCCTAGGCAAGCAGACAAGCTTGGCAAGGTGCAAAGAGAAGATTATAAAGCAATTTGAGAAGAAAAATGGATTGATATAGATCAATCTTGACTTGGAAATGGAGGAGTAGTTTATGAAGGTACTAGAACTCAGAGGAGGAGGTTGGACAAGGATTTTGACACCTTTGGAGGAAGAAACACTAACATTGCCCATAAAACCCTTAAAAGTAGGGTTTTCTGAATAAGAACTGTATGGATGTTACTAGAGGCCAAGACCTAAAAAATATTCAATGGTTGGTCATGTGAATCAAAATATTATCATATAATAAGGTTCCTTGTTTAGGGATTTTGTGAGTTATAACACTTTCCTTGCTTCTATGAGGGCTAAAAGGGGCTTTGACAGCTACAAGGCCTAATTAGTTAATTTGAAGGGTTATGAGGGTAAACCTTCGAAAGTTGGTGCAAAATGATGGGAAATGAACCAAGAACCATAGTGGGAGGATTCAAACTTATTTTTGGAAAACTTGGAGCATTTTGGTGAAGTTTCAACAAACTAGGCTAAAGAGTGCATATTGGGTGAACTTGGGGAATGACATTGAGTTTTGAATTATTGGGACAGTTTCTTGGGTAAGGGGATAGTAGAAGGATCCTTTAGGTTAGGGCTAGGAGAGAAAACCCTATAGTGGGATAAGGATATCCTGAGAAGAGCTAGAAAGATCTTAGCTAAAGAATCTCTCCATCAAAGTGGTATTAGAGCCATAAGATTTTTCTTGTGGTGACATGATGTATTCCACTGAGTCAAGTGCATCTTCCAAGATGGTAACCAATGTAGAGTTGGAAAAGGAAGTGGATGAGAAGAAGAAGCTCTTAGAAGAAAATACCAAGGTTCTGATGAGCCCCTAGAGGAGGTAAAAGACAAGTTAAAAGAGATAGAGGATGCAAACCAAGTGAAGGAAGATGAGGACTTTGGTAGGGGTAAAGAAAAAGTGAGTTTGGAAGATGAAATCCCTGAGCCAGATCCTCCACTTGTTGAGCAAGAACCATTGCTAAAATCCCTCAATCCATTTAGAGGGAAGAATCTAGAGAATGTTTCCTTATTCCATGGTAAGATGGATGTAGAGGTAGTATTAAAATGGTTGGAAATCATTGAGAACTACTTTGAGTGTGAAGGGACAACAGAGGCCTAAAATGTGAGGTTTGCAAAGTCTAGATTGAAAGACCAAGCTTTGACATGGTGGAAGTTTTTGCAAGAAGAAAGAGAAAGTGAGGGGAAGAAGCCTATAGCTAATTAGAAAGAAATGGTGGAAAAGATCAAAGAGACATACCTACCAAAGGATTCTAAGACTCAGATCCATAAGCAGAGGTAGAATCTCAGGTAGAAAGAGCTTGCTATGGCTACCTATACTAAGGAGTTTTAGCAATCAGCACTAAGGTCAAGGGTGCAAGAAGAAAAGAGTATCAAGGTGAAAGGTACTTAAATGGCCTTAAATGGTCCATACAGGATGAGCTGAGTTTGTTTAGCCTCACCACTCTTCAGAGTCATTTTCTAATGACTAGGAAGGTGGAGGAAAAACTAAGGAAGAAAGGCGATTCTAGTTCTAAGAATAGAAGTAGAGGCAAAGACTTTAGAGGTGGTTCAAGGGGAGGCTCTAGTGGTAGGAATACTGAGCAAAGAAACTATGGAGACACTAAGTGGAGTGACCAAAAAAGTGAGACCAGTCAAAGTGGAGGCTGTAACAAAGGTAGAGGATCCAACAATGGTGACAAAGGTAGGTATGGTAATAGAAATAGAGGATCACACTTTAGCAACATGAAGTGCTAAATTGTGGTAAGTTGAGACACCCTACTTACAAATTTTTAGAGAAAGTATCATCTTCTTATGGGGAAAAGAAGAATAACTATGTCCAAGAGGAGGACAATCAAAAGGTAGGAGAAGTGGACCTTGATGTAGAGAAAGGTGAATACCTCATGTTGAGGAGGATATTGATTAAAGAGATAGTCAAAGATGAGCCTAAGAAGAGGAGAGCATTATTTAGGACAACCTATAGAGTATTGGGAAAAGTATGAAAGGTGATCATAGACACAAGCTCTACTAATAATGTCTTGTAAGAGGAGGTAGTATGAAAGCTTGGTTTGACCAAGATTCTACATGTGTGCCCTTACATGGTGACTTGGTTGAATAAGGAGCAAAATATCTTAGTGAATGAACAAGTGTGGGTAGACATCACCATTGGCAAGTATCAAGATAAGATCTTGTGTGATGTTCTTCCCATGGATGCATGTCACCTACTATTAGGAAGAGCTTGGTAGTATGATAGGGAGGCAGTGCATCATGGGAAGGAAAACAAGTATTCCTTTAAAAAAGATGGTGTCACTTATAGAATCTAGTCAATAGTAGAAGAAGATAAGGTGGGGAAATCTACTACCAAAGCCTTGCTCATGAGTGGAAAAGAATTTCTGAAGGACTAGAAGGAGATTGAAGGAGTAGGTTATGTTGTTATGCTAAAGCCTAAGGAGGAGGAGACAAAAAAATCCACACCTTTACCTGTAGAAGTGCAAGGTTTATTGGACCAATTTAAAGGCACCATTTATGATGGAGCACCACCTACCCTACCACCTAAAAGAACCATAAGTCATTAGAACAACTTCATATAAGGGGAATCACTACCTAACAAGGCTGCATACAAGATGAGTCTAGAGAAAAACAAGGAGATTGCAAGGAAAGTTTAGGAGCTGCTTGATCAAGGGCTAATTACGAAGAGCATTAGTCCATGTGTCATACCAGTGGTCTTAGCAACTAAAAAGGGAGGTAAGTGGAGAATGTATATTGATTCTAGGGAAATTAATAGAGTCACAAGTAGGTAGAAATTTCCCATTCCTAGAATAGAAGACTTGATGGATTGTCTACATGGAGCTAGGATTTTTTCCAAAATTGATCGAAAAAGTGGATACTATCATATTAGGATGAAAGAAGAGGATGAATGGAAGTCTACACTTAAGACTATAGAGGGTCTCTATGAGTGGTTGCAAATGCCATTTGGCCTTACCAGTGCACCAAGCACCTTCATGAGAGTCATGAATGAGGTTTTGAAGGATTACATTGGGGTATTTGTTGTGGTATGCCTAGATGATGTTCTTATCTTTAGCAAGACCAAGGAGGAACATATGAGACACCTAGAGTTGATATTGAGGAAGTTGTAGGAGGAGAAGTTGAAAATAAACTTGGAAAAGAGTGAATTCATGAAAGAGGAACTGGTGTATTTGGGGTTTTTAGTATCCCAAGGAAATATTAAGATGGATAAGGAGAGGTGGAGGCTAATTTGAGTTGGTCTACACCTAGATCTACTACTAAGGTTAGGAGTTTGTTAGTGTGAATAATTATTATTTACACTTTACTTAAGTTTACTTAGGATAAATGCATTATTTTATTATTTAGTAAGTTAGACACCTAGGAGTTTGCATACTCATATGAGTTGTCATGTTGACAACATAGGAGTAAACAACTCCAATTCAGCACATGGTGTCTATACCATTGGAGTTTGCATAATCAACTGAGTTGTCATGTTGACAACATAGTTGTTCACACTCTCAATTTAGCACATGGTGTCTACAACATTAATTTATGTGACACACCTTTGTAGGCTTATCCTCTCATCATCGCACTAACTCCTATTCTTAATGGAGGATAACCCATTTTTGGTGGACATGTGCTTAGTTGTGGAGCTTATCATACTACTAACTCCTAGATATTCTAGATGCATCATAGAGGCCTTTATATGCAGGCTCTCCTGGTGTACTACACAATGAATTAAATATCATATTGTTATTCTAATCATAATCTGTTGGTCTATTTCATGCTAGTTATTGTGCTTCTTGGTCTAAGGAAAATTCTTACATGGTATCAAAGCCATAGAGGCATCATTTCATAGCCATTGGAGACCGATCGTGCTTCACCTCTTTAAGGAAACCTCAATCAGATCCAGGGTATCTGTAGATATTGGGAGCATCTAGAGCCAAAGAAAACCTCACCATTGTGTCTAGAACATCAATTCAGTGAAAATCATCTATAAATTTGCCTATATTGGGTAATAGTCAAATTTGAGGCAAAAAAGTTTTGCAAACCAACACTTGAAGGCCCATTTTGCAAATCTGATATGATCTATTAGATCTTCGCATTTAATTTGTTTAAAATCTATATTCAATTTTCTCTACAACTATTTTATATTTTTTTGAATATTTTTTTAAATTTTTTTTAGGCCTAATAGGCCTATAGAGAATTTTTTTTTTGTAGGAATTGGGTGGTCAAATCCTAGCCCTGCATGGAATATTCCATTCTAATCCAATGAATATTCTATTTATCATTTGGTGGCCACATCTTATCAAATCTTGGCTGGCACTTAATCTGGCATTGGCATCAAATTGGTAAGAACTACATTTCCAGCCAAGCAAATCCTGACAGTCTCAACCTTGTTTCACCATTTGTGGGCTTTGCATTTTATTTAGAGCGAAGTTCAATCCCACCCCGTAGGTGGGATTAAAACCCACTGTAAACTACCAATGCATATAGCACTTCCTAGTGCCAGAGACAATTCTGGCCACCACCAACCTTTGCTCCAAGGTGACACCATTAAAATCTTCTAGTGTTTAAACAGAACACCCAATGACACTTTCTAAAACTAGCTCTGCAGTCACACGACATTTTTTGACGTCGCCACATGGCATGTAGACCTAGCCTCAGCACCTCCATGCGGTCCAATTAACTCCAGCCATGCAGCTCTAGGCCCCTCCATGCTGACACTGACAAGATACAATAGTCACAACATGGACTCCTTTTGCCAAATCCTCTCACTATGTAGGACTCTGTGTAAGCGCCATGTTGACAGACCCACGTGGATCATCTGTACTGTACACATTAGCATTGCCATGCAAGATGACATGTCATCACCAAATCAACCTCCACCATGTTAACCCTAGTACATGTAGGAGACATGTCATTTTTTTGTACCATTTTTACAATCTGTATAGGACACGTCAACAGTGACATCACCCAGGGCCTAATTTTTGCTGACGTCAACAATTTATAGTCTTATATTTGGAAGTTGTCTAACCATCATTTCTAGGCCAAATTGAACTATTGCAATTGTCATTTGGACATCAAATTTAACCTTGCATTTTGCTAATCAGGCCCCTCCCCAAATTCATTTTTGATTTGATAGTCTAACTTTGAGAGGCCATATCTCAGTCATCTAGGTTCCAAATTAGGTGCAATTTTTTTTATTTTGGCTAGGATTTCCTAAACTTTTTAATGGTGCAGTTATTTTATAGTTTTGGTGCATGGATTTGTTAGAAATTTTAGTTTTTGGTGACTGTACCTATCCAATCCTACATTTTGTAACTTTAAATGCTCCATACAGGCTCATTTGGACTCCAAATCAGGTTCTATTTTTTTCGAAAGTGCATAATTTTTCATCTACTTTCTAGATCTGTAATCATATTATACGGTTGTGTGGAAAAAAATCACTACTAGAAATAGGTCATTTATTTTCTTTGTATTGCTTCAAAATTGTTGTACATTGTAAAGTTCTAGATTTGAACTCTAAAAGGAGGTTGTAAACAAAAAAATCAAAAGTTTACTAAGGCCAAAATTGGCAAGTGCCTATTGTAATCACATTAAATATAAAGTGCCAAAATCTTTCATTTTGGGGGGGGGCTTGGGTTTCTTGATTGAGTGAAAAGTGGGGGTGTCTCTTGGTTTTGTGTTCCTCTTTTCTTGTTGTTATCTTTCATTTCTTACATCATGGGAAATCTTAAGTTTCCAAAATTAACACCTTATAACTAAGATACATGGTCTATTAAAATGTGGTGTCAATTAATGCATAAAGAAATTTCTCAATATGTGGATGGTTCCCTTCCTAAACCAATAGGTGATCAAGTATGTAAAAGTGATATTACTACTTGGGAATAGACAGATAAGAAATCCCTTAGTGATATTAGGATGGGGGTTGAAGACAAGATTCTCTATCAAACCATGAAGTATAATACATCCAAGGAAGCTTGGGATGCCCTTGAAAACCTATATGGTAAAGTTACTAAGGAGGATGTTTATAAAATTGAAGATCAACTTGTCTCCCTAGATCCTAAAACCTTTGATTCTATACAAGAATTTATTATTAAGGTGAATGAATTAAGAACAAAGCTTGATGATTGTGGTAGTTCTATGAAAGACGACAGGTTGATCTATCTCATTCATAATAAGCTACCATCTGAGTACTCCAAATTTGTTTCTTCTTACAACACCACAAAGACTACATTAGGGGTTGCCTATAAGAAAATCACTTTTGATGATTATGCTCAACTGTTGGAAGAAGAACAAGCTAAGTTGCAATCAATGGGAATTCTCAAGTTGTTTAAGTCTAAGGTAATGGTGGCTAATAATGAGGGTTCTCAAAATTCAGCTAGTCAAAGTTCAAACAAAGGAAAGGGAAAGAAGAAGAAGTGGAAGAATAACAAACAAGAGGATACAGAAAAGAAAACACCAACATCAAATCAACAAGGCAAGTCTTCCTCAAATACCAACAAGAAGGGGGACTCTAATCAGGAGAAGGATAAATGTGTCTATTGTAAGAAGATGGGTCATGATGAACATCAGTGTTTGCATAAGCATATTGATGAGTTGAAGAACATCATGAAGAAACACAATGTTCCACTACCTAATTCTTATAAGGAGAAGGGATCTTCATCCTCATATTCTTAGGGCAAAGGGCATGCTTTACTCATAAACACTATTAGTTATGGAGAATGGATCATAGATTTAGGTGCAACACATCATATGGGTGTGTCAAAGAGAGATTTTTATTCCATGAAACATTCAGAGGTACCACACATCTTTGTAGGTGATGATACTAAGGTGGAAGTTGAAGGTAAAGGTGAAGTTGAGATGAACAATGGAATGTTCAAGGATGTTCTATATTTTCCTAACCTTACCTCTAATCTTCTTTCATTCTGTTGGCCTAATTTTTCACCATTGAATTTTTTTGCATATTACAGTGAAAATTCAGCTGCTTATTTGAAATTAAGGTTGTGTTTTAGGATTTTTTTTTTCCCTAAATGAAAACCCTTAATTTCATGTTACCCTAATGTTTCTTGTGCTCCATATTTCCAATGGTAGGGTTTCATTTGTTTGAATTAAAAAATGCATGGGAAGCTTTAGTCTTTTTAAAATATTTTATTTTTTGAGTATATCTATTAAAAATTCCTTTCCCGACCATTTTACTCCAGTCACCTTTGTTCTAACCATGGTTATTTTCTTAAGTATTGGTGAAACATCTTAATTGTGGTGGTTTATTTGGGCTGATTGTTGATCTCTCCAAGATCAATGGTGGGTGCATGCCTGGAAGATGAAAATGATCAAGGTTTAAGTAAAGCGGGCAAGCGCCTTAGTGACACCTATCCATGATGATGTCATAGAGGCTATTCATGCAGTTCAAAGGGCACAGGTTACGTAGATTTTTGATCTCTCCAAGATCAATGGGTAGTGCATACCTACATTTTCAAGATGCTCGACAGATAAATATTGTGGGTATGCACCCTCGTGATGCGTGGCATGGTGTGACATCATGGGCCCACCTTTCTCAAAAGATAATAATAGCTCATCTTCCATGGTAGTTGTCAGATGAGATGGAATGCAAAGAAAGTGTTTCATTGGTCTGTCCAAGCTGACTAGATATTACAGTCATGCAAGATTTTTAATCATCAGATCAAGCATGGATCAATAGTACTCACTAACTCACTATAACAAGATGCTTGAAAGTTATGCATAGCAAGGTAGCGACTTGATGACATGTGTCCCCAGTCATCAATGGGCCCAGATTGAAATGCCAGCATTATAGGAAAGGTACATATGGGAGTAGTTTTGACTGCCAGCATGCTAAGAAGAAAACTGAGTCATGCCATATTGTATGCCACATGAGCTTAGCTAGAAATATTTGTGCTACGGGTGTAGAAACCTCAAAAATAAATGCAGTCGTTAGGTGGGTTAGAGCACAAGAGTTGAAAGAAGTCATTTCATTGGCCAAAGTAGATGAAGCGACCATAAAGTGCATATTTTTCTTACACCATTGATCTTGTTTTGATCAACGAAGGGCACTTGCCCACATTAAGAACTTGAAAGAAATTTAAGGAATGCGGGTATGCGCCATGCAGACATGTGTCCATGGTGATGTCACTATTCCCAAATTAGAAGGATTAAAGGTATAATCAGTTCTCACTATTGATCTTTCGAAGATCAATGGCTGGTGCAATCCTGCAATATGGAGATGCTCATTCAATAAGGAATGTGAGGATGCGCTAGCTTGATGCATGGCAAAGATGATGTCAAGCACCACTTTCTCATATTTTAATATGGGACCTACCTACATGGCAGTTGTTAGAAGGCACAAACTCACATGGAGTTTTCTCATTGGTCAATGCAGTTGAGTAGGCATTATTCATTTCAAATTTGGTATGATCATTGATTTTTTTTTTATCAACGAATGTTGCTTACCCGCAATTTGAAAGTGCAAGAAATCTAAAGAATGTGAGTAAGCGGTAATGCATTTGACCTTTTTTTCTTGGACATAAAGCTTATTTATTTATTGAATTAAAGTCGTCTGATATGGTGAAATAAATGAATGAGATTTGAAATTCTAATGCAACTTCAGGAAAATGGCTAATGGAAGTTAATTTGGTTCAGAGCTCATTTGTGTGATTTCAATGCTCGAATATAAATTATGATCTTGCCATTATTTGAACTATAGAATTGTAAGAAATTAATAGAGCATAAAGAAGTTTTAGAGCCAGGGCACAGAGATTTTATCCAGTGATCAAGAAAGTTGCAGTGGGAATTATATAGAGAAGAGGTGCAATTTTAATGTTGCAGATGAAATTGCAATCAGATTTAGATTTTTTTTCATCTGATTTGACTTCTCCGACGATTATAAGGATGAATTGAATGTTTTTGGAGGTGGTTGAAGTAATTGGTTTTTCGATAATTGCACAAGTTGATCTTCATGACAAAGTATAAGTGACATGTTTGGATTAGATTTTTGGAGCCTCAGTACAGTTTGATGATTTCTTGATATTTCTCCATGAGATATTTGCATATTTTAAGTGGGGGTATATCAGATATTTTGGCATCATTTATGGTTTTCAAAGTGTAGGTAGATGAGGAAGTTTAGTTTCAACAAATCTAGATTGAAGGCTCTTTCAATAGGACAAATGTCAAGTTCAGATTAGCGACCTAGAAAGATTTTCTCTCCTATATATCTTCCTTTTCTGCTCATTGTAAGGGTTCCAATTTTTTGAATATTTTAGGAGCATTGTGAGACTAGTCTGGTTCCAATTTCTTGAGTTTTCTCATAGTTGTGATACCATTTTCTTAGTGTTATTCTAGTATGAATAGCATATTGTATCTCTTTTGAAGCATTGTCATATTACACAGTCATTCTTTGTGTATTTTCTGAGTTTTGATATGCAGATGATGTATTATTTTCAAGGAAATTAATACAAAAGTTTCACCTTTCTTAGTTTCATTCTGATTCTCATCTCCTTATTTTGTGATTTGCAATGTTCTGTGCTTAAGAACAAAGAGCTTGGACTCAGTTGCAACCCTTAAGGTTGTATATCAGAATAGACTTGCTAGTGGAATAAAGATCCATGTAAATTCTTTCTTATACTGATGGGGTTGCAGGTTACACTAGAAGGATTTTTCATAAGTACAAGAGTTGTTATGAAGATTGATGTCTGTTTGCAAGTCAAATAGATAGATCATATACCTGAATATATGAGTATACTTTAGGTATCTATCTGCATATTAAGGTTTAATTGATGCCCAATGGATAAGGGATTGATCGGCTTGAAGGATACATGTTCTCTATTGTTGCATACCCGGTTATGCTGAGAAATCAAGCTTTAAATGAATATCAATTTCCCATTTTATGTATTGAAGAGATAGAAGTGTAGTTCATGGCTTATTTGTTGTTAATTTCTTTGGTTTTAATTAGCCACTGCAATCAAGAAGTTTGTCATCAAATCATAGAAGATATTGACCATTTCTGCTATAGGGGATAGTCTTGCAGAGAAAGTATCAAGTTAATAAGATAGACCCCTTAGGTTTTCCTACCTTGGCTTAGCAGAGCCTAAAGTGAAGTGAGTCCTGATGACTCTATTAATTGGTCCAAAACTAAGATTTAGCCTTGCTGAATATAGGATTTAGCTCATCCTTAGGCTTGTCCTTGGTCTTTGTTTCTTGGTGTCAGGTTTAAATCCACTTGATATGTTCTTTACAAGAAAGAATTCCAACACAGTCTACCAAATGACTGAGGTGGTAATAAAGTTGTATTTCTTCTAGATTCAATGATAGTGAAAAGCATTAAGAATGACTCAATGATTGCAATAGGCGAAGCCAAGGATATATGGTGGGAAGCCTCATCTACTTGACACTTACATGCCCTGACATCTCATTTGCAATTGGTATGGTTTCTCGCTTCATGCAAGAACCACATGAAATTCATTGGAAGTTAGCCAAATCCATCCTACATTACATCCAAGGTACACATACACATGAGATACACTATGCAACTAGTACAAATCTTCAGTTAGTGGGATATACAAACTCAGACTATGTAGGAGACCTTGATTCTCGCAAGTCTACTTTAGGATATGTGTTTCATCTTGGTTCCAGCTCCATCTGTTGGCAAAGTAAAAAGAAAACACCATTTCTCTCTCATTGAATGAGGTTGAGTATCAAGGAGCTATGTTTTCATGGCTTAGAAAAATTATATAGAAAGTTTGTAAGAAGGTTTAGTGAAATATGTGCACCTATGATGGACAAAATTAAAGGGGGCACGAAGACTAAATTTGTGTGGACCAAACCTATAGATCAAATTTTTGAGAGATTGAAGAAGGAGGTAGCAGCCCAACCTATCTTGGTTCTACCTAGTTTTGAGAGGCCATTTGTGGTGGAGTGTGATGCTAGTAACATAGCAGTTGGGGTGGTTTTGAGCTAGGATGGCAGACTAGTAGCATTCTTTAGTGAGAGGTTGAATGAAGCCAAGACAAGGTATTCAACATATGAAATAGAGCTTTCTGCACTTGTCCAAGCCCTCAAGAAGTGGAGGCATTTACCTCTTACCTAAGGAATTAGTTGTCTTCACAAATAACTAGGCTTTGATTTTTATTAACTCACACGAGAAGTTAAGTCTAAGGCACATCAAATGGATGGAGTGCTTACATTCCTATACTTTTACTATCAAGCATAAGAATGGGACAAACAATAAGCAAGAGGTTGCTGACAGTACAAGAAGTCAAGTTATAGAGCATTGGCTTAGATGGCTTCAAAGACCTATATGAGGAGGACACTGATTTCGTAGAGGCCTATAAGGTACATGTAATGATTTTGCTAATTATTTCTAGAGTGATTTTGTTGAATACACATTATAGAATGGGCTATTTTTCAAAGGATAATAGTTGTGCATCCCAATGGGATCCATGAGAGAGAGTCTCATACAAGAGAAGAACAATGGGAGCATGAGTGGGAACTTTGGTCTTAATATGACTTTGGATCTTGTGGAAAGATTATATTACTAGCCTAGAATGTAGAGAGATGTTAGGAGGTATGTGAAGCAATGTACTATATATCAAAAGGAAAAGGGAACTTCATCTAATGCATGACTCTACCAACCTCTCCCTATTCCAAATAGGCCTTAGGAATGCATCAATATGGACTTATAAGTGGGATTACCAAGGACTAGGATAGGGATGGAAAATGTCTTTGTGATAGTAGATAGGTTCAACAAAATGAGCCACTTGATACCATGCAAGACAACACATGAAGCAAGCAATGTTACCAATCTATTCTTTAGGGAAGTGGTTATGATACATGGCTTGCCAAGGAGAATAGTAGTTGATAGGGATGTCAAGTTTATGGGGCACTTTTGGAAGACCTCATGGAAAAGGCTTGGAACAAATTTAGCACATAGATCTACCTACCATCATCAAATTGATGGTCAAATAGAGGTAATATACAGGGTATTGGGTAACCTATTAAGGTGTCTTACCAAGGAGTATGGGAAAAGTTGGAAACAAGTTATTCCTCAAGTTGAGTTTGCATACAATGATAGAAAGAATGGGACAATAGGGATAAGTTCTTTCCATGTGGCATATGGTACTCACCCAAGAGGTATAATGGAGCTGAAGGATCTACCTTCACATGACAAGATTAGTGGAAAAATTGATGACTTTGTGCAATCAATGAAGGAGGTACATGACCAAGTAAAGAAAAATTTGATGGAAGCCAATCAAAAATTGAAGGAGAATAAAAATGAAGGGAGGAGAGAGTTTTAGTTTCAAGTGTGAGACTTGGTGATGGTGTATCTCAAAAAGGATAGGTTACAAAAAGGAATCCCTAGCAAGTTGCAGATGAGGAGAATTGGGCCATGCAAAATTCTTGAGAAGTATAGACCCAATGCCTACAAGATAGACCTACCCAAGGATATGGCTCTCTCCCCAATTTTAAATGTGAAAGACCTAGTACCTTACAAAGGTCCTATTTTGGATGACATAGAGTATCAAGATGAGTTAAACAAAGTAGTTACAGACATGAAGGTACTTGAAAAGAAGCAACCACATGTTGAGAAGATCTTGGATTCTAGAGTAAAGATGAGCACCAGAAACAAGGTCTACAAGGAACATTTGGTAAAATAGATTTACCTAAGGCTGAGGCAACTTGGATTGCTGAAAGTGAGTTTAAGAAATTAGGCATAGGTGAGGGACTCCTATCTCTCACAGTACCTTAGGTTTCTTCATGCAGGAGGAGAATGGTGCAGGAGCACCTAGGAAAAGGTAAAACCCTAAGCACAATTTTGGTTTGTAAATGGCTAACCAACCACTAGGGAATAATGACTAGCAATAAAATACCAAGATTTCTTTAGGTGGTTTGGTTTGATAGGTTTTTGATTAGGAGTTTGAGTTTTTCAATTAGGTCTTGATAAGGGGAAAATTGCAAAAGTTGTTCTAAGAGGTAAAATGAGGCAAAATGCTTAAAATGAGATAAGGAGTATGTAAAGGTGGTCCTTAGAGACTCTAAGATCATCCTAGGAGGATTGGTAACATTGTATGCAAATTTGAAGAGTCTAGGAGCAAAATTGCAATAGTTGTCAAAAATTTGCAATGACAACTTTGCAATTTTTGCAAAATTGCTTGACAACTTTTAGGAAGTTTTTGTAAAATCAATGAATTGGGTAGTTATGGTTGGAACTATATGCTAGGATGGAGTAGGAATTCTGTTCAATACTTTTTAAAATCATTTTGAGGGGTTGGAAAATTGGGTGTACGGATACCACATGTAGCAAGACAATTTTGTCAATCTGAATCACACTTTTGGAATTTGGTTGAAGTTCTTGAATTGAATGTAGAACTATTTTTCAAGGAATGACATCTTGAATTCATGTTTTGAATCTGTGTATAGTTTATTTTTTCTTTCAAGTAACTTTTTGATAGGATTTAGAAAATTATTTGTTTCCTATGATTCGATGTCCAGTTTTGTGTTGCAGCTATGGAATGGGCTATGGCTTGAGATTCCTTGTTCTAAACACCATGGCTCTTGGATACCAAGAAATAGTCTCTATACATATTATAAATATGGTTTGTGGAGTTTGTGGAAGGCCTCTTTCTAATTTTTCAAGCAAGCCCTAGGTAAGCAGACAAGCTTGGCAAGGTGCAAAGAGAAGCTTGTAAAGCAAATCTTGACTTGGAAATGTAGGAGTAGTGTATGAAGGTAGTAGAAATTGAAGAAGGAGGTTGGACAAGGAGTTTGACACCTGTGGAGGAAGAAACACTAACATTGTCCGTAAAACCCTTAAAAGTAGAGTTTATGAATCCGTACTATATGGACTGTTGGAAATATTCAAGACTATGCTAAGTTACTAAGAGGGGAGGGGTGAATCAGTAACTTCTAGAATTTCAACTCTTAATTCAACAATCCAATTAGCATTTAATTCATCACATATAATCTGATCTAATTGCATGCATAAGAAATCGAAAACATGAAAGCATTCATAATACCGTGACACAAAGATTTGGTGACCCAGAAACCTTCCAAATAGAAAGTAAAACTGAGGTGGGGATGATACCCACAACTTTAGTACTATAGTATAAAGTTAGCATGTTAAAGCTTACATTGATCACTTATGATGATCTACCCTATTAGGAGCAATGAGGACTACTAGGTCCACCTTGTGAAAGGGTTTACAAACATACAATTAAGTATGGACTCAGTAAAGATATTTACAAAGGATTGTTAGGTCTACCTTGTGAAAGGATTTGACTGATCCACCTGCTAAGATGAAATAGTAGATGATCTCTGATTTACAACTTGGTTTGTTGAATGAGATTCCTTTATGTATTCATCACCTTATTGTGATAGATATGTCTTTGCTGCTCCTTATACTATTGCAAGCTTTTCAATTTTCTCTTTCCGCTCTTCTTTGATGATAACATTGATTTCATGCTCATTCTCTTACTTTTTCACACTTTGGATGTGATAAAATACATTACATATATTTCAATCCAATTATACAAATTACAAAGTCAACCACAATACAAGTTACCACAAATATTACAAAGTCAGCCCATATGAAGATATTTGGGTTCTAAAGACTTACTCGATGAGGTTTTGATACTTGACATCCACTATCAATGCTCGGCATCATCATGCACTTGGTAGACATAGAAGCTCAGTCCATACTGATCACTCCAAGTAGTCTCGAACTTAGTCTGCACTGGTGACTTGGTAGATACTGTGAAACTTGTCATATAAACTAAGTCTCTTGATTTACATTGTATGACTTAGTAAACACTATCACTTTGAGCTTGGTATAAACTGAGTCTTTGGGTTAATGCTAAGTAGCTCGGTTAACACTAGACTTGCATGACATGCACTACAAACTTGGTGAACACTGCACAGCTTGGCTTGCACTAGTAAACTTGGCATACACTGAGATGCATGGTTTACACTGCTGATCTTCATTATAATTGTGACTGCTCAGTAACCATTGAGATTTGTCCAAAGGACTCAGTAGCAACTATAGAACTCAGTGATAATTGAAATACTTGGAAAACACTAATAGTTTTACAAAGAGCTTGGTAGCTATATACGATCTGAATAAGTGTGTGTCACTAATAACAAACTTGACTGATATGTCAACACAAATGTTACTGGAGCCAAAGACCTACAAAATCTTCAAGGGTTGATCATTTGAAACAAAAGACTAGCATATACTAAGATACCTTGTTAAGGGATTTTGTGAGTTATAACACTTTGCTTATTTCTACGAGGGTTAAAAGGGGCTCTTAGGGCTACAAGGCCTAACTAGTCAATTTGAAGGGTTATGAGGGTAAACCTTGGAAATTTGGTACAAAATGAGGGGAAATGAACCAAGAACCATAGTGGGAGGGTTCAGACTTTTTTTTGGAACACTTGGAGCACTTTGGTGAAGTTTTAGCAAACTAGGCCAAAGAGTGCATATTGGGTGAACTTGGAGAATGACATTGAGTTTTGAATTGTTGGGAGAGTTTCTTGGGTAAGGGGATAGTAGAAGGATCCTCTAGGTTAGGGTTGGGAGAGAAAACCCTACAGTGGGCTAAGGGTAGCCTAAGAAGAGATAGAAATATCTTAGTTGAATAAACTCCCCATCAATTAACTAAGTGCATCTAATGAGTATGTACTATGAAGCCTTAATTTGCAAGAAATAACAAGTTAAAGTTTGGCATTTTTTTCCCTGAAAGAACATAAGGGACATTGCCGGTAGGGTATGCCAACAAGAATTTTTGGGTGACTAGAGTAAAAGAGCTACCATGCCTAGGGTAAACCTAATCGATTAAACATGAAGGTAGCATCAGTACATGTCTAAAATAAGAAGAACGTGATGTGACTTAGTTGGTCATTATTTACTAAGGGTTACTAAGCAACATTGGGCATCAATCTTTGAATGGGCATACCCTAGAGCTCATGTGAAGTATTAATGAGTGATCAAGTGCTATTGGATTGCATTATTGAATCCTATAATAACCTATCTCAAGTTTAGGAGATCCTACTTTCTTTGGATTTGGCATCCCATTCTCGCCTAATGCCAAAAGTTGCAGTGTTGCTTAGTTCAAATGAACAAAGTTGTATTTCTTTCAAGTTGTTCTTATGGGATCAAATTTTTTTCTCCATTAGCTTTGGTTGGCCGAGTAAACACTAGTTCCAACCTTGTTTTAGCCATAGAGTCCCTCAGACATTATCAACTATTCCAAGGAAAAAAGAATATGATATTGCAATCATAAACAACCATCCTATAAAGAGAGATCCAATAACATTTTTAAATGAAGGAGATGGATGATAAGAGAAACAATTATTTTCTTGATAAAATTATTAAGCTTAGGCTTGATGAAGCTTGTTTGTGGATAAGGGATTTCTTCAAGTTCAATAATTTGACCATTGAGGCAAACGAGAAGGAGAGGTTTTCTAGCTTGGAAGGTTTTCTAGCTTGGAAGGTAGTCTATTGGAAATCTTTGATAAGCATGACCAAAAAACATTGAGGAAACCCAAATTTGGCATTAGAACAAAGGGCATTAAGGTGGCCTCATGAGCTTAGAAGAATCAAGGAGTGAATGATACAATCTATAGTTGGAGACAGTATAAGAGCTCGCACACTAGGTCATAATGACTCTTCTAGCAAAGTTGTTGGAGGGGCAGTTGGCCAATCATCAAAACTAGATTCTAGCTTGTTCCAAATACTAAAGTTTTATTTTATTTCAAATTTTGATTCTCAATAGTTCTTTGTCTTTAGTTTCTAAATTTCCTAAGGTGTTTTTGTTCTAGTTAGCATAAAATTTGTTATTTTGATGAGGAAATTGTTGGGGTAGCTAGTAACTATTACTTCTAGATAATTAGCCATTTTTGTATGAATAGGTTTAGAGGCATTAAGATTCTTAATACTAAATACATTGATGGATCTTAAGCCTTTTACTAATAAAAATAATATTGCTATATATTCAAATATAAGTCTTCGTAATATAATAATAATTCTTATTTTTCACTAATGATGGATAATCTTAAGCCTTTAACTGATAAGAATAATATTGCTATATATTCAAATATAACTCTCAATAATATAATCATAATTCTTAGTTTTCCTAAGAAATAACTACCTGAGTAAAAAAGTAATACATTAGCATTACATTTGTCATAAGTGCAAGACTATTAAAACATCTATAATTATCTATTTTGAAGAAATGTTTTCACTCATTTTTCTCTTTTACGAGCTATCATATGCAAGCAATGCATTCTTAAGAATAAATATAAAATTTGATATTGAAAATTTGTGATATTATATTTTTTTTTAAATATTTGATTGTGTGAGTTTTTTAAAAATGTTTTCAATAAAAGAATATGGTTAGAATCCCGTTCAACCCTTTTCTTCTCTACGATTTCACATGTTTTACTTTTATGGATCTCACTTGTTTTTTATATATTGAATGCAATTTAGAGTCCTAGCTTGCACTTGCATTGGATTTGGCTCTTGGTGTTTTCTTAATTATTGGATAAATAATTGTCTTCATATGAGTTTTGGTGTAATCACAATGTTCTAGATTTGAGATTCACAATGACAAAAAACATTAGTATTGATAGAATCTCTCTAGATGCAATCTTTCCTTTTCTGCATTCTTTTTGTATCAGGCAATCATTAGAGTTTTTCTTTTCTGATTTTTTTCTCAAATACCATTTTTGAACCCGTTATTATTAATATAACTATAAAATTTTGCCAAAAATATCTTATTAAAATTTGGTTCTTTTCCATTATATTTATTAATTTCTAATTTTCTATTTATAATTTAATATAGATTTAGTTCATGACACATCACAATTAAATTAAGTTTTCCCTCTATATAATGTAAAATTTACGCAAGCTGATCAATAACCGATGGAAGAAGAGAGTTTTATAGATTGAAAAGGCTTTTAAATATATTGTTCACAAAATTTATTGAAAAATGTTCATCATTCACAGACAGTGGATTCATGTGAAGGACTATTGACAGTAGATAATGTTGATTAAATATTAAACAATTTCTATTGCTTCCACATTTTGGTACATTTTAATTTTAATAATTTCATCAATTATATCACTCACATTCAACCGCATAAATATTTTGCATGTTTGGGCATGGCAAACATTCATCCTGTAGATTTGGTCCATTCAATGCAATAGTCAGGTTACCAATATTTTAAACAATAAATAAGAGCGCAATATGGTAAGAAATATTGCTTTTTTAGAATAAAGGTTAACATTTTTTTTTGAGTTTTTGGTATTAGATCATTGGAATAATTTTTAAGTTTATTATAATTAAAATGGAGATTTCATTATCTCCAGTTTCAAATTCAAATTGAAGATAATGGTATCTTCTGATATGATGTGAGCATGATTTCATCATACAAATTTATGTAGCCATGCTTTTGCTCACCTTCATGCTCTAATTTTTGTTGGGATAAGGTGACTCAGCCTTACCACGATGTATTGCTTTATTTGTGCTTTCTTAGAAAGTTGCTAAATGAAGCTGGATTCTTCCACAAGAAAAGACTTGGAGTAGAAAAACATAAAGCTTCTATTTTTTGGTGATTTATTCTTTTATGCTTTGTTTTTATGCAAAAGTTGTGCATAAGGAAGTTTTTAAAATAATTTGTAGATGTGTTAAATGTAAATGCATTAGAAACTATTTCTTTTTGTATGAGAACTCTATAAGTACAAAGCATTACTGTAGAGAATTTAGAGAGAGAGATGAGAATTTATTTGCACAGGGTTATACTGCCATATTTTCTCTAGAATGGAGCAAGATGTAAATCTTCATGTGAAGGCTGAAAATGTATTGTAACTTATTGCTGAATAATACATTAACTTGATGGTTTGGAGGGTGGGGTTTTTACCTAGAAAAGTTTCGCCACATATATCTGTGTTCTTTATTCTATCCCATTCTTCTAGTTCTATGATATGATAGAATAATAATCTGTATTTCGTAATGCTGCTGAAACTTATTTAGATCGATAAATTGCAATCACTTTCTTTTAAGTTTTTAATTGTGGGAAATCAACTATGTCTATTTCCGCTTTTATGGCATAGTAGTATGCACTTGTATTTTCTTATTAGAAGTCGTTCAATGAACTATTAGATACAAGATGTGCATACTGATCTCAGATGAATTTTTGGAGTGCTCACATTTCCCTTCAATTGGTATCGGAGCTCAGTTTTGTGAATTGCATGTTGCTCGCATGTGAGAATTCATAAAGTTTCTAGTTCTAGGTATTTCTTCTATTAAGATTTTTTAGCTTGTAGAACTTGAAGAAGTTTGTTTTGAAGAAATTGACTGATAATTAATCCTTTGCTGAGTGGAAGCCTTGTAGTTGATTTATTCTTTCAGGAGACATCAAACATTTCTTGAAGGATGGTGAAGACAGAGAAAATGTAGTTGCTCATGTTGAAATGACATTGATCTGGAGCTCTTGGTTGATAGTAGAATAACTCTTGATGCATGGGTATTTGATGGTGTCTCTTTTGTTACCTAGAATGCATAAAGGCTATGGAGTTGATCAGTGGATGATATAGAAGCTTCTGGATAGCCTCTCTCTTAGATGCATGTACTAGTAGTGGTTGTGGGATTGGTCTACAAGTGGGCCTAGAGTTCCAATACTACATTCCCTCTTGGATGTTTATACATGCATGACTTGGATTCTTGTTCGTTGGATCTAAGGGGTTTATAGATTTTCCTTTAAAAAAAATCTACCGCGATGTTCATCTATGATAATCCGTTATTATGGGTTCAGTTGTTTGGTATTTTATTTAGACTTTGAGTCTTCCAGATGAGAAGTGGGTGTGGATGTGCATGGGGGTTTTTTAACACAATGTTTTTGCAGGTTTTGCATGTTGAAATAAAAGCTTGTAGTTTTTTGTGGATCTACTGAAGAGCTATTTTCTAGACTCTTGTTCCTTTAGATTGGTACTAGATGAGATAGTTTTAGTTCTACATGCATGCATTCTTTTTGCATGGTGAGAGGAGGTGTTTTTCTTTCTCTGCATAGAGATGTTGGTACGTGATCAATCACTCAACATTTTTGTGGTGATGCTTTGTTGGATTCCTGGACTATGGTGCTCGATGTGGACATGATTGGCAAATCAGATTTGTGCTTGATCCGGTGTTTGAGTCATATTGTCTACATGATTATTCTCTTTGATCTCATTTGTATATGTCTCTAACATGATAATGGGTTTGCATGTTGCAATGATTGGATCTACAAGTTATGCAGTCAGATGGGTAGGCCACCCATTTGATTGCAATGGGATAAGTTGGATGTGGACTACCTATATCTACCAGATTTGATTCAATGTTAGTGCAAAATTGTTAGTTGGCCTTGTTTGTGATCACTTGTACATTTGTGTGGTTGCTTTGAGATGAGAGGATGGATGATATTTGAGTACTTGGATAGTCAGTTATGGAGTCCTCAAGCATGGTGAATTTCCCTAGTGTGGAGATCTTGGTTTCACCCAATGTGATGTGTAGGCCTGGATGATTTTCAGAATTGGAGGATGGTGTGTCATATGCTTGGAGAGATTGGTATCACGCTTCAGTGGGAGCTTTAGCAATGGTTGTATTTTTCCATCATATGGTGATGGATTATCTTCTTTAGTGTTGTAGATGTTAGAGGATGCCTTAGATCCTATTGTTGCAGAAGGGTCTTTCAATTTGTTGGTTCACTAGTTGGAGATGGTATTTTCATGTGATTGGAGATGTTGACATCTTTAGGATTCAAGGGTCCTTGGTAGAGATTTTTTTTATGCTTTTATTTGATATGTTATAATGGTGTCTTTTATGTCATGGTTTTCTCTTTATTACTAGTTTAGAGTTGTGACATGATACAATTATTTGATATGATCACATGAATCATGTTATCTCTTTGGAAGAGATGGTTTAGATCATGATGTCATGTTTATGTTCCTAATTCCATGGTTGGAGCTTTGACATTGATATCGGTTTAGTTTGATCATTTTTTTGATACTTCATGGCAGTGCTATGTTGGAATGGAGTTTTGCATGGAGTGATGGATTACAAGTGCTTGTGGATACTTGGAGACTTAGGTGAGGCTAGAGTTCTCTTGAGATGAGAGACATGTAGTTGAGATGTATACTCTTGATGAGATGTCAACACAAAGTCTGAGGAGCCTACACCTTTGTTGGATGTGAGTTCAATATGGACCTATGAGGAGATTGTTCTTGGATAATTCACAGGCTGACTTGCATATCTTGAGGAGCATTCCCATTCCCCACTCTTGGTCTACTCGGCAGTTTATCACTTGAGAGGTATTGCCCAATGCTACTTTTAGGTGCTTTATGTTTTCTTTCATATTCATGGATCTTGAGTTGTAGTTAGATGGTTCTGGAGGATTCATTGTGAGAGATGGATAACATGATTATCTCCTTGAGGTGTATTTTCATTTATGATGACAATAGGAGATAGTAGTGGGCTGATTTCCTAAAATGGGAAATGGAGTTGTTTGATCTTCTTTGAGAGGCTTACATCCATGTAGATTCATGATATCATCTTATGTTTGATCTCTTGAGGTTGAACAACTTTGGATGTTGTTGTGGCTTTTCTATTGGGGTTGTGAAGGAGATCATACTTGGCATAGTTGACATTTAGAAGTGTTTGTAGAAGGACATGCTTATGATTTGTGCTTTCTCTCTTTGGCCTTGGTTATCTTCTTGGATGCTTGGGTTCACATAACATTGTTTTTTGAGATTTTTTGGGGCTATGTGGTCACTCTTTTGTGGTCATTTGTTATCACTTGCACTTCATTGTTTTTTGGTGATGACATGGTGGCTCCTTTATCTTTTTTCTTTGTTGGATGTGGAGAACATGGGAGAGTTGTGGAGACTGGATGAGAGAGATGTTTCTTGCAGTGTTTTTGCTATAGGATTTGCATATCTTTTGTGGATGGTCCTTGGTACTACATGGTTTCACTTTCTTTGTGTTGTTATCAGTAGACTCAGTATGTCATTGATTTTTCAAATTTGACATTACCCATGCAGTGGGAGTTCTTGTATGTGTTTGGTCTTCATCGACTGGTTTACACATAGAGCTTGAGGTTGTAGTTTATGGGTTAGTTATGTTGATGGCATGAGTTTTTTCGTGCTGAATATGTTTGAGGTATGGGTGATTGGATGTGTTGGCATTTAGTGTGGATGTTATTTTCAATCTCGTGGGTTTATCAGTTGGATTGGACCAATCAGTTTGGTTGTTGTTTTGGTTGATGTTTTATCTTATTTTCTGGAGGATGACTTCATAGTTTTGTTAGGCTAAGAAGTTGATATTTTTGATGCTTTCGTGTAGCTCATGAGCATAGTGGAGTGGTGGCAGTGTGTGTAGCCTTTCTTATCACATGGATCTTATGCTTGTGTTTTTTGGACATGTGTCTAGTTGGAGCAGTAGAGCATATGTTATGATTTATGTTGTTTCATGGATGGCTGTGATGATATAGTTTCATCAGTTTAAATCTTGTAAGGTCTTCATCAACTGGGAGATTGTTGGGATAAGGTGACTCAGCCTTACCACAATTTATTGCTTTATTTGTGTTTTCTTAGAAAGTTGCTAAATGAAGTTGGATTCTTCCACAAGAAAAGACTTGGAGTAGAAAAATAGAAAGCTTCTATTTTTTGGTGATTTATTCTCTTATGCTCTATTTTTTATGCAAGAGTTGTGCATAAGGAAGTTTCTAAAATAATTTGTAGATGCATCAAATGTAGATGCTTTAGAAACTATTTCTTTTTGTATGAGAACTCTATAAGTACAAAGCATTATTGTAGAGAATTTAGAAAGAGAGATGAAAAGTTATTTGCACAGGGTTATGCTACTGGATTTTCTCTAGAATGGAGCAAGATGTAAATCTCTTTGTGAAGGCTGAAAATGCATTGTAACTTGTTGCTAAATAATACATTAGGTTGATGGTTTGGAAGGTGGGCTTTTTACCTAGAAAGGTTTTCCCTACGTATATCTATGTTCTTTATTCTGTCTCATTCTTCTAGTTCTATGATATGATAGAATAATAATCTATATGTCGTAATGTTGTTGAAATTTATTGAGATCAGTAAATTGCAATCATTTTCCTTTAAGGTTTTAATTGTGGGAAATCAACTATGTCTGTTTCCGCTTTTATGGCATAGTAGTATGCACTTGTATTTTCTTATTAGAAGTCGTTCAATGAACTATTAGATACAGGATGTGCATACTGATCTCAGATGAATTTCTGGGTGCTCTCATTTCCCTTCAATTTTATAGTATGCCAATTTCTGATAAATGGAATCTGATAGTGCTAATCAAAATTGCTAGATTATTTAACCTTTTAAGGAGAATTTTCAATATCTTATGTTGGTTTAGGTGTCTGAGTAAACCCTTAGTGGTACAGGAGCACCCACATAAAATATTTCAGAGGTGATTTCTAAATGAAGAATTTATCCCAATTTTTTCATTATGATAAGATATTTTCTTGGGATTCATATAGATCACTGTGGGGTCATTCTTCCCCATTCTATATCAATCTAGAGTTTTTCATAGGCTATTTTTTCCTATTTTCTATGTTGTAATAATCCAAAAAATTTCGTAGACTGTCTTAGCAAGTATAAATAGAGTTTTAGGTTTAGGTTTAGGTTGAAGGGCAACTTTTTGTATATGAAATTATGGGAAGAAGAATAAATCTATAAGAGGGCAAGTGTATGTACTATTCATTGAATGAATTAATTAAGAAGAATTTTATTATATATCTATTACTGGTGCTGGTTCCTTTTGATTTTGCTTTTGTTGAAATTATCTCTACATCATTTTTGGTATTAGAGCTTGGAGAAAGCTCCCGAGGCAATTATATTTTATGTCTAGATCAAAGTTAGAAGCTGAAACATCAAACATGGTCACCGATGCTGAACTGGAAAAGAAGATGCAAGAACAGGAGAAAATCAATAAGTGGTTATTAGATGAATTTGAGAAGATGAAGGGCCAGATGGAAAAGGGAGTAAAGGTTCCTGTAGAGCAAGAGGAAGAAGGGGAAGAAGAGGATACCCCTAAGTAGGAGGTGGTTAACTTACCTGCAGACCAGAGATATTTCATAGAAACCCTTGAAAGAGTTGGCAAGAACGATGCCAAAGGTGACCTACCCATCTTTTCAGGAAGGATGGATGTTGATGCTGATGCTATTATGGGTTGGATAAAAGCCTTGAACAACCATTTTGAATGTGAAAATATAGTAGAAAAGGACAAGGTAAAAATTGCCAAGTCAAAGTTGAAGGGACCAACCCTCACTTGGTGGAATTTCACTCAAGAAGAAAGGGTCAAAGAAGGTAAGAACATGATAACTTCATGGGAAAGGATGTGTCCCAAGGTGAGAGAAACATACTTACCTGAGGATTATAAAATCCAACTTCATCAAAGGAGACAAAGTTTAAAACAAAAGGAGCTAGATGTCATAGCCTATACAAAAGAATTCCAAAAATTAAGCCTGAGGGCAAAGTGGAGTGAATGTGAAAGTGTAGAAGTTGCTAGATATTTCAATGGATTGAGGTTGAACATTCAAGAAGAACTTAATTTATTGTGTCCTGATACAGTACAAAAATGTTATCAACTAGCATTGGAGGTGGAAGCCAAATTGAAAAGAAGGCAAGAACAAAATAGTAGAGGAAGAGGAAGAAATCAAAGGGGAAGTGGAAATTTCCAAGGAAGAGGACAAAACCATGAAGATCATAAGGAGATAAAGAAAGAAACTAGTCAAAGCAAAGGCAATTTCAGAGGTAACTTCAAAGGTAGAAGAGGAAATTCAAGAGGTGGATTTGGTGGGAGAAGGACAAGTCTAATTATTTGTTTCAATTGCAATAAGGAGTGACATTATGCATGTAGGTGTCCAGATAGAGCAAGTTCAAGTTCAAAAGGTGAAAGAAAAACACATTTGGTACAAGATGATGAATACCAAGAGAAGGAGATGGATGACTTAGATAGTGTACTTGAAAGAGGAGAAAGTTTAATGAAGAGAAGAACACTTTTGAAAGTGTCTACTACCATGGAACCACCACAAAGGAAAATTATCTCTAGGACTGCTTGCAAATTCGGAGGTAAGGTATGTAAAGCCATTATTGAGTTTGGATCTACTGAGAATTTAGTTTCTCTTGAGATGGTTTAGAAGTTTAAACTTAGGAGGATACCTCATCCTTTTCCTTATAAGGTTTCATGGCTAACAAAGGGTCAATAAACTCTTGTAAATGAGAAAGCATGGGTTGATTTTCAGATTGGAAAGTATAAGGACAAAATTTTGTGTGATATAATTGACATGGATGCATGCCACCTATTATTTGGTAGGCCCTGGTAGTATGATTTGCAGGCACCACATGATGGAAAACTCAATATATACATCATTAAGAAGGATGGAAAAGTGATTAGATCGATTCCATTTTTTGATCATGAAGAAGTGGAAGAAAATAAAGAGAGGGAAGCCAAAATTATGATGGTTGATAAAAAGGAATTCTTATGGGACATGAATAATGAACCTAAACCTTGCTTTCTTTTGATGCCTAATCACAACCACATGAACCTATTGGAAATGATGGAAAGGAGGCTAAAACAAATAAGGTAATCCCTAATGAAGTGAAAGAACTTTTGGATAAATATGAAGGTTTGATTTTAGAAGGTATGCCAAAGTCTATACCACCTATATGAGACATTGGTCATTGTATTGACTTCATTCCTGGAGCTACTTTACCCAATAAGGCTACATACAAGATGACACCACAACAAAATGAATAGATTGCTAGACAAGTAAAGGAGTTACTCGATTTTGGCTTGATTACAAAAAGCTTAAGCCCATGTGTTGTACCTGCTATTTTGGCACCCAAGAAGGAAGGAACCTAGAGGTTGTGCATTTATTCTAGAGCCATTAATAAGATTACAATCAGATATAGGTTTCCAATGCCAAGAATTGAAGATTTTCTTGATTGTTTGGGAGGTGCAAAATATTTCTCCAAGATTGACTTAACAAGTGGGTACCATCAAATAAGGATAAGAGCTAGAGATGAGTGGAAGATAGCATTCAAAACCAATGATGGATTATATGAATGGAAGGTAATGCCATTTGGACTCTCTACTCCTAGTACCTTCACGAGACTTATGAATGAAATACTCAGAGACTTCAATGGCAAGTTTGTCATAGTATATTTAAATGATATTAATTTTCAGCAAGACAAAGGAAGAACACCTAGAGCACATTGACATGGTTTTGAGAAGACTTCATGAGGAAAAATTGGTAATAAATTTGGAAAAGTGTTTGTTCATGCAAGAGGAGCTGACATATCTTGGTTTTGTAATCTCCCAAGGTAGCTTGAAGATGGATAAAGATAAGGTAAGTGCTATACTATCCTAGCCACCCCAAAAAATAGTTGGAGATGTTAGAAGCTTTCATGGTCTTGCTATATTTTATAAGAAATTCATAAGAAACTTCAGTCATATATGTGCTCCTATGTTAGAGACTATTAAAGGAGGAAGGAGGTGTAAGTTTTCATGGAGTCAATCAACAAATGAATCTTTTGAATTGCTTAAGAAAAAGGTTAGTGAGTAGCCAATTCTTTCTTTACCTAATTTTAACAAAAATTTTCAAGTAGAATGTGATGCTAGCAAGGTTGCTATAGGGGCAGTTCTTGGTCAAGAAGGAAAACCAGTGGCTTTCTCAAGTGAAAAACTCAATGAAGCTAAGTAGAAATACTCTTCATATGACCTAGAAATGTATGTATTGGTTCAAGCTCTCAAAATGTGGAGACACTACTTGTTGCCAAAGGAGTTTGTTGTATATACTAATAACCAAGCACTCAATTTTTTGAATAGCCAATACAAATTAAATCATAGGCACATGAAATGGGTGGAGTATTTACATGCCTATACCTTCACCATCAAGCATAAGAAGGGCATATCAAACAAGGTTGTTGATGTTCTTAGTAGAAGGAATCTAACTGTCTCCTAGATATAGCTAGAAATTGTGGGAATCAAAGCACTCAAGGACATGTATGTAGCAGATCTAGATTTTAGCGATGTCTACAAGGTATGTATGGAGTTTGGTGAAAGATACCATGCTAATTTTCCTAATTTTTGGATACAAGATAGACTTATTTTCAAAGGAGGACAACTATATGTACCCAAGTGCTCTATGAGGAAAAAAATTATCAAAGAGAAGCATAGTGGAACAATGGGTGGACATTTTGTTTTGGATAAAACTTTAGAATTGGTTAGAAGGTACTACTATTGACCTAAACTTCAGACTGATGTTAGAAACTTTGTGGAAACATGTATGATTTTTCAAAGGGCCAAAGGAAGGACTACAATGCAGGGCTTTATCAACCTTTACCAATACCATCTAGACCCTAGGAAAGCATAACCATGGATTTTGTAATGGGGCTTCCATGAACACAAAAGGGGCATGATAGTGTATTTGTTGTAGTAGATAGGTTCAACAAAATGGCTCACTTCTTACCATGTAAGTCAACCAATGATGCTTCTCATATAGTAGATCTCTTTTTCAAGGAAGTCATAAGGATTCATGGGCTACCTCTCAACATAGTTTTAGATAGGGATGTGAAGTTTGTAGGACACTTTTGGAGAACTTTATGGAGGAAACTTGGAACCAATTTTTCATTCTCATCATCCTGACACCCTCAAATTGATGGCCAAACAGAGGTAGTTAATAGAACTTTGGGCAATTTTTTAAGAACACTCACAAGACAACATGTCACAAAATGGGATGTAATCATACCCCAAGCTGAATTTGCATATAATGACTCCATCAATAGAAGTATAGGAAAGTCACCATTTCAAGTGGTTTATGGAATTCATCCTAGAGGGATTTTTGAATTAAGAGATATGAGTTCACAACAACAAGCAAGTGCCTAAGGAGAAGAATTTGCTATAGCCATAAAAGAAATCCATGACGAAGTCAAAGCACAACTCCAACAAATCTCTGACAAGTATAAGAGGCATGCAAATAAAAAATGGGGACAGTTAGAATTTGAAGTGGGAGATTTAGTATGGGAAAATCTCAAGAAAGAGAGGCTACCAAAAGGTAAATCTACCAATCTTATGTTGAGAAAACTAGGTCCTTGTCAAATATTGAAGAAGTTTGGAACCAATGCTTATGAGATTCGATTGCCAACTGAGATTGGTATTTCTCCCATCTTCAACATAGCAAACCTCACACCATTCAAAGCACCCATTGAAGAAATTGATATAGGATAGATTGTTGATATAGAAGACATTCAACATCTATCATTTAAGCAGACACCACAGCTAGAAAGGATACTTGACAACAAAGTCATAAAGCGAACAAGAGGAAAGGAGTCCAAGTAGTATTTCGTAAAACTCAAAGGTTATTTGGATGCAAATCCTGTGTGGATGACCAAACAAGATATCAAGAAGCAAGGTACTACTCTACAAGTGCTCATCTCAAGTGGGCTTGAGATAAATTTCCTAGGGAGTATGGTGTAGGAGCACCCACATAAAATATTTTAGAGGTGATTTCTAAATAAAGAATTTATCTTGATTTTATCATTACAATAAGATCTTTTCTTGGGATTCGTATAGATCACTGTGGGGTCATTCTTCTCCATTCTATATCAATCTAGAGTTTTTTGTAGGCTATTTTTTCCTATTTTCTATTTTGTAATAATCTATAATTTTTCGTAGACCGTCTTAGCAAGTATAAATAGAGTTTTAGGTTTCGATTTAGGTTGAGGGGCAAGTTTTCGGATATGAAATTACAGGAAGAAGAAGAAATCTATAAGAGGGCAAGTGTATGTACTATTCATTGGATGAATTAATTAAGAAGAATTTTATTATATATCTGTTGCTGGTGCTAGTTCCTTTTGATTTTGCTTCTATTGAAATTACCTCTACATCACTTAGGTTTGTATTCCGATTTCTAGTTTATTTTTGCACCAATTAATTTAAATCTATAGAGTTTGTCTTATTGTGAAAATTAATTTTTATAGTCTGATCATATCTAGCTGACTTGAATAAACCTAAAACAATTATAGTGATTTGGTCCTAAGAAGACAAGATAGAGCTTCTTTTCATAGTTTTTTAGAATGTGATATTTATAGAAATAGTGTTCCTGCATCATTGCAAATGGAGATAGATGATATGCCAATTTTTGAAAAATGAATGGTAACTACGGTCACTTGTCTCTTCCTCCAACATGCTTTTAACCATCAATGTTTTGGATAAGGCTCTTATATTTATATATTCAAACTTATTGCTGCTGTGGGTTCTGTTTTAAAAACTGAGATTAATGAAGATTTTCCTGCTCAAAAGAGGATGTAGCCTCTATGGTGAACCACTATAAATCTAGTGTCTTATTTGTGATTCTTTGTTCTCTGTTTTGATTTTAGTTTTTGTAAATCTATTTATTTACAATTGGTATCAGAGCTTTTTTTATTTACAATTGGTGCTGGTAGAAAATTGGAGGAAGAGAATTTTTCAAAGTATGGAGGAAGCAGATAAATGGAAGATAGAGAAATTTGTAGGATAGAATTTTGAACTATGGAAAGTGTAGATGGAATCACCTTTTATTAAGCAAGCGAAAAAGAAAGATCTTCACTTAGCTTTAGAAGTGAAATTGAAGAAACAAAATGCAATGATAGATAAAGACTGAGAGAAGTTGACAAGAAAGCAAGGTCCAGAGTTCTTCTTTCACTTTCAACCGAGAAGACTTTGAAGGAATTATGTGACAAACTTTTTTCTATGTATGAAATGGCCTCTTCCATGTATAAAGTTTTCATTGTGAAGAGAATATACAATCTAAAAATGAAGGAAGGTGGGATTATATCAAATCATCTTAATGAATTTAAGACTTTGGCCAACCAATTGATTTTTGTGGGTATCAATTTGGATGACAAATTAATGCTATTATGTTATCATGTTCCCTATCAAATAGTTGGGAAGTAGCGGTTTTGGCATTAGCACTTAGGTCGCTGCCAAGAGCAAATAAATTTTTGATGATGTTGCAGGTTCTTCTCAGAAAAAAATTAGGAACCCTCATTCAGTGATGCTTTGACAGTTGTCAATGGAGGAAGGCCTCAAGATAGAGGCAAAAATAATAATAGTTGGTCCAAATTTGTGATAAGATCGAAGTCAAGAAGATGAAATGGTGGCCATTGGTTTGCGACATAATAAAAAGAATTGATGGTTATATAAAAAGGCACAAGAAAGAGTCATGGGTAGTAAACATATGACATACCAAAGATGGAGTTTTAATTTTGTCAAGTGACACCAGAAAAATTCGTTACTATGAGATTCCTGGGTTTCTTTCCATGGTACTCCATGCCAAGAAGCTTTCACAAACTTCCAAGAAGGGCATTTTGGAAGAGTATATCTTGGAGATAATAAAGCACATGACATAATTGGGAAAGAGGATGTCATATTACAGCTCCAAAATGGAAAGAATTTTTTTTTTTGGATGGAGTGGTTATTGCTTCCGAAGCTATTCACTCTATGTGTACTTCTAGGGAATGTGCTATGTTCATTAAGCTTGATATGACTAAGGCTTATGATAGAGTTAATTGGGATTTCTTGTGGACAGTTATTTTGGCTTTTGGCTTCAGTCAAGAATGGTTTAGATGGGTTCTTAGTTGTGTTACTACTCCTTCCTTCTTGGTCCTTCTTGATGGTGAACCGACGGAGCTTTTTGGGGCATCTAGAGGTCTTCACCAGGGAGATCCCCTCTCTCCATATTTGTTTATCATTATTTCTAAGGGACTTGGTAGACTTATCAAGTTTCATATTTCCCAAAATTTGATTCAAGGATGGCAATGGGGAAATGGTTTGCCCACTCTTTCCCACCTCCAGTTTGTTGATGATATGACCCTTGCTGGGAGAGCTCGGATTTGGGAAGCTAAAGCCTTTTGGTTCACCTTGGATACTTATTTGGCTATCTTTGGCCAGAGAATTAATGACCACAAGTCCTCTATTTTTTTCTTCAACACTCCTAAGCTGATCCAATG
This sequence comes from Cupressus sempervirens, assembly GCA_028749045.1. NCBI lineage: Eukaryota > Viridiplantae > Streptophyta > Pinopsida > Cupressales > Cupressaceae > Cupressus > Cupressus sempervirens. The sequence continues at coordinate 189,997,581 of CM053788.1, forward strand.
GAGGATTGCTAATATCCTAAGATTTCAGATTGTGTCTCTCCCTCTGACTTACTTGGGGGTCCCTATTGTGGTGGGTAGACAACCTAGGCTTTTTTGGAAAAACTTGCTTGACAAACTTTAACAAAGAGTCAATCATTGGACTCACAAGGGGCTCTCTACTGCTGGCAGGGTGACACTCCTTCAATCTATGATTCAGGCCCTTCCCATATGTAGAAGCATGTTTCAGGCTGCCAAGGTGTATTTTCTTAAGAAATTTGATGCCCTCTCTCACCAATTTCTTTGGAGTGGCAATTTGTAAAATACCAAATGGTGCCTCATCAATTGGAATACCGTTTATAGGCCAAAACAAGAAGTAGGCCTCAGCCTTCGTTTTGCTATCTTGTGCAGTCAAGCTTTTGCTGCCAAACTCTATTGGCATTGGTGTAGTAGTCAGTCTCATCTTTGGGCCCATATTCTGTCACACAAGTATTTCCCTGGTGTTGAACCTTCAAATATTTCCAAGTTTTCTCTTGAGGGAAGAGGCTCTATGGTGTGGAATACCCTCAAGATTGGTGCTCACTTGGTGAAGAGAAGCTTATTTTGGATCTGTAACAGAGGCACTTAGGCTCTATTTTGGAGTGATTCTTGGAATGGGCATCCTCCTCTCTTATCCTCTCATCCTCACTTGCAGTCTCTTTGTGATACTTTCCTTTCTGTTGGATGGAATAAGGTGGCTCATTATAAGGAAGCTTTTAACTTGGGCCTTGTTGTAGGTTATAGATGAAGAATTCTTTTGATTGGCCATTGGGTGGCTCTCTGGGGGATTGGTAGGAACTATCTTAGATATTGGCTTCTAGGGAATACAACTCACTACAAGAACCTAATATTTTGGCTTGGGGAGGTGCTTCTTCTTCTAGCAAGTATTTTGTTTCTTTTGGGTACCTTGCACTGACAAAGCAACTTTTTGATGAGGTGGAGGTCTCTTGGTGGAAGAAAGTTTGGAATAGTTTTTCATGGCCTAAGTGTAATTTTTTCCTCTACACTTTGGTTTACAATCGTTGTTTTACTTGGGATAATCTCTACAAGCGAGGCTTCTAGGGGCCTTCCATCTATGTTTTCTGCCACAATAGTGAAGAGACTGTATCTCACCTTTTTTTCCAGTGCCCCTTTACCTAATAGATTTGGCACTTTTGGTGGAGTGTGTGGGGATGTACGTGTTGGCATGTTTCCTTTTTGTCTAAATTCTAGGACCGTTTGGGCCATTCCCCTTCCAAGACTTCTTTTTTCTAGGTTGCTTAGACTATCAGCCCTTCCCTTATTTTATGGCATGTTTGGCTTGAGAGGAATAGGAGGATCTTTCATGATCTGTAGTTTGAGATCAGACACCTATGGGGGAAAATTGTTAATTCTCTTCATGAAACACTCCTAGCAAAATGTGATATTGGTGGAGGTTTGGATCTAAGAGATGCTGGTATTTACTCTCACCTCTCCTTTCCTCTTTAGGCTGCACTCCCTCGGTCTCCCACACACGCTTTGAGAATAGAGCTAAGAAACACTCTCAGCGTGTTAATCATGAGGGACATTAGTCTCCTCCTGAGGCAGGCATTCTTAAAATCAACACTGATGGTTCTTCTCGGGGAATTCCTAGTCCGGCTGGTATTGGAGGAGTTGGATGTAATGACCCTTTCCAATAGGCCACTAAACAAAACCCTAAATTTAATACACTGCTAAAGTATATTGCTGAAATAAGGAAATAATAGTGCCAATGTATTCATTCAATGAAAACCAAATGTTTTTACAAATGATATGGCAATTTTCAGCACCAAAACATTATAACATGGCACATTACAGACAAACCCTAATTGGTTGTATACAATTGAGAACTTGTTACAACTACAAACTGAAATGAAGAACTTGGATTGATTAGATACTAGAGACTGACTGATGAAGATGACATGTGAAAGTGCAACTCCACTTGAATCTCCAAACTAGCAATTAAGCACAAGTGAAAGGACTGAAATATCCTTCCCATAGCTTCAATAATTCAGGTGATCTTTCACACCCTCAAAATTGCATACCAATTGAGAGTTTTCGTTCTCAATGGCCAATTGTGACTACTTGTAGAAACCCTAGGCTCCACAATGCACATCAGCAAAAATCAATAATAAATCTCCATGATAGACAATGAGCCCTCAATGCCTATCTATTATTTTTTCCTGGATAGGTCGGCCTCTTTTTAAAATTATTTCTCTGCTCCTTCTAGTAACCTCTAGAACATTATTTTATTTAATGACTTTATAAGATATATCACTTAATTAAATATAAAGTTACCTTGTAATATATATTTTTATTGATAACTTTATAAATAATTAACTCCCCCAAAACGGGGACATTATAGGTCCGCCCCCCCTAAAATTGCTTGGCCTCAAGCAATCTTAATGCTAGATGTTGCAAAATCACTTCTCCCTCCCAAGTAGCATCTTCAACAGGTAAATATTTCCACTTAACCAAATACTCTCTAATTACTCTCCTGCGAAGCTACTTCTCTCTACTACCCAGAATGGATTCTGGCACTAAGATCAATTTTCCCTCATCATCCAAGGGAGGTAATACTGCAGAAGGCATCACATTCTGACCCAACACTTTTTTGAGGTATGATACATGAAATACATTGTGCACTCTACTATCTACAGGAAGCTCCAACTCATAAGCTAACTCACCAACTCGCCTGACGATCCTGAATGGTCCATAGTAGCGTGGCTTGAGTTTCTCTACACCAATCTTCTTGAGAGTGGACTGCTTATATGGCTGCAACATGAGGTGAACCATATCATTTACCTCAAAGCTATGCTCAGTCTTCTTCTTGTCTACATACTGCTTTTGCTAGTTCTAAGCTCTAGCAATGTTGTCTCTAAGAGTAGCAACTATATCCTTACTTTCTTGTAATAGTTCACCTGCATGGGGTACCCGACTGTCTCCCAACAACAAATCTAAGAAACTAGGTGCCTCATAACTGTAAAGTGCCATGAAGGGTGTCATTTGTATAGTCATATGGTATGTAGTATTAAAACAATACCCATAGAGATATATCCATCAGACCCAAGCTTGTTGGTGACCTGCCACATAATTCCTCAAATACCCTTCCACCCATTTGTTTACAATCTTTGTTTGACCATCAGTCTATGGGTGATAACTAGTGCTAGGTGTAAGCTCAGTACCACACAACTGAAATACCTCTTGCCAAAAGTGACTCATGAAGCAGCTGTCCCTATCACTCACAATGCTCTGAGGCAAACCATGTAATCTAAAAACCTCCCTGAAGAAGACCTTTGCCACCTGAGTTGCTGAGTATGTAGTAGCAATAGGGAAGAAGTGAGCATATTTTGTGAGCCTATCCACCACCACATAGATACAATCGCACCCCTGGGCCCTGGGCAGGCCCGTAATAAAATCCATAAAGATGCACTCCCACTTCCTGACAGGAATAGGAAGTGGTTGTAGGAGCCCTACTAGATAAGTGTGTTCTTGTTTTTTCTACAGGAAAACATGACACTCACGCACATAATGTAAAACATTAGCCTTAAGTCCTTGCCAAGTGAACCATTCCCATACTAACCTGTAAGTCTTGAAATACCCATGATGGCCTGCTGTAGGTGAATTATGGAATGCTCTCGAAATCAACTGCTTCACTTTCAATCCTGGGACTAAGTAAATCATGTTCTTGTAAATGATCAAATCATCTATGAGAGTGTATCTGGTGTCAATTGTTGTTCTCTCCACTATAGCAGAGGCCCACATGTCTTTGGCATATTCTGCTACAATCAAGTGTCGTCAATCCTCTGATATCTGAATCATAGAAGTGAGGTGTGGCCTATGGGATAAAGCATCTATAACAATATTATGTGTTCCCTTAACATATGTGATATCAAAATCATATGCTTGTAACTTACTCACCCACTTCTACTGACGATCATTCAGGTCCTTCTGTCCCAAAAAGTGCCTCAAACTATTATGATCAATTTTAATACAAAATTTATTGCCCACAAGATATTGTTTGAATTTGGCCAAGGCATGCATGATGCCCAACATCTCCTTATCATATATGATGAATAATCTCTTAGACCCTCTGAGTTTCCTACTCTCATAAGCTATAGGATGCTTGTCCTGCATGAGTACAACACAAACTCCCTCTCTAGAAGCATCACATTGAAGCTCAAATAGCTTCGTGAAATCAGGCAATGCTAATACTGGGCATGTAGTCATTATTTTTTTGAACCGCATAAAACACTCCCGTGCCTCTCGAGTCCACACAAATGCCCCTTTCTTCAACAAATTTGTCATGGGCACTACATGTCGTGAGTAGCCATTGACAAACATGCGATAGAATCCACATAGACCAAGGAACCCTCTTAACTGTGTAAGGTTCTCTAGTGGTGACCAATCAACAATAGCACGGATCTTTTCAAGATCTATTCGCACTCCTTCTGCACTAATGATGTGTCCAAGATACAACAATTATGTCATCCCCAAATCACATTTGGACTCCTTGGCATACAAGGACTCCCTCTATAAAATGCTCAATACTATCTCCAAGTGCTCTAAATGTTCCTACCATGCCCTACTATAGATCAAAATATCATCAAAGAATACCAGTACAAATTTCCTCAACTGATGGTGGAAGACCTTGTTCATAGTGGACTGAAAAGTGGCAGGTGCATTAGTCAAACCAAAAGGTATGACTACAAACTCAAAGTGCCCACAATGACACCTAAAAGCAATTTTCTCTAATCTGGTGATAGCCTGATCTCAAATCAATTTTTGTGAAATAACAAGCCCCATGCAATTCGTCTATCAACTCATCGATGTGTGGGATGGGATACCTATTCTTTATAGTTCTCTTATTCAACACCCTATAATCAATACACAGTCGTAGAGTACCATCCTGCTTTTTTACCAAAACAATAGAAGATACAAAAGGTGACTTACTTGGTCTAATGTGTCCCATTGCTAGAAACTCCTTGATGGTCCTTTCGATCTCATCTTTGAGTCATTTTGGGTGCTGGTATGGTGTGATCATGACAAGCTTAGCGCCTTCCTCCAACTCAATAATGTGCTCAATGCCTCTGTCTGGTGGCCTGCCTGGTGGAATCTCATTAAAAACCTTCTCATTCTTGATTCTCAATTTCTAAATATCTAGATGATATTCAGTCTTATGCTGCTCTTTCTGGGTAGGCATCAAGGCACATATTGTCTCCCACTCTATATTATTATGCCTGGCTAATCTGTCCATCCGTCTAAGTGAGATAGTCCTGACATCACCATTATGAATAGCCTTTAGCACACAAGTCCTACCATCCACCTCGAACCGTAACTCCATATCCTCTAGTCTTAGAGTAACCTCCTTCAAAGAATTTAGCCACTACATCTCAAGTACTATGTCCATGTCATCCATGTTGGCCACATGATAGTTCGCCTTGAACTCATACTTGTTCAGGTGCAAAGGTAGATCTCACACCATCTTGTCACAGCGAAGAGTATATCCATCAGCTACCTTGACTCTCAATCCTTCAAACTCCTTAGTAATGAGTCCACGCCTCTCCACAAATTGTGCATCAATGAAATTATGTGTGGCATCTCTATCCAATAGAGTAATAACCTTCTACCCTACCAAGACTCCCTAGAGTTTGAAAGATCCCTCTCTTTGAATACTACACAAACGTGCCTCTTGTAAATGTAGCTCTAGAGCCTCTTTTTTCTTAGCACTATCTATCTCCTATTCACCCTCTACCCCATTAGGATCCTCATCATGGTGCTCTGAGCTGTCTAAATCTGAACCCTCATAATAAGCCCACATTGCCTAGTTAGCCTTCCCCTTACGCCTCATAGGAAAATCATGACCAAACTCATAGGGACCTTTACAAAAGAAGCATAGCTTCTTCCTACGTAGGTTATTAAGTGTTTCCTTATCCAAGGGTATAGCCGACTTTCCTTTTGAGTCACTAACCTTCTCTTTACCCTTGCTGAATTCCCCTTTGTTATCTCTAAATGATGAAGAACCCTTCGAACTAAACCAGTTTGCTGGAGCAGCAAGTTCCATACTGTGGGCTTTCTTCATGGCTTTCTGTAATGTAGGAGGATCAAAAGCCTTTACCCACCCCTTGAGTGGTTCAATTAATCCCTCTGTGAATAAAATGACTAGCCTCCATTCTGAAATGTCAGGCACCATCACTACAAGATTCTGGAAGTCATTGATAAATTGTTCTAAGCTTCCTGACTATCTCAACTGGGCTAACTCCCAAAAATAAACTTCAGGATTTTTTTATCAAACCTTTCTATCAATCTATCCATGAATTCCTGATAAGTGGTTATCTAATTGTGTTGCAATGTGGTCATGCCATGTGTCCACCAATCATGTGCTGCCCCATCTAAGTGTAAAGTGGCATACTTGAGCACTTCAAATTCTGTCATAGTCTTCACAGATAGGAAAGTATCCACCTTATGAATCCAAGCACGAGCAGTCATTTTGCCACTGCCATCAAATGTGGGTAATACCAACTTGTTGGTGACCTATTGCAACTCACTGTGTTTATCTGCCTACTTTTGCCTAGTAGCTCTGTAGTTCAGGTACCCTTCAAATGTCCACTCATCCTGTACATATGTTGGTAACAAATCCCACTCATTCCTTGCTTGTCAAATATCATCTACAATATCTATTACCATAGCATCAGGTGTGCGTGCTAGAGTTTCTTCCCTGAATGTAGGACATGTGGGTCTGTCAACTATTCCAGACCATGTCCTATGTTGTGATCTTGCTATGCTCTTGTCATCCTGGTCAGTATCATGATTATTTCTCCTGTTTTCCCCAATCAAATATTGCATCATTACCATCATTGCCTGTGTACTTGCCTCTATTGACTGTAGAATCCTCTCCTGATGCTGTAAAGTCTCATCATCTCGCACACTTCTGGATGGGCTTTGAGAATGTCTCTCAGCCATATTCTTAGTTATGCTGGTTCCCTGTGTAAATTGGCTAGATAAACCTTATCAGGCTGGCAGGAAACCTACTCTGATACCACTATAATGACCCTTTCCAATAGGCCATTAAACAAAACCCTAAATTTAATACACTGCTAAAGTATATTGCTAAAATAAGGAAATAATAGTGCCAATGTATTCATTCAATGAAAACCAAATGTTTTTACAAATGATATGGCAATATTCAGCACCAAGATATTATGACATGACACATTACAGAAAAACCCTAACTGGTTGTATACAATTGAGAACTTGTTACAACTACAAACTAAAATGAAGAACCTGGATTGATTAGATACTAGAGACTGACTGTTGAAGATGATATGGTGAAAGTGCAACTCCACTTGAATCTCCTAACCAACAATTAAGCACAAGTGAAAGGACTGAAATATCCTTCCCACAGCTGCAATAATTCAGGTGATCTTTCACACCCTCAAAATTGCGTACCAATTGAGAGTTTTTGTTCTCAATGGCCAATTGTGACTACTTGCAGAAACCTTAGGCTCCACAACACACATCAGCAAAAATGAATAATAAATCTCCATGATAGGCAATGAGCCCTCAATGCCTATTTATTCTTTTTTCCTCGATAGGTCGGCCTCTTTTTTTAATTATTTCTCTGCTCCTTCCAGCAACCTGTAGAACATTATTTTATTTAATGACTTTATAAGATATATCACTTAATTAAATATAAAGTTACCTTGTAATATATTTTTTAATCGATAACTTTATAAATAATTAACTCCTCCAAAATGGAGACATTACATTGGACGTGATAGTTTTGGTGATATTCAGGTTCTATTTTCTATATACAAGGGTTACCATACTAATAACCTCATGGAAGCCTTTGCTATCTTGGTTGTAGTGGAACAGTGTTGTCAACATGGCTGGAAAAGAATCATCTATGAGACTAACTCGCAGGTGGTTGTGAATTTATTGAATAGAAGGAACCTTGTACACGTGGATTGGCATTTGGCTCTGGTTATTCAGCAGATCATTCAGTTATGCAATTCTCTGGATTTTCTGTCTTTTATGCATATCCCTCGTGAGTGGAATGATGTGGCTGATTGTTTGGCTAAATGGGCCTCTAAGCAAGGGCTGGCTTGGAATATTATTGATCATAGGATGCTTCCCCTTGATTTACCTCAGATTTTGGTTCAATTTGTGGACCAGGATAAAGCTCTGTAGTTCCCTTTGCTTCTTGTGTTGTTCTGATCTTTTTGGTATTCAATAAAAAATTTACCCTTCTTTTAGTAAAAGAAAAAGATATATGATATGTTCCCTTGCTGAAAAGGAATTTAATTTCCATAGACAGCTTTATACTCAAGGTTATAAGATCAATTTCTCTACCGATGCTTGGAAGGTGACTAAATGGAGCCATGATGATTGCAATAGGATATAACTGAGGCAGTCTATATGTGCGAGAGAGCAAGGTTGAAGTGGGGGCCGCATCAGTGATTACGGATAGTGAATCAGCTCTTTGGTATAGAGGCTTGACTACATGAACAAAAAGGGACTTGTTATGCTCAACAGGGATCAGGTTACAGACCTAAAATGTGTTGATTTGGAGCTTTCTGAAACATTGCTGTTATGAAAAACAAAATTGAATCAGCTTCTTGAAGACCAGTCATGATAAGAAGACAACACCCTTGGAACTTGTACACTCAGACATCTTTAGACCTACAGAGGTAACCTCTATTGGAGGGGGCAAACTATTTTGTTACGTTACTTGATGATTGCACTTGGAAAGTGTGGATTTACATGTTAAATAGGAAATCTGAAGTATTTAGTGAATTCAAATTCTTTAAAGCAATTGGTGAGAATCAAATTGGGCACAAGATTAAATGTTTGAAACTGATAATGGCGGAGAATTTTGCTTTTCTGAATTTGATACTTTCTGTGTGGATAATAGCATTAGAAGAATTAGAATCATGCCTTTTGCCCTTCAAGGTGTAGCTCAGAGGTTGAATCACACCATTTGAGAATGAGACCGATGTATGCAGGTTTAGGAAATGAATTTTGGGCAGAGGCTTGGAATACAGCTGTTTATTTGATCAATCAAGCACTATCATCTTAATTGAATTTTGATATTCTAGAGGAGAGATGGTCGGGACAACATCTCCTACAAGCACTTATGAGTTTTTGGTTGTAAAGTATTTGCTCGTGCACTGAAGGAGAGGCAACTGAAATTGGATGCCATATCAAAACAGTGCATCTCTGTGGGGTATTGGGGTATGGTGAGGATTAGTATGGTTTCAGGCTACAGAACCTTGTTGATAAAAACATAATCAGGAGCAGAGATGTTGTCTTCAATGAGAGCACATTCCAGCTCTATAATCACAAGCCATCCAGTCAAAAGAATATGTTTTAATTGTAGCCTTCAAAAATAATAGTTCACAGGAACAAAAAAATGGTTGGTTGTTGTAGTCCTCACAGAGTAGAGGTAAGTATCATTTAATTTCAGTGCCTCATGTAAGATGTTTTCCATCCACCCCTGTTTTTCCAATACAAAGTATCCCCATCCTCACATTTTGTGAGGGGAGAGAACTCCAGAGTTGTCTTTCAAAGTCCCCAAGTCATGTACTACAGAGCCGGAATATGATCAACAAAAAGGGATTGATTAGTACGAAATTTTTTCACCAATTGTGAAGATGACCACAATCCGTGTTGTTTTTGGTTTAGTAGCTGTCTGGGATATTGGGCTTGAGTAGCCTGATGTTTAAGACTGTTTCTTCATGGTCATATTGAGGAAGATTTGTATATGGAACAGCTTGAAGGGTTTAGAAAACAGGGACAGGAACATCTCTATGCAGATTGGATTGGAGTATGTATGGGCTCAAGCAAGCCCCAAGAAAGTGGTATCTAAACTTTGATCATTTTATGAAGGAGCATCAATTCATTTGTTGTGAATTGGATCCATATTTCTATTAGAAGCAGATTCCCAATAGTGAGTTTGTTCCTCTTTTGCTCTATATTGATGACTAGCACTAGCACGAGAGTTATTTGTGAATTGAAGCAACACTTAGCTAACATTATGTAATGAAAGATTTAGGGCAGCGAAGAGCATACTTGAGATGACTATTATTTGGGATAGACAAAAGAAATCATAATGCCACAAGAGAAATATGTTGACAAAGTTTTGGATTAATTTGGTATGACAAGTGCTAAGATTGCAAGCATTCTGCTTGCTGGTTATTTTCATCTATGTTCTGAAATATGTCCCAAGACACAAGGAGATCAAGACCCTATGAATGGCATTTCATATTCATCAGCAATTGGCAGTCTCATGTATGTCATGGTTTGAACTCATTTGGATATTGCTCATGCAGCGGGCGTTGTCAGCAAGCTTATGAGAAATCCAGGTAAAGCTCATTGGGATGCAGTCGAATGGATTTTAAGATATTCAAAAGGTACTTAAGATTATGCTTTATGTTTTGGAGGGTATAATGCATAGTTGCGAGGCTTTATTGATTTTCCTCTAGCTGTAGATTTAGACAAACGAAGATCCACTATATGTACTGTTTTTACTTTTGTTGGGGTAGTAATTAGTTGGATTTCCAAATTGCAATCATCAGTGGCTCTTTCCACTACTAAGGCGGAATATATGGCTCTCGCTAAAGGAGGGAAGGACTTGATATGACTTCAACAGTTGTTGAGCGATTTGAGATGCAAACAAAATGACATCATGCTGTTTTGTGATAGCAACAACAACATTCTCTTGGCTAAAAATCCTACATTTCATCGTCAACTAAACATATTGAATTGTGATATCATTTCATTCGCAATGTGCTTGAATAAGGCAAACTAAAGATTGAAAAGATTGATACTAAGCTCAATCCAACTGATGCATTGACAAAGATGGTACCAAGGGAGAAGTTCAAATTCTATAGGACTTCTCTCAGTGTTCTCAGGTTGTGACGTTAGTAGCAAAGCGAGGGAAAGTCTTAGGTGCAGAAGGTGTTGGACTCCAAGTGGGAAATTGTTGGATAATTGAAGACCAATAGTCATCAGTCATCGGTCTTTCCCTCCAAGAGACTTGTTACCATTCACATTCTGGATAAGTCTCTTATGTTTGTGTATTTGAATTTCTTGCTGCTGTACACGTTGTTGTAAAATTGAGATTAATAAAGATTTTCACTGCTTAAAAGCGGACGTAGCCTTTGTGGTGAATCTCTATCAATCCAGTGTCTTATTTGTGATTCTTTGTTCTATGTTTTGAGTCAAGTTTCTGTACATTTGTTTTGTTATTTTACATTTTTATTCGCACTTATTCATTTACATTATATGGCAGGATAATATCCAGTCACTCAGTGTGTGAAAAAAGTTCTCTAACGAGGGAGAAAACCCAATTACCATCAGCACTTGATTGGCGATGAATGCTGAGAGTATGGGAAGTAGTTATTTTACTATGCCTCAATGTTCAGTACTGTTTAGAAGATTTCCTTGAAATTTTGATTTGAATTCTATCAGTTGGAACAATATAATAGAATTTTATTTTGTATAATAGTACAACGGAAGGTGTTCAGATCTTGATATTAATAGAGGGATGTTTAGCATGCATTTATTTGTGTTTACTGTTTTAGTGGGTATTGAATTATCTTGACGCTTAATGCAAAATGATAGATTGAAGTTGATCTGCTTTACAGAAAAATCTGATGTTGGATTGAACAATATGACAGAGATTACGATTTTGATTCCATTATCTAAGAAAAGATCATAACCACATGGAGAATCTCATAAAGGTTGTAAATTTGAATTAGAACAGCTTCTGCACAAAATTAATATTTCAAATCGTAGATTCTTTAGAAAATTGTTCAAACCGTAGATTCTTTATAAAATTGTTCAACATTCAGTTTTCGACTGTAAAATTTAAATTTCCGTTTAATTGTCAAAGCAAGGCAATATTTGCCAGTAGTGGCATGGTATTATGGATAAGTAGTGGTAGTGTTGTTCTTGTCATTAATGTTCAAACCCCACTGAGTTGTTGTTTTATATTTGAATGGGAATGAGGTCCCCCATGTGACTTCATCAGTTCAAAGCTCCAGATCAAAAGCATTTACCCCTCCTATAAAAAGCAATAAAAAGCAAAGTGATAGTTTTCAGTAATAGTCTCAATGAATATATTCCGTTTTAATGGTTTGTAGCTAGGCTGTACACTTTCCAAATTCAATATTCTCAAGTTTGTGCAGAGTAGACTATGTAGGTAAAATGTTATCAACCATATGTTCTAGCAAAAAACTTGTCTATGGGCATTATGTTTAATTGGATTTCCCATCCACCAGCCTTCTACACTTGAATTTTGGCTATGACCTTTCATTGACCATTTAAGTGGGAAAGACAGTGTGCTGCAGCAGGCAGGTTATGACAAGAAAGGGGACCTGATTATTGTTTCATCATAGTGGGCAGATTATGCTAAAAAATGATTTAGGTTTATCCATGGAGGGGAATAGGAGAGTTAAAAGTAAGTGAATAAGATGGACGTCAATGATGTTGCAGATGAGGTGATGGACCCGAATTCCTCCATGATGTGGAGTGATGTTCTTACCATTGTCAAAATCAGGAGGGGAAATGTGAAATTTCCATTGATAAGAGTACAAATGTCTCATAACATCCATGCTGTCTTTTCGGACTTTTTTGCAATTGACCTTAAATTTTTGGTACCTATATACAGATACAGAGAGAAAATAAAATAATTTAAAAGTGTTTGAAGAAAGCTAATCAGGGGTAATTGCTCATTGTCTGATGCTTAGGTACTTTCTTTTGAACTGAAGTTATTGTATTATTGTAGATTAAATTATATATTGATGTGCTGGTATGAGGGAGTTCTCCATAGTCCAAACCACCGAATCAACATAAAATTAGAAAAGGAGAAAAATCCAAAAACATAACTAAAAGTTATTCTGGGAGGATGACCAAGCGTAACAGCTTCCACCGTACCCAAATAGAGTTGACAAGAATGTAAAAATAACAGTGATTTTGGCAGCTTGAATATTCAAACTAGTGAATCATATGTGGTTGCTGATGAATTCTATCCTTCACAGATCTCTTATGAAGCATATCTTGGAATTACTTTCTCTGCTAGGGTCACTTGTGTGCTAAATCAAGGTCTGAATAAGAAGATTTCAGGTTATTCTAGACACTTTCATTGTGTAGCTCCTTATGTGCAGATTCATTTCGTGAAAGGAAAAGGATACCCATATCTGATTCTACAACATAGCAAACCTGAAAAAGATACACAGGAATCTGTGAAAAAAACTTAATCTTGCACCATAGGGCTAAGAGTTCATCTAAAGATAACATGATCCTCTACTTTGAGAGCGATGACACTGACTATATCTTCGTGAGTACATCTAAAGATTACACTGGTAACATTATGAGTGGTCTACTCAGCATTGGACTAAACTAATAGGCAATTTAACAACACTACTGTAATCTATTATTTGGCTTTGAAGAATCATATCCTAAGGTTGAATTTGTGGTAGCCTACCCTTCAACCTTTCGAAAGACAAATTTTCCTCCGATCCAGTCTAGATGCATTTATCCTACTTACATCTTCAATATTGGGGAGATTGGCCTATAAGAGATGGAGATTCTCTTGGAATTTTTTTCACTAGCTCTGCTGATTATTTATGCTTTACCTATGGACAAATTTGTATTGAATTCAATATGAACAAAGCTTTGCCAAAAAATATAATTTGAAAGGTCAGTCATTCTTGGCAACAAATTTAGATTTTTTTTAAAAGTCCATTTAGGTACTTCATGGTGTGTGGCAAATGAACATCATGACTCCAGTTAAAAAAGATTTCTTCACAGATTGTAATGTAAAACCCTCTTCCAAACCTTCTTGGTGGCAAGGGGCTAATATTGCTATTATGCTTCTGGATCTGATCGTATAAAAATAAAAATCACATCAACATTTCGAATCATACTCAATGATTCATCATTTTAGAGAGTTCAAAAATGCAAAAAATACCCTGCTAAGTGTGTACCTGCTTCCAGCAACAAATCTATATAGACGAACGTACATCCAAATAGACAAGCTGCCCCAATTAGAGTCAACCATTGTAATCACTTGTTCTCATTTCCCAGGGTAGCAATTCTATCTTCTGGGAAGGGAATTCATTCCATGCATTCAAATTAACTTATCATTACACATGTTCATGATTTGCTTATAATCAAGAAGCTAGTGTTGTAAAATTTTATATTTCCCAAACAGCCAAGTAACATTACTGCGCTCCATTCCCTAAGAAATCAATAATCTTAAGATAATTGCAAGCCACGAGGTCAATTTTTATGGCCAGTAACTCCCAAATAAATCAATCAGAAAAATTTTAAATATGCCAAAAATGATTTAAGATTCCCATATATAATAAAATTTTGTATTTTCCATATAGCCAATTAACAACACTACCGTAATCTATTCCAAAAGCAATGAATAATCTTAGGACAACTGCAACCCACGGTGCCTATTTTTTATCACTGTGTATTCCCAAACTTACTGAAAAATCCAAATATATAAAAAACGAATGAGATTCCGATATATACAGGAAAATTTTTGTTTCCCGTATAGTCAAACAACATCACTGCAAGCCGTGGGGTCAATCTCCATTACCAAAAGTCCCAAACAAATCAGAATTATTGAAAAGATCCAATGACATCAATAATCTTTGAGACTATCATATATATCAGAAATTCTTATTTCTCATATGGTCAAATAAGAACGCTACTGCAATCCATTCTCTAAGAAATTAATAATATTAAGATAACTCAAGCCATGGGACGATTTTTATCACTAATAATTCTCAAAAAAATATAAATATACCAGAACTGTTGATATTGCTAGCAGAAATTTGCATTTCTATATAGCTAAATAACAACACAACTCAATCCATTCTGTAACAAGTCAATTATCTTAAGATACCTGGGTCGTGGGTCAATATTTATGACCATTGATTCCAGAAACAATTCAAACTCACTGAAGAAATCCAAATATAGCTAAAATGTTTGAAATTTCCACATAGTAGAATATTTCTTTTTCTCTTATAACCAAATAACATTAATCAATAATCTTAAGATAGCTGCAATCCATGGAATCAATTTTTATGACCATTAATTTGAAAACAAATCAAACTCACTTAAATCCAACTAAATCCAAAGTGGTAGAGATTTATTTAAAATGCGAGAAAAACAGAGCAGCTACTGAGCAAACACAAATAGTGATATTAAGCATACCATGATGTCATAATATAAATATCCAGAAGTTCTACAAGCGCCATAATAATAGTCGAATAGGGAACTGTTCCTCGTCCTCCTCCTACAAACCCAATCCTATAACTATATCATATGCATCTCGTTATATATAACATATATAGAGGGACGAAGCTCACATGCCCCTGTTAAGCATGCTCTCATACCTCTTCATGGAAATGAGCCTCTCCATTTCTAGCTTGGACTTCTGTTTATCAATGAAATCCTCTGCATGCTTATCCACTTCACTTGCTTCGGCTTCATGGTGGTGATCATCTTCCATATCAGCAAAGGTGGCTGTCTTCTTCTTTCTCTGCACTGGATCATCTTCATGTCCTCCTTTGGCTCCTTTGTTAGACTTCTCAGTGCGACCATGAGAAGAGTTGTTCTTGTGGGTTGAATCATCTTCACCGTTCTTAGAAATCCACCCACCAAACAGCCAAGAGCGAGCCTTTCCTCGCTGTGGTGGTTCAGTCAACTGTTCAGAACCTCGGGCTGCCATTACTGCTAAACAAACACACAGAACGGAGTTTTACCTTCAAGTATTAGCCAGAGAAACTAAACCTGATGACCTGTTTCACATGCTGCCCACTATATATATATGTCTATACGTCCGTTGGACTTAGCTTACAATCTACGCACATGAGTGGTAGGCTATGGAACAGAACAGTAAAATGTATTGTTTCAGTGGTTGTCATATTCCAATGGTGTCAAAAGGATAGGTATATATTCTTACACATCCTCTGGTTGACGCCAGCGGCACACATCATATTCCACCTGTAGTGGGCTTTTGCTTTACAACTCTTTTAAAATGTGCCTTCATTGCGATTTAAGCATCTGCATTAGCGTGTAAGCACCCATCCCCTAGAATTTCCACCAAGTTAAGGATAGATACGTATGAGGGTATAACATTGAGGTAGTTTTATAACTTTGGAAACCTACTTTAGTATGATCTTTAAATTTGTCAAATTTTTGTTATTTATATAAATTTAAATTAAAGTGGGTTTAGAAGACAAACCTAGCGATGTCATTTCTTCATTTCTTATTGCACTTAAAGAAATTTTTAAAACTCTCTAAACTTGTGTCATTTGTCATTGATTTGTATGAGTGCTTTGGTGGGATATTTTTTAATATAGTAATATATTTACAAATAATTTCTTCTTACATTAGATATAGCACATGATTCAATTTTTATTTATTTTACTTTTATTTTTATTATAATTATTTTCATACAATTGTCAGTTAATCATTTTTATGTTTTTGATTAAGATGGCAAGGAGAGGGCCCTAAACTCAGAAACAAAGATCACATTACAACTTCAAATCCAAATCACAACTTTAGGACAGTATAGTCTGAAACAAAAACAAACAATCAATTAACAAAATTATCAAAAACCTTTGAAAGAGTCTTAATACTACTAACTTTTTAAAAAAAAGCTCTACTATTGTTGGGATATAAAAGTAAATTACAGAAACTAAAATCCACTACCTCTTGCAATCAAATTCAACATCCTTCCCATGACAACTTATTTATAAATATTTATATGGTATCTTGATATCATATCCACCCATCTTTAATTGGATATTGGTTTCGTACTTCTAGAAAAATAGATATATTTTTCTATTGTGATTTGGTTATCTATGTTGCTATTCTAGGGTGAAGATACCAAAATTCGACCAAGACAAGGATAGATTTTGTAAGGAATAACTTTTTGATATTTATAATCTTAAAAGTATGATACCCATGGTATAAATTCTTCAACTTGTGTGCCCACCTTGATTAAATAAGTTATATAACAATATCTTCAAGTAACATATTTTGTGTTAAGCTTGATTCATGGTCCAATCCTTATCTATCTTTAAGTTGTTTTCATTGTACTTTTTCTAATTTATTTGCTAGCTACTCATCTTTGTTGTATCCCTACTATCACTTATTTTCATACACTCACTCTTCATTTCAACATCATATTCAAACACCTATATTTAGCTATGATTTTAGTACTATTTAAAATAGGTCTTAGTTGTGACATGAGTATTCATGTTACTATTTGAAATTGTGGATGTTAATCTCACTAGAGGTAAAGTAGGATATACATACCATTTTCTTTAGATTTTTATTACCACCTTGATAAAAATGTCATGTAATAATATATCTACAAGGATTTCATTGTACTGTTTGTGATTTGTTACCTAGCTACTCATCTTTATTTTACCCCTATATTTCCATACACTCACGTTTTACTTCAATGTCATGTTTAGCCACCTATATTTAGTTATTTCTTTAGTAATATTTAAAATAGGGCTTCATTGTGATTTGAGTATTCCTGTTACAATTTAATTGTGAATTTTAAATCTCAACTGTACTAAGGAAATATATTTTTCAAGAAATAACCTTAAGATGTTTGTATTTTAAAGGTAGGATACCCATGTGTCATTTTCTATTGACTTATGGACTCAACTTAAATGAAATGTTTGAGGGCCATAAGGCATTACAAGTGGCAAATTTGTGTGTTAAGTCTTGTACATGTCCCAATTTATATATTTTTACTTTCATTGTACTTATTCTAATGAATTTTCTAACTACCATCTTTATTTTGTCCCTAATACCATATGTTGATGACTTTCTATCTTGAAGCCATTACCTTCCCCTTGAGATCATTTCTACATGGCTTAGGATTAATCTATGTTAATCTCAAGTGTGTGAAGATAACCCTAGAATGTAACTTATCAAATTTATTTCCAACTTTCTCGCCCCTTTCCATTAACTATAATATGTTGGCTATTATATATCCATGTATCATATTGCTATATTGTATTATCTAAAGAAATTCAAAGTGTACTTAATTTCATAAGAGATTAAATTTCAATAAAGGCAAGAAAACAATCACCAAGGAATAAATTTTAGATATTTTTAATCCTAGAATAAGGTTAGTCATTCTATTTCATATTGACTTGTGTACCCACCTTGATAAGGATATTGTCATATATACATCTACAAATAGCATATTCTTGTGTTAAGTTTGGTCCATGGCCCTATCTATCTTTAGGCTTATTTCATTGTACTTATTTAAATTTCAACTCAACTTTATTTTATCCCTATTGTGCCACTTATTTCCATGCATGTACTTTCTACCTTGACATCATATTCTCCTACCAATTTTTAGATATTACATTTATTATTATTTTTAAATGCCCTCATTGTGATTTTCATGTTATGATTCTTATTATAGATAATCTCAACCAAGGTAGGACAAATGTTTTTAAAGGAATAAGCTTTAGATGTTCATAATCTTAAAAGGACATCCATGTCATTTCTCTTTGACTCATGTGCCCACCTTAATGGAAATGTTTGAATGACAATTCATATTTCTCTATATTTTATTTGCATTGTCTTTATTCTCATGCATTTGCTAATTATGCATAGTTATTGTTGTTGGAAACTTACAATTGGAACAATTGTTGTTTTGTCATTGATGTCAAATCTATGGATGAGACATATTGCTACCTAATCTAAATGTCATATCTATTTGATTGATGAAGAGGATTTGAGAGTTACTCATAACTATAGCACCTAGAAGAAAGGTTGACCTTATGAAAAGGAAGTTACAATGGATATTTGATTAGATAGACTTTGATAAAAAAAAGTAATTGTTTATGTCAAGGAAGCTAAGCTAAGCCGAGCAAAAGAGTAAATTACTGAGGAGTACTGAGTAATTCTAGTGTCAACCAAGCCATGGTTAGTGCCAAGAAAATCCAATGTTGACCGAGCATTAGCATCGACTAAGCAAGTTGATGTCGAGCTAGAAATCTTAAACAATGATTGAGTATTTTAGTGATGACCGAGTGTCAGAATTCAATGATTGTTGAGTGATAGTAAAATTTCAAATTCAAATGAATCATAAGATCAAGCTGACTTAGTTGATTTCTTGGGAGATGTAAAACATGTTGAAGATTAGATTGATGAGTTGGATCATTAAATTCAAGGTGGTGATTAGATAAATACCTAACAAAAGGATTCTAGAGAAGTTTCTAGAGGATGATCAAGAAGTTGTATAGATACATTGAATCGAGTTGAAGCTAGTTGTAAACCCTAAGATCTATGGTGGATGTAGAAAATGGTAAAGCACAAATTGCCTAACTTTTAGTGTCATGTTTGTTCAATCCTAATCAAGTCCAACTAGTGTGTATGAGCAAGTTCATATATAGAGCAAGGTTGATCAGAAGCACACAAGAGTGTGAATGTCAAGCTAAAGGAGAAAGCCTACATATGTGATGTTGTTAAATTGATAAGTAGTTTTGAGAAAAAGGCGTAAGTGTTGATGAGAAGTGTTGACCAATTGGTTGAAGGGTGTCTAAGCAAATCAAGATCAGAGATGACAATGAAAGGCTTATTAGCGAACCAACATAAGGACTGAATAGAGATCTAAACCAACAAAAGTGAGTTGTAATCACATAGATCAAAACCTTTTATTTTCTTTCGTATTATTGTAAATAGTTTGTATTGAAATCCTTTTAATAGAGTTTGACCTAACAATCATTGGAAGACTTAACAGTCTGTGTAAATCCTTTAAATATGTGGCATTTTAAATGGAATAATCAAAGTCCTCTTATAAGGCCACTCCTAATAGGGTGATTAAATCCTCTAACCAGTCACATTTAGCAATGTGTATTTTAAACCTTTAACAAGGTTGGCTCCTAACATAGCTTACTTTGAAAGAGTGAAAAAGAGCAACATGTTGCTAGTGGTTTTTCCCAAATTGGGTTTCCACATAAAATCTTTTTGTCAAACTATGATAAATGTCTTATGAATGTTTTACATGTGATAATTTTTTTCATTATGCAATACAAGTTAATTTTTGATATTTTTATAGTATAGACCGAGCAACAACAAGTTAAGCAGGTTCAATAGAACATTGACATTCAAGTGGTACATATAGACCTTGAGTAACTGATTCACCCCCCTCTCAGTTATTGTAAAAAATTCTAACAATAAGTATAAAAGCTAAGTGCTTCCAGAGAAAAGTTTTAAGGTACTTAAAGCTAAAGATCATGATGAACAAGAGAGATGTACCCAAGCTGAATAAGGAGAACTTCATGCATGAAAAAACTTGATGAAGTTGCACATATCTAGTATTAGTGATGCTATTGTAAATTTTTTGAGCAATGAATATGTAAAGGTAAAAACTACTCCTCTGATAGTTGAAGAATTGAGACATAATTTAGATCACAACCAAGCAATGTTGGAGATTGCCTCAGCCCTAAGCTATGTCGAGTTTGATGACCTAAAAAATTGTGATATTGCTAAGAAGATGGTGGATAGACTGAAGACCCTATATTGAGGCGATGATAATGTAATAAGAGCCAAAGAAGAAATCCTGAGAGGTAAATTTGATGATATGAGAATGATGGAAGCTGAGAACACAATACACTATTGCACAAGAGTTAAAGAGGTTGTTAATGCTATTCAAGGAGAAAATAGAGCAACTAAAGATGAAATAGTGATAAGAGGGGTATTGAGGACTCTACTCCCTATCTATGCCATTAGAGTCTCTACAATTCAAGAAATGAGATGCAAACTAGGTAAAAACTTGACATTAGAAGGTGTAGTTAGTAGACTCACTAATTTTGAGATGTCTAATTTTGATAACTATACACCTGCTACCATTGAATCTGCTTTCAAGTCACAACTAACTCTTACTAAGAAGAAAGGAAAACATGTGAAGAGTGAAAGTGATAGTTCTGATGATGAGATTGATGAACTTGAAGCCCTCATTTTGAAAAGGTTTGGAAGAGAAAGAGGTAAATACAAAGGTAAATTACCTATTATTTGTTTTTCATGCAACAAAGTTGGTCATATTGCTGCTAGATGTCTTGATGAAGAAGATAAGGATGAAAAGAAGGAAAGAAAGTCAAAGGAAGAAGAGATGACAAAGACTACAAAAGAATTAAGGATGAAAAATGTAAGAAATCTTGCTATATTGCTGAAGAGAAGATTGATAATGAATTTGAGAGTAATGATGATCAAGGTGTCTATGTTGCTATGAAAGAAGAGTTTGATGAAGATGAGAAAGTTGCATTAATTTCTTATGTAAACAAAAGTGATAGATGGATAATTGATTGTGGATGTTCCAATCATATGACTAGTGATAAAGACAAATTTGAAAATATTGGTCCATACAATGGAGGATGTGTTAAATTTGGTAATGATATTCCATGTGTTATAAAAGGTAAAGGCACTGTTCAACTAACTGACAAGATAACATGTGAAAATGTTTTTGTGCTTGAAGGACTTAACTAAAATTTGTTGAGTGTTTCACAGCTGAAAAAATTAGGTTACAGAGTTGAATTTCATAATAGGAAGTCCAAGATACTTGATGGTGATGGTAAGAAAACTAGAATTAGTAAGAAGACAAGAGGTAACTTATCCTATCTATACCTATTAGAAGAGACATGCATGTTTATACAACAAGAAGATGTTTTCTTATGGCACACAATATTATGTCATGTAAGTTTGACAATTTGGTGAATATCAATAATATGAAGAAAGTAAGAGGATTTCCTAAACTAAAGAATCTTTGCAATGCTACATGTGTAAACAATGTCAATTTGCAAAGATGACCAAGTCTAGTTTTAAGAGTAAAATATATAATGCTAGTGATATTTTGGAAATAGTTCATATTGACCTATGTGGACCAATTGGTGTTAAAAGCTATTGTGAAGACCAATACTTTATTCTATTTGTGGATGACTAGTCTAGAATGATGATTGTAATGTTTCTTAAAGTTAAATCTGATGCCTTTCTATTATTCAAGTGATATTTAACCAGTGTTGAAAAAGAAATAGGAAAGAGTCTGAAGTAATTTAGATCTAATTGAGGTGATGAATTCATTTCATATGAGTTCAACACATTCTGCAATGACAAAGAAATTAAAAGACAAATGTTAGCACCAAAGGCCCCTCCTCAAAATGGGATAGATGAAAGAAGGAACAAATCAATTATGAACTATGCTAGAACAATAATGATGGAGAAGTGCATATCATAGAAATATTGGAGAGAAGCGGTTAGTACTTTTATGTATATCTTCAATAGAGTTCAAGTCAAAAAAAGGTACAAATGCAACACCTTATGAACTATGGTATGTTTATGCTCCCAATATCAAATATTTTAAAATTTTTGGAAGTAAATATTATATATTGAAAGCTAATAGAGATGGAAAACTTGATGCACAAAGTGACAAAGACATATTCCTAGGTTATTCCACAAAAAGCAAAGCTTATAAGTGTTTAAATTCTAACACTAACAAAGTTGTGGAAACTGTAAATGTAAGAATTTATGAGTTTGTAGAAAAAGGTGATGATTCATGTAATGAAGAACCTGAAGACTATAATAGATTCATCTATGCAGATAATGATGCTCCCATCACTCAAAATAAATAGACAAATCAAGCTACAAGTTCCCATCAGATAGGAAATGATGGAATGGAAATACAAATTTTTGAATAGTAGAGAGTGGGTGTCGAGAAATAGATTGTAGATGTCGAGTCAAAGATAGGAAATGTCAACCATCACACAATGAATGCCGACCATTCAGAACCTAAACTAGAATAAAAAAACGATGAGGAAATGAACTTGAGATTATTTTTCCAGATGAACCTAAAGAAGAGCCAAGAAGAAAGCTACATGTATTAGAAGGCATCATAAAATTGATCAAATAATTAGAGATGCTAAATCAAGTGTTATGAAAAGGAGAAAACTCAAAGGTGACACATGCCTATTCTGTGAGTTTGAGCCTAAATCAATAGAAGATGCTTTAGATAATGAAGATTGGATACATGCTATGAATGAAGAAATTGACTAGATTGAGAAGAACAATACTTGGAACTTAGTGCCAAGACCTAAAGATAAAAATGTCATTGAGACAAAGTGAGTTTTTAGGAACAAGCTCAATCAAAATGGTGAAGTAACAAGAAACTAAGCAAGACTGGTATGCAAGGGTTATGCACAAGGAGTTACGTGTATGAAGAAATTTTTTCTCTTGTGGCCAGACTTGAAGGATTCAAAACTCTGCTTGCATACTCATCTTACAAGAACTTCAAGGTATATCAAATGGATGTCAAATCTGCATTTCTATATGGTATACTGGAGGAAGAAGTATACATTGAACAACCTGAAGGATTTGTAGATCCAGACAAGAGGAACATAGTATGAAAAGTAAACAACACTCTTTATGGATTAAAGAAAGCACCAAGAGCATGGTATGAAAGATTACATAACTATTTAGTGAAAATTGGCTTTGAGAGAATAAATAAAAACAACAATCTATACTTGAAGAATGGAGAGAATAATGAAGTACTATTATATGAGATATTTGTTGTTGATATCATATTTAGAGGAAGAGAAGTGTTATGTAAATTATTTTCTAATGAAATGAAAAAGGAATTTAAAATTTCTATGTTTGGTGAGATCAAATTCTTTGTTGGTTTACAAGTCTACCAAATGAAGTTTGGTATTTTCATTTCACAAACCAAATACATCAAGGAAATATTGAAGGTTTTTGGTATAGAAGATTCAAGACCAGTGAGTATACCTATGTCTATAGGACATAAGCTATCGAAGAATGATGATTCTCCTTATGTGAACTAGACCCTATATAGATCCTTGATAGGAAAATTTGTAATATGTAGTTAACAATAGATTAGATAATTTCATTAGTGGCTAGGATTGTTGCTATATTTTTAGCAAATCCCAAAGAGAATCACATGATGGTTGTAAATAGGATAATGAGATATCTGAATGATACAAAAGATTATGGATTATACTATAGAAGAAGTGATAGATTTGAAATGAAGGTTTTCACTAACTTAGATTGGGAAGGAAATATTGATGATAGAAAAAGAAGTAGTGGAGGTGTATTTGTTAGTCTTAGATTGGTTTTAACATTTGAGTGTCAATACAATTAATCAACTCTCAAGATGATGTCGAGTATAATTCATAAGTCGAGCTACAATTTGTGCCATTCTAGAGAATTCAATAGGTGTCGAGTGAACTTCAGGTGCCGAGTGAAGTTCAAGTGTCAAGTGATAAGTGATGCCAAGTCACTATAAGTGCCGATCAAAGTATAGGTTTCGAGTAGAGTACAAGATATTGAGTAAAATATAAATGCTATAAGAGCCAAGTGAGAAAAAAATTCTCTATGTGTCGAGCATTACCAAATAGTAAGTGTCGAGTAACATAGAATCAACATATGAGTTTGTATCTTTACAAACTCAGTTGTAAACTATTTTTGAAGCTGACATAGAATGAATCTCAAAGGATCTTGAAGATAAGATCGAATATTTTGCATTACCTATGTAATCAGCATGCAACCAATAAGAAAAATGGAGAAGGCATGCAACCAATAAGAAAAGTGCAAGAATTGAGCAGGAAATGAAAATTTAATATTGATCATAGATTCATACCTAATCCTAAGTCTTCAAAATATTTAAAAGTACGATGAAACCCCATTATGCATATGCATGAGAGAAGTGTATGGGAGAATTATAATGAAGTGCAGAAGGGTGTAAAGACTTAGAGAAGAGCATAACAACATTGTAGAATCTAGTTGATCAAGAACAAAGTATCATAGTTACGAAGAGTGACATATCAGAGTTACTTTTAGTTGATATCATTCATATGCATGTGAATGATATCAACTATGAGTGAATGAGTATCAGAGTTATGAAGAGTTGTTATAATTACATGAAGTTGATATCAACTTGCTTTACATGCTTTGGAAGAAGCTAGAGAAGAACTGAGAAAATCCTTAAAGAGAAGAAGAGAGATTTCCATAGCTGAGAATGATACACAGTACAAGGAGATTGACACCTCAAACCTATTTTCAAATGGAGATTCCAAAGAATTTGATGCAGCAATAGTAGACCTGATGGAGAAGAATAGAGCTCAAATAGAATAAATTAGAACACTCAAGCTTGAACAAGAATAACAAGCCAAGATGCTTTGTGAAGTGACTGAACAAGAGAAAAGAGCCATTGAAGACAAGGCTATGCTAGAAGAAGACAAGAGAAACCTTGCCAGTAGACTAGAAGAAAAGTCAATTGAGCTTGCAACAATTTCAAACATGCATCTTGACACCCTAAGCTAGATGATGAATGCACATCATGAACTAAATGTCAAGGACATTGAGATCTCTAAACAGAAGATGCAAAATGAACAACTATAAAATGACCTAAAAAAAGACAAGGAGATTGCAGAGAGCTTCAAAAAACCTAATGAAACCATCAAGTACTATGAGAAGCTACTGAAATCACCAAGGGCTAGCAATGATACTTTAGGACAAGGATACATCAGCACTAAACAAGGAGAGTCATCCAAGATTGTAGAAGAAAAGAGTAACAAAGGTAAGAACACTAAACCTACTTGTCATTTCTATGGTAAAAAAGGACATGCCTCTAATGTGTGCAGGAGCAAGAACACCCATTAGCATGACAAACCTAAGAATTTAAGTCATTGTCATAAGTGCAAAAAGCAAGGACATCAAGGACATGACTACAGGACTAGGACCATCAAGACACTAAAATTTGAAAGTCACTGCTACAATTGCAAGAAATATGGACATAGAGCTTTTGAGTGCAGATCAAAGCCTATGTGGACACCAAATTAGGCAATAAGGGGAAATAACCATGGACATCACTACAATTGGGACTATAACACTAGGTATAGCTATCGAGTGACCACAAGAAGTTGGGTCGCAATTCTGCAGAAGTCAAGTCCGTAGAATTGTACTTCTTAGAAATGGGCACTCGATTTTGTTAGAATCGGGTACTTGTTTCTAAATTCATGCTTCGAGCACCTAAGCCACGATTTAAAAATTGGGTACCCAATTTGTGAAAGCGGATCGGGTGCCCGAAGCGCTTAAAAATTGGGCATCCAATTGCTTTAAAAATCGGGTACCCAATATTTTAAAAATTGGGTACCCAATTTCAAAAACTCATATATGCCCGATTTTGGCATGTTTGAAGTCATTTTCATGACTTTGAAAATGGGAGCCCGATTAGAGAGAGATACGGGAGCCCAATTTTCAGCTCTATCGACCACCCCCTATTGCTAGTCTTTGATATACTAGGTATTTTAATATGTTTTGTACTATTTTACTTAATTATTTTCAATTTTCAATTTTATATGTACGTTAAATTTTTTTTTTTTTTTTTTTCAGTTTTAATATACATAAAATTGTAAATTTATATTGTTAATGAGTATTATGTTTAGATTATTGTATCTGTTAATTTAAATATAGTTTGGTAAATGTTCATTTAAAAAATTATTATTTTAGATGTTTTGAAATGTATTTAATTTATGTATTTAAATTACAATATTGAATGATTAGATTAGATGTAAATTCATTGTTTAAACATGTAATTACAAATAAATATAACCTCGACCTAGAACCATATAACCTCTACCTAAATTCATTGTTTAAACATGTAATTACAAATGAATATAACCTCAACCTAGAACCATATAACCTTGACCTAAATTCATTATTTAAACTATAACCTCAACCTAACCATATAGTTATGTACTTGATAAAACCCTAAACATATAACTAAGTACTTAATCACGTAACACCCCGTCAAGGGATCCAAACACAAAACTTAGTATTTAATGATTTTACTTAAATTGTATTGTACTTTTTTTCATGGATTGAAAATGGATGATGTAAACTATTTTATAAATGTATAATCTTTCAACCTTTCATACCCTATGACATGTATAGTGGATGATTGTGCATTCTGAATTAATTTGCCAAGTGGCATTTGGAACAAATGTATATTATTTAAATGGATTGAACTCAAGTAGTTATTCTTTCACATGGATGTGTTATTTATTTTACTTTTAGTACTTATAATTATTTAAAAATGAAATGTAAATGTGCTCATTAAGGACTGTAATATCTTATGTTTTTTATAAATGTAAATTATTGTAAGTATGCTATTGCTTGCTTAGTAAAACTTTTGATTAGTTCTTTGGATCCCTTTGCTGGGTGTCATTTAGGATTAACTTTAATCCTAATTTTAACCAAAACTCTAATCATAACCCTTACTATCATCCTAACCATAATCTAATTTGCTAAAACCTACACCAGGTAATATATAAATAATTAAATAGCTATCCTAAGAACCAAGTACTAATTCTATAAATATCAAACCATAATCATAACCTTATTTATGATAAACTAAATTATCCTAGAGGAGCATCATATCTACATCTACATGTCATACATGTGAATCTAAAAACATATATATATCTAATTATGTATCATTTATTGCATAGGAAGGATTTAAATTTTTTATTATATTATCCATGCATATCATATCAAAGGAATCATATAGAGATATGTCATTTACTACATCCATCATAGATAATCAAGAAGGGTACTTAGGTAAATTTATATATAACACTATATTATAAGAAAAGAAAAACACCATATAGGAGCATCTCATGTATAAACTAAAAAAAATTACCATGACACATGTAATGAGACCAAATAATATTTGTAATCATCGCATATACTATCAATGTATGGGGGTGATATAATCAAAATATCAAAAAATGAATGATATCAAAGCATTAAATATCTTAGTATAACACTAAAATAAACTAACCCTGGTAACCCTAAACCAAATTGAATATCAAACTAGATTGAAAGCTAACCCTAGTCCTTAACTAATTAATATTATACTTATTTAAACCAAATTAAATCAAACCATGATCATAAACCTAATTATATATCCCAACTTAACACTACAAACCAAATTTAAAACCTTGAATTTTTCCCCAACCATTAACCAAATTAAACCCTTACCCTAAGATTGAACCAAGTTAAATGTTGAACTTAAGACTAAACCAAATCACCCTAAACTTAAACCTAACTCAATAATATATTCAACACTTTAAAACAAAATTTAAACCTAACATTTTTGAATTAATGTTGGTTTTTAATCTAAAAGCTCTAACTATAATTCTATATCTAAAACCAAATTTAGCACTTTAAAACTTAATTCAATTTTTTAACTCTTGTCCTAATTGAAACCTAAGCATAAACCTAATCAAACAGTAAACCAAATTGAACCCTAATCCTAAAACTAATTAAACATTGATATCATGGTCTCAAAATTATACATCATAAAACAAATTAGAAGAGAAGAAGGAATCAAGCATCTAATTAAATAACCCTCCCTCACCATCAAGAGGTGGAGGTGGAACATGAGTGCGAGTAGGAGGGACTACACCATTGGATGCCTAAGAATATATCTAGAGAAGTGAATAAGTTGTCTTTCCACTAGATGCCTAAACCTTTATATCCTAAGTGAGTATTCATCATAATAGTAAGCCTCTCTAGAGTTATGATAAGTGGCCTCACCCTGTGTAATCCTCAGTTGAGAAGTTAGCTAGATGCAATCTTCCTGTCATGATCAATTACCTTGCTAGCTTAGATGACCACCTATGTCTAGACTATCACCTAGTACTGTGCTACTCTCAATATTCTCTAGAGTCCCCTAATGACATCTTCTTATGTGGGATCTCCTTTGGCTTGTTGCTCCAGAGGCCCATGACAAAACATCAATAATTTAATATAAAAATAATAATTTTAAAAAAGGGGCATTGATTCATTAATTAAACCTAACATAATTAATCAAATCAAGTTTTTAAATCCTATGGAGCTAGAACTATTAATTAAATGCATTAATTAAAATGATCAATTATCCATACCATCACTAATGAAAAATGAAATTAATTACCACCAATAAAGCTTAATCATGTATTGATCAATCAAGATTCAACCTCCACCACTCATGGAGAATGAATCCAAACGATTGAATTCCCAAAGATTTATATAAATGTTCATATCTACATTTTTTGTAATAAGGTTATGCAAATCATTCTAGGTGATTTGCAAGTGCTTCTAAGTGAATTATGGGCATTTTCAAGAGCTAATCCATATTACAAGATCATAATCTCATTACACTTTATAGCTTTCTAGCATCATGTAGGGTTTATTTAGTGTGACTTGAGTTCACATGATTACATCCATTTTATGATTGCATGTGCCTAATTTACAAAATACTAAACCTTGACATTAACTTTTAAATTCTAATTATGTAAAGTCAAAACCCTTATCCTAAACCTTTATATCCTAAATTCTTAACCCTTAGACTAACTAAGTTATCCTAAATGGTAAACCTTTATCCTAAAAAAATCATAAATGCTAAGCCCTTCTCCTAATTCTAAATAAAAATATCAAGCTTAAATGTTAAACCCTAATCTTTACCTTGACTATGATTTATATGTACAAGGTTAGGGTTTAACATTTAACATTTAAGATTAGGATCTAGTATTAGGATTTGTATTCAATTCTAGAATATAAATAGGATCTAAACTATTATAATTTAGATTTTATAAGTATATTTAGATTTATGATTAAGATTTATAATTAAGATTTATGATTAAGGTTTATGATTACTTGGTTTATAATTAAGGTTTATATCCAGCAACTCATTCAAACACCTTAAGAAAAATGATAATTTATGAAGTTTAAGTACTTATGATTAGAATTAGGATTATGATTAGAATTAGGATTATTAAATATGGTTAGGGATAGGGTTCATGTATTAGTTCATTAGGACATGATCTAGACTTATAGTTTACATTAAAAAGTAGATAATATTTAGGTTTCAAACTATAATCATAAATAATTTAATCAAATCATAATTCTATCTCTAAGCTTTCATTCTAATTGTAACCTTAACTCTCATCCTAACACCATCTATTATATATCCTTTAAACAATAGGACCATAATAAATATCTGAAACCTAAATATAATTCTAACTAAAACCATAATCCTAGGTAAGTTCCCTAACATTAAAGGACCATAATCATTATAATAATATTAAGCTTAGCCATCATGAAAACCGTAAACATAACAAAATTGTAAACCATAACCTTTCCATAATCTTAACTTTGTCTAATCCTGAGATGAACATATAATCCATAATGAGAATACAATCCCCCAGTGTCACAAAATAAGTGTACATGAAAGAAAAATTAGCTATGTGGTTCCCATTTTAAGAAAAGAAACCTTGAACTAACCTAGATATAGTTTTTTGGAGTATTATTTTATGATTAGACTTAAATTCAATATTTAATGTTCAATTTGACTTAATTGTTTAACTTTAGTTATTTAATTGATATGATTTTAATAAAGATATGCACATTTATATCGAGTTGATATTTTAGATTTAAATTTTATTAAATAGTAATTTTGTCATTTTTTATGTTGTTTAAACATATATGCAGATTATATTTGATGGACCCACCGCCACCCCCTCCCCCTCCCACACCCCCGCCTTCGCCCCCTCCATCTCCACCTCTACCTCCACCTCCACCCCCACCTCCACCACCCATAACAGATGAGCTCCATGAGAGCATGAGGTGCAACCTTAATGACCACATGTGTGATGTAGAGGCTATCTGACATGAGACCCACCCCCCTCCTCACCTACTACATCTCGCAAATAGCATGCAAGGCATGGTTCACTCCATACATCATTTAGATTCTAACATTGATTCATTTAGATCATGGAGGGAAAGCATGCTTGCCTTCTATTCCAACAACTTATCATACAGACAAGTTCATAACCTCAATATAGGTAAGGGGAATTTTAAAAGTTATTTTTTAAACCCTAAGATGGGTGAGGAAATTAATGAGAAGAAGCCTCTCATTTCCATTAGGTGGTGTACACATCCACATATAGCAGCACATTTTTGGGAGCGGTGCTGGATGGTATTTGACTATCCACCACACGCTAACCATGAGGTGCCCATGTACTTCCTTAGGAAGCTATGGGTTAAGTTTAAATTGGGTTTGAAACCCAATTATTTTGATATGAAAGCATTTTAGTGGGTTGGTAGAGGGATGCCTCAAGATAGGCCTAGGGTAAAGTTGAGTGATAGAACAAGAAATGCCAAGCGAGCTCAGCCCCTTGTACCTCTTCCTGTGCCTGTTGTGTCTGCTCCTCACCATCATCGAGCAATTTCATCTACTCTTACCCATTTGAGTGCCCTTTTGGGCAATTTAGTACATCAGTGGATGTAGGTGACACATGCTCCTCCACTTGGACATATTTTTACTAGCTGTGGAGGCATATGCACAGGCCTATAGAGTGATGCTGATGCAACACATGATGAACATTATGCTGAGGGTGCTGATTTTGACGATGATGTATACACTGCCCATGGTGATGGTAGTGATGAGATAGATGTGTCATCATTTGTTGACCTCATGCAACACAAAGAGCTTGGAGAGAGTTAAGAGCAGTAGGTAAAATTTTAATTTTAATTTAAATATAAAGTACACATAATTATTTACTTTCATATACATGTGTAATTGTATTAACCATATTAATTTGTACTTTTGAAATAACAGAGGATGGATGATATTGTTCCTCCTAGGAGGTAGTATAGTCTTTTTCTGAGACCTATAGATTTTGGTGTCCCTTATATGGTATGCACTTTGAATTACACTATAAAAAGGTAAATTCAAACTTAAATTTAATAACATGTGCTCATATGTTGTTTTTATCTAATTTTGTAGGGATTGTCCACAACTACATAGTTTGATGTTAGTACAAGTCCTGCTCTAGTTACCATTGAGGCACAACCTCAAATACATACAATATGAACTTTTGACTGAAGAAAAATAATTTGTACTATTTTTATGTATGTACATTGTTATTAACTTATAATCTAAACAATTTTGACTAACATGTACATATATATTTTATGTGTTTTGATTTTACGAACAGGAGCCATATCGTACTCATCCATACATGCCTCAATATAGTCTATTTTCAATTCCATCTCATGATCATCATGCTAGCATACCTATAGACACATCTGTGATATTGGCTACTACTTAGGTATCATATATATACATGTTAAATTTATAGTGTATAAAAAATGTAGTGTACAAATTATGTACTTTTTAGTTTGCGTACTTTGTAATTATTCATGTATATATAATTTTGACTAAACGTTTACGTATTTATAATTGTAGGACTATGTCACCATGAATGTTGCTAAGAGCATATGACTTAGCTAGATGGAGGTACCTACATCGTCCTTTGAGGTCAGTATTGTGATTTATGTACATAATGTATAGTTCATTATGCTCTAAAATCAAATTTTGAAAATGTATGTTTTGTAAATTACAGGACCTCACCACTACTGCATTTGGTAGTTTTCACAGTGTGCCTCCTCCTGTTATTGAGGAACACCCGTCTCATGTGGTATTTATTTTATTATGTAGTGAATATTTAATTTATTTGCAAGCTAGATTTTGAAACCCATTTCAATTAAGCATGTACATGATGAGACCTACCTCATGTTACATAGGGTAATCCATCTACCTCACAGGGTGTCCCACATAATGAGATGACTCATATTACACATGACAATCCGTCTGAGTCCTCTTTGTGTGGAGTAAAGAGGACATTTGATCAAATAGATTAGGTCTTGTTGGCACTTGTAGATTGTGTTTTTATGACGTATATTTTTTATGATGTATACACTTTGTGTTAGGACAATTAAAACTATATTATATATGTATTTTTTAACTTCAGAGATCATGTTATGATGTATGTTAGACCATGTACTATTTTTTTATGACTTCTTATCATGCTTGTGTATGTAGTATATATTATTATGTTTCATCATGTTTTAAGTATTCAAACTATTTTCTTTATTTTGACATATTTTATTCATGAACATATGACACATTTTGTAGTATATATGCTAGATGAACAATAATTTTAACTATTTATAGAGAATTAGTACTAATATAAAAAATATTATTGGATAAATATCACATCAAATTTATGTTTTGAGATTCATACAAATAAAATTGACCTACTAGATGAAACAATGTATGGATAACGTACCTAAAAATGTATCATAAGTGATCTTAATGTGTTGTTTGGTAACGTAAGACTCATTATTACCTAATAAGACCTATTATATCCTAATAATACATATTAAGACTTATTAGAACCTTTAAAAATTATTATGACCTATTAGGACTCCTATGTCCCCTTAAGACACACATGTATGGATAACGTACCTAACAATGTATCATAAGTGATCTTAATGTGTTGTTTGGTAATGTAAGACTCATTATTATCTAAAAATACCTATTATGTGCTAGTAAACATATCAATACTTATCATAACCTATAACAGACATAATGACCCATTAGGACTCCTATGTCCCCTTAAGACACACATGTATGGATAATGTACCTAAAAATGTATCATAAGTGATCTTAATGTGTTGTTTGGTAATGTAAGACTCATCATTAACTAAAAATACCTATTATGTGCTAGTAATTATATCAATACCTATTATAACCTATAACAAACATAATGAACTAGTAGGACTCCCTAGGTCCCCTTAACATATATATGGATAAAAATACCTAGAAATGTATCATAAGAGGTCCTTATGTGTCATTTGGTAATGTAAGAATTATTACCTAAGAAGGCCTTTTTACCCTACTAAGATATATTAAGACCTATTATTTAAACTATAACACACATTATGACTTGGTAGGACTCCCTATCTCCCCTTAAGACCCATTAGGAACCCTTATAATCCATCAAAACCTCTTAGAAACCTCTTGGAAACCTCTTGGACTCTCTCACTGTCTTCATCATTCCCTCCCTCTCACTTAACATGGTTAAACATACATGTCAATTATCAACATAACAATAATATATAATCAATACAATGAGTAATGATCTTTAAATTATCATGTACAAGTGACTTGTTTTTAATATTACAATCAATAGTAATTTGAAACTTCAAACAAACATTAATTTAAACATGCTTGAATGTAAAAGTAATGGAACAAAATAGGAGGTCATTACTTAAATTGAAAATTAATTTATAATTTATCAAGTGCATACCTTTAACTTTCAAATAGAAGTAAACTCTCATTTTAAAATTAGTTTGTACAACATATTTCACAATATATGCAAGACAATGTCAATGATATATTTATAGAAGTGAACTCAAAATATAAAATTGGTTCAACACATCTCTTCAAATGAGGTCCTATAAATAAAATTGTAAAACAAAAATAAATGTTAATAAACACATAAATTAATATGAGGTATTTGAACTATGTAAATATATGTGTAATTTGTATGTACTTACTATGTGAAATTACACAAGATGTTGATGTTCAATCCACTTTAACATTTAAATTTGCATAAATTGTAATTGAGACCTGAATAAGAGGTATATATAAGTTCTCTAAATTGGTATTGACAACACAAACATACATGTAATTAAATTATATAAGTACACACACACACACACACACATATATACATACAATAAAGAAAAAACTTACATGTGTTTGATTTAAATGTAGTCATCCCACTATACCATCTGCATCCTCTCTCTTTTGCAATGCATCTATGATTGTCTCATGCTCGTCCATTGAAATTGTCCATAATACCTTATTGGCAGGTCTCCCTTTGTATATTTCTAATTTGATATTTGTTGCCACAACCAAATGAGAATAGTGTAAAATCTTCTTTTCGGTTTGGTAGTCTTCAAATGCTAGCAAACCATTTCTTCTTGTTAGGTATCTACGTAGCCAAGTGCTAGCTACAACGACAGACCCAATTGGATACTCAAAACCATCATCATCTACTTGATGACATGTCAATTGTTTCTTAGGTTCCACACATTTAGCTAGCCAATACTCAGTCTGTTGATCATTAACACTAGGTGCAATAACAACATAAACATGTCCTACAAGATAAGATAAAGTATAGAAACACTTTAATTTCATGAGTGTACATATGCAGATTATATAAATTGAAGCATGAGATCAAAACAAAATCTAATTAAATTGTGCATACTAGGTTCTACGAGGTCTAAAATATGATCATAGTCTTCTGATGCAAAAGTAACATTCTGGCCTTCATTTACTATATCATCTTCAAAATGTGTGTCAATAGGTTCTAATGATCTTTGTTTTCAATATTCAACCCATTCTATATTCTCGCATTCTTCCCATTCACCTGCAAGACAAAATTGACAAAAACAAGCAAGCTCCCTAGTCCATATAGTCCAAGTGTTAGAATCTAAACTCCTAAATGAATGTCATTTAGCTAACCCACTAATTGTATCACAATCATATCTTGAAAGGATATTCTTTTCTTCAACTAGGTAGAAGAAACATTTGATTGTAGAGTTCTAACTTGACCCCATGTATAAATATTTGTTACACCATTGGACAATCTCATGCGCATTTTTGAATTTATCTTTTTCCTCAAATTTTAATTGCTCT
The DNA here is from genome assembly GCA_028749045.1 of Cupressus sempervirens. Classification (NCBI taxonomy): domain Eukaryota; kingdom Viridiplantae; phylum Streptophyta; class Pinopsida; order Cupressales; family Cupressaceae; genus Cupressus; species Cupressus sempervirens. The sequence continues at coordinate 190,033,258 of CM053788.1, forward strand.
CTACTAAGGGCTCTCTTCACGCATGCACTAGCACCATCATGTTCTCCTTTACCATGTCCAACCTAAAAAAAACTCCACACATGTTGGATGTTAGTTTTCCTATGTGTCCTACTCAACCAATAGAACATTCTAGCATTCTTGAATTGTCTTGTACAATTATCTAACCATATCCAATGTTGTGTCATTTGAATTTCTCTCTCTTTTAAATTATCATAAAAGACCTTGAAACAATATTGGACAAACTCAAATGAATGGAGTTTATTATCACTCATATAAAAATGGTACTCTCTCAATATTTTTTGATCCTCCTCTATACTATCAGGTGCATGCCTATACACTATATGAACATAAATTGTTACTTGCATTGAATTGTAATATTGTGGTTGTACCTCTTCTTGCAGTGCAAGTGTATAGTTCTCTGCAAAGTCAACAATTGAAAGTATAGTGCCAATTGGAAATGTATTCTTACATATGCAAAATTGTCCATTAAGCTATCTAGAATATTGAGAGTGTTTAACATATTTTGGTATGATCACACTCTTAAACTCATCCATAAATGCATGACAACTAACTTTATCTATAATTAGATCAAACCTTCTTCCAATCTTCCCATCCTTCAATGGATATTCAATAGTTTTGAATCTTTTTACTTGAACTAATTGTTGTCCAAAAGTAGTCAAAACTTTTTCATGCAAACATTCATCTAACAAAGAAAGATTGCTACACATATCACATGTACCAAAAAGACATGCATTGAAAAGAAAGTATTGATCATTAGGTGGCTTAGAAAACAAACCTGATATGAAATCTTTTATAGTTTAAGGTGGTATTTTTATACCACATTCTTGCAACATTTATTTACTATGCATGGTACCATGTATAGATCAAAATACATCATAATGGTAACGAAATTGAATATGAGTTTTACAACTACATGTGATTCTTTCCTTGTTAATCCTTACATACCATGGTTTACACTTTTCAAAAGATCTTTGACTAATGGTAATATTTAATACCTTACCATCTACAAATTTTTTAAACAATTCAGTTTGAGTCATGTCCAAAAGGTGTTTAGGATGTGGATCACACATTTTTGACCCAATTCTCAATTTAAGAACATCTCTTGAATTAGGTGATACTCTTGTATTATCATGCCAAAAAATTTCAATCAAATTTTTGACTTCATTGGTAAGTTTCATATAACATCTGGGGAGTCTACCACTAGAAATCCATAAAATATTTGCTAGATCACATTCAAAGTTAACCCTTCTCTTTACAACTCTTTCTAAAGTCTTACAATTCACATTAAGATATCCACTTATGTTGCTAATCAATCTTTTTCAAATGTTGATTTGTTAACTAAAGTTGTTATTGCTTGTCATGCTGCATTCTTATCTTTAGACCAAATTCTCTTTCTAATAACATCAAAGGCACTAGCAATAGTGGATACAACTTGTTTTAAAGACTCAATTTTATTCTTGGGTTTTGCATACATTCCTAACCTTCTCATTACATTTTGCATTTTAAACATTTTAATTAGTTGCAACATTTACTGACATTGAAACCCAAATTTCTTATTATAAAAAAAATGCCTATACAATCTATTAGCATGTGTCCTAATTTGTCTCCATGAAACCAATCCCTCAAGATTATCTAACACATTATTAGGAATATGAAAATTATGTTCAGACACTTTACTATCATTTTGACATGTTTGTTCAGTAGTTGGTGTTTCTATACATCTACATTCATGCAATTTTTATTTTCACACACTTTACTATTTTCACTGTTATTTGGGATTTGAATATCATTTTCAAAATTTCTTTGTATTTCTTTCGAGGCATGCATTTCAATTGGAGTTTTTTGTGCATGATTGTTTGATAATTGCTTCTCATGAAGAAAATTCAAATCATTTAAATCGTAACTTGATTTTAAAAAATCACCAATTTCATCATGAGAGAAAAATTGAGGGTTTGGAGACACACCTATATTGAATGGATGATTAGAATGTGCACCTAAATTTTCTTGTATTGGGTTCTCTTCTTTGACCTCTTCATCCATCGTGGTATCCTCAATGTCTTTCTCCTTTGAAACATTGTTCAAGTCTCTAATTCTTTGTTTTCTCTCTCATTGATGTCGTGCTTCATTCTCTTTATTTGCTACAATCTCCTCATTTGTAAGAACTTTTGCTTTCTTCTTTCTTCGTTATTTTGATCTCATCTTTGCACCAATTTTGAATTTGAATTAGTAGCTTGCAAATTGTATAAGAGGACAAGAAAACAGAATAACTATGACAAAATTCATTGTTGTAGATTGAAACTATTATTCAATCATTTCAATCATTGAAAGTATGTATGTGGGGCAGCTCTTGGAGCCCAACGAGTACATTAGAAATAGGTACCCAATTTCTTAAAAATCAAATACCCGATTCTTTAAAAATTAGGTACCCGTTTACAAATCGGGTACTGGATTTTAAAAAGAATCAAGTACCCAATTTTTAAATAATTGGGTACAACAATTGAAAGCAATCCTTCACCCAATTTTTGAATTACAAATTGGGTGCTCGATTCTTGAGACATGAGTGGGAATTTGGTATGGCACCCAACTTTTACATTGAGTTTTTCCTTGGGGAAAGATATGGCATAGGCTTGGTCCCATCAAGCCATGCATTTATGATATATTTTTTTTTCTAAGGCATTTAATTGACAATTTTTGGTATTGTTGTAATTTTTTAATAGTCGTCCCCATTGAATTTTTTGATGAAACAAAAACCCATTATAGGTCTTACTATTCTGATTCCAAAAAATGTAAATTTTATAGTGTTATTAGTTTATTTGCTATTTTTTCATTATTTATTAATCAAAACTATCTCCTAAATGTTAAAAAATGACATTCACCAAAACTTTAATTACCTTTTTATTTTATAATTTTTCTTAAATTAATTTATATGTCATCAGTCTACATACAATTCTTTTGAGGTTAATTTTTTTTTTAAAAAAAATTTTAAAAGTGAGATTTTGATCAAATTATGTGGTCTGTACACGAGAGTTTTAAAATTTACCTTTATAGCGAATTAATAATTAATAATAAAAAATTTATTCAATAAAAAATTAAGAAAAAATATTATCATCAATCTTAGGTGTATTAGGTAACTCCCTTTAAAATAATTTGTGGAAATTCATTTATTTGTGTCAAATTATGGTGTCCGCACACAAGCATGGTATGGTCCTGAAACATGCATTTTGAAAAAGTGGTTTTAAAGATCCATACCAAAAAAAAATCTATAATATGGGTACACAAATAAATTACATATTCAAAAACTAGATTCTGAACACTAAATTTTTTATTGTTGGAGTTTTTTTATATTCAATCTTTAAATGCCTCAAATTTTGACATCAATTGACAAAAAATTTCAAAAATAGGAAAAACACTTCCACTTTTTGGCCAAAAGTGAGACCCAACTTCTTGCACTGACCCTATCATTACTGTCAAGAATATGGACACATTCCTGAAAATTACATAAGAACACATTCTAGAGGGAACTATAGCAGATGGTTGAGCAAAACCACATCTTTTAGTTGCTTGAAGACTGGTCATATCAGGATGAATTGCCCAACAAGGTCAAAGACATCTAACTCAAAGAATAACAAAGGTAAAGAGATGATAGATGTTGAACACATCAAAGAAGAAATGAATAAGACATGGAAGAAGAAAGATGGGTGTAGCACATCAAATGAAGGGATCACTTCACCTAATAGGTCAAGTGGTCACACTTCATCAAAGTAAGCAAAGAGGAGGCATGAGGGACTGATTTACAAAGCTTTATCATACATCAGTTCCTAAACAAGTAAGTACTAAAAAGAAGAGATCAACATGATTAAAGATGCAAAGTTAAATTTTCAAGATTTCATAAGTGTTGTCGAGTAGCCCTTAGAAGCCGAGTAAAATTCTAGTACATGCTGAGTTAACTATCAAAATCAGTGGAAACTAAATGATTAGTTGGAGCCTAGTTGGTAGAGGAAGTTCAGTGAAGAGAAATCTCAGTTGAAGTTGAGTAAAGAATACTCCTGTGAAAGTCGAGTGGTTAAAAACCAATGGATGCTAAGTAATGTAGAAATCCTTTAGAAGTCGAGTGGATAGTTGTAGTTGCACTAAGTATTAAATGCAATGAAAATAGGGTATATTATCGCATTTTTGATCATTTTTCTTTATCGTGAATGAAGAGCAAAGACGAAAAAGAGTGCAGATTGACTTCGCAATAGAGAATCTAGTGTTTAAGAAGATTTCAATAGCATTTATGCACGATCTCATTGATTTCAAGGTATTTACATTTGTGCTGAGTTATGCAGTTTTGTATTTTCTTTGCATACAAACCCTAGATTGTAAAAATGGCTTCTAGCTCTAGGAAAACTCAAGAGAAGGAACCATTTGAGGTCCAGCGAGTGTCCAATGAAGTTAAACAACCTGACTTCTGCCCAATCCCAGAGGTAGCATATTAAAACAACCCATCTGTAGCCTTATCTATCATACCTTCTAAGGTAGTCATGGTTCAAGACATTAGGAGATACTATAATTGCAAGATTGGAGTGATACGTGACATGTAAATGAGAGAAGTTTATGAGAGATTGTGTGAGAATGGAGTATTGAAGGAAGAATACCAAATTGTTGAAAAGAAGGGTTTGATGCAAGCCCTAGAATTCCCCATAGTATTCAAGACTAAATGGATTAGACTAATGCTTAACATAATAAATGATGGAAGCTTATGGTTGGAGGATGGCCCAATGAAAATCACAAAAAGAATTGTACATAGAGTGATAGGGTACCCAACCCTAGATCGGCCAAAGACCCTTAGGAGTGATTTTAATGAGGCAATTGAAAAAAATACTGGTGCTAAGTGGAATAAGAGAGGGATGACAATTGCTACCATTGAAGACCCTCTTATTGATTTTGCTATTAGGGTTATTCCACAAAAAATTTACCAATCTAGTAGACTTAACACTATGCCTTGCATTGTAGTGGATGTACGCTGTAAATTGGTGAAAAAGGATCATACCTATGATCTTGCAGAATTGTAACTGCAGTAGATTAATGATAATTTAGCAGCAATCAGGAGAACCAAGGGAGCCCAATTCAAATTTGGTGCCATTTTGATTTGTATATTCTTTTATGTGTAGAATGAGTTTCCTTCTTTTGCAAAAGTTGCATGAAAAACTAATAGGTCTATCATAGCTTAAGTAAATGAATACATAGAGTAGATGGGAGCTAATTTTGAGACCCTGATGACTAGCTATTTTGAAGACTTCAAGAAGTCAATGAAGAAAAGGCTAAGAATACCAATTTCCTTAGTAGAGAACCATGTAAATGATGTATTTTTTCTTGTAGATATTGACTATACATACATACAAGCTACCATACCAAGAGTGAGATGGTTAAGACCTCTTGGCTATATAATAAACATAGATAAAGCATCAACAACAATAACTACATTATTAGCAGAGGAAGTAGACAAAAGTGCACCACATTTTGGAACCTATGATGTGGTGAGATCAAAAGTGGATATGGAGTTGAAGACTACATTCACATTGAAAAAGAAGGATAAACTTGTCAAGAAATTAAAAGCCAAATTTGATGAGGGCACTGCAGAAGTAGGAGAAGAATAAGGTGAAGAAGCCAAGGATGATGAAGAGGAACAAGGTTAGGGACCACTTGCTTTAACCAAAGGTATGGGGAAGGATTCTTAAAGGAGGATAGTGCCAAGAAAAAAGCACCCAAGGCTGAGCCAAAGAAAATGAAATCTCAAAAATAGCCAGTTGCACAGCCCAAGGGGAAGAAGAAGGTAACAAAGCCAAGCCCAGCCAAGCCAACTACAAGGGCATATACTAGGGCTGTAACTTAGTTGGCAAAGGGACAAGAGAAGCAGAAGGATACCGAACAAGGAGGAAGTGTAGAGAAGAAGAAAAGAAGAAAGTATGTTGCACCTCCTGAATCAAATGAAGAAAGGACAAAGTTAGATGAAGATCAATTCAAATTGGTAAGATGCTCTACCAAGTCTAAATCAGAAAGTGTTTGCAATAAAATTAGAGATAATGTAGATCTAATTGGTCTAAAGACCATTTATTTCAATAAGTTGTCAAGGGAACAACAAAAAATAGTGGAAGAGTCCATCTACACTATGATGGCTAAGTTCAAGACCACCCCACTTGAACTTGACAACTCAATGCCTAAGGAGCTAAGCTCATTAGTTGAAAATAAATGGCATTAATGCCTTAAAATGGAAAAGGAAATAAGGGAGTCTATATTTTCTCATGTAATGCCAGACCTTACTAAAGATCAAATAAGCAAGGCTAACAAGAAAAATGGGAGCAAGTTTGCACCCAAATACAAAGCCTTCCGAATTTTGCAAAGCCAAATTGAAGATGTTGTGCAAAAGTCCACATAGATGTGGAAATTAATCTATGGATTGAAAATAGTAAAGGAAGGGTAGGAAGACCCCTTTGTGGGGAGAAATGATGAAGAAGATGAGGAGAATGAGAAAGAGGAGAAGGTAGAGAAAGAAAGAGAAGAGGAAACAATGGAGAAGACATAGGGTGAAGAGGCAATAGTTGAAGAGTAGCCAGAATAGAGTGTCCAAGACACCCAAATGCCACCACCAAGTATTCCACATATAACACTTGCATAAACATAATTTTAAAGGATGTTCCTGACACCTTAGGTCAAAACATCAATCCATTGACTGTAGAGGATCTCAAAAAGATCCTTCACCAAACCACATTGCAATCACAACTATGCACAAATATAGTTTTGGTGAGTGTGGAAGAGTTGCAAAAGGCTATAGCAAAAATCACAAGGGAGAAGGAAAACACACAAGAGATACCTTCACAACCTCCCATAGCTACAATAGATCAACCTAAAGAGAAAGAAACATAAGAGAAAATTGTTAAGATTGATCATGCAGTCACAACAACAAAAACTTTTGAGGAGCCAACAAAGGAACAAACAAGACAAGATGTTCCTACAACACTAATCCAAGGTGCAACTCCTCAAATCATCATTATTGTTCAAGGTAGTAGAGAAGAGGAGAAGGAAGAGGAGAAAACCCCTAAAGAAAAATAATAGGAGGCAATACAAAAATTGGCAAACTTTCCTATCTCAGGGAATCCTACCAAGTAGTTGAGCACTGATGTAGTACCATTGTAGATTTCAGCACTAGGCTCAAGCTCCAACAAGGTTGCAAGGGAACTTCACTATGGAGACCTTGCACTTGATGAAGAAATAGTCATACCTAGTTATGAATCTAGAACAATGAATTTAGCAAAGATAAATGAAATGCAAGAGGCACTTAAGAGAAGGAAGAAACAAGAGATACTCAAAAATGAGTATAGACAGAAGCAAGCACTTGTGAAAATCAAAGACATATTCCTTGATGCATTTATCTTACCAGTACCTGATGAAACAAAACCCATCATGGAGCAATTTTCTAATATAGTGGACCAGGTATAGAATGAAGACCTTGATACAAATGTTAAATTATTAGAATGATTTGAAAAGAAGTTTCAAATGAAAGTCAATGAAAAGATATCTAGTGAAATAACACTTTCATAAGTACAATTAGCTAAGAAGGTTGAGAAAGTGAAGAGAATACTTGAGAATATCTTCTCATTTTACTCCAAATTGTGTGACTCATCATACTTCACACAAGAAACTAGCCAAAGGATTCTGAGCTTAGAACGAAATCTCAAGATTTCTAGCACACAGCTACCCAAAGATCTAGCTCAAAGTGAGAAGCATTTTGCAACTACCCTTCACACCCATAAAGTGTTAGCTGTATTGATAGTAGAAGAGACTGACATCAAGGCCAAATTGATACAAATTCAATCTTCCATTACCCCACATCTAGAAGTACCCCATAAAGAAATGGCCTATGCAAAACGTGTTCTAAAGAAAGACCCTAATCTTTCTACTTTATAACACCAAGTACATCTTAGAACAGAGACAACCATCCAGCACAAGTCATTGGAATTTTCTTTAGGTAATTGGGATGCTTCTCTGAAGATGATTATGAGGTAAATAAAACATTTTTGGCTAAATATTCTATTCATTCTTAGGACCCTTTGACATAAGTGTAAAAAAGGGGGAGATATTATGTGATATTTATTATTGCATGGGGGAGATGTAAATAAGAATGGGGAGATAACACATTCTTTGATGGAAGTAATAAAGAATATCCAAAGGGGGAGATATTCAAATTCACATTTTGAGGAAGTAATAACGAGATAAAGCCAAAAGGATGTAAAACTTCAAGAAGATGTGAAAGTGGAATATATATAGAGTACAAGAAAAAATAGGGTACACAAAAATAGAGGCAAAATAATGATAAGGTAGACAAGGAAAAGAGTATTAGATACATCAACATGAGACAAATTTAGCACAAGAGTTTTGGTTACAGAAATGACACATCAGCTCGAGAGGAGTTACAAGATTTTGAGGTATACCAAATTTTTGAACAATTTTTTGAAGCCTTGTACATATGCCGAACATAATATGTAGTATACTCATAAAGATTAGATTCATAATATTTAGTTGAGTGTTTTTGCCACTCATGTCAAAGGGGGAGATTGTTAGTCTTAGATTGGTTTTGACATTTGAGTGTCAATACACTTAACCAATTCTCAAGATGATGTCGAGTATAATATAGAAGCCAAGCTACAGTATGTGCCAAACTAAAGAATTTAGTAGGTACCAAGTGAACTTTAGGTGCTGAGTGAAGTTCAAGTGTCGAGTGATAAGTGATGTTGAGTCACTATAGGTGCTGAGAAAAGTATAGGTGCTGAGTAGAGTATAAGATGCCGAGTGAAATAGAAATGCTATAAGAGTTGAGTGAAGAAAATTTCCTATATGTGCTGAGCATCAACAACTAGTAAGTGCTAAGTAATACAGAATCAACATGATTTTATATCTTGATAAAATCATATGTAAACTATTTTTGAAGCCAACATACAATGAATCTTGAAGGATCTTGAAGATAAGATCGAATCTTTTGCATTACCTATGTAATCAGCATGCACCCAATAAGAAAAATGGAGAAGGCATGCAACCAATAAGAAAAGTGGAAGAATTGAGTAGGAAATGAAGATTTAATATTGATTATAGATTCATACCTAATCCTAAGTCTTTGAAATCTTTAAAAGGAATATGAAACCCCATTATGCATATGCATGAGAGAAGTGTATGGGTGAATTATAACAAAGTGCAGAAGGGTATAAAGACTTAGAGAAGAGAAGAATAACATTGTAGAATCCAGTTGATCAAGAACAAAGTATTAGAGTTACAAAGAGTGACATATTAGTTCAAGCAAGGATCAAAGTAGATAGAGCTGAACAAGGATCTAGAATCAACAATTAAGGATTACAAGTCATCAGGTCAAGACTTTCTACTACTCTCTAGAAATTGTATTAGGAATGAAAATCCAATGGACTTAAGTTGTCTTAGTAGCCATTTGTAAATCCTTTAACAGGGTGGCATCCAAGTGAATGTACTAAAGTCCTTTAACCAAGCCTACTTTTAGCAGGGTAGTTAAATCCTTTAACCAGGTCACTTTTAACAGGGTGTAAAGTCTTTAACAGGACAAGCCTTTCACAGGGCAGACCATTGGAAGTGATCAAACTTTGTAACCTTGAACAATTACATATTGCTACAGTGATACTTTATGGGTGTCATCCCCACCCTAGTTTTACCTTCTCATTTTGGAGGGTTTCTGAGATACCAAATCTTGTGTTGTCTATTTTCATGCATACCTTTACTTTCATGTTTATTTGATGAATTAGATGCATGTAGATGCATGTGAGTGATATCAGCTAAAAGGTTTTGAAATTTTTAATGTTAGTCACTTCTGATTCACCACACCCCCCCACCCCCCCCCTCTCAAAAGTAAATCTTCCCACTTGTAAATTCTAATATTATTCTTGGTAGGAAAGATATTGGTGTCATGGACAAGAAGGAAACATAATTATGTTTCCCAATCAATAGTTGAAGCCAAGTATGTGGTAGCTATAGTGAACTATTCAAATATAATGTGGATTAAGCAATTGTTGAAAGGCATGAAAAAAGATATTAAAGATCTAGTAGTTATCTATTGTGATAACACAAGCACTATTAACATTTCAAATAATCTAATGATGCACACTAAGAAAAAACATATTGCTATTAAGTATTACTACTTGAGAGAACTAGTTCAAGACAAAGAAGTGAAGCTAGAATAAGTGAATACAAAGGAACACATTGTTGACATATTCACAAAACCATTATGCAAAGATTCTCACGAATATCTTAGGGGTAAATTAGGGGCCATTCCCCTAACTAAGGCTACTTAAGAGGTCAACGTGCATTGCATCACATGTGCTACACAACATATTTTACATAGTGGTACAATATAGCTATACTCTAGGACATGCCTAAGGTAGAATACTTCAGTACAACATACAAAAATCAGTCATAGTTAGACGACTAGTATCAACTAAACATGAATAATATACATAATTCAGATGTATGAAGAATTTGAAGTTAAGATAGTGTTGGTTAACAATTTGTCTTCCTTGATATTTTGGTTTATACCTTGACTCTTTATTTGCCCAATGCCTTATGGGAAAAAGAAGAAGTTAACAATAGAATGGGTCAGTGTAGTAATCTATCAAAGACCCCTGAATTGAAAGGTACAACTCCCTTATGAATGCAAGATATGCAATGAATTTTTTCTTTGAGGTTTTGAAGGTATGCTCTTAACCAAAGAGAAAAAGAGGCCAAAACCAAGTTGCTCAACACTTTAAGAAACCTAAGCATCTAAAAGGGGGACTAACTCACAACATGTAATCTATTGAAACCTATATCCAAGAAAGGGAAACATGCATAACTAGCTACGACATAAGGAAGAAAGTTAGAGAGATAGACATGCATAACTAGTTGTTGCCAAGTTTTAGTCTTACCCTTTGAAGCTTGAAGCCATTGGTATCAAAGTGAATGTGTGTCCAAGTGTGATGTCTAAGTGTCCATAGGTAACTTACTTATCATCTTTCCCAAAGAACTCGCCTTCCTTTGTTTGTCAGTTTCCCTATGCATTACCTTTACCCATCACCTAAGCGGGTTTCATATTTTTTTCGTGTGTGTAGGGTCTAGGTGATCTAGGTATGGTTGGGATGTGTTATGGCATCCTCCCAATGAGAAGTTTTTTTGCACCTCATTTTTTGTTATCTTTCCGTAACATTCCCTATCCCATGGATTATGAGATTTCAAGTTGATTTTCCCCTTGAGAAAACTACATAATGCGTGAATCTGAGGGATGAAGCCATGACAATGATAAATAGGTTGTGAATATGATTTTATCAATACCCAAAGGCCTACAAAGCTTATGATAGAAGCCAAAGTGAGTCTCATTCAAATTTGTGGAGGTAAGATCAAGTACTACAAGAAAACACAAGTCTATGGCTTTTCTATTACATATTCATGGAAATGAAGTTATTTTGTTCTATTTTCGAAGCTGCATGAACTTAAGCCAAATCTCAGTTCCAATGATTAAATAGTGTGGACACAATGTTGAAAGGACCATTTAAAGGCTCATAACCAATAAGAGATTCTTGAGATTTAGCATCCATGCCATTAGATTGAGGCGAAAGAATGAAGTGTTATCATTGTTCTTTGGTCTGGAAAATGTTGATGGGATAGGAGTTTTCTACCCCAAAGAAATGAAAAGGGCTTCTTTTCTGGGGGCTTTGAGAATAGAAAGTTAAGTCATCCTAAAATATGAGTATCCTTCAGAGGTGCTTAGAAGATACTTCTAGAGAAGTTATTAATGGAAATGTGAGCTTGATATAAAGGAGATGTGTGTTAAAAGCCTTAGGTGGAAAGAGAAAGAACCAAGTGTGTAGGATAGCAAAATAATTACTCCTTGTGCTATGATTCTGAATAAAATGAAAATGGTTTGCAAAAAAGATAAGCATCTCTCTCTCCCACATGTGTTAATATTTTTATGTATATCTACATTCCAAATTCTAAAGCAAAGTAAGGCACTTCTTGTAAAGCTAAAGCATTTTTGTTAAGTCATTCTTAGTCATATCACTTTACTTTAAGTAAAGTAAGAGTTCTTTTAGGATCTTAGTATTTTATGTGCTAATGAACAAAAAGTTTGACTAGCCATTACTCATGGAATTAAATTCAAATCCTACCATTATAATTGTTGGCTGAACTTAATTGTGTTCATGTGGTGTGAACATTCTAATTCCTAAAGCTATTTCATTAGAATTGTATGCAATTTGTTTCTTCAAGTATATTTAGATGGCTATTTATCAAGAACTACATCTTGTGCAATCATAGAAAATGGAAATCAAAGATGTTGGTTGTTATAAGTTAATTGGCTTTGAGAGTGAGTTAAAAGAACTTATAGACACATCCTTCAAATTCTATGATTTGGGTGATCTTCATAGGAGAATTAATTCTCAACCCATTCACCCAATCACTTAGAAACTCAAAGACAATAGACTAGTTGAAGCAATTCGTTTCCCTATTGTAGTACATGCACTTGAGCTTGTAAGGAATGCATCAAAAGATACAATCCATAAACAAAGAAGATTTTATATCATGACCTATCTAATCTCATATCAATTAACAAGGCACTGATGTAATTTGCATTTTGCATTCCTATGAGGGAGTAGTATTGTGATGTTGATTTTAGGTCTTTTGTGCCCATGCTTAATGAGAAGAAGACCCTTAGACAAGAAGACATGTAGAGAACCTAGTTTTAGACTATTTGCTCAAAGAAGAGAAAAATTTTGAAGACTCTATTTGGCACAAATTTGAAATGAGAGATTCTGAAATCCTTGCATTCCTTCTTAGACTGAAAGGAAAAGAGGAGATTTTGGAGGTCATTGAGCACCACTTATTCCTAGTACAAGAAATATGTGCTGAGGATATGTAGATTGACTAGGCACATATCATCTATGATGAGGTCTCCTTATGGTTGAATTCAACCAGAGGATTCAAGCAATTCTACATGTCATCTTATTTGATCTATGCATTGGCAATCCACCATTTATGGCCCAATCTCCCTACCATCCCAGATTATGATGAGCACACCAAAGTTTATGAATTTTACACACATCTATAACAACAAAGAAGCTATTAGAGTATGTAGCTATCAACAATGCCTTCACAATGAGGCTATGCCAAGAATTGCAAGGATGCCTTGAAAGGAGATTCTCACCAGAGACAATTTTAGCCATAAGCCAATTTAGATGCTCATTCATCCAAATTTTGAGTTTTTCCTATTTGTGAATAGGAGCCTATTATAGATTTCCTAAGATTTTACTAAGATGTCTAGAAAACAAGGTGATTCTAGTCGAATTGTGTTGACAAATCCTTGATGTGAACACTTTGTGTTCTAAAGTAAAGAAGATAGTCAAGATCCCATTCCTTATAATGATTGGCATGTATTCATGTGCCTCCAGATTAGATGCTCAGAATTTGGTAAAGAGCTTTGAGAGAAAAATTAATTTGTTAGATTATGAGGTACTCAGGCCTCAATATGACCCAACTAATTTGGTAAGGGATCATTTGAAGTTGGGGTATGCTTACAAGCATGTTCCAAACATTGAAGACTTCTAGTCTGGGTGTCTCAATGAGTACCAAACTTGAGAGAGATTTTGGCCATGGATAACCATTGATAAAATTAAATTATATAATGATTTTTTTGGTGTTTCTGACCTTGAATATGATGGAGACTACATGCACCCCAAATCTTATGAGAAGATCAAGGATACACTAATTTTGTCTACCCCACTTACAGATCTAGTCATTGACATAATGGAGGTTCTCATGCTAGGGATAATTAAGAGAATGAAAAAATGGGTGAAGTGGACCCAAGTAAGAAAAAAAGGATCAAAAGTACTAGTTCTTCAAGTGGAGTATCAATTAGAGCCACCCAGTCAACCACAACAACCACCACCACAACCACTACATCAACATCTATAGGGCCATCATAGTCCATTGGCCAAGGTGGAGACCAACCTCTAGAAAAGAACATACCACTTACTCCTACCTACAAAGATAGCTCGCTTCCAAACACCAAAAAATTTGGGGAGAAGGAGGATGACAAGGATAAGGGGAAGGAACAAGAGAAATTAGTGGCCAAGCCATCTTTCACTATTCAGGTCATCAATTTGGATGGTGATACTAACCCCATGGATGACCAAGAATAAGATACATCTCAGCAAGGTGATACCTTAGCCCTTTTGGTAACTAAGGTCACTACCTTCCCCATTTCTTCTCAAAGAAATCCAACTCCATTAAAATTGAGGAAGTTGTTTGACCCCACTGCATTGTAATCCATTATCAATGTGCTCTCTACAGAGTAATGTCTCAAAGAGACCATCAATAGGAAGAAGAGGAGATACAAGGATGCAACCCCATCAAAGGACTTGAACACACAAGTCACCTCCTCTCAACCATCCAAGAATAAAAAGAAGATTTTTTTTTGTTTTGTTGCACTAGCAATGGATTCAACAACTGGCCACATGCTAGTTGAGATTGTTGAGGCACAAAAAGAGGGCAGATTTCATGAGGTCTCAAAGGATTATTTTTAGATTAGGATAGTTGATCTTGGCATCCTAGTTCAATACTCCATGGTAAACATGTGGAATTCAACTAATGAGAAAATTGAATAAAAGTTGGAGGAGCTTAGAGAAGGAGATATTGAAGGCCTCAAAAAGAGAGTTAGTGGAATACATAAGGTTTGTGCTTGGTAGTGCTTTGTCAAGTCAATTTGAATCAAATGGAGAGGAGAACAAGAACTTACTCCTAAAGCTACAACAAGAAAGAAAATTTGGGTAGGTAGGCCAAGCATGGGTAGATGAGATGAAGGCTCAAGTTCCCCCATTGGTTGAAAACTTGTTAAGCCTAGTATTGGATTCTCACAAGCTCAGAGAAGTGGCTTCAAACCATCAGACAGCCATACAAAAGGAAACATAAAAGATGACAGAGAAATTGGCTCTTCTACAGGAAGTAATAGACATGAAGATGAATGTAGTCATTACTCACATGATTCTAAATACTAGCAATGAGTCACTATTTCACTCGAAGAAATCCTCAGAGTTTTCTATAGAAAGCTCCATGAGATCTGCAAAATGAACTCAATGATGTTCATGACCTAGTGCAAAAGGTCATTGAAAAGCTATTTCAGTATTTGAATATCTTACACACAGAGTCCTTCATGACCACTAATGGAAATCATGTGGACATTGAGAGAATGAAATCAAAGTTCTTGGCATTTTTTGACAAAGTCATTGACCTGCTCAACTTCCAAGTGTCCAAGATCCAAGAAATATCAACAACAGATGTAATCATAAGAAGAGAAATGGAGAAATTCCAGTCAAAGGTGGCTTGAATAGATGAGCTAATAGAGATGTATTACTGTTGGATGGTCTAAGCCAACAATATCATCATTCCAAATGTCAAAGAGTTAGGTCAAATAACTGAAACCATGAAAGCTTATAGAGCCAAATTAGTTACTTCTAAAAAGGCATGATGATTATGATGCTTTTCTAGACATCTACCATTCTCCTTCTTCTATTTCCTAATTTTAGTCATTCTTGTAATTTTATCAGTCTTTATAATAAACAATTATTCAATTTTGTCCTAGTCTTAGTTTTTCTATTCAGATATGCTCTGTGAAGAAATCATCCATGTAACTGGCTATTTTGAGAAGGCCTATAGATGTAATCTTTAATGAAATCAATAAGATTGAAAACATTTACTTTGGGTAAACCCCTATAGCTTGGACTATTATGTGTGACTCTGAGTTCATTTTAATTTTTGTTGTTCATTTAGTTAGAAGTAGAGTATATGGAATGAATGTTAAGAATTGAATGAATGTGAATGAACTTGGTTTTATTTCCTTTGTTCAAAAGATTTTATGTCCTATTTTCCTTAGCATAAGCATTTCTTCTATTCTCTCTTCTATTTGTCATGGTCTTTGTGCTTTGTTTAGTTAATTGCATTAGGAAGCCAGAAACTATTGCATGGAGTAGCTGAGAGATAGACAATCTGGCTATTATCAAAATATTAGCTAACTGTGTAATCTAGGAATTATTTATTTCACCATCTCTTCCTTTCTTCTTGCTATTGTAGCTAGTTATGAATGTTTCCCTTTCTGGCATCTAGGTTGCAAAGATTGCATGTTGTGAGTTAGTCCCATTTTCAATTACTTGGGTTGTTTAAAGTGTTGAACAACTTGGTTTTTGCCTCTTCTACTCTCTAGTTAAGAGCATACCCTCAAAACCTAAAAGACAAAATTCATTCCATATCTTGCATTCATAAGGGAGTTGTACCTTTCAATTCAGGGGCCTTAGATAGATTACTACACTTACCCATTCTATTGTTAACTTCTTTGTTTTCCATAAGCCACTGGGTAGTCAAAGAGTCAAGGTATAAACCAAAATATCAAGGAAGACAAACTGTTAACCAATAATTTTTGTTGATTCTACTGGGGGACTTACTAATAAATCTTAAGTTCTCTTAAGAAAATTTATATTTCTTTATTGAGAAACTTAGGGATTATCTCTGTGGCACTCAAATAGTTGAGTCATGGATAAAAAATCTTATGGAGAAATGGTGTTTCCTCATGATGGACAAGTCCTAGTAGTGTAACCTAAACTTGGTTTCCAAGATGAACAAGATGATATCATAAATTAGTTGAATACCCTCGCCTAGAAAAGACAAAAGTCCCTTGACTAACATAGAAGACTAAGCTTCACCCTCAAAAGAGAGGAAGCTAATGTTGAATATTGGGAGGGAGTATTATAGGAAAGAAGATTAAGAGAAGTGCACCCATTGTGAGCTAAGGTAGTTCACCCTAGATTCTACATATAACTGCAACACTTGTGGTAAAGGGAAAGTCAACCTTGCATTTGAAGAATTGAAAAAAATTGAGTTCCCTATATTGAAAGATCCTATAGGAAGAGGGAGAACACACTCTTGGGATCTAGTATATCAAGGTATCTATGGTGCTCTTTTTCTGCCACCTCACCCTATTTCCTAGATACATAGCCTTTCATCTTCTCCTCCTATTTTCCACACTCAAATCTCATCACTGTGCAATGCCCTTACTCTTCATAGAGTCATTACCCCTACTACTGTCACTTTTCAGGCTATACCAATAATTCCCCTATCTCAGTGGGTGTTCCTTGGGGTAATCCTATTGGCCCTTTGCATCTTGCTACCAACAATGACCTCCCTAGAGATTCTAGAAAGAATTTCCCAAAATCTAATGCTGATGGGAATTTTTTTGTTGATGAGCACTTCACAACTTTCTATGCCCAATGCAGTATCATTTTTTCTTAGCATGAGGATGTTTGTGGAAACCTTGGTTGACAACACAAATGATTGGTTTTAACACCTTCTAGTAGGATGTATCAAAACCTAAGATGACATGCAAAACCAATTTGAAGCGTGCTATAAAGGCTTGTTTGGTCGTGGGCATAGGAATAGAGAATAGGCATGTAATATTGGAAATAGGAATGACTATTCCAATAACAGGCATTTTTTGGTATGGGTATAAGCTCATTTTAGAGGCAAAATGGGGATATGTATTCCTATTCCCTATTCTAAGTGACGAACCAAATAGAAAATGGAAAATGTATTCCAACTTTTCTATTCCTTTTCTAGCAACCAAACGAGCCTTAAGAGTACATAGGATGAGCATACTATTTTGACTCAACTTACCTAGACAAAAAAGGAACCCAATGTTCCTATGAGAGACTTCATTGCTAAATTCAATAAGTTGTTCAATAGGATCCCTACTATAAGAAAGCCTACTACTAATAACTAGAAGATACTCTTCATTAGCTCCATGCCCCCTGACATAAGTTTTCAAATAAGACGTGTGCATGTGGCTAATCTACTGCCAACTCAAACCTTGGCAATTGAATTGAAGGATGATCTAATAGTAGTAGGAAATGGAATAAAGAGATTCAAAGTGGAGCATCTACAAGGTTTGCACCTGGTGTAACTAATAATGCTGAAGCTATGCTTCAGAAGCTCTCAAATGAAATAATTTATATGAAGAGACAAATGGGGAAACCTAGCTCTTCACTCTAGCAACCATATCAAAATATTCCTCGAAGGCAATACAAAGGTAGATAGTTGAAATTGTCATCTACTAAGCAAAAGATTTCTATTGAGACACCTCCTAAGAAGCAAAATATGTTCATTTTTCATCTACGAGCTGATCACGATGGTGATTCCTACCTAAAAATGAATAGATATAAGAAACTAACTACTACTAATGAGCTAACCATTGAGTATTCTAAAAGTGAAGAAAATTGTGTTCCCCATGGTGACTCTAGAACATTCTTTTTGGAGTATAAATTGGATTGAAAGGTTGGAGGTGACTGCTTTACTATCTTAGACCAAATTTAGATGACTATGGTTATAAGAAGTTAGAGAGAAGAACCTAGTGAACTCTATTCCTTCCTAGAACACAACCACTGGCCCTTCACCAGTTGCAGTGGGAGCATCCACTTCCTCTACCTACAAGAAAGAGAAATTAAATTTTGAACCAAGTGGTAAACCTTATTCCTCATTTGATATTATACAATATTGTAAGTATTCTCATATCTAGGTGTCTCCCCTTGATTATCTCAAGACCCATCCTACTAAATTACAAAAGCTAGTAGATTATTGTAAAAGTGATGCTAATGCTAAAACCCAACCTAATGTCAATTCTCCCATTAGCAATGACCAACCTCTATTAGATAGTGGCCCACTAACTAATGAAGAGTTTGTTTTTCTTATGCTCTTCAAAGAGGAAGAAGAATCATTTTTGGATACCTCCCCTAGTTAGAAGCCAAACCCATTCTATTTGTCCTTATATGTAAATGGCCATAATCTCAGTAACTACATTATAGATTTTGGAGCTTCTGATAATGTCATGCTTTCTTCAATTGCTCGTGCCCTTGGCTTGACCCTTACTAAAACTTTTGGACATTTCTATTCCATGGATGCAAAGAAGGTCCCTCTAATAGGTCAAGTGAAATATGCACAAGTAGCATTGGCTTCTCACCCTACAAAGAGAATGAAACTAACCATCCTAGTAGTCTATATTCCAGATAGCTATGGGATGATTTTGAGTAGAAGCTTTTACAAAGAAATGGGAGGAAAAATCAAGATGGATTAGTCTTATCCCATTATTCCTACGGGGAATAAGAAAATCAAGTTGGAACCCAAGGAAAAGGAAAAATTCATAGTTTAAAGTCTAATGATCCTATATCAAGAAATAGAGTTTGGAAATTACATGATGTTCTCTAACTCTAATTATTTAGAAGAAAAACTAGATCCTCTTATTGATCAGAGGATTTGGAACCTAGAGTTTGATGGTAGTTGCACTACTGCCAAGTCTAGAGCTAGCGTAGTGTTTGTATCCCTAAGTGGAGATGTAACTCAACTTGCATAAAAGTTAAAATTCAAGAATACTAACAATACAACTAAGTATGAAGCCTTGTTGTTAGGTATAACTATTGTGAAGAAGATAGGAGTGAAAGACTTAAGAGCTCAAGGAGACACATAGATTATAGTGAAACAAGTTTGAGCTCAGTACAATGAAAGAATACAAGGCCCAAGAACTACATAAACAAGGTCTAGGATAAGATTAAGCATCTGGATGTAGGTTCTCAATACAAGTTATTCTGAGGGAGCATAATGCAATGACAAACTTGTTGGTTGTGTCATCCTCGCTACTACTCCCATATCCATATTTCATAGATAATTAGTACAAGGTTGAAGTATTGTTCAAGAAAAAAATTCTTAATAATGTTAAGAAATGGAAAGTGTTTAATGATGATAAGAAAATTCAGTCCTTCTTAAAAGGATCTAAACCTTTCTGTGACTAATACTTTGAAGGAAGTGAAAATGCCTGCAAGGATTTCTCCCCTGACACCAAGAAAGAGTTGGAGCTAGGATCTGAATAACTCAAAGGTAACAAGATCCCTTGACACCTTATTCCTCTTAAGGAACTATTTGATAAGCATGATGCATTTATTCAAAGGCAAAGAGGAAGGAAAGGTGGAACTTCTAGAGTGTATGAAGGAAAGAATATTGGCACAAATATAAACCCAAGATGATTAATGTTAGTATTAGTTGCTCAAAGGAAGAAAGAGCACAAGAAAAAGGATTTTTGATTGAATATCAAGATGTACTTTCTTGGGGATATGAAGACCTAAAGACCTTTAGGAATGGTGTGTTCAAGCACAAGATTCCCCTCAAACTTGAAGCCACTTTGTTTAGGAAAAAATAGCATAAATATATCCCTATGGTCTTAGATACCATCTTTAGGGAGGTTTAAAAGATGTTGGAAGCTAGAATTATCTACCCCATACATCATTCAATGTGGATAGCTGAGATTGTCCTAGTCCAAAAAAAGAATGGGGAGACCAAAATTTGTGTGGATTTCAATAATTTGAATCAGGCATCTCTAGAGGACAACTATGCCTTGCCTAATATGGATCATCTACTTTAGATAGTTTTTGGCTTCAAAATGATGTCCATGCTAGATGGCTTCTCAAGTTTCAACCAAATTGAGGTAAATCCAGAAGATTAGTTCAAGATTGTGTTCACCACTCCTTGGGGAATGTTTGCATATAACAAAATGACCTTTGGGATAATTAACATTGGTGCCACCTTTCAATGGGTTACAAATTCCTCCTTCGCTCATCTAAAGGATAAGATCATTGTTATCTACTTGGATGATTTGATAGTCTTCTCCAAGAAAAGAGAAACTCATCTAAGGGACTTGGAGAAAGTGTTGAAAAGATGTAGGGAGCATGGATTTTACTCAATCCCAAGAAATTAGTCTTTTGTGTTATAGAAGGAAAATTATTGGGCCACATAGTCTCCCAAGATGGTATCAAGATTGATCCAAAACATGTTAGAGCCATCTAATAACTGAATTTACTAAGAAGCAAATTTGGATTCAAATTATTCTTTGGATAGGTAAACTTTCTAAGACATTTTTTCCTTGATTTTTTAAAAATCACCAAGTGCATTTTTGATATGATGAAAGGGAGTCACAATTTCAAATGGAATGATTCTAGAAGAAAGGCTTTCAATCAAATTAAAGATGCCATAGCCAAAGCACCCGTGTTGGTCCATCTAGATTACACCAAGGAGTTCATATTGCACTACTATGTCTTAGCTCATACACTATCTACAATACTCATGCAAGAGAACAAGGTATCCAAGTGCCAATTGCTTTCATGAGTACCCCCTCAAGGATCATGATCTGAGACATTATCAAATGGAAAAGCATGCCTATGTAGTGGTAAGAGCTTTCAAAAAAAATAGGTTCTATGTATTGAACTCTCATTTTTTCATTTTTGTACCTGATTTGGCTATCAAAAACATATTGACATAATAAGAGATAGGTTGCAACACTAGAGGTACATGGATAGAAAAGGTTCAAGAGTATGACATCAACTTGAAGCTAACCAAATTGGTGTGAGGAAATGGCTTGTGCAAGATAATTGCAAAAAATTAGGACTTTACCCTAGAAGATGAATCTTTAGAGGCACCAATGGTCTGTCTTCAAGATCCCTGGTTCTCAAACATTGCCTATTTTCTAACTTACGAGGACTTCCCTGATGAACTAACATACAAGTAGAAATGATAACTCAAAATCAAATCAGCTAAGTATGTCATATATGATGACCAACTATAAAAAAGAGCAATAGATGGAACTTTCTTGAGATGTGTGGATAAACCCCAACAAGAAAGCTTGCTTCATAGCTTTCACAATGAGGCCTGTGGTTGTCATTTTTCATCAACAATTACAACATACAAGATTTTGAGGCAATGCTATTACTTGCCTAGCATGTTCAAGGACACTTATAAGTGGGTAGCCAAGTGTGAGAAGTGTAAGATTTTCTCTAGTAAGCCTCAATTAACTACTCTACCTCTAAATACAATTGTTATTGAAGGCCCCTTTCAGCAGTGGGGAATTGATTTCATTGGACCAATCAACCTACCCTCTTTTGTGGGTCATTTATATATCATTACTGCTATGGATTACTTCACTAAATGGGTGGAGGCCAACCCAACTAATAAGAATGCATCTAAGGTCACCTATGAGTTCATCAAAGAGAACATTTTGATTAGGTTTGGAGTGCCAATGAAGCTTTTCTTGGACAACACCTCTTACTTTTCTTATACAAGATTACAAAATTCTACTATGATAATAACATACATCCCAATCACTCATCTAATTATTTCCCTCAAGGAAATGGTCAATTAGAACCAAGTAATAAAAACTTGATCAATATCATGAAGAAGTTGGTCTTTGAGATCTAGAAGAACTAGAATAAGAAATTGTATGATGCACTCTAGGCAGATAGAGTTACACCTAAGAAGGCAATCAAGATTTCCCCACTTGAACTGATATACAGAGTTCAAGCCAGTCTTCTTCCACTAGAGCTATCCATTTGTAGACT
Organism: Cupressus sempervirens; assembly: GCA_028749045.1. Lineage (NCBI taxonomy): Eukaryota > Viridiplantae > Streptophyta > Pinopsida > Cupressales > Cupressaceae > Cupressus > Cupressus sempervirens. The sequence goes on from CM053788.1 coordinate 190,055,778, forward strand.
ACAACAAGTGATCAAGGATCAAAAATTCCAAGATGGATTAGAGAAGAAAATTATGTACCTAACTAAGTTGGAAGAAGAAAGTGAAAGGATGGATAATCATATAACAAAACATTAGAAGTGTTTGAAGACATTCTTCAATAAGAAGGCCAAGCCAATGAAGTTCATGGAGGGTGACCTGGTCCTATTATGGGATAGAAGGCATGAGCCCAAAGGTATACATCACAAGTCTAACTCCCTCTAGAAGGGCCCTTTCAAGGTTATGCAAGCAAACTAGAACAACTCTTTCATTCTGACATATCCTTCTGGAGAGTTTCTGCCATTTTCTTACAATGGCTAGGATCTAAAGTTGTATCAAATTCATGATTGAAAGTAGGTAACCCCTATAGTTAGTGTTAGTATAGGTAGGTTTCTTTGTGTCTTTTCTTGCTTTGTTTTCCTACTTTCCTATATTAGTTTTCATTTCCATTGTGTGCTTAGTTTAGTTGGCCATAGTAGTTTTCCATTCTAGCTAAGTGAAACTAGTGATTTTGGGTCCCTTCTCAAACATTTGCAATGCCTAAGTCCTTAGTTAGAGCTAGTTGTTTCAATGTTTTGGTCTTACCCTTTGAAGCTTGAAGCCATTGGTATGAAAGTGAGTGTGTGTCTAAGTGTGATGTCTAAGTTTCCATAGGTAACTTACTTCTAATATTCCTAAAGAACTCACCTTCCTTTTTCTTCTAATTTCCCTTTGCATTACCTTCACCCATCACCTCAGCTTATTTCCTATTTTTCCAATGCACATGGGGTCTAGGTGATCTAGGCATGGTTGGGATGTGTTTTGGTATCCTCCCAATGAGAAGTAATTATTTTTGCACCTCATTATCTATTTTCTTTCCCTAACAATCCATATCCCATGGATTCTAAGCTTTTGGGCTGATTTTCCCGTGAGAGAACTACATCAAGTGTGAATTCAAAGGATGAAGTCATGATAGTGATTAGTAAATTGTGAATATGATTTTATCAATACCTAAAGGCCTACAAATCTATAGATAGAAGCCAAAGTGAGTCTCATTCAAATTTGTGGAGATAAGATCAAGTACTATGAGGGAATACAAGTCTATGGTTTTCCTATTACAAATTCATGGAAATGACATTTTTTTTTCTATTTCTATAGTTGTGTGAACTTAAGCCACATATCAATTCCAATGATCAAATATTGTGAACACAATTGTGAAAGAACCATTTGAAGGCTAATAACCAGTAAGGCATGCTCAAGATTTAACATCTAGGCCATTAGATTGAGGTGAAAGAATGAAGTGATGCCAATGTGCTCCAGTCCAAAAAATGTTGATGGGAAAGAGTTTCCCATCCCAAATAAATGAGAAGGTCTACTTCTCAAGGGTCTTTGAGAATAGAAAGTCAAGTTACCCTAAAATATGAGTGTCCTTTGGAGATGCTCAAAAGATACTTCCAAAGAAGTTAATGATGGAAATGTGAGCCCAATATAAAGGAGATACAATGTTAAAAGCCTTAGGAAAAAGAGAAAAAATGGAGTGTGCAAGATAGCAAAAGGATTACTCCCCGTGTTGTGATTTTGAATATGTTGAAAATGGTTTGCAGAAAAGATAAGTGTGTGTGTCTCTCTCTCACATGTGTTAATATTTTTAAGTATATCTATATTCTAGATTCTGAAGTAAAGTAAGTAACTTATCATAAAATAAAGCATTTGTGTCATTAAGTTATTCTTAGTCATATCACTTTACTTTAAGTAAAGTAAGAGTGCTTATGGGAACTTAGTATTTTGTGTGCAAATGAATAGAAAGTTTAAATAGTCATTGCTCATGGAATTAAATGAAAATCCTACCATTATAATTGTTGATCAAAATTAATTTTTTTCATGTGGCACCAACGTTCTAATTCCTAAAGCTATTTCATTGGAATGACATGCAACTAGTTTCTTCAAGTATATTTAAATGGCTATTTATCAAGAACTACATCCTATGCAATAAAAGTGAATGACAATCCAAGGTACTAGTTACAATAAGTTAATTGGATTGGAGAGTGAGTTAAAAGAGCTAACAAACACATCCTTCAAATTCTATCATTTGGGTGATCTTCACAGCAAACTTAATTCTCAACCCATTCACCCAATCACTTAGAAACTCAAAGAGAGCGAACTGGTTGAAGAAGCTAGTTTTCCTATGGTAGTACATGCACCCAAGCTCGTAAGGCAATGCATCAAAAGATACAACTTGGAAATAATGAAGATTTTATTTCCTAACCACTCTATTCTCATATCAATCAAAAAGGCATTGATGTAGTCTGCATTTGGCATTCACGTAAAGGAGTAGTATTGTGATGCCAATTATGGGTCCTCTACATCCATGTTTAGTGAGAAGAAGACCTTTAGAAAGGAATACATGCAAAGTACCTAGTTCCATACTGCCTACTTAAAGAAGAGAAAAATGCCAAAGACATAGTTTGGCACAAATCTAAAATGAAAGATTATGGACATCCTTGCACTCCTCCTTAGACTAAAAGGAAAAGAGAATATTTTGGAGTTCACCAAGCACCACTTCTTCCTAGTACAATAAATCTATGTTGAGGATATGTAGATTGACTAGGCACCAATCATTTGTGATGAGCTTGCCTCGTGGTTGAATTCAACTAGAGGATTCAAGCAATTCTACATGTCCTCTTATTTTTCTTCTACATTGGCAACCCACCATTTATTGCATGACCTCCCTAGCATTCCAAATTATGATGAGTGTACCAAAGTTTATGAATTTTACCCACATTTGCAGCTGAAAAGAAGCTATGAGGAATACATAGCAGTCAACGATGCCTTCACAATGAGGCTATGCTGAGAATTGCAAGGATGCTTTGAAAGGGGATTCTCACCAGAGGAAATTTCGGCCATAAGCTAGTTTAGATGCTCATTCATCTATTTTTTGAGTTTCTCCTATTTGCGAATAGGATCCTATAATGGATTTCCTAAGAGATTGCCAATATATCTAGAGGAAAGGTGGTGTTGGTGTTTCAAAACTACCAAGAAAAAAATACTAGATACCAAGATAATGAAGAACAACTTGGTTTAAGGGTTAGCTATTTCCTATGCTCAACTAAGAAGTCCTTAGATCTTGACCCAACTTCAACAAAATCACAAGGATTTTCTTCTCTTTAGGTTCTGAAAAACTAAGGTAGGTGCACCTGAGGGATAAAAGGATTCAACACTAGATATTATCTTCATACTTCACTCACTTACTAATATTCTTTCACAATACTCATCCCTTATAGAAAATATTTGGCCACAATTTTTCTTAGATTTATAAGTAAGTTTGGGTTACAATAGAAAACCACAACACACAGAGATTAAATGCAAATAAGTGCTAATCAAATATTAAATTCTTCATACATGAAAGTAAATTTGATTTGGATTTTGAAATTATGCTTCATGTAATTCTATGATTTCTTCATATGCAAATTGAATAAATGATAAATTCCTTATTCATTAGCATTCAAAGTCTACCCAACAATTTTGACCCAATTAATTGCATTACAATCAATTTTATTAGAAATTTACCCTAAACCTCATTCTTATGCACATCTTTCTTACTAACTAGAAATCCTATTAGGCCACTAAAGCATTTACTTGATTCCTTGAACTAAAAGAAATTGCAAACTAATATACAGCCTATCCTAGTTGAATTAAATTGATTAATCCTTGCTCATACAATCTCAATATAACTAGCTAATAATAATGGAGACAAGATTCAAAGAAAATAGATATGGCTGTAACTTTCCTTTGTATTATTTTCATTGAAAATTACATAGTACTGATTTAAAACTTCGAACAATTCAGGACAAGACAACATGATCCTTCAATGTTAATGTATTCTCAGATTTGTAGAGAAAAATACATCACAAAGTTAACATCAAGTATACTAGACTGAATGCAACCCTAGCATAATGCTAAAAGTTACATAAAGTTTGGACCCTTTCTCTAGCCTTTGGATCTCATTTATATAGCATTAGATGCAACAAGCTTTAGGCTAAGAGAAGAATGATAGCCATCCTTAAGATAGAAAGATATTACATACAAAAGGTTATTGTCATAATAAGACAAACATTTGTGAAAATAGAATGTCTACATCATGAGTCTTCTTTTTGTGGGGCCCATTCTATTGTAGCTTCTTGTTGTCATTTCTCTTTCAACAATGGGATAACTTGATCTACATTTGAGGTATCAAATTCTAATATTTAGAGATTTAAAACAACTCATGGATCTCCCTCCAAGTCATAATGAACTGACAAGCCAATAGTTACAATTGGTTTTTTTGCTACCACATCATCAATTTGAGTAACTATCCCAATTTATGCAACTGGTTGATCTTCTTTTCTTTCCTCTAGTGCATCTATTATTTGTAACTCATTTGGATCAATACCACTTCCATCCGTTTCCTCATAAATTAACTAATTTGATTGGGTAAGATCAACCATCTATTTGTTAAAAGGTGAGTCATATGGCTAGTTTAAATTCAATATTTCTTGCTACTTCTTCAAAACATTTTCTCCCAATTTATTAATTTCATCAAACTCCCTTTTGAAAGAATTGAAGAATATCTAAATTTTAACAACTTCTTCAGTTGTTTTAGCAAACCATGCATGGCCCTTTTCATTGATGACATTATTCAATCTGATACACATTAATTCATCTAACTCCTTGGCTCACTCTTCTTTATCTTTCAATTTATTGATGGCCTTAAATACATGAGGGAAAAGTTCAAAATTTTCACTAATATACTTTGAAAAATGATTGACAATCCTCCTCTGCAATTTAACTCTCTTGTTATCAAAATCAAAGAGCTCATTAGTCACATCAAAACTCTTCTCTATTTTCTCATAAGAAAGACCAATGACTAAACAACATAAAATTGTGACATCATTGTCCCTACTTGTTGGAATGTTCAAAATGGGAAGAGTAATTTTGAGAGGTGGAGGTAGAGGTGGGGGGGGGGGGGGGGGGGAGGGGGGGTTGTACGCGAATAAGAAGTATCTCACTTTTAACCTTTTCTAATCCTTTAAATGAAATAACTGAAAATGAGATGCATGCATGTAAACATAAAGCAAACACATGCGCATAACACACATAACACCAGATTTGGTAACCCAAAAACCCTCTAGGAATAATAAGGTAAAACTAGGGTGGGGATGATACCCACAAAAATTACTACAGCAATAATTGTTTGACTACTTTTGATGGTCTAACCTGTGAAAGGCCTACCCTGTTAAAGGCTTTACACTATGTCATTAGTGACCTAGTTAGAGGATTTACAAACAATTATATGAAGTGTCACCCTGTTAAAGGATTTAGTCACCTCTTCAAAACATCTACAAAATAGCTGTTAAGCTAACCTATAAACATAGGGTTTTCACTATCTAATACAATGGAAAGAAAGTATTAGAAACATTTGACCTAATTATTTACAATCTTAAATTGCTGATTTTAGGCACTTGATATACCCCTTCTAGTCTTGATCCTCTGAGATTTGATATTTGATCATGTCACTTGTCCCTTATACTATTCTAATCAACTAGATATGTAACTGTTTCTCTATTCCTCTAAGTCTTTCTCTCTTGACATTAAAATTTTTCTATAGTTTACCCAAACACTATCCTCTTTCACACATGCAATGGGGTTTCTATCCTCCATTTAAAGATTGTGAAGACTTAGGGTTAGTTATGGATCTATGATCCATATTGAATCTTAACTTCTCGCTTATTCCTTGCATTTTTCTTATTGATTGCATTCCTTCTCCATTTTTCTGATTTGCTGCATGCTGATCACATAGGGAATGTAAAAGATTTGTTCTTATCCTTTTTCTCCTTTGAAATCCTTCTATGTCAGCCCCAAAAATGGTTTACATCTGAGTTTGTGAGGGCACAAACTCATATGTTGATTCTATGTTACTCAACACATACTGGACTACTAGTGCTCGATAGATACACTATCCTAGTTTGCTTAACAAATGTATAGTTCTAGCTTACTCAACACATGAAGCATTCTTACTTGCTCGGCGTCAACTGTGGTGCAACACCTATATATCACTCGACACTTGAAGTTTCTTGATGCCTGTTGAAAATCTGGCTTGGCACACACTATGGCTCGGCATACATAGTGCACTCGGCTTCAATCTAGAAAGTGGTTAAGTGTGTTGACACTCAAATGTCCAAACCATCTAAGACCAACAATCTCCCCCTTTGAAATGAGTGTCAAAAACACTTAACTAAACATTACTAATCTATCCTTCTATCCTTATGAGTACCTTGTCCACAAAATTTCAAAATTTGTTAAAAAATACCTTATAACTCCCCTACGTAGATTGTGCCTTGACATTCTTGCAACCAAAATTCTGTATTGAATGTGCCTGATACTCTTTTTCCTTTGCCCTGTATCTATAATCTGTACTTGTGTGTTGTTTTATTCATGTCTCCCCCAAAACATTATTTCTCTCCATGAAGGAATGTAATCAAAATTTAGTATTTATTTCCTTGCGATATATTTTCCTTACTGTTATATTGTTATTTCTCCCCCTATCTCCCCCTGTTTGACACTTATGTCAAAGGGTTCTAAGGAGTAATACCATACTTAGCCAAAAAATTACTATTTACCTCCATTATTATTTTCAAATCTGCATCCCAATTCTACAAAGTAATGTCAAGTGACTTGTGCTAGATGAAAGTCTTTGCAGCAAGGTGTACAAGTCCATCAAGTGTAGAAAGATTAGGATCTTTCTTTAGAAATTTTTCTACATATACTTTCTCCTTGTGGAGGACTTCCAAATGTGGGGTGATAGAGGATTGAATTTGCATCAATTTAGCTTTTATATTGGCTTCCACTTCTGTGAGTACAACTAACTCCCTTTGAGTGTGAAGTGATTGTGCAAAATGCTTCTCACTTTGAGCTAGATCCTTTGGCAGTTGCATGCTAGAAATTTTCAAATTTCTTTGCAAGCTCATTATTCTCTAACTTGTTTCATGTGTGAAGTTGGAAAAATCACACAATTTCTTGTACAATGAGAAAATATTCTCAAGTACAGCTTTGACCTTATCAATTTTCTTGGCCAAATCTACCTTTTCAAGTGCTATGTCACTTGATATCTTCTCATTTACTTTCCTTTGAAATTTTCTTTCTGACCATTCCATGAGTTTAGCATTAGTATCCTAGTCTTTATTGGTCACCTGGTCAACTATATCTGAAAGTTTCTCTATTATGGGTTTTGCTTCATCTGGTGACTGCAAGCTAAAGGCATCCATAAAGACGTCCTTAATCTCATGTAATGCTTTCTTGTGTTTGTACTCTTTTCTAACTATTCCCTGCCTCTTCCTTCTATCTAATGCATCTTGCATTTCATTTATTTGTGCCATTGTGATGGTCTTGGAGTCATAGGAAGGTATTACAATATCTTCGTCTAATTCAGGGTCTCCATAATGAATTACCCTGGCCACTCTAGTTGAGCTCGAGCCTGGAGTTGAAATTTGCAAAGGAATGGCTTCAGTGCTCAACTTCTGAAGGGTCTTTGTAGGAGTGCCAATTTTTGGTAGTTCTACCAATGTTTGAATGGTAGCCTACTCCTTTTCTTTTGAGGTATCCTCCTTCTCATATGACTTCCCTTCTATTGCACTCAGCTTCTACATGGTGTCACTTGCTATTATAGGTGGTGGGAGCATCAAAATTCTAGTCCTAGTAGTTGTGTAGGTGAAAGGTGGTTCCATTGGTTTCACCTTTTCTCTTTGTAGTTCTACTACTGCCTTTTGTAGTTCATCTACTGTCACCAATACAAGAATTATGCATAACTATGCCTATAGAGTGGATTGGTGAAGGATCTTGGAGAGATCCTCTGCAATTAGGGGATTGATGTTCTAAGCTAAATTGTTAGGAACATCCTTAATAATTATTGTGTTTGCAAGTGTGATGGTTGTATGAGGAGGGCTAGGAGGTGGCATTTGTGTATCTTGAACACTTTGTTCCTCTTCTTGCTACTATTCAACTATTGCCATATCTTCTCCTTTTTGTGTTTCTTCCTCCTCACCTTTTTCTTTATTCTCCTCAACTTTCTTATCTTCCTCCTCTTTCTTCTTTTCTTCAACTGCTCTAGCTATTGCTTCCTCTTACTTCTCTTCCTCTCCTTTGTTATCTTCTATTTTCTTTTCCTCTATCTTTTCTTTGGCACTGGTCTCTGCCTTATTTATTTCTTCTTCCTTATCATCAGTTATCTTATAAATTTTTTTCCACAATTGTGTGGATTTATTCACTACATCCTCAATTTTGTTTTGTAGGATGCTAAAGGCTCTATACTTAGGTGAAAATTTTCCACCATGTTTTTTATTTTCCTTTTTTATTTGGCACTTTGTTATGTCAGGCTTTACTTGGGCTAAGGTATATTCTCTAATCTCCTTTTCCATTTTTAGACAATAATGCCATTTATTTTCAACTATCTCATATAGTTCCTTGGGCATGGTATTGTCATGTTCTAGAGGTGTTTTTTTGAATTCTACCATCATGGCATACATAGATTCCTCTACTTTATTTTTCTCTTCTCTACTAAGCTTATTAAAATCAAGAGTCTTTAAATCATTTAAATCTACATTTCTTAGCTTATCACAAAGTTTGTTAATTATAGACTTAGGGGATGACTTACTAGTCTGAACTGGTTGATATCTTCTGATTCTATTCTTTCTTCATCATTTGTATCTATTTGTGCCACATACTTTCTTCTCTTCTTTAGCTCTTCAATAGGCTATTCACTGGCATTCTTCTTTTCTTTTGATTATTCCTTGACCTTTTGTGTGGATGCCCTTGTAGTAGCCCTTGTTGCTAGAGCTAGCTTAGCTTGAGTTGGCTTAGTGACCTTCATGGGTTTGGGTTGAGCTAGAGGCTGAGTTTTAGCCTTTCTCTTCTTTTTTTTTAGTAGGTGTAGGTGCTTCCTCAACTTCTTCTTCCTTGGCACCTTCGTCCTTGTCTTCTCCTAAACCCTAGGTCAAATCTATTAGGTTTTACCCTTGCTCTTCTTCTTCTTATTCATTTTCACCTTCTACTTCTTCTTCTTTTCCTTCACCACCTACTTCTCCTTCAATATTTGCTCCAAATTTCTTCTTTATCTTCTTTACTAGTTTATCTTTCTTCTTGATAATAGTGGTTGTCTTTAATTTAGTTTCAACCTTTGATTTGACAACATCATATGTTCCAAAGTGAGGAGCCTTCTTGTCTATCTCTTCTAGAAGCAATGTTGTAATTTTTGTTGAGGCTTCATCTATATTAGGCTCATATCCAAATGGCCTTAGCCATCTTACTCTTGGTATTGCTTCCTAGATGTAGGTGTTGTCAATGTCAACCAAGAAGCATATGTCATGTATGTGTTTTTCCCCTAGAGAAACTGGTATTCAAACCCTTTTCTTCATGGATTTATTAAAATCTTCAAAGTAATTTGTCATTTGTACCTCAAAATTGTCACCCATTTGATCAATGAACTCATTGATTTGTGTAATTGCAGTTTTATTAGGGTTCCAATTCACCTTTCCTATTGAAGGAAACTCTTCCATAACATAAAAGAATCTACACATAAGAACTAAACCAAATTTTCATTGAGCACCCTTTGATCTCCTTATTGCTCCTAGGTTTTCATTAATTTGCTACAACATAAGTTCTAATAGATCATATGTGTGATCTTTCTTCACCAGTTTGTAGGCTTCATCAACTGCTATACATGGCACATTGTTCAATCTACTGGATTGATAGAATTTATGGGATATTATTCTCATATCAAAATCTAGAAGAGGATCAGTGATAATATCAATAGTCATACCCCTCTTATTCCATTTGGCTCTAGTATTCCTTTCAATGATTTCTTTGGAATCACTATGCAGGGTCTTAGTTCGATCTAGGGTTGGGAAACCTATAACCCTATGTACTATCCTTTTTGTGATCTTTACTAGTCCTATTTCGAGCCATAAACATCCATTGTGAATTCTACTCAAAACAATCCATATCCATTCAATTTTGAATCCTGTGGGGTAAACTAGGGCATTGGTCAAACCCTTTTTCTCAACTATTTGGAATTCGTCCTTCAGAATCTTATTCTCCCATAGTTTTTCATAAGCTTGGAATATTTCAAGATCACCTATGGCACCAATTTTTTAGTTATAACACTTTCTCACTTCTTACACCATGACAACTTTTGGTGGGATAATGGATAACACACTAGCTAGGCCATTTCCATAGGTGACTTATGGGATTGGCCTAAATTTGGGTTGCTTCACCTTATCAATCACTAACTAAACCTCATGACTCTCCTTTCCTTTGGAGTTTCTTGAACTAGAAGCTATTATACCAAACTAGGGTTTAAATTTATTAAAATTTTAACTCTATGTAGCTTGGTACTTGATAAATACCTTAGATCATTGAAATGTAGCTGAATCATTGTTGAGATCAATGCAAATGGCTTCACAATTTCTATATGATTTCTCCTTCTCTTTTCTCATCTTTGCTCTACATTTGAATTGCATGAAAATGATCAAAGTTTGGCCTTATACTTGTAAAAACCTACCATTAAATGCTTTTTGCATATAGCTACAAACTCGGCACTTGAAAGATTCAACATGACTTGGCTCCCATTACATTTTGTTTACTCATCTTCCACTAGTTCTCCACTTCACTTGGCTTCAACTATCAACTCGATCACTACTAGAAAATTGACATCCATTGGAGCTTTACTTGGCATCTGAGGATAGTTCAACAAAAACTTCAAATTTTGACTTGGCATCCTTGCTCATGTAGATTTCTTCCTTGCAATACTTCTTTGTATATGAGTCCCATACACCTTTCTTTCATTTAGTTGGATGAAGTGTGATCACTTGACCTCTTGGGTAAAGTGATCTCTCCTTTTGATGTGTTGTACTCATCTTTCTTTTTCCAAGTCTTGTTCATTTTCTCTCTTATTTGTTCAACATCAACCTTCTCTTTTCCTTTGTTGACTTCTATCTTGGGTGATTTTGACTTTGTTGGGTAGTTCTTACTGATATGTTTAGTCTTCAAGCAACTAAAACATGTAGTTTGACTTAACCATCTATTGTAATTCCCTCTAAAATGTGTCCTTATGCAATTTTGAAGAATGTGTCCATACTCTTGATAATAGTGACAATTGTACTTGGTTTTGTAATCCCAATTATAGTGATGACCATGGTTGTTTCCTTTTGTAGGATGATTAGGTGTCCACATAGGCTTTGATTTGCATTCAAATGCTCTATGTCCATATTTTTTGCAGTTGTCGTAGTGACCTTCAAATCTTGGTGTCCTCATGGTCCTGGTTCTAGATTCATGTGTTTGTTGTCCTTGCTTTTTGCACTTGTGACAAAAGCTTGCATTGGTAGGCTTATCATGCTAATGACTATTCTTGCTCCTGCATACATTAGAGGTATGTCCCTTTTAACCATAGAAATAACAAGTAGGTTTAGTGTTCTTACCTTTGTTACTCATTTCTTCTACAGTCTTGGATGATTCTCCTTGTTCAGTGCTGGTGTAACCAAGTCCTGAAGTGTCATTACTAGCTCTTGGTGATTTCAGTAGTTGTTCAAAGTACTTGATAGCCTCATTGGGTTTGTTGAAGCTTTCTACTATCTCCTTCTCTCTTTTCAATTCATTCTACAATTGCTCATTTTGCGTTCTCAAGGTGGAAATCTCAATGTCCTTCATGTTTAGCTCATGTTGAGCATTCATCATCTGGCTTGAGTTGTCTAGCTACATGTTTGAGATCCTTTCAAACTCAATTGTCTTCTCCTTCAATCTATTGGTAAGATTTCTCTTATCATCTTCTATCATGGCCTTGTCTTCAATGACTCTCTTCTTTTGTTCAGTTACTTCACAAAACATTATGGCTTGTGATTCTTGTTCAAGCTTGAGTATTCTAATTTCTTCAGCTTGTGCTCTATTTTTCTCCATTAGTTCTGCTATTGCTGCATCAAATTTGGTGGAATCTCCATTTGAAAATACTTGTGTGGTATCAATCTCCTTGTAGTGTATGTCATTTTCAGCTATGGTTATATCCTTCCTTCTTTTTAAGGACTTTCTCAATTCTTCTCTAGCTTCTTACTATTTGTGTAGAGCGAGGTGCACATCAATTACCTGATAGGCTATGATCTTCCCAAGTTTGAATAATTCCATCTTCAAACCTTTTTTATAAGTTGTTATGCTTCTCCTTATGAGAACTACTTTTTGATGCCAACTATTGGAATGTTCAAAATAAGAAGAGTACTTCTGAGAGGATGGGGGGCAGCGGGGCGGGGGGGGGGGGGGGGGGGGGAGGTGGTGGGGGGTGGGGGTGAATCAGAAGTATCTCACTTTTAACCTTTTCTAATCCTTTAAATCAAATAATTGAAAATAAGATGCATGCATGTAAACATATTAAGTAAATATAAAGCAAACAAATGTACATAACACCAAATTTGGTAACCTAGAAACCCTCTAGGAATAAGAAGGTAAAATTGGGGTGGGGATGATACCCATAAAAATTACTTCAACAATAATTGTTTGATCACTTCTGATGGTCTAACCTATAAAAGGCCTGCCTTGTTAAAGGCTTTACACTATGTCAATAGTGACTTGGTTAGAGGATTTATAAACACTTTACATGAAGTGTCACCCTATTAAAGGATTTAGCCACCTCTTCAAAGAATCTACAAAATAGTTGTTAAGCTAACCTATCAACATAGGGTTTTCATTATCTCATGCAATGGCAAGAAAGTATTAGAAACCTTTGACCTGATTGCTTACAATCTTAAATTGCTGATTTCAGACACTCGATCTACTCCTTTTGGTCTTGATCCTCTAAGATCTTATATCTAATCATGTCACTTGTCCCTTGTACTATTTTGATCAACTGGATATGTAATTGCTACTTTGTTCCTCTAAGTATTTCTCTCTTTACATTGAAATTTTGCTATAGTTTACCCAAACACTATTCTCTTCCACACATGCAATGGGGTTTTTGTCCTTCTTTTAAAGATTGTGAAGACTTAGGGTTAGGTATGGATCTACGATCTATATTTAATCTTAAGTTCTCACTTATTCCTTGCATTTTTCTTATTTATTGCATGCCTTCTGCATTTTTCTAATTAGTTGCATGCTAATCAAATAGGGAATGTAAAAGATTCATTCTTATCCTTTTTCTCCTTTGAAATCCTTCTATGTTGGCTCCAAAAATGGTTTACATCTAAGTTTGTGAGGGCACAAACTCATATGTTGATTCTATGTTACTCGACACATACACTATGCTGGTTTTCTTGGCACCTATTACATTTTGTCTTGCTCGACACATGCATATTTATGGCTTACTCGACACATGAAGCATTCTGACTTGATTGGCATCAACTATGGCTTGGCACCTATATATCACTCAACACTCATATAATGCTCAGCATCTAAAGTCACTCGAAACCTATTGGAAATTTGGCTCGGCACACATTGTGGCTCAACATACATAGTGTACTCAGCTTCAATGTAGAAAGTGGTTAAGTGTGTTGACACTCAAATGTCAAAACCATATAAGATCAACACCTACTATCCCATTTTTTGATAGTTTGCTTCAAGGTGTCATCATTACCTTTTAATTCATTCCATGTATCCATTAGTTTTGACAATTTATCATAAAATACAAGTCATTCTACCTTGTCTACTAGATACATAATTGAATCTCTTAATTCATTTTCATACTAGACAACTAGCTCCACATGTAATTACCAAATTTTAACCCTTTCTTTTTCAAGTTCTTCAACTATGCATTCTTGGAGTCACTGTAGGGTAGCTGGTATTTCTACAAGGGGAGTTGACTTAATAGGTTCAATTGGAGGATGAGGAGGATAAGTAATCCTAGGCTGGCTAGATTCTCCTACTTTTCATTTTCCTAATTGCTTGTCCATTTGAGTAATTTGAGCCTCTAACAGATATATTGTGTTTGCTCTTAACTCAAAGGCCTCTAGTACCTTTTCTAATCTAGCATTTAACTCAAGGAACTTATTTTTGTCCTTGGCAGTAACTACCACTACCAAATCTACCATCCTTTAGTCATCCAGGAAAATTTATCACTATCCACCTCATCTCCCCTATAAACCATGAGGCTACCTATATGTTCAACATCTAAGACCTCTTGCATCCTAGTCTTGTCTTTTTTATGGATAGACCATATTACTAGGGATTTATGTTCATCACTATATTTTAACCCCTTGTGATCTTGTAAGATTTCTTCTATAGTTTTAAATTGGGTGTCCTTTGATTTCCTCATAGTGTCAAAAATTATGGCATTTTCAATATCCCATTCAGGTAATATCAATACTCTTGAATCTTTTAGCAATTGTCTCCCTCCTTTAGGGTTTATTTGTGAAAATTCTTCAACAAGACTAGCCTTTACCTCCTCCTCAATCTCAAAGTCCTACCTTCTAGGTTTCTCTATTCTAAACCTTTTAAATTTCTCTTCAAAATTGTTTATACTTCTCCTCCACAAAAATTGAATGAATGCTCTAGACTTCACAAAGTTCTCATCATCTATGAATTTCTGAGATGTCTGTTCTACTATAGGATCTATCTCTTTTCCTCTAAAGTCTCCAAAAATGAGGGCTAATGTTGGCATAGGAGGTTCCTCAAGCCCTCCCTCTTCTATATTTTTAGTTGTAATTATAACGTCCTTCTCCCCTCCCATTTTTCTTTTTTTTTTTCTCTCAAGGATACTTCATCAACTATTCAGAGCAAGGTTTAGGTGGGGGAGTATTCTTTAACCTTAGAAGAGGACCCTTGATCCAATTTCTTTTTCTTAGGAGAAAGTGAAGTAGGTGGGCCTTCAAATAGTTGTCCTTTGTAAAAAGGTACATGTTGTACACTCTTTGCCACTACATACCCATCTTTTCTCTATAATTTATATTGGCCTCAAGATATAATTACCCTATTTTACAATCTAGTTTCTCCCTCAACTACCTTGTCTGGTAAGCTTGGGTTAGGATTACCTTTTTCTCATTCAACATTTGCATAAAACTAGCAAAATTATTTATAAGAATATCCATCTTAGCACCCCAATATTTCTTTTCAACAAGAGGATCATATTTTGGTTCAAAAAAATTCACAAAATCCAATACCTTACTATATACTTTCCATTTTTCTTTCCTAATCTCTTGTTCTTTTAATGAAAACAAGTTTCTAATTACATCTTCAAGAAAGTACATAGTTTGTGCAAGGGATCTAGCTTTGGTTCTTTCTTTGAATATATCATAAAATCCCTCTTGATTTATAAACTGGGGATGAGAAATTTTCATCTAATATTTATCTAGAAATTTCTTTATATTACTCCACCCCTTTTTTTAACAAAAATAAAATTATGTACAATGGTAATTTTAGGAAAGAAAGTACCTCTAGATCTACAAATCAGCTCACTTTCTTCCAATTATCATATCTACCACAAGAGCTCTATAGATACTACCTTCAAAGGCACTTGGTAAGGTAACACATGTGGTTCCACAAGGAAACCATATACTCTAAAAATTGTGGACACTACATATAGGATAATATCCCCCCAATTGTGGCTCACTTTTAAACCCTTTTCATGATCCTTGGGCCCAATGAGTTCTAACAATGGCTAAGGTATTCTAGGACTATCTCCAACCAATAACAATATGTGCTTGGAAGAAAATTACTTATCAAACTTGACAAAGCTAGCATCAATAATCTCCCATGTCATTTTTGCACTCCACAATTAGATAGCAAGCATTTTTCCATCTCTTTCTAATTCCAATTTCATTTCTTTGGAGAAGAAGGTGACACCTTTGTACAAACCTACATGTACATTAACAAGGAGTACTAGCAAAAGGGTTTATCAACTTTAGCCTTAGCTATACCTATCAACCCATTATGAATCTCCTCTACTAAGTAGGTCTCAAAATCAAAGATTGAGCTCATACCATACTGAAGTGTTTGGGAAATAATAAGAACAAGGGTCCCTCAAATATGGTCTTGTTCGTCATTCAAAAAAGTATGCAAAGAAATAAAAATAATGCTTGAGCCCTAGGATTGAAAATTTTCTTCAACAATGGCTCTAGAGTGGAAGTAGTTACTAGAGGCAGTGACCCTATTTTGACAAAATGTTCTTGTAATGGTCATCCCCTTAGATATACCCTATGTGTATCATATCTAGCCTAAAAATCTTCCATATATATTTTCTCATGTACTACGTGGTTGGGTTTTAACTTGAAACCCTCCCTAATCAACTCTAGTGAAACCCTAAAAAGATTATCACCAGAATGATTTTTCACTATCCTAGTTATTGGATCATAATTCTTTGGGATTTTTGTGAGTAAATCATCATCAAAGAAAACCCTAGGTACAATCAATTTTCTAATGTCAAATTTGCACACATTTCTCATAGATGTATCATGTTTTCTTTTTAAAAACCATTTCTTAAACAACTCCAAACCTCTAGTTGATGTCTAAGCATCCTATGGCCAATTTTCCCTATCATAGAAACCCTCACTAACCAACAATCTAAGGTTTTTAGGTATCAATTCCTTCCCCCTAGAGAATTCATTCATGGAAAATCTACCTTTCCTAAAAAATCTCTTCATGGAGGCATAATGAAAATATTATCATATTGCAATTACAATTTTTAAATCAACTAGAAGCCTTGGCATTCACCTGATTTTCCTATTTATTTCTTTGAAAAATTATTAGTAACAACTCAAAAACCTTAGAAAATACACCTTTAGCTCTGGATATCTTCTCCTTGTGAGAATTCTATGAATTTAGTGTTCAATAATGAAAAATAAAAAAAATTATTGCAAATTGGGCTTACAAAAAACAACATTGATCAAAATTTAATGTCCCAATAGTCATATTTCATGTCACACTAAAGAATTTAACATCTAGCTATTGATCTTCAAAAATTGGATGAATTATCTTTTAAAAAATGACTATATTACCCTTTTGTGAAGCTAGCCATGTGTCAAAACATCTCTTTCCCACATTCTCTAAAGTTCAAAGAGTTTCAAATTATGAGAAAGAAATGATTGTCGATCTCCAAACAATCAATGATCATGAAAACCCTTAGTTATCACTATATTATCCTTTAATATTTTAGGCCCACTGAACACTCAGCCTCCAACTCATCATACATGTAATACTCCTTGGAAAATCAACATAAAGAATTTGACATACATTCCACCTCGGCACCTTCTGACAAGCTTTTGAAAAGATGACCCCACAAGGCTACGTGTCAAATTTTCACTTCCTCACATTCTTTAATACTCAAGCACTTCCATAAAGTAGGAATGTGAGATCTGTCAATCTTTAGATGATCAATAGTGTAACATATTCTCTTTAATCTAGTCTAATAACCAACTTCATCAAATGAAAAAGCTCCAAATTTCTATTGTGCCCTAACAATAGTCTGACAACTTTGAGTTGTTCTAAGAAGCCTATCCTTTTGCGACATACAACAGAGATGACTTTAGGAAATCCACATGTCAAGATGTCACTTCCTTGCATTCTCTAAAGGTTGAGAAATTTCAAATTGTAGGAAAGTGACACTCATCAATCTTCATATGATCAACGGTTATGACTTAAAGCACATAGGGTTAAATATTTTCAAAGGGATACTATGCAGGTTGACTCACTATTAAAACCATAGCTAAAAAAAAGGCTAAGGCAAAATTATTTTTAGAAAAGTATTTTAAAAATAAACACTAAAAGTCTAGAAAAAAATATTTTCTAAGGTGAAAAGATTCTCGCATATTTTTAAAATAAATCAATGCAACTCTATTTTTGGAAACCTAGGGAAGAAATAATATTAAGGTAAACATGAAAATTGAGGTTTCTATCTAGGGAAAACAAGTTTTAACACATACAACCTGAAATTTCAAAGAGCCAACTAGGTTTTTGCTATAGAATGCAACACAAAATTTGAATCTAAGAAACTAGGCCAACAATGGCTCTATCTGGGGATGATGGATAACTTGTATCCATGCAAGAATGTAGAATCTTTGGCAGAAATAGACCACACACATGAAACACAGAATGACAAATTTTGAGAGAGCAACAAATAGGAAGAACATTATACAAAGGATTTACAAAGACTTATATGAATTTACAAAATATACACAAAACCTACACTACTATTCATGGAAAAACATGTATTTTTAGGAAAAATACCTCTTCAAGAACTATCCATGAACTAGCAGTTTAAAATATCACCTGATAATTCTTTCAATATGTATGAATCTTCTCCCCATGCAGCTTCATCTAAATAAGGACCCAACCATATAGGATGAAACTTGTCATGTTTACCTTTGTCTTCAATCCTAGCATTCCACATCAAAACTAGGTCCCCAAGTCCAAATTTCTTAACAACTATCTTTCTGTCATAGAATAGTTTGACCTACAACTATAACTTTTCATTCTTGGTAGAGGCTTCTTTTTTGGTCTCTATTAGTCCCACCAACTTGTCTATTCTTTCTTGCATATCATCAATGACATCTTCATTATACATTTGGATGTAGTTGTATAGGCCTATTAAATTATTTTGAGGCATTCTAGCCTAGATTCCATAAACAAGATCAAAATGTACAACACCAATTGCTTTCTTCATTGTTACTCTATCAGCCCAAATTGCTAGTTGTAACTTGGATTCTGATGCCTTTTTTTTCATCCAAATTCCTTTTATGACTTCTAACAAGCTCTTATTTTTAGATTTATCTTGTCCATTCCCTTGTGGATGACAAGATTAGGACGTTGACCTAGTTATGCCATATTTATCATGAAATTTTATAAATTCTTCTAATCTAAAGCACATTACATTATCAATCACAATCCTTTGAGGGCATCCAAACCTTGTTATAATGTTATTCAAAAGGAAATTATTCACTACTTTTCTGGTAGCATTTCTTGTAGGGATGGCTTCCACCCATTTTGTAAAATAATTTGTAGCTACTAAGATCCAAGAGTAACCACTACTTGACTTGGGGGAGATCTCACCTATAATGTCCATACCCCATTGCTGAAAAGGTGCTTGAACTTCAACTAGTTTCAGAGGATTATTTCAAAAAAAAATTAACCTACCTACAAACCTCTGACATGCATCACATTTTTTTACACACAATTGTGCATCTTTGAAAAGAGTGGGCCACCAAAATCTAACTCTCATTATAGTCTTAGCCATATAATGCCCTCCACATATTCCTAAATGCATATCATTTAATATATCCTTAGATTTTTCTCAATCAATTCATTTTAGTAATACTCCCTCAAAATTTCTCCACCATAGATTATTGTTAACAATGATGTATCTAATTGCATGCAATTTAGTACTTTTCTTCTCATTATTTGCTAGGTGGGGTGGGGATTCCATTTGTTGCAAGTTTATATGACATTAGTATACCATTTACAATGATCCATGTCACATAAGTTTGACCTTAGATCTTATGCTACCACGTTTATTTGGTTGGAATCCAAGTTTGATTGAGCCATGAGTTTTGCTAATCCTTGACCCCTTACGAATTTAATAATTTGGATATCACTATTGAACTCTTGAATTTTGTTAATCTACTTGCACCTCCTACCAGATACCTCCTGTTGAGAGAAGGTATCCATAACAGCTATACTTGGTACAAATGCTATAACAGTGGCACCTACAAGATAACATCTAAAGGCTTTGACAACTTTTAATAAGGCATAAGCCCGCTTTTCATTTATCTCATATTTTAATTTTGCAAGTTTAAGGGATTTGTTGAAAAATACAATGGGTTGTTCATATCCTTCCTCATTTTTCTACAATAGGACTACTGCAATAGTATGGAAAGATGCAAAGGAAAAATTATGCATTGGCTTTGCACAATTAGGAGTCCTAAGTATTGGTGCTTTTTTGATGGTAGTCTTAATTTCCTAAAAAGCTTTTGAAGGCTTACCTTCCCAACTGATAATATCTCCTTTCTTGAGCATCTTAGATATTAGCTTACCAATCAAAATGAAATTAGTAATGAATCTTCCTAGAAAATTTACTTGCCCAAAAAATGATTGTATTCCTTTTACATATTTTGGCTAGGGAACTTTATCAATTGCAACCACTATTTTAGGGTCATTCTTTACCCCATCCTTTGAAACTATGTGACCTAGAAACCTTCCTTCTATCACTCCAAATTTGCACTTCTTTGGGTTCAAGGAGACGCCATATTCTAAGGCTTTAATACAAATCTTCTCCAAGTGTCTATAATGATCCTCAAAATTTTTTGAATATGTTGTAAGGTCATCCTAGTACACTACCATAAACTTATCAATATAATCTTGGAAAGCTACATCCATGGCCCTTTGAAAAGTTGATCTTGCATTGATTAAACTGAAAGGCATTCTTACATAAACATATGTCACCCATGGAGTACTAAAGGTTGTTTTAAAATGCTCCTTTTCATTCACAAGAACTTGGTTGTAACTTGAAAATCCATCCATCATTGACATTAATTCTGAACCAGTCACTTTTTATAGCATGGCTTCCATATTAGACAAACTATAGTTATCTTTTGGAGAAGCAATATTTAGGTTTCTAAAAGCTACACAAAGCCTTATATCTCCATTCTTCTTACTAAGAGGCACTAAGTTTGATACCCATGTAGAGTGTCTGATTGGCTTAATTATTCCTCCATCCCTTACCTTAATTAGTTCTTGCATTTTGGGATATAAGGTGGGGTTCACTAGCCTCTACTTTTGTTTGAAAGGTTTGACATTCTCCTTAAGTGGTATGATATGTTGAAACAAGTCCTCTCTATAGGCTTTGAGGTCATCATATGACCATGAAAAAACATGTCTACATTTTCTTAGCAGATGAATTAAAGGCTTCCTAATTTTAGTAGATAATTTTTGACCAATATAAACCTTTTTTGGAGCTTTAGAGGTGCCAAGATTTATTTCTTCAAGTTCTTGTGGTTTGTGATCCCTGACCTCTAACTTCACTCTATCTTGGTTGTCAAAAATACTTTCTAAGACTACCAATCCCTTGGGTACCTTGTTGGTTTTTAACCGCAAAATTTCATGGCCAACAATTGTCTCTTTCCCATCTCTTGTCTCAACAAAAGCACTACAGTCAAGTTCTTGACCATGATATTTGTCCTCATTTGACAAGAAATTTAGAAAATCTTTATCATAATAAAAAACTTGTCAATTTTCTATATTATCTGGAATAGATGGCCTATTTTGTACTTCAATCTATGAAATACAAGCAAATGTTATGTGTTTAGGCTTAATAGCTACATTTGCTAATAGATCGACCATCTTATTGTTACTTCTTTCCATCCAAGAGATGCCAAAGCCATCAACCAATTCAATTTGATCCCATACAACATTCCTATATTGCTTCAAGCTTTTATTCTTGGATGCATATGTCTCTCACAACTGAGAGACTACTAATTAAGAATCACTAATAACATGCAACTTTTTTATTCCATGATTAGTTACAACTCTTAATCCCAGTAAGAGTGCTTCATATTGAGCTATGTTATTGGTACACAAAAAATTTAGGGTAAATGAATATCTGAAAGTATCTTCTCTGGAGATACAAAAATCACCCTAGCTCTTGAACATTCCCTAGAACTTTCCCCATCAAAATACATAGTCCATAAAATTTTTTAATCCATGTACTGGTCTACTTCATGTGAAATCACAGGTGGAAGTTTCTCAACTTCTTGAATAATCAACTCAGCCCTAAAGGCATTTACATCATTACCTAAGAATCAAGTAGAATCCTTATCAATATTATCCCCAAAAATATGGTTAAACCTTGGCTCTCTATCAACCCTGACTACCTTGTCACCTATATGAAAGGTTGCATACAATAGATCACATTGTAAGTTGTCTCCCATTGATGCACTCCATTTTTTGGATAATAACATTCCATAGTGGGGATGAATGTCAACCACAAGGACTGACATGGTAATTTCAACTCTAGGATAGGCAGCTAGCTTAAAAGGAAATGAATTAATAGTACTTATAATAGACACTTCTCTTGCATCCATGACCCTAAACCTACCTTGCTTGGTGTCTACCTCTAAACCTAGGGTTTCCATGACTTTAAAAGGCATTATGGTATTAGAGGCTCCTGAATCTATCATGCAATTTTTTAGAGTTCTACCTTTTGTAACTAGGCTGAGGAAAAATGGATCAATATCCTACAAATATGCTACAAATGGATTATCTAAAAACATTTGAGGAATCTAGAACATGATACTAGTATCTTCTACTATAACAAAGGTTTGTTGTGTGGCCTTTTTTTGAACAGTATTGTTGTTACCTATCCCACCCAACTATGATAAAGCTTTACTCTTATGCTCCTCTATCCTAAACAATTCAGACAAAAGAACTCTTACAATTTTTGATATAGCATAGATATCATATCAATTGGATCACAAACAGTAGGTTTCACAAGAGTACTTGGAGCTGAGGTTGCTTGAACAACAGACATTGCCACTTTCTTGGTAGGACCAAGCTCTGACTTCTTATCTTGTACATTGGTTTTGACTACTTCAACATTCTAAAACTGTACTTTCTTCTTGGGCTCCCATTTCTTGCTCTTACCATCCTTAACCTTTTTTTTTCATTGTAATGTTCCTCTTATTTCCATTATTCAT
Organism: Cupressus sempervirens; assembly: GCA_028749045.1. Taxonomy (NCBI): domain Eukaryota; kingdom Viridiplantae; phylum Streptophyta; class Pinopsida; order Cupressales; family Cupressaceae; genus Cupressus; species Cupressus sempervirens. Next base: position 190,078,458 of record CM053788.1, read on the forward strand.
CTTGTGAGTAATATCTTTTATGAAGATGTAAGATGGCTTACCAGTATCACTATTGACAGTTTTATTTCTCAAATTATAATTATTGTGTACTTGTGATACCATCTCTACTATAAATCTATCAATCTCTTCCTTAGAAGGTTTTCTTAGATTTATATGACTAATATTAGAAGATGTAGTGCAAACCTTATCTTCCTCAAAATCTTCATTATCTAAGAATATTTTTTGATGATGTAATTGATAAATATTCCTCTTATTAGCAACATCATTTTCAAGCTCTTCTAGATCAAAATTTTCATAGTCATCACATAGATTCACCATTTTATAGCTAACATCATCATGATCATTCTCTTTCTTAAGATAATGGGTGTTGTACACATTGCATAATATTGTTATATTATATTATTTTATTTTATTATGTAATATTGCACCTATATGGACATGCAACATTTAGATAGTCCCATGGGATATACTTGATGAGTTGTATTATAACATTGTGATAATATTTCATGTAATTATTTAATATTGGAGAAAAGAATTAAAGTTCCAATATTAAATGTGGGGTCAATGGGTTAAGTAGCATGTGATTTTAGCACATGGTTATGTAATACCACTTGGTGGTTTTGTGGGACTTGCTACTATATAAGTAGCCACAAGGATAGTTGTAGAGATAAGGAGAAAGACAAAAGGGCAAAAGGGAAAGAGTCAAGTAGGACAAGGCTTGACAGGTTTGCAAAGGGAGCATTTGTGAAGGTTGGAAGTATGGCATGGGATGTGTGGATTCATGCTTGTTCACATAGATTTCTCAATGGTGGCTATGGATTTGAAGGCTTCCATGGTTGTATTTTAATGGCTTTTTTGCTAAATAATACATGGTAATGGATGATTTTGGAGGTAGGGATTTCCCCTCAATGAGGGTTTCCCAAGGTATATCTTGTGTCACATTTTTGTGGGTATGTTGTATATTCTCTTGCATGTGGATAAAAATTGCATATTTACTTTAGACATGCTATGAGTTATGTGGAAACAATTATATTCTTTCTTGCAAGTTTCCTTACAAGTGGTATCAGAGGTATGGTTTTTTATTATTTTAACCCTAGATTGAATCCATGGGAATGTATGAGAGGATAAAAGAAAGGGCAAGATATATGAGTTGTTTATTGTAGATTTTAGGGTTTTTTATTTTCTATTATGATCGGATATTGGTAGATTTTGGCCATGTGAAATTGTTGGACAAAAGGGTTTTTTGGATGTTTCATTTAAATGAGGGTTTTAGGGAGAGCTTGTAGAAATGACCTCCTAGGTAAAAAAAACCTCACCATTAATTTTGATATATAATATGCCCTATTTTGGCCATGTTCAGAGGAAATGAAATATTTTTTTAGTTTTAGCCAATGATGACCATCACATTTAATCCCATTGAAATTTTCTTCACAAAAAAAATGCAGTAAAAATGGTAAAAAGATTGTCTTACTAAAATGGTCATATATTTCTATTAGGATATTAGATTTTAGACTTCTTACGAGAATTGGAAAGATAATTCAGAGCACTACAACATGGTGTAGGTTTGGTTATGTGATTTTGACATTTTGTCAAGTTTAAAGAGCGTAAAAGTCAAATGTCATTTATTTTGAGTACCGATTAGTGTTAGTTTGTGGTGACTTATTAGGGAAGTACTATACATACTTCATAAATTCTTTGGGGTTTAGGCTACTATTCGCCAATGGTGGGCTACTATTCACCAATGGCTAATATTCACCAATTGGCTATTGTTTATCTTTGCCAATTTATGGCTGACATGTTGTAACTAATTTTAACCCTAAAGCGGCAAAAATACATGTATAAAAGGGCTTAGGGTTAGGGATTGTTTGGTAAAGTATGATGTAAAAATTGGTTTGCGGTATTGAGCTATAAGGGATTATAGATTGTAATCAAGTTGTAATCACTAGATTGTAATAATATTGGACTTGTTGTTTTGTGGATGTAGCCTAGGGATTGGGTGAACCACATTACTTCTTGGTGTCTTGTATTCCTTTCTATGTGATCTATTATTTTTGAGATATTGTTTATATTTGCATGTAATTGTTATTTCTTTCTAAAGTTTAATCCTAATAAGTGGTATTAGAGTTAGGTTGTTTTTTAAATTATCCTTTGCAAGAAAGTCTCACAGTTTAGTGGGAGTGATGGTAGATGAGGGTAAGCTCAAGGTTGACAAGTTTAATGGGTAGAACTTTCAGTTATGGAAAATGCAAATGGAGGACTATGTCTATCAGAAGGATTTGTGGAAGCCATTGGAAGGAAAAACTAAAAATTAGGGAACTATGACAAATGAGGACTGTGAGATTTTAGATAGAAAGGCACTTGGAAACATTCAATTATGCTTGGCACTATCAGTGACATTTAACATTAAAAAAGTGAAGATGATGAAAGAGTTAATGGAAATGTTAATGAAATTGTATGAAAAGCCCTCCGCTTCAAATAAGGTATTTCTCATGAAGAATTTATTTAATATGAAAATGGCAGAAGGTGAATCTAGTGTGGATCATTTAAATGATTTTAATACTATTACTAGTCAGTTATCTTCTATGAGTATTAATTTTGATGAAGAAATTAGGGCTCTCTTGATTTTGTGTTCTTTTTCTAAAAGCTAGAATGGTTTGGCAATGGTTGTAAGTAATTTTGTTTCTGGATCTAATATCCTAAAATATGATGATGTAATCAATGTTATTTTGAGTGAGGAACTAGTAGAAAATCCTCAGGTGGATCTACATTAGGAAGTTTTTTGAATGCACAAAGTAGATGCAGAATAACTGAGAGAGGAAACAATTCTCAAAATCATGGAAAATCAAGAGGAAAATCAAAGGGGAAGAGGTCTCAATCGAGTGGACCAAATGACTATTGGCACTATGGGAAACTAGGGCACAAAAAGAAAGATTTTTGGACTTGAAAGAAAAATGAAGGAGCTAAACCAGATCGAGACAAGGAGGCAAATGTGGTAAGTAACAAATCTAAAGAGGATGCTTTGTTTCTTTCTTTAGAAAGTGTTGATGATTCATGGGTTCTAGATTCTAGTGCTTCATTTCATACTACAAATCATATAGGTTATTTCATTGATTATTTCTAAAGGGATTTTGGACTTGTTTATTTAGGGGATAATGAACCCTATTAGATTGTTGGAAAGGGAAAAGCTAAGATTAAGTTTTAGAATGGGAATCATTGACTACTACATGAGGTTAGACATGTTCCAAGGTTGAGTAGAAATTTAATTTCAGTAGGTCAACTCAATGATGAGGGTTGTGTAGTTACTTTTAATGATAAAAATTGCAAGGTTTCAAAAGGTTTCCTTATAGTAGAAAAAGGTATGAAAGTAGGCACCTTATATCTTTGTATAGGTCATATTGTTCCTTCTACTTTAATTGTTTCAAAGAAACATGAATTGCTAGGAACAATTTTTGCAATTGACCAGGGAGAACAAATAGCTATTGTAAATTTTGATATAGCATTGTGGCACAACAAAATTGGGCACATGAGTGAGAAAGGTATGAAAGTACTTAATTCAAAGAAATTTTTGCCAGGTCTAAAATGTGTTAATATGGATTTTTGTAAAATTTGTGAGTATGGAAAACAAAAGAGAGTGAGTTTTGTGAAGACTGGGAAGGAAAATAAAAGAGAGAAATTAGAGCTTGTGCATACAGGTGTATGGGGACTAGCTCAAGTATCTTCCCTCAATGGCTCTCATTATTATGTTACATTTATTAATAATACAACTAGAAAAGTATGGGTTTATTTCTTTCGATAGAAATTTGATTTATTTCAAACTTTTAAGAAATGAAAATTCTTGGTTGAAAATAAGATTGGTAAGAAATTAAAATGTCATAGATTTGATAATGGTGGTGAGTATTATAGTCATAAATTTGAAGATTATTGCTACACTAATGGTATTCATAAAAAAAAAAGTATTCCAAGGACTCCACAAGAAAATGGAGTGGCTGAAAGCATGAACAAGACTATAATGGAGCGTGTAAGGAGCATGAGATTGCATGTTAGGTTTCCCTTATAGATGTGGGAAGAGGCTGTCAATACTAATATATATTTGATTAATAGAGGTCCCTCTACTCCTTTGGGTTGTGGTATTCTAGAGGAAGCATGTATTGGTAAGAAGGTGAGTTATTCTTTTATCAAAACCTTCAATTATGAAGCATTTTCTCATATAAATTTTGAAAATAGAACCAAGCTAGAAGCTAAGTAAAAGAAATGTGTATTTTTTGGATATGGCATTAATGAATTTGGCTACAGGCTTTGTGATTTTGAAAACTGTAAAATTGTATGAAGTAGGGATGTCATATTCAATGAGAAAGTGTTGTACAAAGATCTATTGCAGCAACATGAGAAGAAAGAAGATGATTATGTAGTGTTGGATGATACTCTAAAAGATAATGTTACAGCAATTCCTCATGATGTGTAACAACTGCAAAAAATACCACACAACCCTGTGAATGTTAGATGGTCAACAATGCTAAATAGACCTCTAGAAATATTTTCTCTTTTCTTGTATTTTATTTTACTTATTGATGTTGGTGAACCTAAATGTTATGATAAAGCTATGATCAAACCACCCTAGGCATTTTTGTTCTTTTATTCTTGCTTAGTCTAGAAGACTAACCAAAGCAGAAGAGGAATTCAGCTTCTCCCTTGCCACTACCTTTGTGAACATATCTATTGGATTGTCATCTATATGTATCTTGTCTAGCTTTAACTATCCGTCATCCAAAACTGACTGAATAAAATGGTACTGCAACTAGATGTGTTTTATCTTTGAATGCAAAACATAATTCTTCACAAGATGAATGACACTTTGACTATTTGTAAACAAATAGTTATCCCTCTGAGGGTGTCCCAATTCTTCCAAGAAGAATTGAATCCATATCATCTCAGTGGCTGCCTTTGTAGTGGATAAAGCATTAACCTTCTATAACCTAGAAACTTAGCTCACAGCTGCCTCATTGATAGTAAATACATAACCTATAGTACTCCACCTAGTATCAATATCCCCTACCAAATCTTAGTCAACATATCCCTATAAAGTAGTAAAGCCCCCAAAATGTAAGCACTTACTAGATGTTCCTCTTAAATATCTAAGAATCCATTTTACTACATTCCAATGCTCAATTTTTGGATGACTCATATACCTGCTAACAACTCCCACTACTATGCAATATCTCGCCTAGTACATACCATAACATACATCAAGCTTCCTATAGCTAAAGCATAGGGTACCTTGGACATCTTATCCTCCTCTTCCTGTGTCTTTGGACATATCTCCTTAGTCAACTTTAAATGACCACATAAAGGTGTGTTGATAGCTTTAGCATTCTCTATAGAGAAACATTGCAAAACCTTCTCAACATAATCAGCCTGAGATAACATCAATTTCCTATTCTTACTATCTCTCCAAATCTTCATAACAAGGATTTTTTTTTCTACCCCCAAATCCTTCATAGAAAATGCATGTGTTATTTGTCTTTTCAACCACTTAATGGGATCCATGTTAGACCCAAATACAAGCATATCACCAACATATTAACATAAAATAATGTATCTATCATCATACAACCTTTTACAATAAACATAATGATCTAAATGACACCTACTATATCCATGCTCGTGCATAAAACTATCAAATTTCAGATACCATTGCTGAGGTGCTTGCTTCAAGCCATATAAACTTTTCTTCAATTTTCACACTAATTTCTCCTTACCTTTGACCTCAAATCCCTATGGCTCTACCATATATATATCTTCATCCAAATCACTATGAAGGAATGATGTTTTAACATCAAGCTACTCCAAATGCAAATCTTCAATAGTCACAATGCTTAAAATATTGCAAATAGAAGTCATTTTAACAACATTAGAGAATATCTCATCAAAATCAATGCTTCCATTCAAATCCTTTTACCACTAACCTGACCTTAAATCTTTTCTTACCTCCATCCTCTTCTTTCAACCTATAAACCCACTTATTTTGTAAAGACCTTTTACTTGCAAGGAACTTGCATAAATCCCATGTCTTATTTTTCAGCAAAGAGTCTATTTTGTCTTTTATTGTAGACTCTCATTGAATCTTTGTATCCACCTACTAGTGGGAGCCCCATGTGGAGCAATATTACTACAGGATCAGTATCCAAGTGGGAGATTGTTGTCTAGTGTGGATTCTAATAAATCTCCAAGTGGGAGATTGTTAGTTTGTGGTGACTGATTAGGGAAGTATTGTACATACTTCATAAAAAAAATTGGGCTACTATTCATCAATGGTGGGCTACTATTCACCAATGGCTAATATTTGCCAATTGGCTATTTTTATATTCACCAATTTATTGCTGACATGTTGTAACTAAATTTAACCCTAAAGTGGCAAAAATACTTGTATAAAAGGGCTTAGGGTTAGGGATTGTTTGATAAGGTGTGATGCAAAGATTGGTTCTTGTGGCCATATTGAGTTGTAAGGGATTACAGATTGTAATTAGGTTATAATTATTGGATTGTAATAATATTGGAGTTGTTGTTTGGTGGACGTAGCCTAGGATTGGGTGAACCACATTAAATCTTGGTGTCTTGTGTTCTTTTCTATGTGATCTATTATTATTATTATTATTATTTTTGGTACCCAATATAGACCAAGTATTTAAATTTTTGATTTATGTTATTGAACTACTTCAAGCTAAAATTCAAAGAAGTTCAAAGCGATTCAAATTCATTCAATCTATTCACACAATTTCAATGGTTTATCCTAAGAGGTTTGCATGTACAATTTAGTGGCTTGGGTTCAGTGGTTCATTTCTAGTTTAGAATTATAGTTTTTTGGCTCAAAAATTTGAAGGCTCAATGAAGCAAGGTTCATATCTAAGGCCAAGTTCAAAAGTTACCCTTAATGTCATTATTGTAATCAAGTGTGGGAGAAAGATTCATAACTTCTCACACTTTTGTGACTCGATTAAGATTTTTTCTAAAGGTGTCAAAATGCAGTAGTTTAGAATTTAGAGACACTAGTCAGCTTCAATACCACAAGATTATCAAGATTGCAATATGAAACTACAAGTTCAATTAGAAATGTTCAAGGTTTTAAGAGTTCAACAATTAATGTTCAGTATCAAGGTATCAAGAAATGAATTCAAAAAGATGTGAAAGGCTCAATACAATATAAACATATGACTTTAAATAGAAGTCTCTATTATTCCCCACATATACTCAACACCAAATGCATGTAATAAGGGGTGATTCAAATATTGATGGAACAACTAATGACTTAAGCTCAATAAAACATAATTAATGATGAAAAATTATGTTGATGGAAAAAGCATTAAGAGATGAAGGTTTGAATCAGAGTATTTATGCATTCTCAATTCTTAATATGTATGCAAAGCAATTTATTAGCAAAAGTTACTAAATCAAAGAGAGAACAAGTGAGTTCAGACAAAGGTACTAATTTAGTAATATGAACATCACATGATATCATATCACATTGTCCATACCCTTAGATTAAATATCCTCCACAAAATAAAATATCTTAATCATGTCCATATAGGAATCACACATTCCCACTTGTATGACTAATGAAGATTATGCATCAAATCCTATAATCACACATGCTTACTATGATAAAAGAAGATTGTTGATGCAAAAAATGTATGCCTAAGCAAGTTTTCCATGTGAAAGATATTGGGTTAAGGTCGACCATGGATGAGTAGAAAGACACAAAGACTCATCTAAAATATTTGAAAAAACAATCAAAGGTCCTAATTATGGTAGAGTGATGCTTTGAGACTGCATTCATAATTAATTCCCAAGATACGACTTTATGTATCTAATGCTACTATAGAAAGGAGAATTTTCTCATTGTAAAGAATATCATGTGAAATGCCCACACGGAGACCACACTCAAATAGAGATCAGGTGGACTTCATTGGAAGAGAATATGTGCATAGTAATAAAATAAATGAGAAGCTCTTTGATTTACATACAAGAGATATATGATAATGGTTCAACAAAATACCCATCCAAGGTCATCGATGGTTTGAATGTAGATGTTAGTAGTGAAAGTATGAAGGCTTGAGTCAATATTTTGCAAAATTATGCACTCGTGGCCTGAGGAATTTTAGTTGACCCATCCTCACCTAATGAGTTGAAGCTGCATAGCACAAGATGCACAAGGTTGGAAGATGGTTCGTGACTCTAGTAGATAGATATCTTGAGATACAACAAACTATTTTGGAAAATTAGAAATCATATTAAAGTATCATCATCCTGATATGATTTGAGCCCAAGACATGATTGGCATGGAGAATCTAAAGGTGTGAATTGGTGAGGTTTTTGTAGTGGATGCATATTGATGTAATGAGTCACACTAGTAAATTTGGGCTCAATTTTTGACAAATTTTGGTCAAAATTTTGACCCAGGCTAGTTGAAATTTCAACCAAGTAGTTCGTGGTAATTTTTCTCATCAAAATTTTGACCAATCAACCAATACATTTGTAGAAACATTTTAAGTTTTTCTAGATCTAATTTGTCATTGTTGGTCAAAATTTCCACCAATGTTTGGTCAAATTTTTTTAGAATTGGTGGAAATTTTGACCAATTCTTGGTAGAAACCTATTAAGAATTGGTTGAAATTTCCACCAATGTCTGGTCAAAATTTTTAATATTTGGTGGAAATTAGAAAACTATCAAGAATTGGCCGAAATTTCCACCAATGTTTGGTCAAATTTTTTTTATGTTGTATCAAGAAATTGTTTCTTATCCAAACTACTTAATTTGAAACCTTTTAAATCTTTGCAAAGATAAAGTTGGAGTGGAAAAAAATTCTTCTCAAAGGTGTCCTCTGATTGCAAAGTGTCCATTCCATTATCTATTCAACAAACAAGACATATCTAGTTCAACAGATAATAGAATGGACGCTTTACAATCAAAAGACACCTTTGAGAAGAAAAATTCTCCTACTCCAACTTTATCTTTGCAAAGATTTAAAAGGATGCAAATTAAATGGATTGGATAAGAAATAATTGCTTGATACAACATGGAACAAATGGACATTTATGCATAGGGCACCATCAATTATGTGAGTGATGCAGATGCAGTCAAATTAATTCAAGGGCTAGCTTGCTATAGTAATATATGACATCTTATAAGAGACCAAGTTCAAATTACCCTCACTACAATTAAGGGACCCGTAACCACACATGCATGCAATAGTCTATGCTAAATTGGCATGGAACCCATGGATAGACCTTGAATTTGAATCCAAATGTCACATATCAATAGGCCCACAAGAAATAGAACTTACCTAAACAACCATCAAGCTTTACCCACATAAATAAATAGAAAAAAGAAAAACTAAATAACTAAACAATTCTCAAATGACAGTAACTAATAACCTATCTTCTATGAGATTTATGCAATGGGTAGAATTGATTTCTCTTGCAAGAGTAAACTAGATTCAAATCAATAGAAATGTTGAAGGGGAGTTTTACTAGCTATATACAAAAGTGTTTGTCACCTCTACAAGTCAAAAAGTAGAATAGTATGTGTTAAAGGCATGTTTATAATGACAAGAGATAATGCTCAAATGAGATGCACGTTCAAATTACTCTTGGCACTATTAGACAACCCATATATGCAACAAGGTTGAGCTGCATGAACATGGGTGCCTATGAATAGAACTCAAGTTTAAATAATAAAAATATGAATTAGTCTTATGTGGCTTGGCTCATATGGCATGTAAGTCAACTTAACAGAAAAAACCAAGCTTTACTGAGAAAAAAAGGTTTAAATGAGCAAATTGTGAATATGTTTGTGAGTGGATAGAATTTAAGCAATCAAAAGAAGTTGAAATTGCAAATGTACTCTCTAAATGTTCCCATGAAGATTTTTATCACCTCTTTGAGTGAAGCATTTCTAGCACTTTCTCTAATGCCATTAACAATCACCTCTAACTAACCTGGTCCTGCAAGTGCACCCTGTAATTCACATCATGAGAACTCATAAACTTAACACTCAATACCACAAATTTACAGATAATAAAAGTATTGAGAAGGATAGGAAAGGAATATTACAACAAAGGTATTGGTAGTTGCAAGACCAAGGTCATTGTGGCAATGAATTGAAATAATGACATTCTTAATGCTTGGAGTATTGGCTTTGATGCCTGCAATCAATTTGTAACATTCAAAAGGAAATAAATACCCCACGATATCCCCAATGCCAATAGTGGTGGCTCTTGTGTTGATCATCTCTCCCAATATCTTGTACAAAAAAGTTAGATTAGCCCTACCAGTAGTTAAGTTCATCATTTTCTGTGACGTGATACCTCCATACTTTAAGCAGCTCAATAGGCTACATAAAAAAAACTTGAGCGAGCTTCAACTGAAAAGTAATCTGTGTTTAAGGGACTCCACTAAAAGTAATTTGTGCTTAAGGGACTCACCTCTCCCAGCAAGTGAGATAAAATAAATAACAATGGCTAGAACAATCCAAGTGATTTTATTCTCATATATGAACAAAACCCCTCACTATGGGAACCTTACTATTTGTTAGTCTGCAATCCTCTAGTGCTGAGCCTTCAAAAATCCAACTCTCTCAAGCATCAAAATTATGACTTGCAAAGGTAAGCTCTATTTTCCTATTTACCTATAGTAAAAGCATAGCCAAAGTTAAGAAAATTTTACATATTTGCATTAGACATTAAATCCACAGATATTTTTCTTAGCAAACATAATCCAATTATTAGGACTGACAACATCTTTAGAATACAACCTATTATAATGCAACATAGATAAACAATAGCATGAAAAATATATAGTGATATACCTATTCACTCTGATCTCCAATGCTACAAGGTGTTCAAAAAAGAAGAAGAGGTCTAACAATTCTAGGCTAAAGCATGGTACCAAGATTAAATTAAGGACATCACAGAGTTCCAAAAAAGCTTGTCTGATAATATGATATATTGATCAGTTTCTCAATATTGAGTCCTTAATGTATACTAATAGCCATAACATAATATAATAACCAAAACCAACAAAAGGTTGTATGAAAAAAAAAAACCCAAGAGAGAAAATAACAAAAATGATGGAGAGGCCACACTGGGTATCCAAGCAAAAAGAAACTAGAGGCCCAATAACAATGATGACTACAAGTGTTGAATGGTGAAAAATAGGTCAGACTGACAATGCATGAAGGGTGGTTGACTTTAAAGGTTAACAAATAATAAAAACAAGTTGGGAGGATTCAACCTCATAATTAACTACACACTTCCAACTATTCTTCCTCCATTGTCACATCATAGAAGGTTCTTGTCAAATTAATAAGAGGGAGTGACATTTTATACATAAGGAAATGTCACACATTCCCTACCATACATAGGTGGCTTCACTAACATTGACAATATCTCTATATGCTTTGGGTGATGCTTACAGTCTACTAGAAAACATCAAAATGGAATCACGCCATTTCAAGATTGTTCAAAACTCAAAATATATCAAAGGCTTCTAGAAAATATAAGGGAACATATTAATTATAAAGAATTTTATTGGTTCTCATCCCTATTAGTAACATATATGCTATTGCTTTCAATTTCTTGAGTAGAAAGTTGGTTGTGACTTTGAATTTATCCCCTCATCATGTCATGCCACTCAATTAATGACATGAGACTCATAGAGAATTAAACAAGACAAAGAAAAATAAATAGAAATAGAGTTCTCAACCTGGATGATTGCACTACCAAATGAAAGAACCTAAATTATATCAATCCTAAGGCCTTTTACTTGATCACCTACCAATTTCTTTGCATAGATATCTTGCACAATTGCACTAATTAAAAGTAATTTTTTTATAAGAAAATTAAAAACAATGTAAAGATTAAAAATGCCTATCATAGGATGGGCGGTCCATAAATGTTTTCCATAGTGGAGTTCTTGTACAAAAAAGAATCAAATTTTGCCTACTAGACGATCAAATATATTGTACACGACACATCGAACAATCCACAATGTACATAGCCTATTAATTATCAATCATATTTAATAGATTATTTCCCAAATATGGAATTAGATTGTCATTTTGATGTCAGTACTATGCTAATAATAATGCCAAGATGTTGCATGCTATAATGTTTAGTTTTAATCATACTATTCAAGGAACATGAGAATGCTTAAATTGTAATACTAATAAGTGATTAATATAGCACTCAATATGTAGCAAGCCAAAAATTGGAATGTATAGTTGCATGTGACATAAGAATCATCTAAACAGATAAAGAAAGGCTCCACATTGTAAACCATATAAGCTAGAATAGAAAATCAGATAGCTCACAATACGACATTACACAAAACATGGCCAAAGTTTGAGTATCACTTGAAAAACAATTATACCTACAATCATTTTCCTCCACCTACTAAGGAATGTAGATCAACATGGTCCTACACAAGGTCAACAAAGGGATGAATTTTTTTAGAGAAAATTAGTACATTATAGATATGTACATGTTGTAACTAGTTACTAATTTGAAGGATTAAACTTTAGAAAATTTGAAGTTCTATTAGGAAACTTACTGTATCCACTTGCCTTGCTTTGGAAAACAATAAGAAATTGGGAAACATGAGCTCTCTTAGTCACATTGGACATGGTGTCTAGATACCAACCACCACTTGGACCTCTTTGTCTAGATACATGGTATCCTAGTCGACCTTTTGTACATAATGATATAACAAGTCCATTTTTCAAGAGGTCACCTGTTGGAGAGTAAGGGACCTTACTAATCATAGTCTACTTCTCAGATGTTGTGTCCACTGTTGACCCACCATCACCACCATGTCTATGCCTTGTATCCTCAGGTGAAGCAAACTATGAACTAGAACTAAGAACTTGATCTCTTCCACTAATAATAGCACCATTGGAACTTCATTTAAGTTATTTGATTACAAAATTCTTGTGTGATGACATTTTACAAGCTTGAGGATTAATAACTTCCCCTATTTGCACAATCAAAAACACTGATGCATTGCTAATCAAAACCAACTTAGAAGAATGTAGTCGATGGCACATTATTGCAATGCATTTTTATAAAGAACAAGCACTATAACAATCATTTATGATGCATGGGGATTTTCTAGTTTTTGAGATAAAAAAGCCCAAAAGAATGAAAAACAAAGAAAATTGAATTCCTTGTGATTTTTTCTAACCAAATTCAAAATAAAATTGCAGAAGTTTCTCATTTGTAAGAGACATAAAAACATAGTTAGGTACTTCAACATAGAAATAGAAATGTTTGGGTAGTGCTTCCAGCAACATGCACAAAAAGGGTAACAGAGCTTGGGCAATGCTTCAAGCAGCATGCACAAATAGTAAGAGAGTGTAGTAGACAAGAAGCACTTGAACAAAAGGAGTTGATGGAATGAGGCTACATGGATAGAGAATAGCTTATATCCAAAAACTATGAAAGGGGTTATAAAAGAGTGTACCCTGAAACTACAAATGTTCCAATTGTTGGCCAACACACACACTTTTTGTATAGTCACGAATATTGTGATCATTCATGAACTTGAACAACTAACACCATGTTAGAAATAGTGATGTGTAAAAGGACTACAAAATAGAGGAAAATGGCCATGAAATACACATGATTTAAATAGCTACATTAAATAGCCCTTAGCTTCATAAATCACTTCAACTCAAGCATTACGTTGTACAAACAACCTCATCATATGTCACTTGAACAAACCTATCATGTACAATATGAGGGACAAATCCAAAAAATTAAATCTTAAAATGTTATAATAGTAAAAACCTCATGGAACACACATGGGATGAATATACATAATCACATATTATCCCTTTCCAACATTCCAACTTTATGATAATAATTTACTAGTCAAAGTCCAACAAATTGGAATGCAATGACTGCAAGTATTCTTGAGTATCTGTTACAAGCAACCATGAACACTAGTAGATTTAACCCTAAATTTTGACCTAAAATTTTTACCAACAAATTTAAATGGCTTTTTTGGTCATCATTAGAAAGGAAACTTCTTTTTTTAATACATGCCCACATTGGTCGCAATTGTGACCAATTCTTTTTCTTTTGTCTTGGTCGCAATTGTGACCAACGTGGGCAACATACATTTTAGTTGAGCATGGAAAGTCAGCTGAGTGCATTTCACTTCACTTGAGTGCCATACCAGTCAAGCATCATTTCATAGATAATTGAGGATTTCAAGCACATTCTTCATCCTTGGAACATTTGGAAACCCATCTACTACAACCCTAAACTAGAACTGCCAGCCATCATTCAAGCATACACACATGAAATTTCCTGGCTTCACATTGCAATTAGTGAATAGGTGAGTTATGTTGATACCTTCTTGTTTAAACAATGATTGATTGGGGATTGATTGGGGGAAGGCATAGTTTGAAGAAGCCCTAGTTATGATGGTTACCTTATGCCTTAGGGAAACCCTCCCATTTGTGGATGATTCTATATATAATATTGAATGCTAGTGCATTAACTTTTTCAAATTCATTTCCTTCACCCTTAATATAAATTTGGGATAGGTTTCCTTTATTTCAATTTGTTGTGCCAAGAGTTTTTTGTCCAAATCTAGTCTGCCAAATAGCATTCATGTCTTAACTCTTATGCACCAATAAAAGTTTTAAAACTCTAAATTAACATGAATGCCAACATTTCAAACCCTTGACATCTACGTAGTGGACTTAATCAACTATAACCTACCAGAGGGATGGAATAACATTTTTTTACACATTGAATAATGTAAGTGACTCTACCACTATCCGTAGTTTGTTTTCCATTTTTCTCCAACACTGTTCATTTGCCCTAGTTGTGAGTGTATAAAAATTTCTTACCAATAGTATAGTCCACAAGATGATTAAGCATTGAAAAGAGCCATTTCAATTAGTAAAGAAGATGAAAATTTAAGTGAATCAGTAGAGAATACGAAAACTTGATCTCCTTGTCGTGTACACCATATTATAGGAAAAAAGAAATGGTATAAAGGGAGTATAATTAATTTGTTACCAGTTCTCATAGGATCAAACATGGTTGCATTAAAACCTAAATGTTGGCTTGATAGAAAAAACCTGCAAGTTTTAACCAAAACAAAAAAGTTTCCTGTCTGTCAGCCATATTACTATTATTACACAAAGATTGTACTGAAATCAAAATCTATCTATTTTTGTACAACAACAAAAATCATACAAAGGAGGGTATCTATGCAGTGCTCAAAGGAATGACAAACCATTCATTGGTTTAAATAGCATAAAAGATTCTTTAGAAAGGTAGGTATAGACAATTTGTGGACAAATATATTCATTTACTATATTTTGGTTTTAATTTCAATTTGGAAGTTAGTTTTAGTTGTTTGAAACTCTGTAGTTGATACTTGTAGTCATTGAACATTTAGTTTCTATACATATATATAGATAATACATTTACATTAACAAAGAGTTTATTGAAATTTTTATTACTCTTGTTTAGTTGCTTTCATGTGAAAATTTCAATTCAGTTCTAACCTTATGCAAAAGTGTTCTATAACATATATCATGATTACTTTATCTTATGAACATTTGAAATTTCTTATAATTTTCCCTGTTTTCTTAATTACAATCTTCTACATCCTAAAACCTCAAAAAATTCTTGCATCCCTCATTGTCCATGTCCCTCAAATTTGGTGGAAAATAATTTATGAACCCTAATTATTCTTTATATAATTAATTCTAAGGAAAAAGAATAGTCTTAAATGCAAGGGATAAAATTAATCAAACAACTATTTGCATGATGTTTTGGAAAAAAACCATTGCAAAGGAAATTATGAGTACATACCATTCCCAGTAGCCACAATTCCAAGGGCATGTCGTGTGTAGTTGGGCACCTTGGAAACAAACTCAAATTTGTAGTAGTTCTTTCCCTCAGTTGTGCACTGCATCATAGCATTATAATGTTAGTTGTACACTACATCATAGTATTATAATGTTAAAAATAGTATGATAGTATCATGACATCAAAGATTAAATAATGAGTTTCTAGGTGGCATATATTTTAGGGTTTATTTATTTCAGTGTTGCCAAAGGCAACATTCCTTACAATCAACATCCTCCATTATTTTTTTGTAAGAAAAGAACTTTGATAACAAGTATATTATATGATATGATTGACCAATCACTTGATGAATGAATTTATAAGACAAAATATGAGAGAATGAATTGAGAATCAAACTGCATGGTAGAAATAAAATATAACACAAACCCCAAGTTGTAGTAAGCACAAAAAGAAAGAATTTGAAATCTAAGACTAAAACAAACCCCACATGCTATAAGCATAACTTTTCATTGACATTTATGGAAGATGTTAAAATCCATCTCATAATACTTGAGAGAAGAAAAAAATTACAAAAATATAAGAACAATGATACAAAGAAAATTCTTTTCATAACTAGAAAATCCCTATAATAAATTTATTTTCAATCTCATTTTCTTTAAGAATGGGGGAGGAGTATGTTACTAATTTAGAAAGCCCTTGACAATCTCTCTATGGAGTCGACCATAATTTTGAATTTCCATTAGTCAAACTTCACCAACATTGAGGCCATCTCACAATTAGCTTACACATATTGTCCTTTCCACTTCCTATGATAGGAATTTTCTCATTTCAAAAAAGAAGTGTACAAGAATGAAAAACTAGATGAATATCAGAATATAGTTTCTACAAATATACAAGATGTCCAAATAGAGAAGCCATCAAAAAGTGATCAAAATTAGACCATTAAAAGTATGTTCAATACCAATTTTAACATGTCTTATTTTCAAAAAGTGGGTGTCCAAAATCTATTTCATTAAATCCTTCTTAAACTTCCTATGGAGTACCTTTCTCTTTTCATATCATATTTTAAAATATTGAGAGTACTTGGTGGCATTTGGCCTTGGCTCAATATCATCATCACAAGGTTTTTTGTTGTATTAATCTCAAATATATTGTAGAATATCTATAGCTACTTTGTCTTCTAAAATGGTTTTGAGTTGTGAAGAAGATATTGATGAATCTTTTGTCACTTTGTTCATACACTTCAAATTAGTGCATTCATAAACAATATTTCTCAATCTTCTAGACAACTGTAATCCCTTATCAGACTGAATATACTCAAACTAGCGTCAATTCCTTTCACAAGCCCGTCAACTTGCTCCTTGGCTCAATAATCTAGAAGCAAGCACTGTATCTCACAAGCCTAAAGAGCTTCATCCATGTCAATAAACATCAACATCAATATGCAAGATGTCCTTGTGACTTGTATATTTAGATTCAATTTCCAATTTTACTTGCAATTTTAGGATGTGGTTAAGGTCCCGTAGTGGCTTCATAAAGCTCAACTTAGTGATGTAGGACCATCATAGTGGCTGAACAATCTTCTGTCACCTAAAAAGACTTTTCTTTCATTTTTTTCTTTGTTTAGTTAGTTTACATGATGGGCTAGTTCTAATATTTTGTTTGAAGTATACACTATGAGTTTTGCTATGTGGTTTGAGTTGTGTGTTTGGGAGTCTAAGTAATCTACTATATTGTTATGAAGGTTATTGTCATCCCTCTGATCTGACATTAAACTTGACAAAGGAATTGTCTTAGGACACTATGATTTCACAATTTTTTCTCCTAGTGTCAATAGTGAACTGATTTTCTCTCCTAATGTCAATAGTGAATAGACATCAATTCATGATTACCATAAAAAATCATAGGGAAACAAGATTGTTGTACATATATATCATACAACAATCACCTATCATACATCAATATGAGAAAAATCAAGTCTAGAAAATTCCCTATCATACATGATAAAAAATTTCTACTACGAAATCTTACCAAGAATAGAGAAAACAGTAAGAGAAGAGACACCCTATAATGTCAGACACTTGTCATTAACAACATTGATGAAATAGTTTAAAGGAGGAGAATTAAATTTTGTGCCACCCTTGAAAATAATTGTAAGCTTTGGTAATTAGAGTTTTGCAATACCTGGGACATTGAATCATAGATCAAATTAGCTCTATACAAGTCTTATTCTCAGATACAACAGTCATTCTGAATGCTGCAAGGATTATCTGGTATGTAGGATCTACAATATAGGTCAAGGTGGTGCCAAAATAAATTATAGTTCTCCCATTTCCCTAAACATCAATACTCCAAACCTTGGGATTGATGGGAAGAAGAACCCCATCAAAAACTTTCTTTATCCCAATGTAGTAAAAGGTCTCTATAAATATGTTCCTTAGAAAAGGAGAGTAGCCCATCAATTTCTTCAATGACTACCTCAATGGTGTCTGCCCCAATATAAATTAACTTGTGTGGGGGAGAAATAGTGTAGTCCACCAAGTAGTAAGAAGTTTTATTCCAACAAGTTTACCAAGTTGTGAGGTGAATAAAATAGGCCCCTTCCCCAACTCCATTACATAATATATTCCAACAAATACTCAACCTATAAAACTAGGTCCTCAGATTTTAATCCCATAGCTAAATGCCACATTGGGGATTTTGGTACTCTTCCCTAAGCTTGTATTGAGTGTTTCAGTCTCCATAGAGAAGATCCCAGTTCTATCAGGGAGATTTTCATAGATATGTTAAAACATGCATTAACTATGGATCCTTGTGCAATTACATGAAGAATTCAAGAGAGGAGAAACTAGTTGATAGACTAGTGCATAGTAATGTACTGGTGTAAAACTTGACGAATGCCCTACAAAGAAGGTTGATCCATGATTTATATGGAATTTCCCTTTACAAGTAGATCACTAATGGTTAATTATATTTATTAAATTAATAGAAGTTATATTGGCTTTTGTATATATTCTATATTAAATCTTAGGCTTATATTTATTTGTACATAATCGATGGTGCATTTTATCAAATCAACTAGGCTGGTCACCTTTTAACTTGAAGGAGTCTATGCAATAGGAAATG
The DNA here is from genome assembly GCA_028749045.1 of Cupressus sempervirens. NCBI lineage: Eukaryota > Viridiplantae > Streptophyta > Pinopsida > Cupressales > Cupressaceae > Cupressus > Cupressus sempervirens. The sequence continues at coordinate 190,097,468 of CM053788.1, forward strand.
AGCCATTCACAAAGTTTTAATTGAGGTCTGTGGAACTTTTACAGAAGAGCTTCCTCTATGCTAGGTAGTAAGTATTATGCAATTAATATGGAATTATTTTTTTCCTTTGTAGTGCTTCTCCTCTACTAAACTCTATGTTAAATTCAAGGAGTGCATGATGCTTGGTGTATATTTTAGGCCAAATGGTGATTCCTTGTTTCAAAATATAGTTTATTCAAAAGCTTTCTCTACCCAATTTATAAAAGAATTGTCTCTGCACTATTTAGTAAGTATAATTTGTAGTTGATATGAGATTTATACTTTATAAGTTTATTGTCTTTCTTATATTACTGTCTGTAATGAATTCTTCTTAAGTATTTTATTATCATCATAGATGCATTTTTCACATGAAGTCAACTACCTTATATCATAATAAATTGAACTCCATTTTAATAGGAATTTGATAATTCAGATGACCTCCATTAACTTCTCTGAAGTGTATACATTTGCATTATCTTCATAAGGTTTAAAATAGAAAAATATAGAAATGGGCGCTCAAAGACCTCCAAAGCCTCTAGCAGCTATGAGTTAAGTATTGAAAGCTTCACTAAAATATTGAAGCACATATAGAATTTGAATTCTTTTATTATCATATTTGAGAATCTACAAAGTAGAGTTCACATTAAACAACAAAATTAAAGCTTAAGAAATTAACAATCTCATATATATCTAGAAGTTACAATATTTATAAATAATGTAAAGAAATGAAGTAAATTAGTTATTTCTCTTCTCTTGATAAATAGATTGATTTCTTCTCTTTTTACAAAAATAATTTGACAACTATGAATTAGCGCCAAAAAAAATATGGAATGTTGTCGGAAGTTTATAGTTGTCAACTTTTTGTAATGGTAAGGAGATACTAATTAACCTCTACTAGGACATCACAAGGCTCACTAATAAGCCTTCTTAGGGTTTACTCCAAGATTCCACACTAGGATAATTCTTTACTTAATCCTCCTATTCTTTCCAAGGATATCTCTACCAATTTCCTACTTCAATATTCCACTTTAACAAGATGCAAGACTCAAAGCATCAAGATTCATTCAAATCAACAAGGACTTCACTAGTGTTTTAGTAGGATGGAGGGATCCCATACAAGTCTATTTGATTAGGTTTAAAGTGTTCTTTCTCACAACATTCCATGGTTTCTTACCAATCTCCTCAAACCTTTATTTTAGGACTAGTAGCCTTTTGCCCTAATTAGGCCTCCAAATTTTCCATTTTGAAAATATTTCAAAAAAAACTCAAGAAGATACCAATTAAGATATATTTTTAGAGAACTTGAATATTTTCAAGGTTTTAGTTCTTCAACCCCTCTGTACAACTCATTCCTACAAAATAGCCTACTTACAAGGGTTTTAAGACTTTACTTGTTCACAAGCCTTACAAAGATTCAAAAGGAACACAAAAAGATTCAAATCCTTCTTAGTTCTTGGAAACCATACCTTTAGATATTTCTATACATACTCCAATCCTTGATTGGCACAAACCAATCAAACTACTCCTCTACGCAAACCCTATAACCATCAAGTCACCTTGCCAGGTATGCCTGAATCTACCTAGGGATTAATTCCAAAAATTGAAGATCATTTCATATTGACCCCAATTCATTTATAGTTCCCTAATATATTCCTAAAGGTTTTTGTGTTCCAACAATTAGAAATCAAATTAGAGAAATTTCTATGATAACTGCTAATGCAGAGGAAGGGTGGTTGGTATTAAATACACAATAATAGTTGATAACTTAAGAGACTTAAATACTTTTTCCTATCAACAAATTCAAATTCTTCAAGGAATTAACTTGTTTAAGTCTATCACAATATTCCTAGATGCTGACTTGGTTTCTTAAACACCCAATTAACTAGCATGAGGATCTTTAAGACTCTAAGACAATACCATACTTCTATAAATTTGGCTCAAATGCACAATACCCTACCTGTTAGTCCTATTGCATGCTTGGAATGGGGACAACTTTGGTTTTCCTCAAAATGTTTGACAATCTAAAGAAAATTCCTAATACCCTTTTTAAAGAGTTTTATAACATAGCAAAGGATTGTATATGGTTACCATGGACCAATAGTATTATACATAATTGTACCTCACATCTTTGCATGAAAATTCATCAATTTAATAAGGGGGACATCACACCTACTATCCTTATCTCTCCAAATTCACACCAGAGTCATGAGATGACTACAAATGATTAATTCTCATAAATGATTGACCTCTTGGGCCTTGCAAAACCACAGTCCTTGAATCTTGACTCAAACCCAATTTTACTAGAGTTGCCTCAAACTCTTACCTCCACACACTGGGAACTAGAACATTTATGTTGAAAAAATTGTACCCCACATCTTTGCATGAAAATTCATCAATTTAATAAGGGGGACATCACACCTACTATCCTTATCTCTCCAAACTCACAAAAAAGTTGTGAGATGACTACAAATGATCAATTTTCATAAATGATTGACCTCTTGGGCCCTGCAACACCACAGTCCTTGAATCTTGTCTCAAACCCAATTTGACTAGAGTTGCCTCAAACTCTTACCTCCACACACTAGGAACTAGAACATTTATGTTGAAAAAAAATACTAGATCTGTAGAATGCTAGTTATTTTGTTGCTTTTTGGGATCATATTGATAATATAAAATATGTTTTAACTTTATGGTACTCATTTTTGTGTTAATTCTCTATAGATAAAGATGAAGCATCCTATGAGAAAAAATCTTGCCATCACAAAGAAGTTGCCAGCAAAAGATTCTAGCATGAGGATTCTTCTTATGAGGAGGTTAGTCATTTTGTTGTGGATAATTATCTATAGAAAAAAATCATGTTTCAGTGGAATCACAAGCTTATGGAATTTTGATGTTCAATAGTGAACAAATGGTTAATTGAAATGCCTCATTTCAAATTGAAAATCAAACAAAAAAATTGGTGCTCTCTAAATGATGAAGACATTCATTGTACTTTTCTAGCATAACATTAATAGATATTTATTTTTTATCTTTAAATATTGCTATGCTATCATGACATTTTTCATTTTATAATTTGTTTTTGTACTTTTTGAAAGAGAGATAAGAAATTTATGTTTAATATTATCCAAAGTGCATTATAGGAAAAACATAAAAACCAAGTGCTTTGGGAAAAAATAACTCAGTTGTAGTGAAGAATGGGTTAGTTGAAGCTTTAAAAAATGGTAAAGAAGAATCAAGTGAGGAAGAGTCTTGTCATGAGGTGCTCCATGGTTAAGCCAAGTCTTTAGTACATAATAAAGCAACTAAATTTCATAAAAAAAAATTTTGATAGTTGATTTGTTTAAATATTTCCCATAAAAAATTACTTAGTACATCTCATCTTTTTTCTACACAAGAGCTTGTAGTTCTGAAGGATCTGATAGTGAAGAAGCTAAAGAAGATATTGTACCAAAGGTATATTTGGTGCTCTTTTTTAAGTGAAAATGTGATTGGAAATTTTGTATATTGTCATATTTCACATGCAAAAAGGTCAAATTGTAAATAGAGGTGAAGCCGTATGGATTTATGTTTCTTCATTATTTATAATGCTCTCGATTCCTCCTTTGTAGCTGTAAAAATACTTGTATATTTTCACCTTTCCAGATACCCTTTACCAAGTTCTTGAAGATTCCTATAAGAATTTTCCTAAGGGAAAAATTCACTCAGGAACTAAGAACTCAAACACAAGAACTCAGTAGACCAAAGAGAGAGAGAGAGTATGATCAGAATGATGATATAATCAATATGCCATGATAAAAGCACACTAGGAGTGCTTGTATAAAAAGGTCTCTTAGGAAGCACCTAAAATGTCTCTAGAAACAACCAGGAGATAAGACAACTAAGCACCTTATCCAACATTCTAGATGAATGGATAAGAATTACAAAGTGTCATATGTGTGTAGAAGATTCATGTGTTGTAGACAACATGTGCTTAAAAGAGGTGTAGACCCCTATGATGTCATTATGACTACTCACAAGAGTTCACAAAATCCTAAGTGTCTCACAAATAAAAATAATGATAAAATAAATAAATAATGCATTAACCTAAGTAAACTTAAGTAAGTGTAATAAGTAAATACTTATTTACACCAACACCCCCCCTTAAGTGCAACTTAGGAAAATGCCCTTAAGCTTACGAACTAGGATGAAGATGCATAATGGGTCTCAGTTACTAGGCCATGTTAGGTAGCCATGTACATAATGAAAATGAAAATCTCTCATAAAGTATGAAAAGAGGGAAAACCTCATGGGAAAAACCCTCCCCCAAAAAGAGAGATGAAAAGGGATGCATGGATGGATGGAGTAATCAAGACCCCCCCATTACGACTTACATCAAGTATATACAAGAGAAATATGGAGAAGGAAAAAACCTCCTAAGAGGAAAAAGTCCCCCCCGAAAAAGGAGAAGAAGGAGATGAGGTAGTCCCCCCCCCCCCCCCCCCCCTAAAAGTAGTGTGCCAATCAGTGAGCAATGATTTGATGTAGAAGTTGATCCATGACCTTTGAATGATGTTCCTCCCCTTTGGAAGAAACAATGGCAAGGGTACTTGTGAGATGTGTCCCCTGTATAGAGAAGGAATCTCTATGATGATTAGTGTCTCTAAAACCTATCCAAAAGTCCTTGTGTCAATACTGATGATGGCTTCCTCCAAAACTACTAAAGGGAAGTGCAGATCGAATTAGGAGTGTGGTAGAACCTTCTTTAGGAATCCAATAGTCTTCTTAAATGTGAAAGAGATCTCCTATAGATGTTGTACATAAGAATCCACAATCATGTCAACTTGGAAGGATTGATCATGTAGAGAATGTGCAATAACTATAGAAGAATCTACCTCAGCAAAGAGAAGTGATAAATCATCATGAAAGTCTCCCATATCTATTGTGTGTGACTCCAAGAATAGAGCTAAAATGTTTGGCAAGAAATCATCACCTGAAGACCATGAGTACCCTGCAGTACTGAAGTACATGAATCTATCACTATGGCAAAGGATGCAGTATCTACCTCAAAGAGAAGACCAATGTCATCAATAATGTCTCCTACATCTTCAATGTGAGACTCCATGAACATGCCCGTAATGGTAGAAAGGAAGTCATCACATGAAGGTAGAGTAGGAATACATAAATGGTCCTGCTACACTAAATTCGAAGCATCTATGGCTAGAACAGGATCAGTAGGAGCAGTAGGAGTTGGAGGTGTGATCTCATTTGAAGTTGAAGAAACCATAGCTAGAGTGATTGGATGCAGAAAGTTCTCTGGAGATGGAGGAGCACATGGATCTCCATATGCTTCCCAAATAGACCACCAAATATCAAAAGAAAAATGTGCCAATCTAAGAGGACCAAAAGATTCCCTTCTCATACTTTTATGCAGAAATTGATTAAGCTTGATAATATATATCCAATAAAAATGTGGTGGCATTGAATAGAGATAAGGAAGCAATCTTGGATGTTCTCTTAGATGGTCAATTAGCAAAATCCTCCATTTGTAATAGTTCCTTGTTGTCAACTATGGTCTAATACCAAACCGAAAAAATTTGACAAGACTCCATGAGATCAATCAATGAACCTCCAAGAAATCAAAAAATCCCCCCCTAATGTATGATTTAGACACTTGGTAGCCACTTGCTAATTTAGGGCCTATTTCTAAAAGTAGTATTTTTGTCCATAGAACCTATAATATGATTGCAAATTTGGAAAGTAGACAAGAAAATATGCACTTTCAAAAAAAAGGAACCTAATTTGGAGTCCAGATGAGCCTGTACTAAGCATTTTAAGTGATAAAATTTGAGATTTTGGAGTTGTAGAAAAATTTAGGAACAAAGATTTTAAACCACTTACACCAATGTGTAGATCACAAAATTCTACCCCCAAAAAAAAAAAAATTGGTTGCAAAAAGGAGTTTGTATGAGGGAGATATCATTGTTTGAAAATCAGCACCGCACCTCCAAAAAACAAATGGCTTTAGATTTTGTCTTAGATGTTCGATTTGAATGAAAAAAAATATGATTTGGGGGTTTTTTGACCTTTTGAATGTGATGCAAATATCTGATTTGCACCAGCAAGCACCAATCTTCACCTGCAAAAAATATCTCCTATGGCCCTGTGGCCAATTTTTTTGTTTTTTAAAATGCAGATTAAAAAAAAAATAGCAGAGATGTAGATGAAAAAAATGTAGATCTAAAAATTAAATATACAGATCTAAAATGATCATACCAATGCTACAAATCGGTCCTTCAAGGTGCCGATTTAAAAAAAAATTGCCTCAATTTTGACTATGCCTAGGGTAGGAAAAATTATAGTCAAAATTCGCTGAATTAGTGTTCTAGACATAATGGCGAGGTCAGATCTAATGCTGGACACTCCCAATTTTTGTGATACTCCAAAGTCGGGTTGTGGTGATGAAGCAAGATGATGGTCCCAAATGACTATGTGATGAGAAAATCTCCAAATGCTCTGATACCATGTAAGAATTTTCCTAAGTGCAAAATTCACCCAGGAACTAAGAACTCAAACACAAGCACTCAGTAGACCAAAGAGAGAGAGAGAGAGAGAGAGAGAGAGAGTATGATCAGAATGATGATATATTCAATATGCCATGATAAAAATACACTAGGAGTGCTTGTATAAAAAGGCCTCTCAGGAAGCACCTAGAATGTCTCTAGAAACAACCAAGAGATAAGACAACTAAGAACCTTATCCAACATTCTAGATGAATGGATAAGAATGACAAAGTGTCATATGTGTGTAGAAGATTCCTATGTTGTAGAAAACATGTGCTTAAAAGAGGTGCATACCCTTATGATGTCATTATGACTACTCACAAGAGTGCACAAACTCCTAGGTGTCTTACAAATAAAAATAATGATAAAATAAATAAATAATGCATTACCCTAAGTAAACTTAAGTATGTGTAATAAGTAAATACTTATTTACACCAACAATTCCAAAATATCTTGGGCTGACCCCACTCTAGCATGTAGGCAAGTTTCTCGATTGGACCATCCTTTGTTCTCGGACCATCCTTTGCATTTGCCTATAAAGAAATGGGCACCCCCAAGCTAAACTATCTAGATTTCCAAGGGCATGGAATTGTAGGGCTTGAACTCCCTTCTAGTTCACCTTGGAGGTTTATTAGTTTGGCAAGACAATGAAATATGTCATAACTCCTACTTGGTTCACAGACCTAACTCCTTTCCTTTTTCTCCAAGTTTTAGCTTTGCTACTATGGCAAAGAAAGGGGTGTTTTTCACCTTCAGGGTCTTCAAAAAATCCTCTCCAACCATCGTCACACTAGATGCATGTTGGATCTCCTTCCTATCTTCTGGCAGTGGTCTCATGGTGTATTCCTTCTCATTTTTGGAGATGATGTAAACATTTATCCTTCAATTGTGCTTAGAATTGACATCAAATTTCTAGGGCCTACCTAACAATAGGTGACAAGCATCCATTTTTTCAACATCAAAGACAATCTTGTCTTTGTACTCTCCTATTTGAAATTGAACATGAACTTGTTCATTTACTATGACCCACTGCTCCTTATTTAGCCATGAAACCTTATAAGGGTTAGGATGAGGCAACTTCTTCAATCCAAGCTTCTCTACCATTTCTACTTAGGCTATATTATGAGTTGAACTAGAATCTACAATAACTTTGCAGACCTTACCTCTTACCTTGCAGAGAGTTCTAAATAATGTCTTTCTTTGGGGAGGTTCTTGCTCTATGACAGTCTTTAATAGGGTTCTATTGAACATTAGAGACTCTCCTCTCTATGGATCAGCATTTCCTCTTGCCCCCTGGTCACTTTGTGCATCCTCCTCTTGAGCCAAATGGACCATTTTCTCAAGAAGTTCTTGTATGTAGTAAGTGCAATATGTAGAGGTAGAGTTTCTTTTCATTTTTTAAATTTCTTTATCTCTTTATCAGTCTATCTCTCTATCTATACCTCTTTCTATCTGTCTCACTTTAGTATTCATTTCTATATGTGTCTTCCTCTTACTACTCCATTTGCAAGTTGCAAACAAATCATCTTTCTTCCACCAATGAGTCATTCCATTTAAGAAAGACCATCTTTGACAATATCAATGCACACAAAAATAGGGAGATAATTGCTAGATTGTGGTCTAACTTAAAAAGAAAAGGTAATGGAAAATGTTATTGTCCTTGCAAAAATTGTAAGGGCTTAAAGACTTGAAGATATCTAATCAAAATAGTTGAGGAACATTATATGAAACATGGTCACATTGAAGGGGGAAACGAATATCATCCATTGGTATGTATTTTAATAATTTATAAATTGCATAAGACATGATTTGATGATGACACCATGGTCGAGGCTAATATAAGGTCATCATTTTTATATAGGTCAACATCCCTAGGTTTCATGTTATGGACCATGACAATTTAGAGAGTGTGAATTTCCAAATGAGGGAACATGGATGTGCGAATATTGAGGTAGAAGGTAATGATACCATGGAAGAAGACCACAATGATGAAGATCACGATGATCAAGATGATCATGATGATCAAGATGATGATGATGATGATGTTGACACAAAGCTTGATGCACCTATACTTGAGAAGGCACACAAGTCCCTATATGAATGCTTTGAAACAACTCTTCTTGCTACTGTATTGTTGTTAGTGAACTTGAAGGTTATGAATGGTTTATCCAACATAGCAATGATAGGTATGTTAAGATATGTCATCTTATTTCATTATTTTACTTGTAATTCCCTTACAATTAACATTGGGTTCGGGTGGCAATTAATATTCTTGAAATTAACAAATTATATCTTTAGTCATAGGTTGATAGGTGAGAGTTTGTTACCACCATCAAACATTCTATCTCACTCATACTGAGAATTATCTACCATCATAAAAGATATCAGAATGGAGTATCAAACAATACATGCATGTCTAAATGATCATATTATATATCATAAATAGAATGAATTTGCAACACAATGCCCTATTTTCATACTAGTAGATATCAATCAGATCAATTAACAAAAAAGGTGCCTTGCAAGGTTCTTCAGCATATTCCCATTATTCCACGTCTGCAATGGTTATTCAGGTGCAATAGCTTGATACAATTTATGGATTACCATGCACACAATAGAAGTCAAGATGACATTATGTGAATGCCTATAGATGGTTTAGCATTTAAGGAAATAGAGGGAAAATGGCCGCACTTTAAAGAAGAACCTCATAATCTCAAGCTTTCATTGGCAACACAAGGTGTCAATCTTTTTGGAGAGATGAAATCTACTTACTCGGTGTGGCCTATTTATGTTATCAACAATAACATACCTCCTTGGTTTTTCATAAAGAGAGAGCACATAATGTTGACACTGATTGTTTCAGGTTTTTTCTTATTTAATGGTCATCTAAATTAATTTATTATTACTAATCCATCAAAATGGTCATAATAATTATGTAATGTTTTTGTTCATTCAACTAGGTAAGTACCAAGTTAAAGATATCAATGTATATATTGAACCCCTTATTGATGAGTTGATGGTGTTATGGAATGGGGTTACTATGTATGACATCTACAGACCAATAGGACAAAGACAATTTCAATTTCATGCAATGCTTGTATGGATAATACATGATGCCCTTGGGCTAACACATTTTTGTGGTATGTTCTCTTCTTAACACCACTTTTTTACTATTTTATAGTGACAACACAAAGTTAACACATTTATTCCAATTATACATGATCTTGTAGGTCTTCAGACAAAGGTAAAATTTGCATGTCCAGTTTGTGGTCCAAAGATGAAATCTTGTCAATCAAAATGTTTAAGAAAGTAGGTGTCTGATGAGAATAGACACTTTCTACACAGAAATCATAAGTACTAAATTATTGAAAAGCATCTTTTTAATGGGAAAGAAGAGACTACGTCAAAGACACAGAGAATGACCTATAGAAGTTGGCATAAAATAAAATAAATCGTTGAGTTAATGTTATTCCATCTGATGGTTTTTGTTTCAAATTTATATTTTGATATTGTGTTTTGTTTACTGATGATGTAATTGATGCTTGTGAAGGTTTTCAAGGCATCAATGACCAACTTCCAAAAGGACTAAAAATTTATCGTACACAATTTACTAGTTTGTCATACTATGAGAAACTCCCAATTGTGCATTTGTTTGATCCTATGCATATTGGAAAGAATGTAACAGAGACATTATGGAAAATCTTGGATGGAAGGCATGACAAAGACCAAATTGTCAAAACTTGCAGTGACATTGAAGAATCCAACCATGCAATTAAAAATGGCATTCGATCAAATAACAATGAAGACCATATTGATACAAATGCCCTTAGTTGGTTATTGTCAGAGCAGTAGAGAAATGCTATAAAAGAAGTCATAAAAAAAAATGATTTCCCACAGGATTTTTTGTGAACATAAATAATCTCATATCAAAGAAAAGTGAATTTGGGCTAGGGTTGAAAACACATGATTGTCATACATTTATTAAGGTAATTCATGTTATTTTGTATTCACTATATATTTGTATATTGTATGTAGTTTTAATTGCATTCTTTTATAAAATATTGACAAGATCATTTTAAAAATATTGCAATACATTCTACCTCTATCTCCCCCACACCACTTCACCAACAATGTCAAATAGGTTTTATATGATTTTGGAAAATACATGAGGTGGTTGTCATTGAAAGAAGATATAAAATATTGGAAGAGAAAAATTTTGCTTCTTATGTGTGAAATACAAAAGTGTCTACCTCTAAGTTTTTTCAATGCACATGAACACTACCTCATACATCAAATTGAGGAGATTGAATTGTGTGGACTTGTACCAACTAGGTCAATGTGGATGGTTGAGAGGCACTTGAAATTTTTAAAAGGCTTGGTTTGATAGAGAGCACATCCTGAGGGTTCTATGGTGGAGGGATATATGGTATACTAGACCATGGTGTACATTAGTGAATATCTTCCTAAATTTGCAGCAAAGATCCATGTAGATCATATTTGGGATCCCAAATCAATTAAAAAATTTGAAGGGAAGTACTTGATGGGAAAAGGTAGATTGAGAAAAGTGAGAGGTAAATCTAAGATTTTATTGTAGTTAATTAATTCTTATAAATCTTCAATATAAGTTATTTATAATTGGTGTTTTTTTCTTGATATAGGTGGTCGAGAGTGGGATGCAATAGATTTGTATATTGTGAACAATCTTGATTAGATGATGGTATGGATTGAACTATGTCAACAAAATGGTTGCTCACTAACATGAGAAGGTGTTGCTTCATTGGTTACAGAAGCTCATCGTAATGGAGATTCCAATATTACACTGATGGTAGTTGATCCAGTAAAGGGTTTAAGAGCTAAAGAGGTATGTAGAAATTTATTAATGATCATAACTTGACGTATGTTTTGTATCAACTCACGATGCAAATAATTTACACATGCATCAAAAATTGTAGGTCAAGCACCACAAAGCTATGTACTATCATGGGCACAAATTTCACATAAAAAAGTTGGATGACACAAAGAAAACTTGTGATTCTAGGATAACTTCAATTTTTGAGGTCACCAATATATCATCTAGAAATGGCATACATCCTCAAAAATCTCAAAATCAATATTATGGCATCTTGGATGATATAATTGAGTGTGACTTTAACTCCTTCAAAGTAGTTCTATTCGTCATTAAATGGTACAGGTTACGACTAAATCAAAATGATCCAAATAGAACAGTTATTCAACATGATAATGGATTTACAATGATTAATAAAAAGTCATTTGAGCCAATTGGAGATGAGCCCTATGTTCTTCCAAGACAATATGAACAAGTGTTTTACTTAGAGGTTCCACATAAATAGGATTGGTCATTTGTTGTTAGACATGATCTAAGAGGAAGGCTGATAAAGTATAATATTATGGAAGAAGAAGATATTGAAGATGATGAAGAAGCGGATGATGAAGATCAAGATGATGGTGATGATGATGATGGTGATGATGATGATGATGATGGTGATGATGATGATGATGGTGATGGTGATGATGATGATGATGATGGTGATAATGGCGATGATGATGGCAATGATGATGGTGATGATGGCGATGATGATGGTGATGATAGAAATGATGATGATGATGATGAGGATGATGAAGAAGAAGAAAATCAATGACTATAGACATCACCACCCCTTCTGTTGATGATCTTGCATTCCATATATAAGGTAAATTTGTTCATGTTTACGATATTGCATATTGTTCATGTTGTCTTCTAAGTTATTTGTAGCATATGTGTATCATGTAATTTTTAGCTAACTTAAGTTAAATGATTAACATATGCAAGAAATATGATTACTTATTTATTGTGTTCAATTCTAATGATTACAACATATGTTATTTATAATTACCATTGTTTATATTGTGTCTAATTATCACCCTTTTTGCAAATAGTCAATTGACTATAGACATCTTCACCCCTTCTATTGATGATCTTGCATTCCATATATAAGATAAATTTGTTCATGTTTACGATGTTGCATATTGTTCATGTTGTCTTCTAAGTTATTTTTAGCATATGTGTATCATTTAATTTTTAGCTAACTTAAGATAAATGATTAACATATGCAGGAAATATGATTAAATATTTATTGTGTTCAATTCTAATGATTACAACATATGTTATTTATAATTAACATTGTTTATATTGTGTCTGATTATCACCCTTTTTGCAAATAGTCAATTGACTACAGACATTGTCACCCCTACTGTTGATGATCTTGCATTCCATATATAAGGTAAATTTATTCATGTTTACGATCTTGCATATTGTTCATGTTGTCTTCTAGGTTATTTGTAGCATGTACACGTATCATTTAATTTTTAGCTAACTTAAGATAAATGACTAACATAAAAAAGAAATATGATTACATATTTATTTTGTTCAATTCTAATGATTACAACATATGTTATTTATAATTACCATTATTTATATTGTGTTTGATTATCACCCTTTTTACAAATAGTCAATTGACTATAGACATCGTCACCCCTTTGGCCTGGATCATACACAGTGACATGGATCAACAAGTATAAGTCAATAAATGGACATAATTTTCTTATATTCTTCTTGTTTATCATTGACAAAGTATGTTATAAATATACATTTTATGTAATCATATAATGTATATATAGACAAAGAAGGTTCATATAGAAATATAATTGTATAATCACTTTCAACTTACTACATTTTATGTCTCTCACATATAGACAAGGAAGAACTGCACACATGAGTCATGACTTGATTATTCTATATATATTATTTAAATATTATCAAATTTCCATTTTATTGATTGTAGGTGCCACCAAATAGGTACTTGTCAGATCTATCTACATCAAATGAAGGAAATGAGGAAATGGTAGATGAAAGCTATACATGTAGTACAACTAAAATAGGGAGATCAACAAGAGGTCAAAAGATTAGAATTTTTTTTGATAAACACATGAAATTTTTCCTTGCTAATGGGGGGTCATGTTCTTATGATGATGAGACCAAAGGCAACATCAAGGTACCCTTTCAGTACACACACATTGAGAAAGAATGGGTACCCAATGAGCTACCTCCAATTAACACAGACTTTTTTGTTAATGAGAGGATATATCACATTGCTCCATCCTAATTACATGGTTTGGGCCTATTTTCCATGGATGGGATAAAGGTATGTCACAACAAAGTTGTTGAATTGTTCAAGTATGTCAGTCCATGTTACAATTACAATGATTGGATGCAGATTGTTTGATATAAAAAAAGTACGCGTAGGTATGCACTATCAGCTAATTATATACAATGGAAAGAAAATGATCAAAGTAAAAGATTTTCTATGTACACTGATGGGACACCAAAAGAAATAGGTAATATTGCAGATTTTATAAATAGAACACGACCTTCCTCAACTAGTAAGCAACCCAATTGCATATTTGAGGCACGTGAGGGGAATGAAGTTTTTGTTTGTGCAATAAAATCAATAAGTGTAGGGGAAGAACTACTAATAGATTACCATTTAAATCACATAGATACAAACAAAGTTACTATCATGAGGGTTGTAAGTACTATATACCATTTTGTTAATAAGTTTTTTTCTTTTTTGTTTATTGCTTTCAATTAGCTGAAGTTTTTATGTTTAATATTTGTGATAGGACGATATGGATCCGACGAATGATAGAGACCATGAGAATGCTGCTCCCACCCATTCTTCAGCAAGGGTAAACCTTATTGAAATTGTACAAATTAGATAGTTGAAACATGTTATATTATTATGTTATTTTATTTATGGTTTTTGAGTTTTTGTGATAGTTTTACTAATATTCCTCTCACAATCTGATGTTCAAGATAAGGGAAAAGAACTTGCAATAATTATAGAGCCACTAGCTACCCCTTCTGATGATGATATTGTAGAAACTCCCAATGTAACAATAATGTTGAAGAAAAAAATTTAAAAAATTAATTTAGAAATAATAAGAACTTTGGATGAAGCAAATATTCCATCTGAGAAGATGATGAAGAGGCTATCTGATTTGAGAGCGCAAGCTCATCATTATGAAGTAAGTAGTAATGAATCTTTAGTTATAACAAAAGTTCAATAAATATTTATATTTTATAATCTTTTATGTTGTGAAGTAAAATATGTAATATGTGTTCTTGTTATAGGATTTTTTTGGCAATTGATCTAGAACCTAGTCAAGGACAACACAGTGAGGGTAGTAGTAGCAGAGCTCTAACTGCCATTGGTAAAATAATCTTTTAGTTGACAAGTTAAAAAGAATTTTTTATTTTGAACATTCAAAAACTTCTTAAGTTAACTCTTACTTATATTATTTCAGAATGTCTTTGCTAACTATGTCTTGTTTAGATCATCAAGTGCAAGAGACTCCTAGGAGGTCGACAGACATCCATACGAGGTTTTTTACTACAATGTCAGCAACAAGGGGACATCTAGCTAGTAAATCCTTTTTTTGCTATATTTGGTTTTGTGTTAATTATGAGTTGATAATTTTTACTTTTATCTTGGGTGCATCACATAGTGGATTTTTTTTTTGTGGTAGGAGATGCACCGTTTGCTATGCCAAAGAAAAATAATAGTGCAAGTATTGGTGATAATTCACCATCATTTCCTGGAGCTACCTGTGTTTCTAGCACGGGAGCTATGCAAACTTCATTGTTGATTGACAATGATGAATCAATGCCTTTAAAATGTCCTAAGATTCCAGGTACTTTAAATAATTATTTTTTATAATGTGATATGCATTTACCTATTCATAAGAAGCTTTGGATTGATTATCCCATGAAATTTTTTGCAAGAAATCATACATTTTATAGGAAGCTTTATGACTTCACACTGAAAATATTCAGGCCCACCATACATACAAGGTGGAACATCATAAGTGAACTAATTTTATCCCACTATTTTTTTTTTCATATCATTAATTGGTGCAATATTTTTCCTTTCATTTGGGTCTTTTCTTTTACTAGCTATGTCTAACAATTTTGTATTTTTTCTTAAAAGGTGGAACTTTCAAGATCAAAAATTAAAAGATCATCTCATCAAATATTTATAGCATGAGTTTGGTAATAATATTTTTGATCATAGGAAAATGTTACAAAAATCTTGCAAACATCTTAAGATTGTGAGGGACTCATATAGAAAGAGTCTCATCTTAAACCCAAAGTACGAGAGTCCTCCCTTTATTACAACGAGGGAATGGAATGAGTTCATTTTGGATGCAAAGGAGAAGGGGGCAGATGATCAAAGAGAAACTACACCAATAAGTGTGAGAAGGTATGCATTAGTATTAACTACTAGTACATTAATGTAATAATGCACTAATTAGTAATGATCTTTATTTCTATATCATCTAACATATTTCAAACTTTTCATAGGTTGTAGGACACATCAAAGGCAACAAAGGCCAAGCTATAAAAGGTTGGGCAACACAAACTTAGCTCTAGGGGATATTCTAAAGTCAAAGCACAAGTTGTAAGTAGCAATAAATGAATTGTAGAGAAAAAATATTTATAAAATGCAAATAAAATGTAGGGCACTGATTTTAATATGGAGGCCATAGAAGAAAACAAAAAAATTTCCTTCAAGCAAGGCTATGCAGTTGTGGCTGAATGCCTATGGCAAGCTTCCATTGCCCCAACTAAATAGTCTCCTACATGATGTGCACAGGTAAATATGCCAAAAAATATATTAGAAATTGAATACTTGAGCAAAAATCTATTTGATAATAATGTGCATGACACTGTAGTGCAGCCTATTAATCATGATATAGATCATACACCGCATCATGAAGCCCCCAATGTGCCTCATACTATCCATGGAGGTGCTCATTTTCTATTAAAAACTAATTATGTAATTATTAATACAATTTAACATCTTTAATTGAACTTGATGTAACCTTTTTGTGTATATTTTAGAGGACATAGATCAATCATGTTATGTTGATGAACGAATGCTAGAGGATGTTTAGATTGATCAATAGGTAGCTCATGTTGCACATTTAGGTAAAAAAAATCTAGTTTTTGTTCTTTTAAATTAATTTTTTGATTTATAGTTCTTTTACTTAAATAAAAACTCATAATTCACTAATATAAAATGGTGTGAATTTAACTCATGAAGTACTTATTATTGTAGCAGACCCCCCTTTGGTGCAACAATCTCATGATGTTCCTCAATGGATGAGGAGGAGACATGCGTTAGAACCAGTAGAGGAGGGGGATGATGAGGACATTGATATTCGTCTTAAAATTTTCATGAAAAAAAAATAGCAAGAAAGCCAAAAAGAACTAATTGTTGTGTGTTAATGAATTTTATATGTTAATGACTTATTCATGAATATTGGGTGTTAATGTATATTGTGTTAATGAATTATTCATGAATGTTGTGTGTTAATTAATTTTATGTTTTAATGAATGTTATCATGTGATTATAATGATTGAATGTTATATTTCAAATATGGATGAATGAATGAATGTTATTAAATGTTAATGGGGAATTTAGAGTGATGTTGGGGGGGGCAGGGGCCAAATTAGCTTCCACCTTCACATGGTTGGCCTTGTTTAGTAGAGAATATTAGACTATTCTTGAAACCAAGTGAAGCTCAAACTTTAAAGATAAGCTTATAGTTAATAGTGACAACCAATTAGCAAGTCCAAATGAAATTCTTCATTACAGGTACCTTTTTAGTTTTTAAAGCACGATGTCATGTTTTAATATTGTGTAGTTTTTTTCTTAAGTCAAAGTATTATTATTATTATTATTTTAATATAAGAGGGGTAAACGCTTTGACCTAGAGCTATGAACCAGTGAGGCCACAAATGGGGGACCTCATCCCCATGAGATTTGAACCTTGATGGCAAGGATAACAATGCAACAACTTAACCATCACAACATGCCACTATTGGCAAGTCAAAGTATTATTTTACTATAAGAACATAATTTATGATTTGTTTTCTAAACTAAAAGTATTAAATAGTCAAAATTGTCTTATTTTCCACGCTCAATTTTCATATTAATGTGAGATATTTTAAAATGACAATCTAAGAATTGTACAATATCTGATTTGAAAAACCCTACATGTTCAAAATGTGGTGCTCTTTCTAATACATTTGTTGTCAATGCATTCTAGGCAAAGGCTAGTCATGAAAAAGATTTTAAAGAAGCATTACAAGCTCTTAGGGGAAGCCAATGTGATGTTTCATATGAAGCAACTGAAATCTTGGTGCATATCTTTGTTTGTTCTAGAAATATATATATTTTTCATTCACCGGTATCAACTAGGTCAGCTTTCCAATTTCAATTTAAGCTAAAATTTGAGTAAAACTTTGGAGCTAATCAATTCCAATGAAGACGTTGAAAAAAATAGTTGATTTTTGTTGATATTAGGTTATCAATCTATTGAATATATTATATAGGAATATATAGAGGAGTTGGAAAATCTACCCAAGACCAAAATACTTGATCTGTTTCACAAAAACTATGCTCCTGTTATCATTGTAAGCAATATACTCAAAGATTTTTTGGTTCTCCATAATTTATCTACTCATCCATAGTTCCTTCCAATAATCAATTAATCATGTACAACTTCATAATATGTACTGTACTTGATGAAATTTTGTTTGTTGAATCTTAATTATTTATCCAATCACCCTTTATAGCTTAACAATTGTATTTTATGTATCAAGTTGGTGTTGGCCTAGCGATATGCCAACAAATTGGTGGAATCAATGGTGTTATATTTTATGCCAGTGCAATCTTTGAGGCTATTGGTGAGAAGCTATGTTAGGCGATTAGATGTTTCTCTTTCATTTTTTTTGATATAAATGTGTTCTTTTTTGTTTTAGATGTAATATAATTGTTTTGATTAGATAATGTGGGATAGGGTTCAAACCTGTACAATAAAGAAACAACAAGATCATAAAAAGTAATATCAAGTTGAAGCTACAGGCAGAAGGAATTCATAAGAGGTCAAAAGACTTTTGGACTTTAATGTAGGCTATTCTTTGGGATAGACAACATTAGTTGCAATTGCTATAGTTTGGGTGCCAACAATGGTCAATTCTAGATAAGAATATCTTATTTAGTTCATCTAAATGATCAAACACATTTGTCTTACTTATTAATTAGAAAGTGGTGCATGGAATGTGCCAAAGACAGCAGTAGGTGCATTGTTGATGGAAAAATCTGGTAGGAGACCACTTCTAACAACATGAGTTTGGTCCTAAATATAGACTATTATAGGGACATTTACTATGTATTAATTTGAACAATAATAACGAAAACTTTCTTCAGATTGTTGCAGGAGGAATGAGTATCAGTTGCCTTATTGTTGGATTGTCATTCTACATACTAGTAATTACACTTTCCTGTCATTATAACACTTTATGTCCACTAACTTAATTTAATGGGATTTAATTTCATTTACCTAATGCTCATGCAAAAGAAAGTAGTCGTTTCTCTTGTTAAATCATCTAAGACTATAAAGGGAATGCCATTGTTGTGTCAATGTGTTTAAAAGAAATTTTTTAGAGTTTTGAATAAGGGTTTAGTTCAGCTCAATTGTTTTTATAAATTAATTTCTGGCTGTTTTGTTAAAACCGTTGTAGAGTAGGATAGTATAAATCTGTAAGATCATCTTGTTTCTATAGGGGTTTGAAATTGAGAGGGGGTCTTTATTTAGAGGCTAATTTTTTTGTGATATTGCTATTATGATTTAATTGTGTAGTTTTTGACTCAAATTCATTGATCTATGTTTCATTAGTAGCAATTGGCACTAATCTATCTAGTAAAGCACTAGGACTTTGGCCAAGGGCACTCATCCCAGTACTACTTCAACTTAGAACTCACTTAACTACATAATTTTGTCCATGGTTAAACCCACTTTGATTAATTTTTTAGTGAATTTAATTGTATAAGTTTATTTATTTTGATTATATTTCATATCTATTATTGAAACAAAAGAAACATAAGAAACTAAAGTAAAGATCCCATCTTTTACAAAGTATGGAAACAAAATTAGACCTGAACCATGATCATAAAGAACACAAAATCTATAAAAACTTGCAAGATGTAAAGAGATAATAAGAAGCACAATAATGAAATCAGCCTAAAAGGCATCCATGTATTAAAGAATTAAAGGAGGAGAGTGCATATGACAAGAGTAATTGGATCTAATCAAAAGTCAAACCCAATACTCAATGAGTGGTTGAGTCCACTCCCATGAACCTAAGATGAGCTATCAAAATGAAATGAAAAAATCTACTTTAAAAAACTCCTAAATGGTGACTACTTGAATGAAAAAGTGATTAAATAAAATAAATATACTAACAAAATCTAGTATTAAGGACTACTACATTAACAAAGAATCAATCCCTAGCTTACTGGAGACCCCACCGAATTCCAAAGACATAGAAGTAGCCTCTTGTTTAGTATGAATCAGAATATGTGAGTTGGTTAGTTGTTTTTGTGTTTGTTTTTTATTATTTTGACATTGGTTTGTTTTGGTTAATTTTATACTTTTCATTAGTTAAGTAGTCTAGTAAGGGGGCTAAGGGCTGACCTTTGCACTATTAAATATTTCCTTACATTTAGGAATGTTAACTTCAGGCAAGAGACAAGTTAGAGAAATCAATGGTGGCAGATAATGAATCAGGGAAGAGTATTATGAGTGAGATTCAAACAAGTTCAGGAATGTTCTCAAATAAATCTCAGGTATGTTGGGCTCATCCATCAATCAAAGCCTGATTTTAAAATGTAGAAAAATATGAGACTATTCATTATAAATTAGTTAGATGAAATTTTAAGTAGGCACTTGGGCTTTACCAAACATTCATATTATAGATTATATTGATTAAGATCATGTAATAAGTAGATCTTTCTTGGCTTACGTTTACTCCACTACAAAGGCTATTTATTGGCATCACTTGTACATTTTTATTAGGATGACATTGTTGGAAGGATTGAAGATAGAATAACAGCCTAGACCTTTCTTCCAAAAGGTAATAACATGTTGAAAAATGGTAGTAACCTAAGTCTAATTCATGATGTATTGGTAAAGATTCTTTTAAAGAACTTGTATCATTTTGATGATGATTACAAAATGATGTTCCATTTTTATAACATTGTAAATTCTTGTACAATTTCTTATGAAAAAAGAATTTCATTAACTAGTTTCATTGAAAGTAATTTTACTAGTTCAAGCCAAGCCCTTCCCACTTTATTTAACCAAGATTTAAATCATGAAATGACCTCATTAAAATGTAAGCCTCAATTTTTCCAATACTATAAAAGATCTTGTTCGTAAGTTTCTTTCATTAATATTTCTTTTATGTGTGTTTTTAGAGAATGGCGAGGCAATACAAATTTTATAGTATGAAAATGGCCAGAAATATGAACCTTATGTTGATTTTTTCCATGATAAGTTTAACAAAGAGGTGGGTGGTTATAGAACTTCCACAGTGTTCATGTATTTATTAGATGTGATCAAGGGGGGTGAGACTATTTTTCCCTATTCAGAGGTTAGTTTCTTTGCATCAAACACCCACTTTATGTGGTTAATCCATATCATAAAATGTAAGTGAGCTCTTACAAATATTATTCAATTATCTTTGTTGGGTAGTTAGGAAAGTGATGACCAATTAAAAGATAGTTCTTGGTCAGAATGTGCCAAAGGTGGATATTCAAGTATAAATACTTTGGAATTTTTTTTGTTCTCCAAATTAACACTGACTAAGCATTCATGTTTACATTTAATAATCTTAAGGGTGAAAGATGAAGTGAAGCTTATATTCTTTATTTTTATCAATATAATTTATTTTCTAATTCATAGTCAAAACTAAAATGATTTGTGAGATGATTGTAGTACAAGTGAAAAATGAAATTCATGTTTTTTTTAATACAGTGAAGCCAAGAAAAGGTGATGCTATTATGTTCTTCATTCTTCTACCAAATGGGATAGCTAATAAAAATAGCCTACATGGAAGTTGTCTTGTTATAGAAGGAGAGAAGTGGTCTGCTACAAAATGGATACATGTGAAGGCATATGGCTTCATTAAAATGGGCACTTCTGATGAATGCATTGATGAAAATGATGATTGTGCTAAGTGGATTGCTATTAGGGAATGCATGAACAACCCCACCTATATGATTGGCTCTCCACATTCTAATTGGATACAAATTTACCCCCTATCTCAACATCTTTCATTTCCTAAATATTCCAACATGTGCAACAAAGTCGAGAAAGATCATTAGAAACAAACTAGTACACAACTTCTAGTCCACATCAATAATAGGTAGACAACTCACCCACCATTTGGGGAGCTGAGTGAGAGTCTACATATTGATTTTTTCCACCTTTGGACAATTTCAAGCCTTAAGTTTAATAGGGTCCCAACTACAAGAGGAATGTGGAAGAGCCCATTTCGAGAGAGAATCAACAACAATAATTTCTAGATATTGACAATGTTTTATCTCAATAGTCAAGCCTTGATGTGAATTAGGAGCAACAACATTTAGAGAAGGTTGCACGTGGCTAGAGTGGACCACATCAACAACAAGAGGTGGGGTTAGATCCATTAGGCTACAAAAGGCTAGTTCAATACAACCATAACATTGGGAGGAGTCATCATTACCCTATGGAGAGTCATTAGAGGAAGAGTTAGATGCACAGATAATCAAATAATTATCATTTGTGTACCTCCAAAAAGTGGCAATG
This sequence comes from Cupressus sempervirens, assembly GCA_028749045.1. Classification (NCBI taxonomy): domain Eukaryota; kingdom Viridiplantae; phylum Streptophyta; class Pinopsida; order Cupressales; family Cupressaceae; genus Cupressus; species Cupressus sempervirens. Next base: position 190,119,781 of record CM053788.1, read on the forward strand.
CCTCTTTGACATGCAAAAAGATAATCTATAAGAAAATATCCTATGGAGAAGCATTGATGACTCCAAAAGGGGAGGTCCTCATAATCTAGCAGTTGAGCCCATGACCTATCCCCTACCATGAGAACTTGCTCCCAAAGGAGAGGATTGGAGATGCCAATGTCAACTAGAATGTGAGGAAATGTAGAATGACCTATAATACCCTTATATTAGTATAAGTAATTTGGGACATTTTGGAATATAAGATTTATCTTAACAAATAACACATGAGACTAAATCAATGAAGGAATTGTAAGGGTGGATTTAATTATATCTTTGGCTTTAAGAATTTCAATCTATATGACATCTATCTACTTGAAAAGTTCCTAATTTATTCTATAGGGTCTTGTAATTAATGCATCCACTGAATTATTAATAGTTAGAAGTATCTCTATCCTTAATGTACTAGTTGGGATTTCTTATGATGCTTAGAACTTATTTTGTATTGTACATTGATCATAGTATGTTGTTTAAATGCATCGTTAAAAGTGTACCTTGATTCATATTTATTCAATATCATGTTTTCAATACCTTGGATCATGCTTTATATGTTTCTTAGAGTTCTAATTCAATATCACACTTGAACAAATTGCTTATGAATAAGTATGATTTGGTGTTAAGCCAACCCAACTAAAAGATTATGCTTATGTACATATATGTATGCTTATTTTATTTGGCATGACTTTTGGATGAGGGGAGATAGTCGCAGTCATTTCTTCAAGAGATATAAATGATATCGTACTCCTCCTTCCTTGCATGTCAACATTTTCTATGATCCATTATCACCTTGTCTTTTCTAGATCATTGTTTCAATTATTTTTTTTTTTTTAATTTATTATATTTATGGGTGTTTGAACTCTTTAAAATTGTTATTATAGGCCAAGAAAGTAAGACTGCCTAATTTTTTTTTAGATTCAGTTATTTTTATCATTTTTTCCTATCAATATTTAAGATCATGTTCTATGATCTACCATCACAACTTTCGTGTTCTCTAACTTCCTATCTTGATCATGATAGGTAATGGATGTGCACCATTTACATAGTGTCTTATTAATAACTCATAAATATTGATGCAAAAGAGATTTATGAAATCATATTAAAAACTTTGAAATTCATTAAATTCTGAGAAACATAGTGTACACTAAGTAAACTACTTATAACAGAATCTTTATTCGCTCTGAATTTTCACTTTTTGAGTTGATTGTGTATTTTTGTAAACTCAAAATTAGAAATCATAGCTTTATCTATCATCATAACTTTTCTCTTTTCTAGCTCATTATCTTTTCTGATCCATTATAAACCTAACCACATTCATATGAAAAAGTCTTAATTTGCATCTTAAATTGGAAAGCTTGTAGACTTGATTGCACGTATCGCTAAAATTATATCTATGATCCAACATGACTTTTTGTTTCTTTTCAAGCTCACTATACTAAATGATACATCATGGTAGATCTCTTTTTCACTAATTCACTGTCTAGATTATAGATTCTAAAATATGAATTGCAAATTCGATGCAAAAATGTTATACACGGTCAAAGTGAAATATCTTGATTCTATTCATTTTGTTTTGGTGTTTATTTTATAGGAAGAGTATTTTGGGTCATTCAATATGATGACATTGTTCAATATGATGACATTCTAACTTGTGTCTTTTCAAAACTTGTTTAAACTAATCGAGTAAAAAATGAAGCTTAAAGGCCATCAAAATAAAATTACAGGCTTGGCATTTTCCCACACTTTGAATGTATTGCAATATTTTGGGGCCAAAGCCCAGGTTTGTCTTTATTTTGTATATCCATTTCCATCTCATTTTGTACATTCACATGTTTATAGATTCAAATTACTAAATGTTTGGCCAACGTTCTGGTAGCTCTGTTTCTAGAGCTACCATAGACGGGAGAAGAAAAAGTAAAATTTTTTACAAGTGCAAACAAGAAGATCATCACCACTAGTTGGGGATACAAGAGTACAGTTCCATAATGATCAAGTTCACTTGTTGGTTGTTCACGAGAGAGCTTGCTATTTATGATGCTTCTAAGTTTGACCATTTGCATTATGTAAGTCTTTGTCAACAATTTAGAATTCAAATTTAGTAATTGATAATGATATAAGCTACCATCTCTATATGAGTGTAAAGTGATATCACATTTTTTTGTACTGTAGTGGACACCTCATGATTCTCTATCTACTCCCATTTCAAGTGCAATATATTCATGTGACAACCTTCTCGTATTTTATGACTTAACTCAAAATGTATCCTTTGATTATTCATGCAATGTCTATCCTCTAGTAATTGCATCACATCCATCTGACTCAAATTAGTTTTCTCTTGGAATGATTGATAGAGGAGTTTATGTCATTGAGCCTTCAGAATCAACAGGAAAGTAGGGTGTGGGACCTCCTCTAGATAATGGTACCATTGGATCAAATCCAACATTAAGCAATCAAGGTTTAGAACCAGCTCCAAGATAGTTCATCATATTAGAACATGGCAAACGGTGCCTTGTACTACCTTTTTATGTTTATCACTTACCTATCTACAACTCCACAATTGATATTGATGATAGTTTCTTGCCCTCACCATTCTCCTTTTGATATATCAATCTTGTAACATGTATATATATCTTTAAGAGCATGGTTCTTCTTTGTGCATAAGTTTGAGCTTTTAGAGAAAATCATTCACTTATGAACATTCCATCAAAGATGATGTATACTGAGGAATTATGGATTTTCTAGCTATTAAGTGGAAGTTTCACATTTTTTGAACATTCAAATAACTTTACTTTTATTGATGTAGCTGAACTATGAGTGCCTTTTATGTTCTTGACAAATGGTAAGCTTTCAACTTTTGTGAGGCCATTATGGATGCAAATGAACTACAACTGGTGAGGTGTTAATTTTAAGGCAATTTTTGTTTTTATAGTATAGTTCAATTGCTAGAAATAGGCTCAGTAATTGATAGTGGTTTAATATTATGTCATGGATTCTCTTGCCATGGAATTGATCAACAAGCAACTAAATAAGGGTTTATAGTTATATATGCGCTCTTATGATGATGTGATTGAGACTGTAAATTTTTTTGTCACATTTATCTATTTGAAAAATAGAGATTAGTTAGTGTCATTGGCTTTCATTCTTGATAAATAATTCTTTCCTAATTTTATTTTTCCTTGCAGTGTTCACAAGCAATGGTGTCTCAAGAACAAAAATTTAGATAGGTTGTGCCAATTATTGCAAAGGCTTTGCTCTCACAAGAGCCTTTAAACTACACAAAATTTGATTCTAAAGAATAATTGCTCGGTGGAGACTTAGGATATCGTGCACATTTCTTCCTCCTTCCCATTATTTTGTATGAAATAAATTATGTGATATGAACAAAACAATGGTGTGGAGGTAGAAATGTTCACAATACCCTGAGTCTCACACTGAGCAATTATGCTTTAGAATCCAATTTTGTGCAGTTTAGAAGGCTCCTATGAGAGCAAAGCTTTTCCAATAATTGGCAGAACTCATCTAAATTTCTACCAAGAATTGGTCTCAATTTTGACCAACATGTCTTCCCTTTGCCATCGCATGTATGGTACCATCATAGAAAATTAAGGGGTCTTGATCACAATTTCGACGCAAGTTGAAAGGGATCTTGGTTGCAATTTTGACAATGGTTAGTCTTTTTTGTCATCAAACATTTGGTTTTACTATCCAAAAATTCAAGGAGTGTACTTCAAAATTTTGACTAGCGATGGATGCAAATAAGGAAATAAGAGTTCAGGCTGGACTAAGGAAATTGACACAACTCGCATCAGTAAGTCAACCTTTTTTGAGTCAAAATTTTGATGCATAGTTACTGTGATAAAAAAATGACTAAAAAAGATCAATGACAGATTTAGTCATCTATTTGACCAATTCTCATCAGAATTTTGACCTTTTCTTGTCAAAATTTAAGGCTAAATTCACTAGTGTTTGGAAGAAAATTAAGAGTATTAGTCTTGTAGCCAAGAAAATGAGCTTGATAAACACTTTTGAGATGGTCATCTCCTGATGATCATGGATAAATCATTTTTAGGTTCTCTTACTTGTTTTAGAATATACTAACTATATTTCATATTGATCAACTCTAGAAAGAAACTGATTTGAAAAGAATTATTTTCTACAACACTACATCAATACTTTAAGAAAGGCCACATGAGAGTGTCTTGTTTTCAAATTTGAACCCAAAACACATAAGGCAATAAAAATTGTAAGAAGGAACATAACAAATAAATGTAATCTCATGAGGGCACAACCTTCTATACTAGACTCTATTAGGCTACAATATGACCAATCGGCTTATAGGGTGATTCTAGAAAGCATAAGTTGAACCTACCCAATATATACCCACATCACTTATGGTGTATTTAGAAATTTTCTAAGTGACCACATCAATGCTCCATATACTCTCATTAGCTACTATGACAATCAATAGATGGAATAAAATAGATAAAAAGACAAACAAAAAACCAAAAGCATATAGTTCTAAACAAAATATCAAAAACTATATAGGACACAAATATTAGTGAATATATAGATTAGGAAAGTGAAATAAACTATGGATCCCTAGTCAAGCATTATCTTACAGCTTTACAAGACATGGCATAAAGGACCCAAAATTTTCGTATTTAGTTTTAAAAAGTAAATTGAGCAATGGCATTGATATGCTATAGCTAAGAGACAAGTGGGTTCAAGAATATAAAAATAATAGATTATTACCTCTTTGTTTTCTCCCAATGCTACTATTGCCTACCCACATCTTTTCTAAGCCTCACCAGTTGATGGATTTGATTGTATTGCCTTACCAATGCAAAACCAAAATAAAAATAAAAAATCATTCAATGCATTGACAATAAGAATTAATTGAGTATTGATTGCCTACCCACATCTTTTACAAGTTGAGTTGGAAGAAAACCAATCCATTGAGTATTGATTGAAAACCGATCCCTAAGGTACATCTACAAGCCATATCGACATGAAAGTCTCTTAACTTGAATGTGAACCTCAGTCTTTACTATTGTAAATAAATTTTCTATTATTTCCACTAGAATGGAACCTAATGAATCATTAAAGTAATGAATTATTTTTAAGACTTACTCTAGTCATGGTGTTTACTATTTGTGTTTTTAGCAAAGTCAATTCAGTAAATGTGGGACACAGTATCACTATAGCATATTAGTGAAGATATGATGTTGGAGTTAAAAATAAATTTAAGAAAATTTTGAAGTTATGATTTTTAATGTTTATAAATTATTCTTGATATAAACAAAACTAGATGAATTAGGGGTCAAGACTATGACAAGAGTTTCTTAGAGCTCTAGTGTTTTGGCATGTTTGTTCTATTGAATAGAAAATGCCAACATTGAGGTTGAGAATTCTAGGTTACATTTTTTTTTGTGTTATATAATGGATGGAAATAAATTTTGCAAACCTATACCAAATTTAATTATGTACTTAATTTCAGTGCCTTACTATTAGCTTGATGGGAAAATTGATAACACACTATTAGCATTATGTTATTTTAGATTTTTTATCTCAAATGAATGGATTTTGGTAGGCTTCAAAACAATTTGAGCATTCAAACCTTTTTTCAACAAAATCCCCACCCATTTTGACAAATATAACACAACTCAATGGATCATCAGAGAATACTTATCAAACATTGCTACAGTTTTCAACATTTTTTATTTTTTTTTGTTTCTTAAGCCTATTCAAGCATATGAGTGAAGGTATGAAGTTTGATTCAATTTTTTTCATGTTGATTAAATTAACCTTAATTTGGTTTCACCATAATGAAAATACTCAAGATTATTGTTGAACCTCAGAGCTCTGGTGTATGTGGTATGTTTGTTCCATTAACAAAATAGGGAATGTTGTGGTTGATTCTTATAAATTTGGTGTTATACATGTTTGTAGTGTTGAGTAATAGATGCAAGATATTTTTCCAAGTCCATTTGAAAGAGTCCATTGAGGAGTTCTGATTTATAAAAAGAAATCAATACTCAACCAACTTCTAAATACTGTCTTAGAATTAAAATGTCTTTCTTGAAAATTATAGAATTTGCAGTACTAAAAAATGGATGCATCATTTGACCATGGGTTTTTCTATGAGCATAGTGTTTGATGAAAAAATATACAATGACCATGAATCAAAGGGCACAATCAATCATGTAACTTAGCACATTGTGATATTGATATCATGATTTAACTCTATAGTTTTTGAGCCAAACTCACACACATTATTCTTGAGTAGTGGTTCACAAGAACTCATCTCTTATGAGAAAGAATTAAATATTTTACACTAATTGCATCTAGGTGATGCTTATAGAGTTGAAGCGCTAGAACTTCCAGTGGGGTCACCTATCCCAGTACTAATCCAACTCAAGCACATATAACCATGAAGTTTGCTCCAAGGTTAAGTCCACATTGCTTGAACCTCCATGTTCAAGTGTGCTTGAGCTGGAGTGGTATTGGAATGGGTGATCTCTCGGGAAGTCCCAGACCTTTGTGAGCTTCACCTAGATGCAATGAGTGCTAATTGTTCCATTCATTCTCATGAGATATGGATTCTTGATGAAACATGGATCAGTGTGTTTGACTCAAAAACTACACACTTGATTCCTGATAGCAATATCATAATTTGACTTGCTATGGAAAAGTCTTCTACTTATTATTTAAGACACATTATCTAAATAAATTGCACAAGGAAAATAGTTTCTCAATAAAAAATAACTCATTAAGAAACATATGTTGTCTGAGCTCATTCTCCTATTTACTATACTTATACAAGTTGAGCTTCATAACATTGATCTAAAAGTTTCACTTAAAAGAAAAATAATCTTTGCAAATAGAACTTCCAACCTTAAATTAGGATATTTGCAAGTTCAAAATATGAGTTCTCAAACTATTTTCCTAAGTTCTTTTTCAAAACAATTATTATCTTCACTTTCCAAAATCATCCTACATCAAACTCTTTGAGTTTAACAATACCAATTATTTTTTGTAGTCTTAATTACATGGAATATTCTTTTTAGAAAAATTTTCCAACAATTCCAAGTTTCTCAATTACCTTTTTTTCACTACCTCATTTTCATACTCATCTATTTTTTCACCTCTGCAGTTGTTTTTCATTAACTTACAGATCACTAGTTTGCTCTTTATATTTCCTATTATTAGCCCTTAGTTTCTACTGGACATTTCCATGCTTTGTGTTCATCACCCTTGTCTTGGTAATAAATTATTTCTCTACTTCCTCCATGTCACCAACCATATACTTTACCTTCTATTGTGTTCATGTTTTGGTTTTGAGAATGATCTCTTCTATCCTCAAGACTACATGTTGGCTTTGTTTTTCTTTGTGTCTTATCCAAAGTTACCACCTTAATTGTTTTTTATTTTTGCATCTCCATTTAATGACATTAGGGTTGACTCTTCCAAATTTCATATGAGTATAACTTTCTTTCCTTTTTAGGTAAGAAAATTTCAATTCATTTTGGAATCTGTTATACCTTAAGTATAACAACCATAATTGGACACCATTTGAGAATTTTCTTATAGTGCTTAAGCTTCACACATTTAAAAATAATTCATTACTAAATCATCATTTCATAATCAACATTCGTTCTTCAAAACCCTAATTAGTTCTACACATTCCCCTCTCCATACATCTTTTTGTACAACTTTTCCACCACACATATTTTATTAAAGGTCTCAATTTGTTTAATCTTGATTGGCCATTGAATTGGAAAAGTTTGTTATTCAACATAACTATTTGATGAACTTTATATTTATTTGAACTTGTTGTTGTGCCAGTCACTATAACTAGTCATTTTGTGTTTACATTTGTTGTTGCAGTAAGGGTTTAGGAATGACTAGAATCATTCCATAAATATTCAGGCCTAATTCATGGAGTGACAATTGTTGACTTGCAATATATAAAGCTAATAATGCATGTGTAGAATAATGCAAATCTAAGTGATCACAATGAAGAACAGTGAGGGAATAAACTAAAATTGGGTACCCGAATACAACAGTGGCTAATCTAGCCAAGCAGAGGAGGTCATTCATGTTTGGGAACATTATGTGATGTTCATTAGATGGTTAATTCATCTTCAATTTGTTGCAGGAGGGTCTAGAACTAGGAGATTGTGGAAGCCCTAGATAACAAGGGTTTTAAGGCACAAATTGGGGGTTTTAATGCTGCAACCCCTTTGGAGTTATTCCTTTTTCATACAACCATTTTAAGGCATAACTAGCCACTATCTAGAAGTTGGGTTTGATAAGAGGTCACTAGGGGGTACTTCCTTTGTTAATTTGAGCAATTTTGTGTATTAAACTAGGGTACTTGTCGAGTTTAGTAGTGTTTGTCCAAAGTAGTCACATAATTTTTTTTGATATGTTATGGAACTCTATAAAGGGTGTTTGTAAATGACAATGTATGATCAAGTATTTTGAGAAAAGCCAAGGTTATGTTCACTCCAAGTCTACTGCAAGGCTTTTAGACAAGCTTTTAGGCCTTTTGGGTCAATTTGTGAGAATTTCTTGAATTGGGAAGTGGAAATTGAAGTCAAATCCCTAGAATCCCTTGAGTCCAAGTAATTGGGAGTTTGTAAGATCACAGTCATCAATTAGGAGTATTGTAGAAGGCCTTAGCAAGTCAAGTTCCTAAAGCATTTGAGGATTTTGGATAGGCCAAGTGCCTAAACCTTTGAAAATTGTAAACTCTTATTGGTGTTTTGAATAGCTTCCACTCGTTCACTACATCAACAATAGAATGGAGTGATCAAACACATACGTATGAAAATTGTTGAAATGGCTAAGTGTATAATGCATATTCAAAATGTAGCATATCGTTACTAGGTAGAAGCAGTACAAACTATTATACACATTCTCAATTGATGTCCTACTGAGTGTTTGCAAATACTACTCCTAAAGAGTTTGGATAGGTCTTAAGCCTACCATTGATTTTTTTTTATTTTTGGGTCTATTTCTTTTGCACTAGTTAAACATAACACTGAAGAAAAACTAAATATAAAAATTTATAATTTCAACTTTGTTGTTTATAGTGAAAAATCAAAAGCATATTGCTTAATTGATGTAACTATTAATAAATTGATTGTTAGTAGAGACGTATTTGTTTATTAAAGAAAACACATCTTACTTTATAGTTGATGGTTTATAAAGAGTTTGTAAGTACAAAAGATGATTCATCAAGTAGCCAAAATTTAGAGTCTAGTGATGAAAACAACGAGGATAAACCACAACTCCCCTTAGATACAATAAGTTCTCCTCCAAGTCAATCTTGTGACTATCCATGAGAAATGCCCTAAACTCATCTAAAATGGTTTAATAAAAGCATCAAGGATGTGAAAGAAGATGGAAACAAAATGCTCAAATAAGACAAGTTTCAAAAGGAAATAGCCAAAGTTTTTGAGCATGCAAATTTTTCCTAAATCCTAAAATTCAAACCAACCCAATTTAAATAAGCCTCTGGGTAAACCAAAATGGGAAGTTGCTATGAAAGTAGAACTTGATGCCTTGACTAAGAACAATACATGGAAGCTTTGTGAATTACCTAATGCAAAGAAGCCTACTAGTGGCAAATGAGCACACAATGTGAAATATAAATTAGATAGGCCCATTAACAAGTTCAAAGCTCCACTTGTTGCATTGACATAATAATGGAAAAGGATTTGTGAATTAGGGAGAGAGATCAAATTCACCTTGTTGGTTCTAATGGTTGAGTTGACTAGCTATCCCTAGCTCTATGGTAGCAGATTGAAACCTCTATCCCACTGCACCAGCATGGGAACTGCTGAAATGCTATGAAGAAAGGAATGAAGAAAATATATCTATCTGGCATGCGAATGAATCTTGCCCGCACTCATACCCGACAAAGAGGTAATGCCCTTTTCCATCCGCAACTCTGGTGTACAAATTTATGGTTTTTCCTATTTTAGGTCAAAACTGATATCAATTCTTTTGTCCCTTAAACTATTTTGGTTTCTTGTGAATTCTTGTGTGAGGTTATTTGTTGACATGATCATGGTGTGGCAAAAACTAGCTATATTTGTAAGAATTTAATCCTATGTTTACTCTAGTTCACTAGATTTTGTTATTTCACAACCTCACAAAGTACGATTGGGAAAAGGGGGCGAAACCTACAGAAGGGTAGGCAAATATTAGGTTTTTATACTTTTATCATTCCAAGGCTAGGTTTTTCTTTCATGAGATTGGTGCAATTCTTGAGTCATCGGCATTATCTTCAAAGGTGACTGGGGAAAATTTCATTGAAGAATTCTAGTAATCTAGCTCGAATTTGTGTTGCTAATAATGTAGTTAGTGTTTGAGCACTGAGTCTCACTAGGTTAAAATACATCCAATTCACAATTTGTGGTTGTAGTAGGAGGATTTTTGTGGTTCAGAAGTATTTCCACTACGTGATTATGGTTCCAGTAGAAATGTCTTTTTATCCTCTTTAACAATTATTGAGATTGTCTCATTTCTTAATTCAATAAATGTCATGGCAGAAACTGAGCTTTGTTGAACATCATGGCTTTAAGGGTTGAATAGATCACACTAATCTAAGTGTAGATCACTAGGATTTGCAAAATGAAAAAAACTTAAATAAAAAGGATGACAACAGGCTTTCATAGTGTGGTTTTGAATGATTCTATACAGTCTTGAACACATGACCTCCCAAACTAGTTATACACAATCATCAACACTTTTGCAATACTTCTTCAAATATTAATGTAAATTTATAAATACATCCACCTAAAATTGAAACATAAAACTAATGGAAAATGAAGATAATGAGTTTCAAACTTCCAACCTTTGTTATGCAGATACGTTAAACCAAACCCTACAATCAATTCTGCTACATGATAAATTGAAGTAAAGAAAAGAAAATGATGTAATATATCTATCTGGTGTGTGAATGAATCTTGCCTAGACTCATACCTTACTAACTTAAAAAACTCAAACCCTTGATGCTTCTTTGTCTTCACTAGTTTTCACAGCTTTCATGATGAACACCATCATCTTTTGCAAATTGTATGTTGTTGGATCATTTCTCCATTTTTGCAATGTCTTCTTGATAGAATCTCACTTGTAGTCCCTATTACTTGTGAATGAAAGAAATTTTCTCTTTTTTACCCATGAATGAAACTTTTTCTTTTTTTGTTATAACATTGAGTTGGTCAAAATTCAACTTGGGAAAACATAGGTTGGTCGAAATTTTGACCAAAGTGGGAATATAATATTTTTTTGACCAACACAGGAATGAAAACAAAAAATAAGGAGGATTCATAGCTTTGGTCAAAAAATTTGGTAGAAAAATAGGTGCAAATGTAGTAGTGTCAAAGCTATACTAAATTCCTTGGATTTTGCCTTAAATTGTTAAGGATCAATACACATATGGTAACATCTACATAATTAAAGAGTGTAATGGGCATGTGTTTGATAAAATAAACTGACATAGGATGCCACCATGAGGAATAAAATGGGAAATGAAGGAAGGAAATGGTTTAGATGTGAAGGCATAGTGAGTGTAAAAGACTGAGAAAATGTAGACACATGGAAATATAAATTGTTGGTGGACACTATTTGTTGTCATTTACATAGAGAGCTTGGTAAAATATGAATTCTTTATAGAATTGGTATAAATCATGACCTTACATCCACTTATAGACTCTCAACCTAATTCTGCAATAATCAAATACACCCCAAACTTGAGCATTTTCTCTTCTATTGAGGCTGTATTGTCCAGATAAAGATGTTACTAAGGTGTCAAGAAGTCACAGATGGTCACAAATTCTAGAATACTCTTGGGAAACTAGAAAGGGACATTGAGGATATGAGTCATCTTTTAGATTTATATCGACCCCAATTTAGTTATGTGGCTTGCAACATTAAAGATTATTTCCCTAAACTAAAAGGAGATATTAGCCATCAAAACATTGTGTTTTTGGGGGAAGTGAAAGGGTTAAGAGTAAAAGAGAAATCGTAATGAGTTTCGAGAATCAATTTTATAACTAAAAAGGAAACTAATTGAAAGATGAAAATAAATATGTGAAGCAGAGAAAGAAGGGGTTCCACTTTTCTTTTCAAGAGGACAAACTTTGTACTATAGGAGGAGAAGAGTTCTAGCTTCATCCAATTTATTCTAGTCCTTTCGAGAGAGAGCAGATTGTGGTGTTGCAAAAGAGTAGAGTTTTACTTTTCTAGACTTTGTGTTAGTTAGAAGGGGGAAATTTTGATTTTGAAATGTAATGTAAGGGAGGGGAATTCCATTTTCTTCTAGATGGTAATTATGATGCAGTGTGTAATAAGATCTATATAGTCTTTTACATCTTAGCGAAGGGAAATTTGGGCGCACAATAAAACTTTGAGTTTGGGTAGTTTTATTTCCACTGATTGTTATCTTTGTGTGACTTTCAATTTTCTCTAAATGCATCTAGTGTTGTTATTTTCTGCATACATTTTGATATCAAGATATCCTTGAGGCTCAAATTCTTCATTTTCTCAGGAGGATGAAAAATATATTCTTTGAGTTTGTTTGCTTTGTAATGTAGCATTCTGAAAAATGAACTTTGTGTCATTTTTTGTTCATTTCCTTTCAGTTACTTTGTTAATCTTTTTGCATCTACATCATGTTTATGAATAGACATTTGTAAACCTTTTTGTGCTTTTTGGTTAAAATCATTTATATTCATAGTGTAATTGATTCATTTTATATCCTACATAGGGAGCTGTACCTAATAAAATTCAAAGAAAGGTTATCAATCCAATGATAACCAATCCAACTATTAGTGTTGATTTAGTCTTCTTATCAAGGCATTTAGAGTTAATTTGTATGTATTTTCTTAGAAGACAATCTATTCACTAACATTTTTATATTTGCATGTAATTTTTATTTCTATTTGAGGTTTAATCCTAACAATTAGGACATAACTTGGGGCATATGAAGTTGGAGTTTGGACTTCAAATAGTCAATTTAAATCTCTTGGAGAGTTATACATATTGCTTCATATTTGGTGTAGGTTTGGCATGGTTTATTTGGTGATATATTAATCTAAATAGTTTATGGTATATATCAACTATGGCAACATTGTGAGTTTATGACATTGTATGTTTAGAGATTTAAGATTTGATGTCATTGTTTACTTAGTTCATATTTTAGATTGGTCTTATGATGATATAGTTATTAGTATTTTGTTTAGATATGTATGATGACTTGTTGGGTCTACAAGTTGTGTAGTGTTGTAAGCAGTCTATACTTATAGGTTGCATTTATAGGTTGGTTATGGGTTATCTTCACCCATTGATCTTTTATTATTGATGCATATTTAGATTGGTGGCATGGATTTGGGTTGTCTATGCCCTAAGTCACATGATTTTTTAATTTTTCTTCATGTAGAAGGGATGAGATGTTTTTACCATGTATAGTCATGGTGGATGATTGTGGTTGACTATTTTATGCTGACAAGTTGGATATATTTAGAATTAGATGCTCGGTTCATGGATGTGATCATGGTGCCATGGATTTTTGCATAAAATTATTGGATATACAAGTAAATCCTTGATGTTCATTAGTTTGGATTCCTGATTTGGTTATGGTGGTATATCTTCTTGGTTGAGGATCATGGCTATTTGGATTCTTTTGAAGAGCTCATGATGTGCACTTTGAGTTCTTTGATGGTTTGATACCTTGGTTGAATCTCATGTTTAGAGGATAGTTTTTCATCATGATGTCATGGATAGATTAGATACATGGTTTAGTGGGAGCTTGTGACATTGATGAGGTGACAATGTAGGATTAGTTCTTGGTTTGGTTTGTATCTTCTTGGTTTGGAGATCTTGGTTTCACTTGGTATTGACACTTTAGTTGTGTGTATAGACCTAGAGAATCTTTATGTAGGAGATGGATTTTATGATGCAATGGGTGACTTGGTACTAGAGTCGAGTGTGAATTTTTGGTATTGATATATTTATTGAGTGTTTGTAGATGTTGGAGGTTTGTCTTAGATCCTATTGTTGTAGAAGCATCTTTGACATTTGCATGGTGCACTTAGTTATCTTTATAGTGTGTGAAGATTGTTAGGTGTTGAGGACTCATGGGGTTCTTGGTTATCTTCATGGTTTGTGGATATGGTTCTTCATCGTATGTGGAGGTGGTCATCTTCATGGTGTGTGGAGATGGTTGCATCTTGAGGAGTAATGGGGTTCTTGGTAAAGGTGTGGTTTATGCTTTCATCTACCATGTTATCTTTAGTGTGAAAATGGTTTTATTTTTATGTCATGGTATACTCTTGATACATGTTTAGAATTTTGAAATGTCATAGTATGTTCATATGGAGCATGTTATCTCTTTGGTTGAGATGGTTAGATCATGTTGTCATGTTTATGTTCCTAAGGCCACGGTTGAAACTTTGACAATGATCTTGGTTTAGTTTCTTGGTATTGAGTACATTGATCATAAGCTAGATACTTCATGATATTTTTATGTTTCATTTGGAGTTGGAATTGATTGATTGGTTATAGGTGCTCATGGATACTTAGAGATGGTGGTGATGTTGATTTCTTTTGGATTAGAGAATTATTTGTTGGGATAGTTGATAGTTTTAGTAGGAAATCTGAGGGGCATTCACTTGATATGGACTTGAGAAGAGATTGCTCTTAGTTCAGTCTTAGTTGGAGACTTGGATATCTTGATGAGCATTCTCATTCCCCGCTCTTGTTCTACATGATAGTTTTTCTACTTGAGAGGTATATCCCATTGTTTCTCTTAGGTGCATTATGTTTATTCTTGTTTTCATGGATATGGATCTTGAGCTATGGTACATGAGTTAGTTTTGGAGGGTTCATTTGAGAGATGGGTTAGCATTGGTTATCTCCTTTTGCATATGTTGTTATGTTGGTTGAGTTTGGGAGATGGTTTTATATTGGACATATTTCTTGGTTTAGGAATGGTTAGTCCTTGAGTTAGGAATAATTTATGAGTTTGATCTTTTTGTGAGAGGCTTACATCCATGACTATTTATATGGTATGGTTTGGGTGTTGTTGAGGTTTCTTGGTTGGGGTTTTATGGAGGTAATCATTCTTGCACATTTTACATTTAGAGGTGCGTGTAGAAGGATATGATATAGATTATGTTTTTCATGGTTTTTCTTTGGCCTTGGTTATCTTCCTAGATGCTCAATTTTTCTTATATTGGATTTGAGATTTGTTGGAGATTGTGATCACTATTTTGTTCTTATTTATGTCATGTGAGAGATGGTATGCTTATTCCTTTATCTCTTGCCTCTATTAGTTGTGGAGATCTTGGGAGACTGTTGGAGATTTTTTATGAGAGTTATTCTTGAAAGTTATTAGTTTATGTGTTGTGGATGTCCTTGAGACTACATGGATTCACTTCTTTGTGATGTTGAGAATGGATTGGTTATAGATTTGACATTATCTTTTGTAGTGGGAGCTTCTTAATATATATGTGGTAGGTATTTCTCTTTAGGCTTGTGATTGCAAGTTACAAATTGGATATGTTGATGATGTGAGATTCACTTGGTATACTTTTGGAGGTATGGATAGTTGGATGGATTAGCAATTGTTGTGGGTGTTATTTTAGCTATGGATATTTTGACAACTATGGATACATGTGATCACCTTTGGATTAAGTTTTTGTGCTTGGCATTTTAGTTGGTATAATATTTTATGATCTTCCAATGTGATAGGTTAGGTGGCTTTCTGTTTGGATGGCTTCTATGTATGTTCAATGGCAATAGCATAATAGGAGGTGAGATCATTCATGTTTGAGATGCTAGATACTTTGATCTTGTTATGGGTACTAGAATGGATCACATAGTGTACTTTGATCCATTATGGTGGATATGTTGGGAGGGATTGTTCCCTTGTTCATTTATGTGGCTATGGATTGACCCTATGTAATGTATGCAACAAGTGGGAGGTTGTTGAGATAATGGGTGTTGTACACATTGCATAATATTGTTATATCATATTATTTTATTTAATTATGTAATGTTACACCTAGATGGACATGCAACATTTAGAGATTCCCATGGGAATATACTTGATGAGTTGTATTATAAGATTGTGATAATATTTCATGTAATTATTTAATATTGGGGAAAATAATTAAAATTCTAATATTAAATGTGGGATTAGTGGGTTAGGTAGCATATGGTTTTAGCACATGGTTTATGTAATACCGCTTGGTGGCTTTGTGGGACTTGCTATCATATAAGTAGCTACAATGGTCATTGTAGAGACAAGGAGAAAGGCAATAGGGCAAAAGGGAAAGAGTCGAATCAGACAAGGCTTGATAGGTTAGCCAAAGGAGCATTTATGAAGGTTGGAAGCATGGCATGGGATGTGTGGATTCATGCTTGTTTACATAGAGTGCTCAGTGGTGGCTATGGCTTTGAAGGCTTCCATGGTTGTATTACAATGGTGTTTTTGTTGAATAATACATGATGATGGATGCTTTTGGAGTTTGGATTTTTCCCTCAATGAAGGTTTCCCAAGGGATATCTTGTGTCACATTTTTTGTGGGTATGTTTTCTATTCTCTTACATGTGGATTTCAATTGCATATTTATTTCAGATCTATTATGGGTTATGTGGAAACAATTATATTCTATCTTGCAAGTATCCTTACACTCCTCTCCTTCCTCATTTTGCATGTTCTGATTTGTAGCAAATGATTGGGTTATTGTGCAATAATCAAAAGAATGAGGTGACTGACATATGGTGCACCATGGTACATCATCTAACATATTGATAGAATTCCTTTGCAGAGGGTTAGGAGTGCCCTTATCTTTGGTATTCTGGGTAGCGTTGGGGATAGGCTTGTCATATTTCCATTGAGTAGTGTACTGATAGTTTTGCATTCTAGGATGCCTATTGAAATGATTATTGTTCACTAGGGCTCTATCACTAGCATTAGACTTGTTTGTATTGAAAGTTGGTGGGTTCATCTTCTTTAGAAGATTTAACACTTGACCCATTGTGTCCTCCTCATGCTTCTTACCCAAAAAAGGTTTATCAGTTTATTTTCTATGGTTCCTTGGGTTGAATAGTTTTGGGTCATCTCTTCTTTGTAGCTTACTAGAAGCATTTCTATTATTTCCAATATTAAATGCCATCTTGTAAGCATCCCTTAGGGTTTTGGGATCTTTGTCTCTTAAATTATAAGCTATATTACTATTAAAAGCATTGAAATACATAGTAAGACACACATCCTTGTTGAGTCTCATCACGTGGAAGAGCTTACACATTCCCTTTTCGAATTTAACATTGAAGTCAAAGGTGGACTCATTAGGGTTTTTTTGATATTGTTGAAATCATTCAACATGAAACCAACATTAGTATTGTCTCCGTATTATTCTTTAAATAACTTCTCTAAGCCATTCCATGAACTAATGTTGTCATCTAGAAATCTCCTAAACTAGTCTCTTACATCTTTAGTCAATGAATGGACAAACAACTTCATAATCACATCTTCATGCTCTACCTCAAAATCATTAAGCATGTCTACAAATACCTCTAAGTGTTCCTCACCAGTAACAACATTATTTCCTGAAAACTTCACAACCTTATCTCTAAGGTCAATGGATATAGGATGTAGAAAACTAGGGATACCTAGAAATGAAATTTGTCCATAATTTTCCATGTATAGAGGTTTCTTTTGAAAATCAACAACATTTGAGGTGCTCACTACATTTTTTTGGTTTTGGACAATGCTTTGAGGCTGTTGTATTTGAATAGCAGGGACCCAAGTACTAGTAGTGGATGATGATGTAGGTTTTGACTAAGATATATTTTGGCTAGGGACTATTTTTCCACAAATGGGCATAGAGGTTGTGGCTCAAGTGGAAAAATTAGGCCATGAAGCTAAGGAAGAATTGTATTTAATGAACTGGATTTTTCTTCTAGTTTTTGTTGCCTGTGCTTCATTCTCAATCTTTTCAAGCTCCTTTGTTAAATCCTCCCTCTCCTTTCTAGATTTTTCTAGATCCAAATCTAATTTAGACATAGGAGGGTTTGTAGATTTGTTTGGAATAGCTTGAGGTTCATTTATCTGAATCCCTACAACCTTTTTCTTTCCTTTATCATTAGGTTCTATACTCAGATCTACAAGGTCTGGCTGAATAGGCTTGTAAGGTTCAACTTGAGATATGACAGGTTCTTGTCTTTGACTTAGGATTTTTTCATGTTCTTGAACCTTCAAATTTAAATTGTCTATATCTTTGAAAATATTAGTATGTAGAACAAAAGTTCTTTCTTATAATTTATTGTTTTGTTCTTTCAAAGTAACTATCCTTCTAAGCAAGTTATCTCTCATAATGAGAGCATTCATGGTGGCTTGTTCTCTCTCTTTCCCCAAATAAATGTGTTTGGCATCCTCTTCTGTAACCCATTTATTAAGGATTTCAATCTCCAAGTACACCTCTTTTGGGTCTACAAAAGTTACTTCTAAATCTACTGGATCATCAAGATCTATGAGGCATGTTTACAAATAAGGAAACTACCTAGGATTGAAATAATTTTCCATAGCATTCATGTATGCCAACCTATGATTCATTTCTTCTATTGCATCAAGTCTACATAGCACATCCCCCACTAAAGACACATTCTTATCATGATATTCTCTAGCTTCTTGTAGTGGTGTACTAAACATCCCTCCTAAGAGTCTAGTGGTTTTTGATTTAGAACTTAATGAAGAAGATTCTCTCCCTACCATAGGTTGGTATTGAGAGTTTACTAACACAATACCTCAAGGTTTCCAATTAGGATTTGGATCTACCTTCTTTCATTTTGGTTCTTCCTACCCCCTTGAGGTAACTCAATGTACAATGGTACTTTTGGATTGGCTCTTGTCTAGGCTTGTGTGTTTTTCCTCTTATCAGCCATTTGTAAAATCATTTGTAAATAAGCACTAGCTTCAAAACCTTAACCAAGTCATCACCCTATTCTAGGGAAAATATAATATGAAATAGCTTTAGACTTAGAGATAAATATCATAGGAAAAGATAAAATAGATCTAACACACAAAAGGGGCCAATTAGAAAGACTTTTGGGACTACAACTCTTGTTTGATAGATAAGACACTTTTTAAGGATGGTATACATTAGTATGCTCTTGTGGTATTGGGAAAAATTTTAATTCTCAAGGTTTTTCACTACAAACTTCCAATAAAAACATAGGCAATATTTTAAAAAAATTAAAAGAGATGTATACAAACAACTCTAGAGATTGTAGTACTTTTTACACATCAACATGTGTTGAACAACTCCCCAAAAGAGTCACCATTTTGTTGGTGTTTCAAAACTACCAAGAAACAAAATACTTGATACCAAGATAATGAAGAACAACTTGGTCTAAGGGTTAGCTATTTCCTATGCTCAACTAAGAAGTCCTCGTATCTTGACCCAATTTCAACAAAATCACAAGGATTTTCTACTCTTTAGGTTTTGAAAAACCAAGGTGGGTGCACCTAAGGGATAAAAGGATTCAACACTAGATATTATCTTTATAATTCAATCACTTACTGATATTCTTTCACAATACTCATCCCCTATAGCAGATAATTGGCTGTAATTCATCTCAGATTTATAGGTAGGTTTTGATTACAATAGCTAACCACAATACACAGAGATTAAATACGAATAAGTGGTGACCAACTATTAAATTCTTCATACATGAAAGTAAATTTGATTTGGATTCTTAAATTATGCTTCATGTAATTCTATGATTTCTTCATATGAAAATTGAATAAATGATCAGTGCCTTATTCATTGGCATTCAAAGTCTACCCAACACTTTCAACCTAATTAATTGAATTACAATCAAATTTATCAGCAATTTACCCTAAACCTCATTCTTATGTATATCCTTCTTATTGACTGGAAATCCATTCACCTCACTAAAGCATTTTCTTAATTCCATGAATTAAAAGCAATAATAACCTAATATACAACCTATCCTAGTTGCATTAAATTGAATAAGCCTTGCTCATACAATCTCAAGATAACTAGCTAATAACACTAGAGACAAGATTCAGAGAAAATAGATATGGTTGTAAGTTTTCTTTGTGTTAAATTTCATTGAAAATCACACAATACTGATGTGTGAAACTTAGAACAATTTAGGACAAGACAACATGATCCTTAAATGTTAATGTATTCTTAGATTTGTAGAGAAATTTACATAACAAAATTAACATCAAGAATGTTGGACCAAATCCATGGCTAGCATAATACTAAAAGTTACATAAAGTTTGGACCCTTTCTCTAACCTTGGGATCTCATTTATATAGCATGAGATGCAACAAGATTCAAGATAAGAGAATAATGGTAGTTATTCTTAAGATAGAAATATATTACATAGAAAAGGTTACTATTATAATAAGACAAAAATTTGTGCAACAAAATGTCTACATCACTATTCTTCTTTTTGTGTGGCCAATTTTATTGTAGCTTCTTGTTGTCATTGCTCTTTCAACTATGGGATAACTTGATCTACATTTGAGGTATCAGGTTCTAATATCTAGAGATTTAAAACAACTCATGAATCTCCCTCCAAGTCATCATGAACTGAAAATCTAATAGTTACAATTTTATTCTATCAGCACTGACTCAACATTCGGATTTGGATGGGAGTCAATCTTGGCCTACCTCTCAATAGTTGGAGCAGAGAAAGGGTTCTACAACATACTTAATAAATGAGGGAGCCAAACAATTGGTTTTTCTACTACCATATCATCAATTTGACTAACTACCTCAATTTCTACAACTAGTTGATCTTCTTTTCTTTTCTTTGGTGCATCTATTATTTGTAACTCATCTGGGTCCACACCACTTTCATTGGTTTCCTAAAAAATTAACTAATTTGATTGGGCAATCCATTTGTTGAAAAGTGAGTCATCTAACCAATTAAAATTTAATATTTCTTGTTACTTCTTTAGAACATCTTTTCCCAGTTTATTAATTTCATCAAGCTCCCTTTTGAATGAATCAAAGAATATCTAAATTTTAACAACTTCTTCAATTGTTTTAGCAAACCATGAATGGACCTCTTCATTGATGACTTTATTCAATCTAATACACATTAATTCATCTAGCTCCTTGGCCCAATCTTATTTATTTTTTAATTTATTGATGGCCTTGAGTGCATGAGGGAAAATTTCAAAACTTTCATTAAGATACTTTGAAAAATAATTGACAATCCTCCTCTGTAATGTAACTCTCTTGTTATCAAAATTAGAGAGTTAATTACTCATGTCAAAAGTCTTCTCTATTTTCTCACAATAAATACCAATGACTAAACAACATAAAATTATGACATCATTGTCCCTACTATTCCATTTTTTGATAATTGGCTTCCAACTGTCCTCATTACCTTTTAATTTATTCCATGTATCCATTAGTTTTGACAATTTATCATAAAATGCAATCCGTTCTACCTTTTCTACTAGATACATAATGGAATATCTTAATTTATTTTCATACTAGAAAACCAACTCCACATGTAATGACTAAAAGTTAGCCCTTTCTACTTCAAGCTCTTCAGTTGTGTATTCTTGGAGTCCCTATTGGGTAGCTGGTATTTCTAAAAGGGGAGTTGACTTGAAAGGTTCAATTGGAGGACAAGGAGGATAAGTAATTCTGGGCTGGCTAGATTTTCCTACTTTTCTTTTTCCCAATTGCTTTTACATTTAAGTAATCTAAGCCTCCAATTAATGTATTATGTTTCCTCTTTCCTCATAGGACTCTAGTACCTTTTCAAATGTATCATTTAACTCAAGGAACTTATTTTTGTCCTTGGTAGCAACTACCACTCCAAAATTTACCATCTCTTTTGTCAGTCGAGCAACTTTATCACTATCCACCTCATCTTCCCTATAAACCATGAGGTTACCTATATGTTTGACATCTGAGACCTCATACATCTTGGTCTTCTCTTTTTTCTAGGTAGACCACAGTACTAGGACTTGATGATCATCACTGTATTTCAACCCCTTGTGAGTCTATAAGACTTCTTCTTTAGTTTTGAATTGGGTGTCCTTTGCTTTCCTCACAGTGTCAAAAAGCATGGCATTTGCAATATCCTATTTAGGTAATATCAGTATGCCTGAATCTTTTAGCAATCATCTTCCCTATTCAAGGGTTATTTGTGAAAATTCTTCAACAATACTAGCCTTGACCTCTTCCTCAATCTTAGAGTCCTACCTACCAAGTTTCTCTATTTTAAACCTTTTGCATTTCTCTTCAAAAAAAATTATACTTCTCCTCCACAAAAATTGAATGAATGCTCTAGACTTCACAAAGCTCTCATCATCTATGAATTTCTAAGATGCCTATTCTACTACAGGATCTATCTCTTTATCTCTGAAGTCTCCTACAGTGAGGGATAATGTTGGCATAGGAGGTTAATTAGGCTCTCCCTCTTCTATATGTGCACTTGTAATAATAATGTACTTCTCCCCTCCCATGTTTCTTAGTCGTTCTCCCAAGGATATAACTTTATCAACTATCTAGAGTGGGGTTTGGGTAGGGAAGTATTCTTCAACATTTGAAGAGGATCCTTGTTCCAATTTCTTTTTCTTAAGAGTAGGTGCAATAGGTGAGATTTTGGAAAGTTGTCTTTTGTAAAGAAGTACATGTTGTACGCTCTTTGCCACTACATACCCACCATTTCTTTGTAATGTATATTGGCATGGAGATATAATTACCCTATTTGCCAATCTAGTTTCTACCTCAACTACCTTGTCTAGGTAAGATTGGGTTAGGATTTCCTTTTTCTCATTCAAGGTTTGCATAAAACTAGAAAAATTATTCATAAGAAGATCCATCTTAGCATCCAATACTTCTTGTTAGCAAGATGATCATATTTTGGTTCAAAAACATTCACAAAATCTAATACCCTACCATATACTTTCCATTTTTCTTTCCTAATATCTTGTTCTTGTAATGAAAACAAATTTCTAATTACATCTTCAAGAAAGTAAATAGTTTGTACAAAGGATCTAGATTTGGTTCTTTCTTTGAATATATCATAAAAACCCTTTGGATCTATGAACTAGGGATGAGAATGTTTCATCTGATATTTATTTAGAAATTTCTTTATATTCCTCCACCCCTTTTTAAAAAAAAAAATTTGTGCACAATGATAATATGAGGAAAGAAAGTACCTTTGGATTTACCAATAAAATCACTTTCTTCCAATGATCCTATTTGCCACAAGAGCTCTACAATTCCTACCTTCAAGGACACTTGATAAGGTAACACATGTGGTTCCCTAGGAAACCATATACTTTGAAAATAGTGGACACAAGTTATACAACATAATATCCCCCCAATTGTGACTCACTTTAAAACCCTCTGCATGATCCTTGGGCCTAATCAGTTCTAGCAATGGTTGAGGTATTCTAGGACTATCTGCAGTCCATAACAATTTGAGCTTGGAAGAAAAGTACCTATCAAACCTAACAAAGCTACAATAAGAAACCTCCCATTTCATTTTTGTACTCCACAATTGGACAAGAAGCCTTTTTCCATCTCTTTATAATTCCAATTTTATTTCTTTGGAGAAGAAGGTGACAAGTTTGTACAAACATTTGTACGTTAAAAAGAAATACTAGCAGAATGTAAGGAAACTCAAGTGTGGAAATAGCTTCCTATACTAATCTCTTAAGGAAAGTATGGTGCAAATCCTTTTAAAAAATTTACACTTGAAAATTCAATATCATATAAACAACAATATTGCAGCCAACAATGCATACAGAAAATAAATAGAGAAAGAAACACATAACACAAAGATTTTTCGGTGGGAAAAAACCTTTCGGTAAAACAACCCCACCCCTCCAAAATCTGCACAATGTATTATCTTCAACACAAGGTTACAATACACTTGCAATGCAAGTTCAACAATGACAACAGAAGACTCCAGCAGCACATCAGTACCTGCACACTCTCCTCTTCATCTCTCTTGCATTTACAACATGCAATACTACCTTTATGAACATCTTAAAACCCAACAAAATGCCCACAAAGGAGTTGGCCATTTTTCATGGCTCAACCACCAAGAACCATGCACAATGCCACATGTACATGAAATACCAAGAAAAGGGCATCTATCCCTTGAATAGGAAATGATTGCTTGTCATAGAATCTACCAAAAATAGCAGTCACAAGAGAAGTGTAAGGGAATCAGTCATACCAAACTATTTTTGGCATATTATCTTACACACACCAACCACTCATTCTTGGGCGCCCAAATAGGCCCCATGTCATCAGATGCTCTTACACCTATCATAGCTCATTCCTTAAATAGCTCTTACACGTCATAGGAATTCGTCATAACCATTTTAGCCATGATCTCCTTCACACACTTCATCTCCTTCACACACTTCAAGATGCCAACACATGTAAGTGATCAACATGCCAACTAGACATGTACACTCAAATTTACATATTATTTGCAAAAAATACATTTTACAAAACAAATAATAAGAATAGGAATTATCCAAGGTTGAGACACCTTAATCCTAACATTCTCCCACTTGTCGAACACCTTGTAAGAGCAATAGGAACATAACAGGAATTAACCGCTATAGGCCAAAAGGCCCATAGACTTTGAACACCATCTGAACTTCTCTGTGCCTACTAGTTTCATTAATGCATCTGCAAAATTCTTCACAGTATCTACCTTCTCCAAATTTACCTTTCCATCTTTCACCATATCTCTCACAAAGTCAAACTGCACATCAATGTGTTTCATTCTAGCATGGAAAGTTGGATTCTTTGCAAGGCAAATAGCACTCTGACTGTCACACCAAATAGTAATCTATTCTACATCAAAACCAACATCAAAACACAATCTCTTAAGCCAAATGGCTTCCTTATAAGCATGAGTAGCAGCCATGTACTCAACTTCTATAGTGGATAAAGCAACCATAGGTTGTCGCTTACTCATCCAACTGATGGCACCACCAAACATAGTGAACACATAACCACTGGTGGATCTCCTGCGGTCAATATCACCTGCCCAATCTGAATCCACAAACCCATGAATACAAACTGAATGTGGAGATCTAGAAGAGTTACCATGACAATATATGGAGTAATTTGATGTACCTCTCAAATATCTGAATAATCGCTTAACTGCATCCCAATGTACCCATCCAGGATTAGCCATAAACCAACTCAGGACTCCCACTACTTGGGCAGTGTCTAGTCTATTACACACCATAGCATACATAAGACTACCAAATGCACTAGCATAAGGTACTCTACTCATGTCCTCCATCTCACTAGGAGACTTTGGACAATCATCTACAGATAACTTTGTTCCCATAGGAATAGGAACACATAGTGGTCTACAATCTACCATGCTAAACCTATCCAACACAGACTTCACATACTTACTCTGACTCAACCAAAGTTTTCTGTTAGACCTATCTCTACTGATTTCCATTCCCAAGATGTACCTAGCTGCCCCAAGATCTTTCATCTCAAACTGTGCTGACAACTAAGATTTAAAATCAGAAATCATACCCTTACCCTTCCCAAATAGCAACATATTATCAACATATAATGCAACAATAAGAATGCAATCATTTTCAACTCTGAAATAAACACAATGATTTGATTTTGATATTACAAATCCAATTGAAAACACAAAGGAATCAAACTTAAGGTACCACATCCTAGGAGATTGCTTCAAACCATATAGAGATTTCTTTAATCTGCAAACTAAGGATTCTTTACCTTTAACAATGTAGTTCTCAAGTTGTGACATATAAATCTCTTCCTCCAAATCACTATGAAGGAAAGTTGTCTTCACATCCATCTATTCTATCTCTAAATCATATGATGTAGCAAGAGATAACAGAAATCTAATGGATGTCAACTTTGCAATAGGAGAGAATATTTCACCATAATCTATTCCCTCTACCTGTGAATACCCCTTTGCAACCAGTCTAGCTTTGTACCTTTCAACACTACCATCTGCACAGAATTTCTTCTTGAACACCCATTTACAGCCAACAAATTTTCTCCCTTTCAGAAAAGGTACAAGGTCCCAAGTTTTTTCTCTCTCTAATGAAGCCACTCATCATCCATAGCCTCAATCTAGGAACCTACATCTTCCATGCCCAAAGCCTCTTTCACAGATCTAGGCTCATCAGTGTTAGTAATCAAAGAAAAGGCACAACTGGAATCTAACATAGAATAATAAAACCTTTTTGGTTGCTTTCTTTCTCTCATGGATCTCCTCAAGGGCTGAGGTTGAGGTTGTTCTTCCTCTTCTTCTAAACTATCAAAGCTGCTAGAGCTCTCCTCATCATTAGACCTAATATGGTCTCTCTGTTTAGTCTTCTTAGGGGTAGGAGGCAACTGAACAACATCTTTTTTCTTTTCTTTTTCATCTGGTTGTAGCAAAATAGGAGAAGATGTTAGCTCTCTAAAAATAACATTTCTACTATACAACACCTTACTAGTCATAGGATCCCAAAGCTTGTATCCTTTCACACCAGTAGTGTACCCGATGAAAATACATTTAACAGCTTTGTTTTCCAACTTATATCTTTTCTCCTTTGGAACATGTGCATAATCTTCACAACCAAAAACACAAATATTTCTAATTGAAGGCTTCTTACCAGACCACACCTCCATGGGTGTCTTACCAACAAGGGTTGATGTAGGAGATCTGTCAACTAGATAGCAAGTAGTGGCCACAGCTTCGGCCCAAAACCTTTCTTTTAAACTAGCTCCACTAAGCATACTCCTATCCTTCTCCATCAGTTTCCTATTCATTCTCTCTGCAACTCCATTTTTCTCTGGCATGTAAGGAGTTGTCTTATTCCTCTCGATACCTTGTTCTTTATAGAACTATTCAAACTCTGCTAAGTAAAACTCACCACCATTGTCAATTCTCACACACTTAATCTTCTTACTAGTCTGATTCTCTACAAGGGCTTTAAATTCCTTGAATTGACTAAAGAATCATGTCTTATTTTTAAGGAAATAAATCCATGTCCTTCTACTGTAATCATCTATGAAAGATACAAAAAATACAGACTTGGAGATTGAAGGAACTTTTACAGGACCAAATACATCAGAATGAATAAGATCTAAAACATCAGAAGATTGGTGAGAACTATAGTAAAATTGAACACGATTTTGTTTACCATAGACACAGTTTTCATAGAAGTCAAACTTGAGATTGCAATCATTTAACCCCTCAACGAGATTTTTATTTTTCAGGGTTCTGAGACCCTTTTCACCAATGTGACCAAGTCTCAAATGCCACAACATTGTCTTTTCTACAGGAAGCTTACCTTCCAAAGTGTTTGCATTGCCATCGGAACAATAACCACAATATTCTTCATTGCTCATTTAGATGGTGAGGATGAAGAACTATGACATAGAGGAATACATGCATCTAGCTGAAATAAGGTACCTCTCCTAGTACCCCTTGCAAGCACTATTGATCCTCTCATCATCTTGCATCCTTCTTTCAAAAAAACAACTTGCACACCTACATCATTTAACATACTTATAGATAATAGGTTTCATGCCAAACCTGGAATGTGCATAATTCCATTGATTCCCTTTACTAGTCCATCAATAAATTTGATAGTGACCCTTCCGCGTCCAACTATCTTTAGGTGAGAATCATCACCCAAGTACACCTTTCCACCATCGAACTCTTCATATTTTGAGAACCAATTTTGATGAGAGGTCATGTGAAAAGATGCACCCAAGTCAACCAAACACACATCATTAGATGCATGGGCTGCCAAAGCTATGATGAATGCATCACCATCTTCTTGAGATCTTTCTAAAGCTGAATCCAAACCATTTTTTCTTCTTTTTCGTCTCTTTTCAATCTTTACGAAAGTGCCCAGGTTTATCACAGTTCCAACATTTTTCCTTGGACTTATTGGAAGTCTTTGACTTCCCATGAGATTTGGATCTACCCTTATTGTCAAACTTATTGTCATTTTTCTTCCCTCTTTCTGTGGATCTCCCATGAACATCAAGGGCTTCTTTTTCCAAAATAGAAGCTTTTCTTCGTATCTCCTTTGATAGCAGTGAAGACACCACATCATCCATTTTGAAAGTGACTAATGTGCTTCCAAGAGCCATCACAAGATGGTCCCATGAATTCGGTAAAGAACACAAAAGTGTGTAGCAACGATCCTCCTTCTCTAACTTGACACCAACTGATGTCAACTATGTAGCTAGCAGATTAAATGCATTTAAATGATTCGTTAAGGATCCACCTTCCTCCATTCATAGAGAGTAAAACTTCTTCCTCATGAACAACTTGTTCACCAAAGATTTGGCCTGATACACAGCCCCAAGTCTTTCCCACAAACTATATGCGGTTTTCTCATCTAGAACATTCAGAAGGACTGCATCGGTTAAACAGAGTCTTATGAGACCCTTAGCTTTACGGTCTTTGATATCCCAATCTTCTTGAGCTATAGTTGTTGGTCTCATAGCATTTGAAGTCACTTCCCATAGGTCACGATCTTCCATCTTTAGTTTCCACAACTCAAAATTAGTTCCATTAAATTTCTCCACCTCCATTCTTCCATATGATGAACTCACCATCTTAATTTGAAAATAAGCTTCAGGATGCTTTGCACAAGACTCCCACTCAACTTAAGATTAGCTCAAAAAACCCTACCCAACAACTAGGATCAACAATTGATCAAGTCTTATACCACTTGTAAGGAAACTCAGGTGCGAAAATAGCTTCCTACACTAATCTCCTAAGGAAAGTATGGTGCAAATCCTTTTACAACTTTTACACTTGCAAATTAGATATCATATAAACAACAATATTGTAGCCAACAATGCATACAAAAAATAAATAGGGAAAGAAACACATAACACAAAGATTTTTCGATGGGAAAAAACCTTTTGGTAAAACAACCCCACCCATCCAGAACTTGTACAATGTATTATCTTCAACACAAGGTTACAATACACTTGTAATGCAAGTTCAACAACAACAACAGAAGACTCCAGCAGTACCTCAGTACCTGCACACTCTCTTCTTCATCTCTCTTGCATTTACAACATGTAATACTGCCTTTATGAACATCTTAAGACCCAACAAAATGCCCACAAAGGAGTTGGGCAATTTTCATGGCTCAACCACCAAGAACCATACACAATGACACATGTACATGCAATACCAAGAAAAGGGCATCTATCCCTTGAATAGGCAATGATAGCTTGTCATAGAATCTACCAAAAATAGTGGTCACAAGAGAAGTGTAAGGGGATCTGTCATAGCAACCTCTTTTTGGCATATTCTCTTACAACACCAACCACTCATTCTCGGGCACCCAAATAGGTCCCATGTCATAATATGCTCTTACACCTATCATAGCTCATTCCTTAAATAGCTCTTACACATCATAGGAATTTTTCATAACCATTTCAGCCATGATCTCCTTCACACACTTCAAGATGCTGACACATGTAAGTGATCAACATATCAACTAGACATGTACACTCACATTTACATATTATTTGCAAAAAATACATGTTACAAAACAAATAATAAGAATAGGAATTATCCAAGGTTGAGACACCTTATTCCTAACATTGAAGGGTATATCAACTTTAGCCTTAGCTATACCTATCAACCCATCATGAATCTCCTCTTCTAAGTAGGTGGAAAAATCAAAAATTGAGCTCATACCATACTAAAGTTTTTGGACAATAATAAGAATAAGGGACCCTTGAATATGGTCATGTTCACCCATTCCAAAAAGTTTGCAAAGAGAAAAATATAATGCCTGAGCCTTAGGATTGAAAATTTTCTTCAATAATGGCTCTAGAGTGGAAGTAGTTACTAGAGGAAACAAACCTATTTTGATAGAATGTTCTCATAATGGTCGTCCCCTCAAATATATCCTTTATATATCATATCTATCCTGCATATCTTTCATATCTATTTTCTCATGCAATACATGGTTAGGGTTTAACCTAAAAACCTCCCTAATCAACTTCAGTGAAACCCTAAAAAGATTGTCACCGGAATGACTTTTCACTATCCTGGTTATTGGATCATACTTCTTTGACATTTTTGTAATTCATCATCAAAGAACACCCCCAGTACAATCAATTTTCCAATGTCAAATTCGCACACATTTCTTAGAGAGGTATCAATTTTTCTTTCTGAAAGCCATTTTCAGAACAACTCCAAACCTTCAATTGACATTTGAGCATCCCTTATCCAATTTTCCCTATCATAGAAACCCTCATTCACTAATAACTTAGGGTTTCTAGGTATTAATTCCTCCCCCTAGAGAATTCATTCATGGACAATGGCAATTTTTCTAAGAAATCATTGTGTACAACCCTCTACTGGTAATCCTCCTTTTCTAAAAAATATCTACATGGAAGCATAATGAAAATATTATCTTACTACAATTATGGTTTCTCAATTAACTAGAAGCCTTTGCACTCACTTGATTTTTCCTATTTATTTCTTTGAAAAATCGTTAGCAGCAACTTGAAAACCTCAAAAAATGCACCTATAGCTCTAGATCTTTTCTCTATGAGAATTATGTGACTTTAGTGTTCAATAATGAAAAATTGGAAACCTTATTGCAAATTGGGCTCACATGAAACAACATTGATGAAAATTTAATGTTCCAATACTCATATTTCATATTGCACTAAAGAATTTAAATTCCAGCCATTGATCTTCAAAAGTCGGATGACTTAGCTTCAAAATAAAATGATTGTGCTACCATTTTGTAAAATTGGCCATTCGTCAAAACATCGCTTTCCCGCATTCTCTAAATTTCAAGCAGTTTTAAATTGTGGGAAAGTGATGATCGTCAATCTCTAAATGATCAACAATCATGAAAACCCTTAGTTATTACTGTATTTTCCTTTAATATTTTGGGCCCACTAAACACTCAACCTCTAACTCATCATACACACAATACTCCTTGGTGAATCAACATAAAGCATCTAACATACATTCCACCTCAATGTTTTTGACAACCTATGGAAAAGACAACCCCACAGGGCTTCATGTCAAATTGTCAATTTCCCACATTCTCTAAAACTCGTGCACTTTCAAAAAGTTGGAATGTGACATTCATTGATCTTTAGATGATCAATGGTGTAACACATTCTCTTTATTTTAGTATATTAACCAACTTCATCAAATGAAAAAGCTCCAAATTTCAACCATGTCCTAACAATAGTCTGACAACTCTGGGCTACTCTGACAAGTCTATCCTTTTGTGGTGCACAATAGAGATGACTTCAAAAAATCTATGTGTCAAGATGTTGCTTCTCCACATTCTCTAAAGATCAAGTAGTTTCTAATTGCGAGAAAGTGAGGCCCATCGATCTTCAGATGATTGATGGTTACAACTTAAAGCACATAGGGTTAAAGATTTTTAAAGGAATACTATACAAGTTGACTCGCAGTTAAAACCACAACTAAAACAAAGGTTAATGTAAAATGGTTTTTAGGAAATTATTTCAAAAATAAACATAAAAATTTTGGAAAAGAGATTTTCTATGGAAAAAATCTTCACATGTATTTTTAAAATGAACCAACGCAACCCTATTTTATGAAACCTAGAGCACAAATAATATTGAGGTAAACATGAAATTTGAGGTTTCTATCTAAGGAAAACATGTTTTAGCAAAAATGACCTCAAATTTCAAAGAGTCAACTAGATTTTTGCTATAAAATACAACAAAATTTTTGGATGTGAAAAACTAGGCCAACAGGTGGTTCTAGTCAAACTATATCGAAAGATCCTTGAAGTGAACACCTTGTGTTGTAATGTGAAGAAGATAGTTGTGATCCCATTCCCATAGTGGTTGGCTTGTATTCATGTGCCTTCAAATCAGATGTTCAAAATGTTTCAAAGAGCTTTGAGAAAGAAAATAATTTGTTAGATTATGAGGCACTCATTCCTCAATATGACCCAACTAATTTTGTAAGGGATCATTTGAAGTTGGGATATGTCTATAGACATATTCCAAAGATTGAAGACTTCTAGTTTGGGCATCTCAATGAGTACTAAAATTGAGAGAGATTTTGGTCATAACAAACCATTGGTGAAATTAAACTATATATTGATTCTATTGGTGTTTCTGACCTTGCAGATGATGGAGCCTACATACACCCCATATCTTCTGAGACGATCAAGGGCACACCAATTTTGTCTACCCCACCTATAGATATAGTCATTAACACAATCGAGGTTCTCATGCAGGGATAATTAAGAGAACAAATAAATGGGTGAAGTGGACTCTAGAAAGGAAAACAAGGACTAGAAGTAATAGTTCTATAGGTGGAGTATTAGCTAAAGTTTCCCAGTCAACCACAATAGCAATCACCACATCCACTACATCAATATTCATAGGGCCATCATTGGTTATTGGCTAAGGTGGAGACTAGCCTCTAGAAAATAATGTTCCATTTACTCCTACCTATGGAGATGGCTCTCTTTAAAACACCAAAAAAATTGGGGAGAAGGAGGATGACAAGGATAAGGGGAACAAACAAGAGAAATCAATGGCCAAGCCATCTTCCCTTATTCAGGTCATCAATCTTGATGGGGATACTAACCCAATGGATGGCTAGGAATAGGATGCATCTCAGTAAGGGGATACCTTAGTGCTTTTAGTAACTAAGGTCATTGCCTTCCTCATTTCTTCTCAAAGCAAGCCAAATCCATTAATCCCAAGGAAGTTGTTTAACCCCATTGTATCGCAATCCCTTATCAATGTGGTCTCTACAAAGTCATGGCTTGAAGAGACCATTGATAGGAATAAGAGGAGATACGAGGATGCAACCCCATCAAAGGACTTGATCACACTAGTCACCTCCTCTTAGCCATCCAAACAGACAAATAAGTAGATTTTTTTTTTTTTTTGTATTGGTAATGGATTCAACAACTGGCCACATGCTAGTTAACATTGTCGAGTCAAAAAAAGAGGGTAGATTTCATGAGCTCTCAAAGGATGATTTCTAGATCTAGACAATTGATCTTTGCATCACATTTCACGACTCCATGGTGAACATGTGGAAGTCAGCTAATGAGAAAATTGAGAACAAGCTGGAGGAGCTTGAAGAAGAGGAGATATTGAAGGCCTCGAATAGAGAGTTAGTGGAATTCATAAGGTCTATGCTTGGGAGCAATTCTTTAAGTCAATTTGAACCAAATGAAGAGGAGAAAAAGAACTTACTTCTAAAGCTACAACAAGAAAGGAAATTTGGGTAGGTAGGTTGAGCATGGGTAGATGAGATGAAAGATCAATGTCCCCCAATGGTCAAAAACTTGGGAAGCCTAGTATTGGATTCTCACAAGCTCAAAGAAGTGACTTCAAACCATCAAAAAACCATACAAAAGGAAACAAAAAAGTTGACAGAGAAATTGGCCCTTCTACATGAAGTAATTGACATGAAGATAGATGTGGTCATTACTCATAGAATTGTAAAGACTAGCAAAGAGTCACTATTTCACTAGCAGCAATCCTTGGAGTTTGTTATAGAAAACTCCATGAGGTCTGAAAATTAACTCAAACATGCGCATGACCTAGTGCAAAAGACCATTGAAAAGTTATTTCAATATTTGAAGATATTGCACACAAAGTCCTTCATGTCCACTAATGGCAAGCTTGTGGACATTGAGAGAATGAAAAAAAAGTTCTTAGCATTTGTCAACAAAGCCATTGACCTTCCAAGTTTCCAAAATCTAGGAACTATTAGTAGTGGATGTGATTGTAAGGAGAGAAATGGAGAAATTTCAGTCAAGAGTGGCTATAATAGATGAGTTGACGGAGATGCTTGACTTCTAGATGGTCCAGGCTGACAATATCATCATTCCAGATGTTGAAGAGTTAGACAAAGTTACTAAAGCCAAAAAAATATTACAAAGTCAAATTAGTCACTTCTAAAATGGCATGATGATTATGATGTTTTTCTAGACATCTTCCATTCTCCCTCTTCTATTTCCTAATTTTAGTCATTCTTAGAGTTTTGTCAGTCTCTATAATGGAAAATTATTCAAGCTTGTTCTGTTCTTAGTTTTTCTATTCAAAGATGCTCCGTGAAGCAATCATCCATGTAACTAACCATTTTGAGAAGGCCTATAAATGTAATCTTTTATGAAGTTAATAAGATCAAAAAAAAATTGTTTGGGAAAACCCCTGTAGCTGGGACTATTGTGTGTAAATCTGGGTTCATTAAGTTTTGTTGTTCATTTAGTTAAAAGTAGAGTATATGGAATGATTTTCTAATGTTAATACTTGAATGAATGTGAATGAACTTGGTTTTGTTTCCTTCATTCAAAAGATTATATGTCTTATCTTTGTTAGCATTATCATGTCTTTTGTTCTCTCTATTGTTCACCATGGTCTTTGTGTTTAGTTTAATTCATTGCATAAGGAAACAAAGAACTGGTGTGTGGAGTAGCTAAGAGATAGAAAATTTTGGTATTGTCAAAACTTTAGCTAATTGTGTAATCTTGGAATTACTTATTTCATGATCTCTTCCTTTATTCCTACTATCATAGCTGGTTATGTATTTTTCCCTTTCTTA
This sequence comes from Cupressus sempervirens, assembly GCA_028749045.1. NCBI lineage: Eukaryota > Viridiplantae > Streptophyta > Pinopsida > Cupressales > Cupressaceae > Cupressus > Cupressus sempervirens. The sequence goes on from CM053788.1 coordinate 190,154,470, forward strand.
CATCTAGGTTGCAATAGATTGCATGTTGTGAGTTAGTTTGCCTTTCAATTTCCTAGGTTGTTTAAAGTATTGAAAAAATTGGTGTTTTCCTCTTTTCCTTCCTAGTTAAGAGCATACCTTCATAACTTGGAAGACAAAATTCATTACATTTCTTTCATTCATAAGGGAGTTGTACCTTTCAATTTAGGGGTCTTTGATAGATTACTACACTAGCCCATTCTGTTGTTAACCTCTTTTTTTCCCATAAGCTATTGGATAGTCAAAGAGTCAAGGTATAAACCAACACCAAAATATCAAGGAAGTTGAACTGTTAACCAACAGACAACTAGACATATTTGGAATTTTTGACAAAGAAGGAGAAATTACTAAGAATCTAAGATGACAGAGGGAGCAATTGAATTATGAAAGAGAGAAAAATAATAGAGGGAGTTTGACAATTTTAATGGATGACATGGTCACTCATGGAAGTAAAATATTTTGTATTGTGTGGTAACTAAGATTATTATTAGTACTTTTGATATTTGAGAAATTTCCATCAATGCCAAAGAGGGAGATTGTTGGAGACTTACAATTGGAACATTTGTTTTTTTTTCATTGATGTCAAATCTATGGATGAGACATGTTGCTACCTAATCTAAATGTCATATCTTTTTTATTGATGAAGAGGATTTGAGAGTTACTCATAACTATAGCACCTAGAGGAAAGCTTCATGTAATTAAAAGGAAGTTACAATTGATATTTGATTAGATAGACTTTAATAAAGCAAAGTAATTGTTTATGTCAAGGAATCTTGGTTAAGTCAAGAAAAAGAGTAATATAATAAGGAGTGTTGAGTAATTGTAGTGTCAACCGAACCATAGTTAGTGCCAAGAAAATCCAATGTTGACTGAGCATTAGCATCGATCAAGAATGTTGGTTGATTCTGAGCTAGAAAATTTAAACAATGATCGAGTATTTTAGTAATGACCAAGTGTTAGAATTCAATGATTGATGAGTGATGATAAAAGATCAAATTCAAAGGAATCATAAGATCAAGCCAACTCAATTGATTTCTTATGAGATGTAAAATATGTTGAAGATTATATGGATGATTTGGGTCATTAAATTCAAGGTGGTGATTAGATAAATATCTAATAGAATGATTCTAGAGAAGTTTCTAGAAAATGATCAAGAAGTTGTACAGATACATTGAATCAAGTTGAAGATAATTGTAAACCCTAAGATCTACAGTGGATGTAGAAAATTGTAAAGTACAAATTACCTATTTAAAGGGATACTTGACCAAAATTTTAGTGTTGTGTTAGTCAAGCCTAGCCTAGTCGAGCCAGTGTGTATGAGTGAGTTCATATACAGAGAAAACTTGATCAAAAACACACAAGAGTGTGAATGTGAAGCTAAAGGAGAAAGCTTACATATATGATGTTATTATTAATAAGTGATTTTGAGAAAAAGACTTAAGTATTGATGAGAAGTGTAGACTAATTGCTTGAAGGGTGTCCAAGTAGATCAAGATCAGATTTGACAATGAAAGGCTTATCAGTGAACTAGCATAAGGACTAAACAGAGATTTGAACCTGCAAAAGTGAGTTGTAATCACACAAATCAAAACATATTGTTTTCTTTCTTATTATTGTAAATAGTTTGGATAAAAATCCTTTTAATAGAGGTTGACCTAACAGTCATTGGAAGACTTAATAATCTGTGTTAATCCTTTAAATAGGTGACATTCTAAATGGAATGATCAAAGTCCTCTTACAAGGTCATTCCTAAAAAGGTGATTAAATCCTCTAACTAGGTCACATTTACAATGTGTATTGTAAACCTTTAATAGGTTTGGTTCATGACAAAGCTCACTTTGAAAAAGTGACATGTTGCTGTTAATTTTTCCCAAATTGGGTTTTCACATAAAATCCCTGTGTCAAACTATGATGAATGTATTATGAATTTTTTTACATGTGATAATGTTTTTCATTATGCAATACAAGTTAAATTTGTGACTATTTTACAATACAAACCAAGCAACAAGTAGTTAAGGAAGATCAACAAAATATTGATGTTCAAGTGATACATATAGACCTTGAGTAACTAATTCACATCGCGTTTCCCCCCTTCACCCCCCCAATTATTCTAAACATTCTAACAATTGTATCCCTAATACCACTTTTGTTTTTATGTATGTTTACTTTCCACCTTGAAATCATCACATTGTCCTTATGGTATTTTTTAAATGACTAAGGTTTGTCATAATCAATCTTCAAAGTGTAAAATAACCCAAAGATTTAAATTTCCAAATTAAGATTTCAATTTTCTCACCACTTTCTACTAATTATAATGTTTGACTAGTATACATATATGCGACATTTTTTTTTTAATGTTATATAAGTTCAAAGTGCAATTGATTTTAGTAGACAATAATTTGTGATCATTACATGCTAACTAGAGTGTGATTTAATTCTAAAGAGGAATTAAAAAAAACTATATCATGATAGCTTGGGCATGTGCATGTCTACCCAATCACTAAAAGAAACCAAAAACATTCTCTTGTTTAATTAACTTGAATTTAATTTAGATAAAATATTAGTTTTATTTTCAAGAGTACAAATATCAAAGCTTGACCAAGACAAGGATATATTTGCAAAGGAATAACTTTTTGATATTTATAATCTTAAAATTCGGATAGTAGATCTATTTTCTTTAGACTTGTGTGCCCACCTTGAAAAAAAAATGTCATCTGTGTTAAGTTCGGTTAATGGTCCAATCCTTATCTATCTTTAAGCTCATTTCATTCTACCTTTTTGGATTTAGTTTCTAGCTACTTATCCTTATTTTATCCCTATTATAGCATATTTCCATTTACTCACTTTTTACTTCGATATCATATTCAACCATCTATATTTAGCTATCCTTGTAATACTATTTAAAATAGACTTTTTTAAGACTTTTATCCATTTTACAATTCAACTGTGGACATTAAATCTCAACAGAGATAAGGAAATATCCTTTTCAAGAAATAATCTTTCTAGATATTTGTATTATAAAAGTGGGATACCCATGTCATTTTCCATTGACTTGTGGGCCTAACTTAAAGGAAATGTTTGAGTGGAATAAGACATTTATATGTGGCATGCATGTTAAGTCTTTTCCATGACTCAATTTATATATCTTTATTTTACTTTCATTGTGCTTACACGAGTTTGCTAACTAGTCATATTTATTTTGTCCTCAACACCATTTATTTCCATATGTTCATTTTCTACCTTGAAATCATTACCTTTTCCTTGAGTTCATTTTTACATGGCTTAGGATCGATGTACATGGAAAACTTTAAATTATCAAATTATTTTAACTTTCTCATGTCTTTCTACTAATTGTAATATGTTGACTAGCACCTATTGGTGAAATATATTTCTTTGTTGTATTGTCTAAATAAATTGAAAGACATTCTTGATTTCATAAGATATTAAATCCTAATAAATGCAAGGAAATAGTCACTAAGTAATAACTTTTAGATATTTTTAATTCAAAAAATAAGGTTAGTCATTCTTTTGCATATTGGCCTTTGTGTCCACATCAATAAGTATATTGTCATATAGTGATACATCTACAACTAGCATGTTTTTGTATTAAATTTGATTCTTGTCCCAATCCATCTTTAGATTTCTTTCATTGTACTTATTATAATGCATCTGATAGCTTAAAAACTTTATTTTATCTTTATTATATCAATTATTTACAACTTTCCATATACTTACTTTCTACCTTGTACATCATACTCACCTACCAATATTTATCTATTACATTTAGTACCTATAAAATATTCTCTCATTGTGATTTGAGTATTTATATTACTATTCTAATTGTAAACTAACGTAAGAAAAGATGTTGTCAAGGAATAATCTTTAGATGTTATAACTTTAAAATTGGGATGCCCATGTCATTTCTCATTGACTTTTGTATTCACCTTAATGGAAACTTTTGAATGAAAATTCATATCTATCTTTTCATTGAGGTGATCCTCAAAGTGAGTGACCCTCTTGGGCATCTATTGGAGCCCTTCTAGAAGAGTTTTTGGATACTTATTCTCATGCATTTTGCTAACTACTCATATGTATTTTTATCTTTGATACCACTTATTTTTATGTTCACTTTGTTCCTTTGAAATTATCACATTCATTCTTGAGGGTACAATATAACCTAATATTTAAATTGCCAAATTATTCTTTCAACTTTTTTCTACTAACTATAATGTGTTGATCAACCTATATCATAGCATGTGCCTTCATTGCATACTAAATAATCTCCTCATTTTCAAAAATAAAGATTGTATTTTTTCACCCCCTCCAATACCCCCTACACTCATTTTCCTATATAAATACCTACCCCTATCTCCCAAAGAACCCCATCCCCACATGTGAGACAATAATTTGTGATAATTACATGTTAACTATATCATGCTTCAACTCCAAAAGGGATTTAAAAATTAGAACTATATCATCATAGAGGCCATGTGCATGTCTATAAAATCACTAAAAGAAATCAAAAACATTCTCTTTTTTAAGTAATGTACATTTAATTTGGAAAAAATATTACTTTTATTTCTAGGAAATTCAAGACCAAAAAGTTAGTGTAGTTTTTTATTTTTCCTATTTTGGTAGGTTTTTCCTACACTTTTAATAATCTCGCTTAGGTTAATAAAGCATATCTTATTAGGTGAATGTTTGTGAGGTGTCACCTTCCTACATGTGAGCATCCATTAGCTATCTTGGGAAGATACTTTGCTATCTTTAGTCCGATAGATGGTTGCTCCTCATTGGTTGGTGTTGCCACCTCCTCCCTCTTCCTAGCCTATATAAGCATGCTACCTAGCTTGTATTTGCATCTCTTGTTTTTGCATCCTCTTAATGCTATTTTTCTTCCAGCATTAGCATTACTCTCTTGGAGACTAACTCTATGATGTTATTTTGATTTTGTATCATCTACATTCATAGTTTAGATATTTACTCTTTGCACTAGTTTTCTGGGTTATTAATCTTTTCAGATTCTAACATGGTATCACATTTTTTCTATGTGCAAGAGTAGATTTTAGTTTTTTTATTTGAGAGATTCAAGGGGGCTAATAAACTTTATTGTAGTTTTTTGAAAAATGAAGTATGCTCTTCTCTTGCATCTTTGGATGATCTTCAGAATCAGAAAAGTTTTGACAAAAACAGTTTTTCTCTGGGGTTTCAATCTCAAATCTAACAACCAACTTGCATATTTGGAGTTTTCAATCAGTTTTGCAGGTTCTAACATGCCATTGATGGACTTAGGAAGCTGATCCAGCATTTGCATGTCATATTCTGGTTGCTGGGGTCATTTTTTGATTTTTGGAGCCATTTTTAACTGTTAAAGGCATTTGATTTACACTACAGCAACATCTTTTGTACATCAGCAAGAAAAATTCTGGATTTTGTTTGCAGCCTCGAAAAACCATCTGGGTATCTTTTAGATTTTGCATGTAAGTTGTATATTTTGCAGAATCAAGCATGCAAAGCTACAGCCATACCCCTCTCCATTGGTAGTCACAGATTTGAATGCAGTTTTCAAATGTCTCATTCTTGCTCATACAGACTCTGATTTTAATGATTCTTGTTATGAACTTGGCTATGTTTTTGTGCTCTATCCACTAGTGGAGTTGTTTTTTGATTTTCATGCATGAATTCTTCAAAAAATTTAGATTCTCAGTCGTGACTGTGCACAGTTCTCGTTTTGGAAACTTCGAAGGATCATAACTTTCTCATACGATCTCGTATCGAGGCGATTCTTTTTTTGAAAGGGCATGATTTTTCGAGTAGATCGCAGTGGTGCTTTTTTTTCTTGATTATTGTGCCCAAGTTTCACTTTCAGCATATGCTCTTCATGAGGGTTTGTAATGCATTGAAATCAAGACCACTAAGTATTTCTTTCTAGTGGTAGTTGTAAACGCACTAAAATAAAGTGCCAAATCATATTTCTTTAGCGAGGGGGGGGTGTTCTTTGATTGAGTAAAGAGGGGGGGGGGGCATTGTCATGGCTGGGTTCTCTTCTTTCTAGCATTTCTTCTATGTATTTCTTCATCATGGATCAAACAAATATGCCCATCCTAACTCCATACAATTACTTTGAGTGGAAACCATGCATGACAATTCACTTAAGGAAAGCTGGATTAAATAGGATAACTATGGGACTTGAAATTGAACTTGCTAAAGATGAAGATAAGATTAAGTGGTTTAACAAATGTGATGAGGCATTTGGAACATTGTGTTTGTCTATTTCTCCTGACTTGCTATTTCACATTAAGTCTTTGGATACACCAAATGAAGTATGGACAAAGCTAGAAACACTATTTGGCACACAAGATTCAATGAGGGGTCATATGTTGGAAAATGAATTAATTAGTTTGAGTCTAGGCAATTTCAACACAATCCAAGATTTCTTCACCAAATTGAAATCACTAAGGCTACAGTTAAAACAATTTGGAATTGAAAAGAAAGATGAACAACTGATTCTTAGTATTCTCTCTAAGCTAAGTTCAGAATATTCTATGTTTGTCTCTACCTTCTATGCTACTAAGGGTGCACTTGGTACTCAATTCACCATGCCATCTTTAGATGATTTTGCTGTCAATCTCACTCGAGAACGGGACAAGCTAATCTAGCTGGGCATTCTTAAGTCCTCTAAGATACATGCCTTGGCTACCAACCAAGGCACAAAAGAACAATAAGGACAAAGTAGTAACAACAATAGTAAGGACAAGAAACAAAAGAATAGCGAGGAGAAGAAGGATCAGATGTTGGTTTCTTCAAAAGCAACTATTGATACACCATCTTCCAAGGGTGATAAGCCTAAGAAAGAAAAGGTCAAATGTGCCTATTGTAAAAGACCTGGTCATGATGAATATAAATGTTTGCAGAAACAACTTGATCACTTAACATACATTCTTGAGAAGAATAATATCAGTGTTCTTGAGTCTATCAAACAAAGTTCTAATGAAGGGTCTAACAAAGAAAAAGAAACTAGCAAGGGGAAAGGAAAGGGCAAGGCCCTTTTTGCAGTTGCTTCCTCACCATCCACTTGGGTTCTTGATTTGGGTGCTTCACATCACATGGATTCATCTAAGGAAGAACTTGCATCCTTTGAGCTGTGTACTATGCCTTCTATTTTGATGGGTGATAACACTCTTGTTGAGGTGTGTGGGAGAGGGTCTATTGATGTGGGGGATGGCACATTTCATGATGTTCCTTATGTACCCTCATTGTCAACTAATCTCCTATCAGTACACCAGATCACTCACATAGGTTTAGGCAAGTGGGTTGAGTTCACTCCTGATTTAGTGGAGAGACATGAGTTGCACAATGATTCTACAGTTGCAGTTGGGAGAGCAGATCATCAGTCACGACTCTATGTTTTCTCACTTTGTTCCTGATCCTCCTTTGACTGTTTTGCTCACTCACTTTAATGATGTGAGCAGATTATGGCATGAGCGGTTTGGTCATCTTAACTTCCACTACTTGCATCAACTTAACTAGCAGAGCATGGTCATAGGGTTGCCTTCTACCTTGACATTGGAGTCACTTGGAATACATGATAGATCTTCTAATGGGTCAAATTCACTTGAGCAGTCTTCTACCTCCACTTTTGATGTAGAGAGCGATTCAGAGGACTCACCTCCTTCCTGTCCTAGTCATCATTCACAAGTTGATGATTCTCTAGATTCTCCATCTTTTGGTCCACTTTGGGCTAGACAAACCTTGCAGTTTGTAGGTGATTGGGTTGGGGATCCATCAGACACCAAGCAGACTTGTTCACAATTCCAAGATGCTCTACATATCTTCATTGCTACTGCCTCAAATCCATAGTCCTTTCATGAGGCTTTTGGTATTTTTGAGTGGGATACATCGATGCAGGAGGAGTATAGTTCCTTGATGAGGAACTACACTTGGGATATTGTCCCTTTTCCTAAGGGAAGAAAACTTGTTCGATATAAGTGGATCTACTAGACAAAATTTGCAAGCTTTGCTAGGGGTATGGGATGTTTCATCTTTTGGGGGGGGCACTTCCTCTCACTTGGAGTCCTAATTTTCTTTGGGGAGTCTCTTTTCTCTCTCTTTTGGGGGAATTTTATGTACATGGGTACCTCATCAGGCTTGACTTGCCAGGACCCATTTCTACATCCACCTAAGCTTCGCTTATGGGGGGGTGTTAGTGTAGTTTTTTATTTTTCCTATTTTGGTAGGTTTTTCCTACACTTTTAATAATCTCGCTTAGGTTAATAAAGCATGTCTTATTAGGTGAATGGTTGTGAGGTGTCACCTTCCTACATGTGAGCATCCATTAGCTATCTTGGGAAGATACTTTGCTATCTTTAGTCCGATAGATGGTTTCTCCTCATTGGTTGGTGTTGCCACCTCCTCCCTCTTCCTAGCCTATATAAGCATGCTACCTAGCTTGTATTTGCATCTCTTGTTTTTGCATCCTCTTAATGCTATTTTTCTTCCAGCATTTGCATTACTCTCTTGGAGACTAACTCTATGATGCTATTTTGATTTTGTATCATCTGCATTCATAGTTTAGATATTTACTCTTTGCACTAGTTTTCTGGGTTATTAATCTTTTCAGATTCTAACACAAACACTTATTCTCCAATCAAATTTATAGAACCTCAAATCACCCATCACATTCTTTTAATCTCTAATGGAAACACTACAAAATTAAAACAATAGTGAATATTATCATTTAAAAAAATGCACTATAACATATTCTATGCTCATAATTTGAGGCTAAGAATATTTTTTTCTTTCAAACTTTTTTTTATCTATGTATCTTTTCATGTTACTAGTTCCTTTTAAATCTACCCATAATATTTTCTAACTTTAGATTATTTTTTCACCCATTTAGAAAGATCCTCAATAATGTCTATAAATACCACATTAATAATTTTAGATGTCAATAAAGTGAAAGTAAGAAAAATCTTCAAATAAGTATTCTTCAAGTTCAATCTTATGTTGTAAAAATCAATCTTAGACAAGACAAGTCAATATCTCATGAAATCTAGGAATAAGGTATCTATTCTTGATGAAATCTATGTAATTTATCAAATAAATCATTGATCCTAGGAATAGGGTACCTATTATTGATGCTATTTTTGTGGAAGTTGTGATAACATAAATACATCCTCATGTTCTCATCCTTCTTAACCAAGATAAATGGATGAAATCAAACACTTTTCTAATCATGTCACATCACAATGTCTAAAAATACTATCTACTATTTTCATTTTCATTATACCAAGAGTGCCATTAGACATACTCTCAAAATAACTAGCTTACCATATTCTCTAAACATCAATTCCATAGTCTAAAGTTCTAAGATTGATTCAGTATTGAATGAAGCCATTAAGTATGTGATATGTCATTAGGATTCCATAAGTACACAATATAGAATTTAAATGTGTATCTATTTAATCTCCAAGAGTAATGTTAATGTAAGGGACTTGTTAGGTATAAGCCATGTTCAAACCATCTACCACCATAAATATAACTCTCTCAAAGTCTTCAATTTGCATTAAAAAATTCCAATACTATTAAGTCTACAAAGTAATGGGCTTCACGACTGTCCACTAAAATTATTACACTAAGACTTGACACACTCTAAATGAATAACATCTAGGGGTACTAGAAAGAGTATCAATAGTTTAATTCTCACCACCTTTGGTGTTTATTCATCATCTATCATATCTTTGTCATCCATGTAACTCTACTCACTTTCTTACTCTTCCTCTATCTTCTCATCCTCCTTACTATTAGATGCTACCTCAATGTAGTTAACCTTACCTTTCGTGGACATACAAGATATGGCTCAGATAGATCTTTGTAGTTGAAAGATAATTTTTCTTGGGTAATTCATAGCAAACCTCATTACCCTATTATTATTTTTCCCTAATATTTTTGTCCTTATCCTTCATATGTGAGACTATTTTTTATTGAATTTTTATTTACAAGTATATAATTATGGATGTCTCTTTCCTTTTATTGCTTCTTGAAATATGGGTGGTCTAAGTTCATTAATCAATCCTCATGGATAACTCATTCAACCTCCTTTTCTTGAATGTTAGTTACCAAAAATTTATGTATCTAGAATGATAATGTATGCATTATGCATTAATAAAACCCCATGCTTAAGTTATACCAACTTCTTGTAGTGAAATTAAAGATTTTTGTTAATCAAACCTACCATTTAGCCTCTAGTGAATTCTTTATAGGAATTAATATAATTATGCACCAATACAAATTAATCTAATTACATATCAACATGGTCATTTTGTAATGTCATCACTCATGAGAACTACCATTCAAATGAATAGTCTCTTATTTAGAGGCTACATCATCTAGTACTAGGTTAAGCTGAGAATAAGTATCTAATTTTTACACATGCACTCTAGCCATAGTTTTTCAAACTCCATCTCTTCTTAGTAGCTCTTCTCTTCTATGTGTTACAAGGATTTAATGGAGACAAGATATTGGGGGGGAAGATGAAATGAGATCTTAAACTTTTACTTACAAAACCAATTTACTAAATTCATACCTAATACATCTTATATCTTAGATCTAACATCAAAACTATAATTTTGAATTGTAAATAAAAATATCACATCCATGAAAAGATTCAACACATAACACAGATGATTTGGTTACCCAAAAACACTTCAATGTGAAGGTAAAACTAGGGTGGGGATGAAACCCACAAGTCTTCACTATTGCAACAATAAAGTTAAACTATTAGGGTTACAATATTTGATCATAATATATGATCTACCCTATGAAGAGTCTTCCCTATTAAAAAATATTAAGACTATTAGGTCTTACCCTGTTAAAGGATTTTACACTTAAAATAAAGTAAGGACTCTATTAGGAGATTTACATAGATATGTTAGGATTACTTGGTTAATACATTTTCCCTAACTCAATCTATTAAAACTAACCAGTTCCTGACCCTCAATTTTCTCTACAATATAATTTTGGGTCTCCTCTATTCAATGTCTCAATCTAATATCTTAATTTGATATCTCTATTCTATCCTTCACTGCTTGGATTGTTGTGTTTGATCTCCTTTTAAACTTATCCTTTCTTTCTCTATTTTATTCTTGTTCACTCCTTCATTTGTGCATTCACCCTTTCATTGACACACACACACACACACACACACACACACACACACACACACACACACACACACACACACTTTTACTCTTCCATCCATTCCATACTAATCCTAGGGTTAGAACCTATTAGAAAGGCTAGGGTTGTCATTGCACCAAAAGATAGACCTGCCAATGCCTAATAAAACCAATAGTCTTATAGAACCACAAGAGGTAGTTAAGCCATGTCACAAACCCTATGAGGGATGCTAGCCCAATGCCAACAATCCCCCTCTTGATGTCACTCATCATTTCTTGTAGGATTTGAACCTATGATCAAGCTCTGATAGCAATTGTTAGAAAGACTAGGATTGTCATTGCACCAAAGATCGACCAGTTAATGCCCAATATAACCAATAGTCTCATAGAGCCACATGAGGTGGTTAAGCCATGTAACAAACCCTATGAGGGATGCTAGTCTACTACCAACATACCCTCTTTAAATAGAAAATCTTTGAAAGTTATGGATCATAATCAACAATTCATGGTTTATCTCTTTTTCCATTTCCTTTTTGATTTTTTGATTGGTTGATTTTCTTTCCTCAAGATCATTACCTTCTATAAAGATGCATAAACTCCATTTCAACTATTTCTATAGCCAAAAATGGTTTACATAGTTTTCTTTGCAATTATAAACCCATATGAAAAATTGGTTTTCTTGGCATCTGAATGTCCTGATGCTTATTCATTACTAACATTCATGCTAGAACTTGACTTCTACATGGTTATATATGCACTTGGTCCCAATTTGGGTGCTTGGGAATCTTTGACTTTCTTGACATGTAAGGAAAATAAAATAAGTCATTGGCCTTTACTAGATGACTTGGTCATAATGATGACCTTCATCCTTTCTTAGTAAATGAAAAAGTGTTTGGACACTAATAAAAAACTTAGGCATAGAGATTAACAATCTCTCCCTTTGACATTAGTGGTAAAAACACTTTGTTATGAATATTGAATCCATACAATCTAAATGAACTATTTTTTTTCAATCTAATGTCTTTGACTTTGATTTCTAAAATTTCACTTCATTTCCCCTTTGATATGACTAATTTCTCCCTTGTTTTTGTCACTTACCGATTGGGGTTTTCTTGGGTTAACTTATATTTCTCAAAAATGATTGGTGCCTTGCCAAAATTTTGGAACATCCTTTATTCCATTGTTTTTTTACTCTCTCCAAAATTCAAATTTGAATTTTTGGCTTGGCAACTATATCAATTAGGCTTTCAATTTGTGAGAAATGTATGTCTTTCTTCATGATATTATGTGCTATAGACACTCCCTTCTAATTACTTTCCAAATATGGTAGAAATTAGAATTTAATTAATATCAATTTATTCCTCATGTCACCAACTCAAGCTATGAGCTCAACTAACCTCTATTGTCGAAATGTTAACTTATTGTATGAGAGTGAGCTCAAACTTTCATTCTTTCTTAATGAAATTGTACATGCCCTCATTTTAATGTGTATTATATCAATAGATTGTTGGTTCTCCAATGTGAAGAACTCAACATCACAAATCTTCATATACAAAGTATGAATAGATTGCAAAATTGCTTCTAGCTATGTGACTAAATTAGAAAGATCTTCTTGTCTATGTACAAGTTCTTGAGAGATTTTCTCTAATACTTTTGAATCAAAATTTATTTTAGACCATTGCATCAATTCATCATTGGGCTCTATATATTTTGATTGAAACTTATTAATTGTATTCACTAGGTAATCCAAAATTTGATGCTAATTTTTCAAGTCAGTTATTCCAAATGCATCTACAAAAATATCTTTAACAATATGTAATAGCTATTTCTTTTTGTGCTCTCTCTTTAGTTGTTCATTCTTTTCCTTGAGACTTAATAAAGTTTGCAACTTTTGTATTTGCACAAATGTGAAGTTGCTTAAGCCATACATGGGTAAAGTAATTACATCATCTAGACTTACTAACTCATCTACCATCTCTTCTAAATGATTCATAATCTAAGATCATAGGTTTATATCACTTGGAAGTGATAACTTGAACTATTTACCCTTCTCAATCAATCTAGATACCTATTGCTACTTCTCTTGAGTATATGTCACCTACTATTTAGGTGTTCCAATCAATGGTTCTAATGGTTTTTCCCTCGATGTTTTTATGAGAGCTTGTATAGCTTCTTTCTCTTTTGATTTCTCATTCTCTTTTACTGACTCCTCTACAATATTCATCTTTGTCTCCAATATAGGCATACAAGTGAATTGTAGAAACACAATTATAGCTTTGCCTTGATGATCAACATTTGTATCCTTAGTAACTAATTTAATTTAAAAATTATCAGTCTTAGCACTCTCAATCCTTGGATAATCTATGACTTTTAATAGTGTTATATTAGTGTTGGGTAGAGATGTATCATGCTCAACTTTTTTTAGGTATTCTTCTATTAATACATTATAATAATGTGGTGATGAATTAGGAATATCTTCTATGGTGACAACATCTTATTGTTCATACCTTTCCATCAATTGTCTCATTTCCTCAACAAGTCTTGCAATTTCTTCTACTTCATCCTTATCTACTCTGACTTCTCCGTCTCTTTCCTCTTCCTCTTATTTATTAATTGATGGATTAAGAAAATAAAATTCTTCTCTCCATACATTGATACTCTCTTTCTCAACCTCATGATCTTTATTCATCAAAATTTTATACGCCCTTTCTTTTGGCATGAATTTCTTTACAAAATATTTCAGGTCAATAGACATATGCATATTTTCTAAATCTAGAATTATCTATGCTAAGATGGTCTCCCTTATCTATCTCTTAGTATATAATTCCCACTTCCACTTAGCATAAACCTTATTGTACAATTTTTCTAGAATGCCTTTTCCCAACTCTATAGGTGTAGTCTTAAACTGTATCATTAGTTTTATCAAATATTTTTTGAATTTTTATTGATCTTATTTATTTAAGGAATCAAAATTAATCTCTTTGAATCATTTCAAGTTTTCTTGTTCAATGATTTCTTGACATACCTTATCAACAATTGAGGGAGGTGGTCTTGACACAATCTACAATTTGCTTTGGTTGTAAAACTCAATCTCTTCATCATCTTCTTCCTCCCCAACAAGAACCATTTTTATCTTTGGCCTTTTTGGAATGCTCTCTTTAGGTGAACCAACTTATTTTCTCTTTTCTTGACTTCCTTTAGTTTTAATAGCTTGGGGTTTGGCTATCTTTGATCTCATTATAATTTTTCCTTTTAGGCTCCTAAGGTGTAGCAACCTTCAAGACACCTTTCCTAAAATCAGGTTTAACATTGGGGTCTAAAATTATCACTTTGTTTTTCTTGGTTTTCTTAGGCTCAACAACAACTAGCTCTTTGTTTATTCCTTCCATGACTTTAACTATTTGTTCTAATCCTACTTCTTCTTCTTCATCCTTTTCCTCAAGACTTTTCTACTTTCTTCCTTTTTTTTCTTGGGCTCAGTAGGCTCCACATTCATCTAACTCTTTACTATGTCATATGTTTTGAGTGTCTTGGAATTTGCATCAACATCTTCTAATAAGGCTATAGTCACTACTATTGCAACTTCATCGACATTGACTTCATAAGGCATAGGCCTTAACCATGCAATTCTTGGTATAACTACTTGTGTATAAATAAAATCCATGTCTACCATGAAACATATGTCATTAAAATATCAATTTACAATATATTTAGGAATCTTCATTCAATTTTTCATTTTTCTTTTGAATTCATCAAAGTAGATATCCATGACTACTTCAAAATCCTCTCCTAATTGACTTATCAATTCATTTATCTATTCCATAGTTGTCTTGTACCTATCCTACACTATTATACCAACTATATGAAAATAATTATGTACATTAAAGAATATAAAAACTAACAACGATCCAAACTTACACGATGCGTTCTTTTCTTTCCTTATTTCTCCCAAATTATTTGTCAAATGTTGGAGTTGTAGCTTGGCAAGGTCATAAGTATGATCCTTTTTAACAATTTTATAGCCTATAAGGTCTATAGCAATACATTTCACACTATTCAATCTATTGGATTGGTATAATTTGTGTTCTATCACACATACTACAAATTTAATCACAAGATCTTCAATCCCATCAATTGACATCCCTAGACAATTGTTGGACATGATTGAAAAGATCATGAATGAAGAGAAATGGAATTGGTAAAGAACATTTCAGTCATTGTTTTGTCATTGATGTCAAACTTGCTACTTGCAGGAATGACAATTGCTTAAGTGATCCAAATCCTATCAATTGGTTGATTAACAAGGAGGCGGCAATCAATAAGATGTAACTAGAGTACCTAGAGAAAGGTTGAAGTTATGATGTTGTAATGAAGTATAAGGATTAGCTAAGCCATTGATGAAATAGTGCATTGATGACATACTCTAAGACATAGAGGATGGACACACTGAGACACATGATGTAAGGATCAACTAAGTTCTAGTTAGTGACAAATAGATTCTTATTTAAAGCCAAGCAAGTTTAACTTAGTGTGTCTCAAGTGATCTTTAGGTGTCAAGTGAAGATTAGGTGCTGAGCAGTCTTCAGGTGCCAAGCAAGATATAGGTGTTGAGCACCAGTAAATAATATTAAGAAGCTGGATAACATAGAAGGTGTCAAGCATCAATAAACCAATGATGTCAAGTTGTTGCATTATTTTGAAAATTCAAAGATTCACTAGATCTGAGCTGACATGGTGTCATGTCCCCTTTTCAAATAATTAAAAAATAATAATCTTTGCTAAGGCAGGCAGGCCCAAGAAAGTGAAGTTTCGAAAAAAGGGGGTTAATCTTTGGAAACCGTTGGACTAATAAATGAAAATTATTATTAAAATATGTTTCATTAACCTCTCTTGGATGTGATTTACAATTATTCCCTCTTTTAAGGGGTTTGGAGGCATTTTGGGTAGATTCCAGAACTTGATTTTTGCTCATTCTTTGTTATTCTTCAGAGGCTGCCAAACCTATCGAGAAGGAGACCCAAGAACGGGAGTTTGTAGGTTTCCAGGGAGACCCAAGAATGGGAGTTTGCAGGTTTCCAGAAAGGCTAAGGATAGGATTTTGAAGCCATTCCATGTGCATGCTCATACAGAGTTTGCCTTTGTGCTGAACAGTGTAGATTTGTGGATTTTTGGGTGTGTTTTTTGCATGAGTTTGGTGTTTTCAGTTGAGCATTTCATATCAGTTTTGGTTGCTGCTGTATTTCAGACTTTAAGCTGTTAAAATAGATCTGAATATATGTATTAGGACATGATTAAACTTTTGAGATAGTTTATTAGCATTTTTGTGGTGTTTCTGGGCATTTTTGTGTTAATTTCGAGAGCCCGATGAGCATAGTTTTTGTCCTACATTTGTGATCTGTTGTGTAAAGGATATATAGATCTGGAAATGTCATTTTTTAGGTTTTTATGCTGCTGAAATTTCTGTAAAAATGTCCATTTTCAGATTTATTAATAATAGGTGAAGCTGTGAAGCTTTTGGCACCATTTCTGGCATACCCGATTTGGGGTTTCTTGAGAAATTTGGAGGATCTTTGTGATATTAGTTGTTTGATCTTAAAGATCTGATTAAAGGTTGGAAATATCATACAAAATCAGAAAAGGGACATTACAGTGGTATCAGAGCCATGATCTTGCCAGCCTGAGGGTTTGTAGAAGTTTGCAGGTCAGTTTTGACAACTACCCATATCTTGCATTTCAGTTTTGAGAACTACCCAAATCTTGCATGTCATAATTTATGGTTGCATGTTGCTTGTAATTAGATACATGTCAAAATTTATGGTTTCATGCTACTTCTAATCATTTTCATGTTAGTTCTTAGTGAATTTGGTGGTTGTAGAAGTTTCAATGTCAGTTTTGACAACTACCCAGATCTTGCATGTCAGTTTTGACAACTACCTAGATCTTGCATGTCATAATTTATGATTGCATATTGCTTCTAATCAGCTACATGTCAAAATTTATGGTTGCATGCTACTTCTAATCATTTGCATGTTAGTTCTTGGTGAATTTGGTGGTTGCATGTTGCTTCTAATCAGTTGCATGTC
This sequence comes from Cupressus sempervirens, assembly GCA_028749045.1. Lineage (NCBI taxonomy): Eukaryota > Viridiplantae > Streptophyta > Pinopsida > Cupressales > Cupressaceae > Cupressus > Cupressus sempervirens. Next base: position 190,171,748 of record CM053788.1, read on the forward strand.
AAAATCTATGGTTGCATGCTACTTCTAATCATTTTCATGTTAGTTCTTGGTATTTGAAGAAGTTATATCCTATTGGGGTTACACTCTACTTTATCCAAAATGGACAGGTATAGTACAGAGTCTCAGAGGACACAATCTTGGACAATTGATAACCAGAGTCAAAATAGTAGAAAGGATGGTTATTTAGACATTCGAGATAAACTTATGAAAATAAGCCATGACATGTCTGAACAGTTGATTGAGCACCATCGTATAATGAATGACATTTTGTTTGACCCAGCTAAGGTGGATAAGTTGACTGGATTTCTATTTGATAGATTTTCTCATAAGATAGATTACATAATTCCCAAGAACTTGCATGAGGAGTTTGAGAAACTAGCTGATAGCCAGGTAGAGGTCTCAGATTCTACTCTACCACAGGGGGTGGTGGGAAAGGATATTACACTGATTGATAGTAACGGTCAACTTGATACTCAAATTGAGACATTTGTTTATAGGTCGTCAAAGGGTGATGCCACAGGTATTCAGGATGGTATAGTTACAACAGGTAGTGACTACAGTGTAGTGGGTTTAGATGATGATTATGAGGATGTTGTTGTGCAGGATGGTGAGATACCTGGTAGAGATGAGCAGACATTGAGCATTCATGAATTTTTTGAGAAAGAGTACTAGGCACAGTTAGATGCTTCATCACATGAGGTTGAGGCTGGTAGTACTTCACATGATTTGTCCAGCCAGCTGAAGGTGAACAAAGATAGTATTGTGACTTCATTATCTCATCATGACAGGTATGTGGAGTTAGTTGGTATTGGTCATATTACTCAAGTGAGGAGTTTTCTTGAGTTACTAGTTGATTCTAGTTTATGGATATGGACTCGGGATTGTTATATTGGCGTTTGGGATTCAGTTGATTGGAGATCTTTAACACTTTTTGGTAGCAGTGTTTGTTTGGGTGCTATCATGGATTTGATTAGCAGATTACATGGTGTTGTCTTTTCTTGTGCCAGTATCTTGTCTAATGTTGGTATTAGTTTTTATACACCAATGTTGGGCTTTGTTCACATATCCAGTCGACCATACTTGCTGGAATGTGTTGATGATATTTCATATTTGGTAGAGTGTATAGATGAGTCTCAGGATCATATTGGCATTGATGACATCCAGGAGGATGCAGTGGGCAGTTTTGAAGACTTAGTTTCCTTGGGTATAGAGGAGTTGGACATAAATGCTAATGTTTTTGATACTTCGTATGTTGATATGAGCTTTAGATTTGATTCACAGGATATGGATGGTAGTACTCTAGAGACTAGTAACTTTGAGGATACTCCTTTAGATAGTGCATCAGAGGAGTTTTGTAGGAGACAATCAAGCCAGTGCCATCATGTGTCTAATTAGTTGAGAGTTAGTGACCGAGACATTGCTATCACTTCCCAGCATTTTGATGTTGCTCGTCAGTTGTTAGCAGTTTATGGATGGTGTTCTCCTACTAGTGATGAGCAGGGAGGCAGTTATCTTTCCTTGACAGAGTTCAACTCTTTATGGGAGGCTATTCAGATTTTGAGATAGAATTATATGCAGTTGGTAGCCGACAGAGATTATCTTATGGAGTGGAGTAGTACAGCATATGATGCATTGTTGGCCAAGGAAGATGAGGTGAGTGAGCTTACTGAGCAGCTTGAGGTGACTTCTGAGATTCTTGAGAGTACACAGTTGGCTTTCAAGGAGTCACAGTTTCATTTGGCTAAGGTAATCATGGAGTTAGAGTGACTACAGTCTTTACCTAATTCTATACAGTCACAAGCTATGGTGTTTGGTGATTCGAGGATGTCCATGGCCGAGATTTTCAGAGATAGTGGAGATGGGGATGCATCCATCCTTGATACTAACATTGGCATATCAAGTTCATTCCCACTAGAGTCAGGTTCAGTTGAGTTGGGTGTTGTAGCAGATTGTTGTATGCTTGACATGGTGGTGGCCTATAGTACTGATGGCACAGAGACTAGAGATGTATCAAAGATTGTGTGTGATGTTGGTGAGTCGACAGTTGGCATGGTTCCTACTAGTAATACTACTCCCTTGGTGATATCTTTGGAGGTAGTAGTCAGTTCAAACATAGTTAATGATCAATTGCAGTTAGTTTCATCTGGATTATAGTCTGAGCCACTGACTGAGATTGGTGCATTCTATCGGCATTACACTGTGAGGTACGCTCATCAATTTACCTTTGATGACCATGTTGATGAGATTATGATACAAAGATGTACTTTGGTTCCTAGTGCTTATCATCAGTTATGGAATAGTTTGATGCTTCGGGATGAGAGTTATGATGGGCATGACATGGTGATAGGTCCTGCAGTTGATAGCTTGATAATACATGACTTAGAGCAAGAGTTTTGGAGTGATGCTTCAGTAGGTGTTGTTATTGATTCTACTCCTTTGGCTATGACATCTCTTGACTTAGCTAGTGATCAGTCACAGTGGGTTATATCACTTGTTCATGGTGAGCTGTTGATTGAGGTTGTTTTTTTTAATCAACATTATATTGCAGGTTATGTACATCAGTTAGCAATTGATCCTTGTGTTGAGGAGTTGATGGCAGGAAAATTTGGTTTGGGTTCCATTTCTTGTTGTTTATCTTGTGATGGCTTTTCACCATCAGGGGTGCATGGGAGTTATGGCTATGAGATAGTGGCTGATGATCTACAGAGTTGTGTTGACTGCAGGAGTTGTACAGTGTGTGGATTCTCCATACTTGGTATAGTTTCATTTGAGAGCATTCACCATTGTTGCAGAGTTGGATTGTACATTCCTTATAGGCCAGTGGAATGCATTGATGGTATTTACTGTGTTGGTAGTCCACTTTACTTGGGTTTTGATGTTCTAAGAGTTTGTGTCTCATGGGTTTCTGACTGTGGAAGTTGTGATTTTGGAGTTTGGTTGAGCTATAATTGTCAGTTTGATTATGGATTCCTCTTGGTCATATTGCAGAGGATATTGCAAGAGCCTGTGTTAATTGGTAGTAGTATAGTTCATGACTACATTTGGGATCCAAGTGGATTGATTGGTTTATTGTTCAGCCATTACTTGAGGACAAGCAATGTTTGGGAGGGGAGGACTTGTCATGTCCCCTTTTCAAATAATTAAAAAATAATAATCTTTGCTAAGGCAGGCAGGCCCAAGAAAGTGAAGTTTCGAAAAAAGGGGGTTAATCTTTGGAAACCATTGGACTAATAAATGTAAATTATTATTAAAATATGTTTCATTAACCTCTCTTGGACGTGATTTATAGATATGCCCTCTTTTAAGGGGTTTGGAGGCATTTTGGGTAGATTCCAGAACTTGATTTTTGCTCATTCTTTGTTATTCTTTAGAGGCTGCCAAACCTGTGGAGAAGGAGACCCAAGAACAGGAGTTTGCAGGTTTCCAGGGAGACCCAAGAATGGGAGTTTTTAGGTTTCCACGAAGGCTAAGGATAGGAGTTTGAAGCCATTCCATGTGCATGCTCATACAGAGTTTGCCTTTGTGCTGAACAACGTAAATTTGTGGGTTTTTGGGTGTGTTTTTTGCATGAGTTTGGTGTTTTTAGTTGAGCATTTCATATCAGTTTTGGTTGCTGCTATATTTTAGACTTTAAGATGTTAAAATAGAGCTGAATATATGTATTGGGATGTGATTTAACTTCTGAGATATTTTATTAGTGTTTTTGTGGTGTTTCCGGGCATTTTTGTGTTAATTTCGGGAGCCCGATGAGCATAGTTTTTGTCCTACATTTGTGAGCTGTTGTGTAAAGGATATATAGATCTAGATATGTCATTTTTTAGGTTTTTATGCTGCTGAAATTTCTGTAAAAATATCCATTTTCAGATTTATTAATAATAGGTGAAGCTGTGAAGCTTTTTGCACCATTTCTGGCATACCCGATTTGGGGTTTCTTGAGAAATTTGGAGGATCTTTGTGATATTAATTGTTTGATCTTAAAGATCTGATTAAAGGTTGGAAATATCATACAAAATAAGAAAAGGGACATTACACATGGTACTTATCTAGAAATTTGTGAACCAGATAGAAGATTGGAATGATGAGCTAGTGGCATTGAACACTATGTAAAACATTTTTGGCAAATGCTAATGGATTTATCATGAAGTTTCTAGATAGAAATAAGATATGGGACAGATACATTGTATCCTACCAAATCCATTGAAACCCTAAAGTTAGAGAGGAAGATTTGAGCGAGAAATCAAGATCAAAACTTCTATATAAGGAGTTGCAGGTTAGAGATCAAGTGCACATGCATGAGAGGGAGTCGGTCATAAGTGTAATCATGCAAAGAAGCCTAGAGGAGTAAGAATAGAGCATCAAGACTCTGAATTGATCAAGTGACCAGAGAGAGCATTGGCATAACGAGTGGAAGAACTCAAGGAGACAGATCTTGAAGGGTGAACAAGCTATCAGCACTGTAAGGGAGGAAAGCCAAGCAAAGAAAAGGACTAGAGAGTGATCTAAAATCTACAAGGTTGAAGTTGCAATTTGTATCAGGTCAAAACCCTTCTAATACTTTCTTACCATTGTATTGATATTGAAACCCTACATTGCTAGGTTAGCTTAAAAACTAGGTGAATAAGCCTCAGGAAAAGGATAAAGAGATCCCCAGGAGAAGGACAAAGAGATCCTCAAGAGAAGGATAAACAGATCCTTAGGAGGTGGATAGGAGATCCTTAGAGAGGGATGAAAGATTCTTTTGAGAAGGTGACTGAAAATCCCATGGACTTGGGTGAGCCTAACAGCTCTATGTAAATCCTTTAACAGGGTGACATTCTAAGTTGAATGTTCTTAAATCCTTTAATAGGGTCACATTTAACAATGTGTTGTAACCTTTAATAGGGCAAACCATCAGAAGTGGTTGAAATCAATTGCGTAGTTATTTTGTGGGTATCATCCCCATTCTAGTTTTACCTTCTTGTTCTTGGAGGGTTTTTGGGTTATCAAATCCTTAGTGTTATGGTGTGATGCATGTTTACTTTTCATGATTGTTTAATGTTCAATTGCGTGCATGATAATTTTAGTTATGTGCAATCAAGGATTTGTAGAAATAAAAAAAAATTGTATTGGACATCATTGGACCTTGGATAACTGATTCACCCTCCCTCTTAGTTATTCTAAAGAATTCTAACAATTGGCATCAGAGCAATCTGCTGATTTGTTTCAAGGTACTAGCAGCAGGGAGATCAAGATGTCCAAGAATGAAATTCCCAAGCTAAACAAAGACAACTTTGTTAAATGGAAAAGTCTGATGAAGCTACACCTCAGATCAATTGGTGACTATGCACAGACCTCAATCATAGCTGATCATGTAGACTCTGCATGACCCCTCACTGCAGATGACATGAGCAAGAAGAAGGAGCACAATCAAGTAATGTTAGATATTGCTTCAGCATTAAGCTATGTTGAGTATGATGACATCAAAGGATGTGATACTTCACATCAGATGTGGAATACATTATCAATAATCTATGGAGGAGATGATAATGTCAAGAGAGCCAAAAGAGAAAGCCTAAAAGGAAAATTTGATGATATGAAAATGGAAGAAGGAGAGAATGGTGCTCAATATGGTGCAAGAATGAAGGAAGTAGTCAGTGCCATAAGAAGCCTAGGAGGACAGTTAGTAGAAGAAATTGTATGCAGCAAATACTTGAGAACTTTTCTTCCCATCTATGTTATAAGAGTATCAGCCATCCAAGAGCTAAGGTGTGTACCAGGAAACACAATGACATTTGAAGGAATAATTGGAAGATTCACTACCTTTGAGCTATCCAACTTTGACAACTACAAGCCAAAAAAATTTGAATCTGCATTCAAAGCTAAGATGACAATGAAAGATAACAAGGAGGTTCAAACAAAGAAAAAGAATGGAAAAGGAAAGTATGTATCCAGTGATAGTAGCACTGATGAAGATGATGTAGACCAATTGGAGGCATTACTAGCAAGAATATTTCACAAAGGAAAGGGTAAATTCAAAGGTAAGCTACCAATCATTTGGTTCAATTGTAATTAAGTTGGTCACATTACAACTAGATGCACACAAAAGAAAAATTACAAGGATGGTGGCAACTTCAAGAACAAGAGAGATGAAAACAAGGACTACAAAGGTAAAGGAAAAAGATGCTACATTGTTGAAGAAGACTCTGACAAGAATGATGATGAAGTAGTCTATATGGCTATGGAAGATGAATCAGATGAAGAGGAAGAAACTATTCTGGTAACTTGCATGAACAAAAAAGATAGATGGATCATAGACAGAGGATGCTCTCATCACATGACTAGAGACAAAAGTAAGTTCATTACCTTTGTTCAATATGAAGGAAATAGTGTTAGATTTGGCAACAATGCACCATGTCAGATCAAAGGGAAAGGTAGTATCAAGCTTACTGAAAAGATATCATGTGATAATGCATACTATGTTGAAGGACTGAATTATTACTTGTTAAGTGTCTCACAGTTGGGCAACATAGGGTGTAAGGTTGAATTTGAAAAAGGAGTTGCTAAGATTTATGATTCTCAAGGAAGTCTATTAGAAAAAGGTGATCAGACTAAGAGTAATTTGTTTTACCTAGACATGGAAGATGCTTCTTGTCTTATTGTTCAAATTGATGATGTATGGTTATGGCACAAGAGACAATGTCATGTAAATTTTGACAATCTGATAAGCATCAGCAAAATGAAGAAAGTTAGAGGTCTACCAAAGTTGAAGAAGCTTGATAACATCATGTGAAAATAATGTCAACTAGGAAAGATGACCAAGTCAACTTTCAAAAGCAAGACTTATACTTCAAATGAAGTATTAGAGCTAGTTCATACTAACTTGTGTGGTCCTATTGAAGTACAAAGCTACAAAGGTGATAGATACATAATGCTATTTGTAGATGACTATTCGAGAATGATGACAGTCATGTTCCTGAAAAAAAAATTAGATGCATTCCAAATGTTCAAATGGTACTTGGCTAGAGTTGAGAAAGAAACTAGAAAGAGCCTAAAATGTCTTAGATCTGATAGAGGAGGTGAATTCACATCAAGAGAATTTGAAGATTTCTAGAATGAAAGAGGAATTAAAAGGCAGACATCAACACCCAAAACTCCACCTAAGAATGGTATAGGAGAGAGAAGGAATAGATCAGTTATTGACTATGCCAGGACCTTAATGATGGAGAAAAATGTTGCACTCAAGTACTGGAGAGAAGCTATAAGTACTGCAGTCTACACACTCAATAGAGTTCAAGTCAATAAAGGTACAAATGCAACACCTTTTGAATTATGGTATGGGCATTCTCCTAATGTAAAATATTTCAAAATATTTGGATGCAAATGCTATATATATAAAGAGTCTAGGAATGTAAAGTTTGATGCAAAGAGTGAGGAAGGCACATTTCTTGGTTATTCTACTAGAAACAAAGCTTATAAGTGCTTGAATGGTAACACTAACAAAGTAGTAGAAAGCACAAATGTGAAATTTGATGAGCTTGCAGAAGTTCAAAGTGTTGAGAACACCAAGAAAGAAAAAGAATACAAGACCTTTCTATACTTTTATGAAGGAATACCTAATAATGGTGATGTTCTAACTCAGAATGACAATCAGCAATAAAATCCAATATCTGTCGAGTCACAGATAGTGAATGCTGAACAACAGACACATTCAGAAGTCAAGCTATAGAATACATAAAATGTTAATTCAGATTTTGAGAATAGCCAACAAGAAGAAAATGAACAAATACCTAATGAAAATATGCATGAGGATATAGATTTTGAAAGAGACAACATGCAAACAAGGAAAAAACCTATATTGGAAAAGTATGTGAAAAGACATCATCCTGCAAATCAAATTATTGGAAACAAAGAGGCAGGACCAATGACAAGGAATAGACTCAGAAATTAAACATGTTTTCTCAGCAAAATGGAACCAAAAATAGTAAGTGAAGCCATAACAGGTGATGACTGGTATAATGCTATGAAAGAAGAAATGAAAAAAATTGAGAAGAACAAGACATGGACCTTAGTCTCAAGACTAGTTGATAAGAATGTGATTGGAACCAAGTGGGTGTTCAGAAACAAGTTAGATGAGAATGGTGAAATCACAAGGAATAAGGAAAGATTAGTCTACAAAGGATATGCACAAGAAGAAGGACTAGATTATGGAGAAAATTTTTCTCTAGTTGCTAGAATGGAAGGAGTAAGGACCTTACTAGCATATGCAGCATTCAAAGGATTTAAAGTCTATCAGATGGATGTAAAGTCCACATTTCTGAATGGTATACTTGAAGAGGAAGTCTAGATAGAGCAACCTGAAGGTTTTGTTGATGAAAAGAAAAAAATTAAGGTATGTAAACTGCATAAGGCTCTATATGGATTGAAGCAAGCCCTTAGAGCTTGGTATGAAAGACTTTACAAGTATTTGGTACAAATAGGATTTGAAAGAACTGATGATAACAACAACATGTACATCAAATCAGAAGAAGGTAAGGATATTCTTGTATATGAAATATTTGTGGATGATATAGTTTTTGGAGGGAAGGAAGTATTGTGCAAAAGGTTTGCTGACAAAATGAAACATGAGTTTGAGATTTCTATGTTTGGAGAAATCAAGTTCTTTGTAGGATTGCAAGTACATCAACTGAAACATGGCATATTTGTGACACAATCAAAATACATCAAAGATGTACTCAAGAAGTTTGGATTAGAAGACTCCAAACCTATCAGCACACCAATGCCAACAAGACTTAAGTTATCTAAAAATAATAAATCAGCTGAAGTCAATCAAACAATGTAAAAATCCATTGGAAAACTACAATATGTTGTACATAGCAGACCAAACATAAAACTAGTAGTTGGAATAGTGGCTAGATTCTCTACCAATCCTAGAGAAAATCATCTCATGGCAGTAAAAAGGATAGTGAGGTATCTTAAAGGAACTGATGATTTTGGCCTATATTACAAAAAGAATGAGAAGTTCGAGCTCAATGCATACACAAATGCAGATTGGGGAGGCAATATTGATGATAGGAAAAGCAAAGTGGAGGAGCATTATTCTTAGGCAAAAGGCTAGTTACTTGGACTAGCAAGAAACAAACATGCACATCTCAGTCCACTGTAGAAGTAGAATATGTGATAGCAGCAGTCAATTGCACAAACATTGTGTGGTTGAAACATGTATTGAAAGGAATGAAAGAAGAGGTAACTACACCTATGATACTGTATTATGATAATACAAGTGCTATAAACATATCCAAGAATCTAGTAATGCATGCAAAAACCAAGCATATTGCATTCAAGTATCACTATGTCAGAGAATTGGTGGAAGACAAACAAGTGAAGATGGAGTACATTCATACAAAGGAAAAAATTGCAGACATCTTCACCAAACCATTGCCCAAGGATACTTATGAGTATCTTAGAGGTAATTTGGGGGTAATACCCCTAACTCAAGTAGTCTAAAGAAACATAGAAACTGCCCTGCATCAATAGGAGTAGATCGTTGAAATATCAGAAGTGTGATGCAGAGGATGACAACAGGAGCAGAAACTCTAGATCAATCACAAGCATGGTGATAGAGGGAGAAACATATGAAGATGTAAAGCCTCTATTTAGCATGTTAAAGATGTTACATCTTTGGAATTTATGTCAAAGAGGGAGATATAGGAGAAACTGATCAAAAAAAAGTAAGAGGGAGATATATATGGAGATCTATATGAAGGATCAGGAATACAGAGTAAGGATGCAACAGCCCAAAAGGAGAAGCAAAACAAAGGATTCAAATTTTGGTGGTAACTAAGTTGATTAGCTTAATCATTTGATCAGTTTGGTTTTCCATCAATGTCAAAGAGGGAGAGTGTTGGAAATGATTGAAAAGATCGTGAATGAAGAGAAATGGAATTGGTAAAGAACATTTCAATCATTTTTTTTTCTTTGATGTCAAACTTGCTACTTGCAGGAATGACAATTGCTTAAGTGATCCAAATACTATCAATTGGTTGATTGACAAGGAGGTGGTAATCAATAAGATGTAACTAGAGTACCTAGAGAAAGGTTGAAGTTATGATGTTGTAATGAAGTATAAGGATTAGCTAAGCCATTGATGAAATAGTACATTGATGACATACTCTAAGACACAGAGGATGGACACATGATGTAATGATTAACTAAGTTCTAGTTAGTGTCGAACAAATTCTTAGTTAAAGCTGAGCAAGTTCAACTTAGTGTGTGTTGAGTGATCTTCAGGTGTCGAGTGAAGATTAGGTGCTGAGCAAGATACAAGTGCCGAGCACCAATAAATAATATTAAGAAGTTGAGGAACACAGAAGGTGCTGAGCATTAGTAAACCAATGATGCCGAGTTGCTGCATTATTTTGAAAAGTCGAAGATTATGGTAGTTATCTAGAATTTTTTGAACTAGATAGAAGATTAGAATGATGAGCTAGTGGCACTGAACACTATGTAAAATGTTTTTGGTGAATGCTAATGGATTTATCATGAAGTTTCTAGATAGAAACAAGATATGGGATAGATACATTGTATCCTACCTAATCCATTGAAACTCTAAAGTTGGAGAGGGAGATTTGAGTGAGAAATCAAGAACAAAACTTCTATGTAAGGAGTTACAGGTCAAAGATCAAGTACGCATGCATGGGAGCGAGTTAGTCATAAGTGTAATCATACAAAGAAGCCTAGAGGAGTAAGAACAGAGCATCAAGACTCCGAATTGATCAAGTGACCAAAGAGAGCATTGGCATAGAAAGTGGAAGAACTCAAGGAGACAAATCTTGAAGGGTGAACAAGCTGTCAGCACTGTAAGGGAGGAAAGCCAAGCAAAGAAAAGGACTGGAAAGCAACCTAAAATTTGCTCAGTTGAAGTTGCAATTTTTATTAGGTCAAAACCCTTCTAATACTTTCTTACCATTGTATTAGATATTGAAACCCTACATTGTTAGGTTAGCTTGACAGCTAGGTGAATAAGCCTCAGGAAAAGGATAAAGAGATACCCAGGAGAAGGACAAAGAGATCCTCAAGAGAAGGATAAAGAGATCCTTAGGAGGAGGATAGGAGATCCTTAGAGAGGGATGAAAGATTCTTTTGAGAAGGTGACTAAAAATCCCATGGAATTGGGTGAGCCTAACAGCTCTATGTAAATCCTTTAACAGGGTGACATTCTAAGTTGAATGTTCTTAAATCTTTTAACAAGGTCACATTTAACAATTTTTTGTAGCCTTTAACAGGGTAGACCATTAGAAGTGGTTGAAATCAATTGCGCATTTATTTTGTGGGTATCATCCCCACTCCAGTTTTACCTTCTTGTTCATGGAGGGTTTTTGGGTTATCAAATCCTTAGTGTTATGGTGTGATGCATGTTTACTTTTCATGATTGTTTAATGTTCAATTGCATGCATGATAATTTTAGTTATGTGCAATTAAGGATTTGTAGAAATAAAAAAAAGTTGTATTGGACATCATTGGACCTTGGATAACTGATTCACCCCTCCTCTCAGTTATTTTAAAGAATTCTAACAACAATTCTAATTTTCTTTGGTAGATTTTTCAATCTCTTTTTGTGTTGCGCTCCTTAAGCTCTTCAATCTATCCAAGGTAAGGTATCTAGTAACTCAATGTATTATGGCCTTGTTAATTTTTATTGGACCTCGTTCTAACCATACCTTCATATCATGAACACAAATTAGGACAATATTTATCCATTCAACTTTGACCTTTTTAGGAAATCCTAGGGCATGGGTAAGCCCTTTCTTAGAAATGATATTGTATTCATCCTTTAGTACACCATTACTGCATAGCTTCTCATAAGCTATCGTAATATTAAAATCTCTAATTTCTCCTACTATGCACATATAATAGCATCTCACATCCTGTACAATCAAAACTCTAGGTGGGATTGATGACAAGGTGCTAATATCATCTTTAGTTTCCTTGAAATTCACACTTATGGTGAAATTTAGTGGTGGATGCTAGTCATTCCTCACAATTTGAACTTTTCTCAATTTTTACATATCACTTACTGATGCCATTTCAATCTAGGGTTCTTGAAAATAGATTCTTCTTTAATAACCTTAGAAAAAAATTAACCAGGCATTGAAAGTAACACTTACTCATTTATCAAATTTTCCAATGCTTCATTGTGATTTTCTTTCTTTGTTGTTAAACTCACCTTGTTCTCCTTTGAATCACTTGTGAACTCTGGAACTACTTGGTAAATAGAAATGTTTGCCCAAATTTGATAAATAACTTCAATTCTCCATTTTAGGTGTAAAATAAATGTTCTCATACTTGGTAGGTGTATGAGAGCTAGCTCGGTCTTCATGCTTAGTTTTTGTTACCTTACTTTTTCAACACTAATTCATTCAATCAACACATCAATTTAGTCAATCACTTAATCCATATTGTAATGTTTTATCAATATAGACTAGATAATTGATGCTTGATACTCTATGTAGTAAATGATTCTTTTTTACTTTCCTTTCTATGGATATGTTCTTAATGCATCTTTTGTTATGAAGATATGAACTTTTAGCATATCTATGTTAGGAACCGATGTAAGTTATATCATTGAATATATATATCCTACATACCTTCTTCTCTTAGTTAGTTGTGGTATGATCACCTGATCTATTTGATTGGGTGATCTTAAATTTTTTTGATCCACTAATTTTAACTTCTACTATTTATTTCCATGTGTTTTTTACCTCAACCGTTTATTTACCTTTTTCATTTCCATTGTTTGGTGCTAACATTTTGGTTCTACAATTTCTACTAACATGTCCAACTTTGAGACAACTAAAAAAAATAGTTCTTTGTTCAACCATTTCTTATAATTTCCTTTGAAAAGAGTCTTAATGAAATTCTCTAGAATATTTCCATATTATGACAATTCTACCATGTATTGTAATCCCAATGGTGAGAGTTTCCTTTTCTTGGTGTTTGCTTTTATTTTTTAGATGTCTAGTTAGATTTTGTCTTATATCTGCACTCATGAGCTCTATGTCTATATTTTTGAAATTTATAAAAATGTCCTTCAAATCTAGATATAGTGAGTGAATCACTTTTCTTTGATCTTCATTCATGTGCTTGATGTCCTACCTTCTTGCAATTAAAGAAATTACCAATAGACTTAGGTGTATAAGTTTGCATACCATTCTTGCTTCTGCAATTGTTGGTTGTATGTCCAAGTTTACCATAGTAATGACATATAGGTTTTCCTTTAGATTTTTCATTTCTTTGTTCTCCACTCTTTGATGGTTTGATGCAAGAGCATCCTAGGCTCCTTGGTGATCCTGCATGTTAGAGTGTTTGGCTTTGGAGTTGGTGGACTTGGTCACCAAAGTGGTAGTGCTTCATCATTATTAGGTGTCGAGTTGGCCAAGGTGCTCATCCATTGAAGGGAATCGGTTGCTAAAGATGCTTTACATATACTATTTCTTGGCATAAATTGTTTCTTGACAATGCTTACGGGAGCTCGACAATGCTTGTGGTTTTACTAATGTTTGACAGTGTTGTTTGCAGGATGGCGATCTCATAGATTTTTTCATAAAACATGGTGCATTTAATTTATTTTGTGTGTGATCATGATGTGGAGAATTTTTTGGAGTTTTAATGCACCTATTTTGGTCTTGGTTAATTGTTCTTGATGTATTTAATAAGTGTTGTAAGCCTTTAAAATCATTTTGTATTTAATATTTGTTGGAGACCAACTTGTAGCTCAATGTGGCTCAACATGTATTTAATGTAAGGGTTAACTTAATTTGTAGCTTACTAGGCCAACTTATGGATTAGTTGAGTATAAGTCAAGGGTTTTTTGGAGTCTTTAGTCATTACATTCATCCATCTTGGAGAAGAGGATGTGGGAGAGGAGAGAACTATGAGAAGGGCTAGTAGTTGAGGCTTGGGAAATAAGGAGATTTCTTAGTGGTCTTATGAGCACAATTTTAGATCTTCCTTGGAGGTTTCTACCAGAGTTTGGATCTAGACTATCTAGGGTTTGGATTTTATCTTGAGGGATATTGTAGAACTATTACTTTTTTTGTATTTGGCCATAAGTAGGAAGGCCTTATAGTTTGGCACATTGCATGTGATTATTTATTTTTTGAATAAAGAGTTGTGATTTGGTATAAAATCTTACATTTTTTTTGTTTTTCCACTATATTGTTATTTACTAGGGGCTAGGACATCTCTTTTGGGGATTCTTCTACCTTGTATTGTGTGAGGTGGGTTGTAGTTTGGTGTCAAATTTTGCATCATTATTGTTTTCCCACTATGTGGTTATTTGCTAGGGGTAGGACATCTCCTTTGGGGATTCTTCTACCTTGAACTAAATTAGGTGGTATTAGAGAAAAGTTTGTTACTAATTGTGTAGATATATCACTGAAGTTGAGGCAGTTTGCACCAGGAATTGGGTGAAGGTTGGAAGAGAAGGTTGATCTTGTGGAGTTGATTGATCTTCTAGATTTATGGATTTATTGCATTAGGTTTATGAAAATATTGAAGATGCCTCCAAGAAAATTGGACCCAAGGGTGATTAATGATATTAGTAATTCTATGGAACAATAGATCTCAAATAAGGTTAAAACATATTTTAGATTTGAAATGGAGGAGGTTAAAGATAGTTTCAAATCTGAGATAGCATGGATGAAGAGTGACATGATTTTTGAAATCATAAGTGTTATAGGTGGTGTATCTTGGCATGTGGGTATTGAAGATGGTAATGAGGAAGTTGGTAAAGACTTTGAATTTTTTGGATCAAGTGGTGAGAATGGAACTGATCATGTGGAGAGACCTATGAGAAATAGGGCTGGTTAGTTTGCTAGGCCTAGATCTTAGTTGAAGTTGAAGAATAAGATTGAGGTTCCTAATTTATCTTGAATCCTAAAGACCTAATTTATTGGATTGGTAAATTGGAAGACTACTTTGAGCTTGTAAATATTTGAGATCAACTCAAAGCAAGGTAGGCACAAACTAAGTTGAAGGGACATGCTGCTCTTTGGTAGAAGGAACTGTAAAGAGACAAAGAGGAGGAAGGTGAAATGAAAATCACTAGATGGAGGTTTATGGTGACTAAGTTGAAGGCTAACTTCATTCATAATAATTATGAAATTGAGCTATTTAAGAGGTTACAAAACTTGAAACATAAAGATATAACTATGAAAGATTATACTGAGAGTTCTACAAGTTGACTATCCAGTCTAGGCATAGAGAATTGTCAAAGGAGAAGGTAGCTTGGTACATTAATGGTTTAAAATTCAATATCAACAATGAGGTTGGTATGTTGAAGATTGATTTAGTTGAGGATTCTTATCACCATGCTATAAAGGTAGAAGATAAGTTAAAGAGGAAAAGTCAAGGTAATTTCAAAGGGAAGGAGAAGCTAGACTACTCAGAAAAGGCTAAACCAAATGCATAAGATGATCCAAAACTTGTTAATCAGAAGAGAAGGATATGTAGAGGTGAGTTTAAGGGTACTTGCTATATATTTGGTGAAGTAGGACACAAATATTATGAATATTCATTGAAGGTTATTGATAAAAGAAATGCTATTGTCAGTGAGGTTGAAAACCCTACCAACGAACCCGAGCAAGGAAATAATCTACTAGATCATTGAGGATTGATCGGTCAAAGGACACTAGAATCCTATCAAAGGAGTAATTTGTTCAGGACTCATTGTAAGTTTGGTGCTAAAGTCTACAAGGTGATTGTGGATGGTGGTAGTATAGATAACCTTGTTGTTAACGAGATCGTTAAAAAACTTGGTTTGAAAAGAGTGAGACATCCTTATCCTTATAGAATTGTTTGGTTGCAAGGTGAAAATGCTTTAGTACCTTATTTATTTATAGATTGGGAAGCATAAGAATCAAGTGTTATGTGATATTGTGGACATGGATAGTTGTCATTTGTTGTTTGGTAGACCTTGGCAATATGATTGTAGGCCTTTGAATGATTGTGTCAAGAATGTGTTTTCAATTGTGAAAGGTTGAAGGAAGCATTCCCTAATTCCTTTCATAATGAAGAACTTGGTAGGAGGAACTTGATTATTGTAATCCAACTTAAGTTGAAGGATTCTAAAAGGGTTAGATATCAATGTGCACAACAAATCTATGGAACACAAAGGGTGGATGTGAAGAAGTAGAAGTGGAACAAGGAAAAGAGTGTGGAAGTTGAGGAATTGGAGGATATGTATGTGAAGAACTAGTTTTGGATGTATATGCTTATTCCAAAAAGATTTTCTTCTAGCTACTAAGAAAATCTTTTCAAACCTAGGGTGTTTGATATAGGAGCATCCTAGGCTTCTTGGTGATCCTACATGTTGGAGTGTTTGGCTTTGGAGTTGGTGGACTCAATCACCAAAAGAGTGGTGCTTAGTTGTTAATTGGTGTAGATTTGGATGAGGTGCTCTGTCATTGAAGGGAATTGGATGCTAAACTAGGTACTTGGCATATACTATTTCTCAATATATACTATTCCTTGGTAATGCTTATGGAAGCTCGATAATGCTTGTGGTGTTGCTAATGCTCAGCAATGCAGTTTGCAAGATGGAGTTCTTGTGGATTTGTTCAATGAAATTAGTGCATTTAATGCATTTTGGGCGTGATTGTGATGTGGAGTAGTTGTTGGAGTTTGTGTGGTCCTATTTTGGTCTTGGTTAATTGTTCTTGATGTATTTAATAAGTATTCTAAGCCATTTAATGCATTTGGTATTTAATATCTATTGGAGGCCAACTTGTGGCTCAACATGTATTTAATGTAAGGTTTAATTTAATTTGTAGATTACTAGGCTGACTTGTGGCTTAGTTGGGTATAAGTAGGAGTTTGTGGAGTCTTTAGTCATTACTTTCATCCCTCTAGGAGTAGAGGATGTGGTAGAGGAGTGGACTTTGAGAAGGGCTAGTGGCTAAGGCTTGGAAAACAAAGAGATTGATTGGTGGGCTTATGAGCACAAGTTTAGATCTTCCTTGGATATTTCCACTAAACTATAGATACAAAATAGCTAGGATTTAGATTGGAGTTTGTGGGATCTTTCCAAACTATTTCTTTATTTGTATCTAGCCATAACCAAGAAGGCCTTACAATATGACACATTGCATGTAATCAACTATTTTATGAATAAAGAGTTGTGATTTGGTATTAGATCTTGCATTCTTGTTGTGTTTCTATTGTGTGGTTATTTTTTGGGGGACATGACATCTCCTTTGGGGATTCTCCTACCTTGCACTACATGAGGTGGGTTGTGATTTGGTATCAGATCTTGCATTGTTGTTGTGTTTTTGTTGTGTGGTTATTTGCTAGTTGCAAGGACATGTCCTTTGGAGATTCTCCTAGCTTGCACTGCCTCATGATTCTCCTTCTTTAGTAGATGAAAATTTCTTGTTGTATCTAATTGTAGAAGTATCTCTTGTTGATCTAGGTGGTCTCATTAGTTCTTCAAAGTATTTGATAGCCTCACTTGGTTTTTTCAATCTTTCCAAAAGTTCCCTTTTAGCCCTTAAATAATTTCTCAGATGCTCATACTATGACCTTAAACTTGTGATCTCCAAGTCCTTCATGTTTTCTTCTTATGTAACAATTATCAATTAATTCACCATATCCAATTGATTGTTTGTGATCTTTTTTAATTCAAATGATCTTTCTTCAAGTCTAGTTTCCATCTATCTTTTATCTTCACAAGCCATGATTTTTTCTTCATCTTCTTTTTTCTTTTACTCTATTACTTCACATAGTCTTATTGATTGGGTTTCATGTTATCTTTTGAGTTATTTTACCTCTTTACTATAAATGTTATTCTTTAGTACTTCTACTATTGTTGCATTGCAATCACAAGTCTTCCCACTATCAAATAGTCCTTATGTGTCGACTTCTTGGTATTGTGTGCCATTTTGCTGAATTGCCAATTCTTTACTTTTTGTCAATGATTTTTTTAACTCTTTTCTCACTCCTTCAAGTTGTTGCAATATGATATGGATTTCAATTATATGGTTCTCAATGAATTTTCCCATTAGGCATTCCTCCATCACCAAAATCTGATCCTCTCAAGCTATTAGACTTATTCCAAGAGAATTGATGTTGTGATAACAATTGCTAGAAGGATTTAGTGGGAAACAAGATACTGAGAGGGGGGGTGGGGATGAATCAATATCTTAAACTTTTACTCACAAAACCAAATTACCAAATTCATACGTAATACATCTCATATCTCAGATATAACTTCAAAATTGTAATGCTGAATTGTAAATGAAAACATCACATCTATGAAAAGCTTTAACACATAACACAAATTATTAGATTACCCAGAAACACTTCAAAATGAAGGTAAAATTGGAGTGGGGATGAAACCCAAAAAAATTTCATTGTTACAACAATAAATTTAACCTATTAGGGTTACAATGTTTGATCATAATATATGATTTACCTTGTGAAGGCTCTTCCCTATTAAAAGATATTAAGACTACTAGATCTTACCCTGTTAAGGGATTTTGCACTTACAATCAAGTAAGGACTCTATTATGAGATTTACATATATATGTTAGGATCACTCAATTAAGATGTTTTCCCTGACTCAATCTATTAAAATTAATTCAATGCCTAACCCTCAATTTTCTCTACAAGATGGTTTCGAATCTCCTTTGTTCAATGTATCAATCTAATCTCTTAACCTTATATCTTTGTTATGTCCTTCACTTCTTGGATTTCTTTGTTTGATCTCCTTTTAGATAGCCTTTCTTGCTTTTTTTTATCCGTATTTTCTCCTTCACATACACATTCACCCTTTCATTCACACACACACACACACACACACACACACATAGACATTCAATCATCCATCCATACCATATTGATACTAAGGTTAGAACCATCTTTAAATAGACAAATTTAAAAATTTTTGGATCATAGTTTTTTATTAGATAAATAGGTTTTACAGGGACCCTGAAACCCAAGAGTTAAAACATAAACAAGGTTGATAATAAGCATTAAAAGCCCAACCAAAAAATAACAAGTCTAAAGGCTAATAATAAGCACTAGGTCTAGTAGAACAAAAAAGGCCATAGGAAAGGCCACATTGTTTTTTGAAAAATGAAACAGGCAAAAGCCAGGACAAAAAGTCAAACAAAAAAGGAACAGCTAGAAACAAAAGGATAGAAAAGAGCTAATCCTCATTCTTTCTTTCTAGCTCCCGCATGAGCTAGGTAGCCTCATAGGCCATCTAGTTCTCCTCAACCCCCTATTGATGATTCATGTGTACTTCCTAGTTTAGACAAGTTTAAGTGATACCCATGGTAGTTTCATCATCAGATCTAGCTTTTCCCCTATCTTTTCCTTCCTCATCCCCCAACATTCCTCTATCTTTAAGAAAACCAATTAAAGATAGGATATTATCATTTATCGAGTTGAGTAGATAGATCATTTGGCTCGACAGATTGTGGTTGTGATTTTCTAGGTTGAGAATCCTCCTTTCCACTAGGCTAGTTCTATTGTCCTAGTCTATCCCTTTCTCAAGACCCGTAAAATTCCTAGCTCCTTCCATTTGACCCACCTTCTTCTTAACATTCTCTAGCTCATGAAAAAGCCACTTGATTGACCTAAAATTGTCAATCATGCTATTGTGCACATTATTCAAAAGGTTCATCCTAGTTTCCCTAGCATTATTAGAGATTGCCACAATTGTAGGGTTAATTAGCTCTTCAAGCTGTGGCTCCTCCTGGTTCTCCACCAAAATCTAGGGATTCATCACTTCTCTGAAAATACCCATTTTTGTTGTCCACACATTAAAATTCCTCTAGGCTTTCCTCCTATCTTTGGCCAGCACTTCCTCCCCATTATCTCCAATACTATCCTTTTTCTACTCATCTGGATGGACTTGAGGATGGACAGGGGAGAGAGGTAGTGAAGACATATCTAGTTCTTGTTGCATCCTCTCATCCTCCAATCCCACTCGCTTGTGTTTCTTCCCACCCTAGTCTTCCTTTTCTTCCTCCTACTTCTCCTTATCCTCATCTTTAGTCTCCATGTCCTCCTCTTCATCACTATAGTCCTTCTCCTCATTCCCAATCATCTTTTGACCAAGACCCCTAGGGCTTTTTCTACTAGGGGTAATGGGAGAGGGTGACTTCTTATAATGAGGCATAAATTTTTTACTAGAGAAATTTAAACCCCCTTCCTCAGAGCTAATGCTCTAAATATCATCTAGGTTAGAGGAGTTTCTTAAGCTACCATTTTTCTCTTTCTCAACCTGTGAGGGGATGTTACTTATTGTCTAAGCCTTAAAGTGCTCATAGATAAGCAATAACAGCTCCTCATGCAAAGCGGGGTTAACAGTGGGCTTCTTTTTGAAGCTAGACACTTCCTTGCTCATGGAACTCAACAAATAGAAAGGAAATGAAACTTTACTATCATGCCAAAAATGATTCAAAAGAACAAAATGGTGGGTGAAAACATGATCAAACCTAGGGTCAAGAGTAGTGTACTCAATGACAGTGCACAAAAAATACCTCCATAGATCATAGAACATATCACTCTTTTTCAAGGCATTCAACTCCTTAGTGTTCTCAATTAAGTCCTTCACTACATTGGCCAAAAGCTTTTTTTCCCTAAAGAACTTAAAACCCTCCATCAGAATCTTAGTTACAGTCAAAATCACCTCCTCTGTTATTAGAAATGAAACCTCATTCACCTTGACTCTACCATCCTTCCATGAGCTAACCATGTTGCTGGTCACATCTTGATCAAAACCATGCAGCTTCATGATATATCTTGCAATCCTTCCCTATTCTAGCTTCTCCCACACTTTGTCCCTACTTCTCCATTTTTTCATCTTTCTCATCAGTTCTTTTCTGCACCTTTCACCCACCATTTTAGCACTTTGCACTCCCACAATTCTCATAAGCACAACACACTGTAACTTCACCACCTAATGTGGACCTTTGTGTTTAAGAAAAAACCTAAAGAAATTAACCTTACAGTAGCACAGGTTGCATATGAAAAAAATGACCCATAAAGCAAGTCAAATAAACTATAATAAATTCTACCTCTTGCACTTTCCAATACAATCTTTATGATTCATATCCTTTCCCCAATAACCATTCCTAGTCATAATTGCAAATTGATCTCCTCTATACTCCCTTGGATATTATCTAGCTCTATTAGGCTCTTAACATCCACTAGAAAACTCTTTCCTGGTTGTTAGGTCATCTTTTGGTCAGATTCGAAACCTTTATTTGTGAACCAATCTACCACTGGGTTTGCTTCCCTGAAAATGTGAGTGACATGGACTCTATTAAATTTAGCAAGAGTCTCACATGTTTCTTCAATTAGATTTGCAATTGACCATGAATAATGAGAATTTCCATTAATACATTTAATAATGTTATTTGAATCCCCTTTAAGCCAGAGATTAGTAACTCCAACTTCAAAACTTAATTTCACCACATGGCAAGCAGCACTTACTTTCGTAAAGTGATTAGTTTGGAAGCCCAACAGGAGAGAGAAGGCCACTACTCCCTCACCAAATCCATTCCTTATTATGCCTCCACTTCCTGAGGAGCCAAGATTTCCCTTGGAGGCCCCAATAAAAGTTGTCTTTATGCCATCCTTCTGGGGGGAGAAGTCACTCGGCTTCCTATCTTTTTAACATTCTATCTTTTTCCTTCTCAATTTTTCTACCACCTGCTTTGATATCTCCCCCCTTCTTTACTAGGTAGTTTTCCTTTTATATTTTTATAAATCTTCTTTCCAAGAACTATGGCTAGCTCCTCTCTATCTCTGAAGATTTTATTGTTCCTCTTCTTCCATATGCTCTGGCAATAGTGAGATAAGATCTAGGTACTTAATTCCTACAAAATAGACAGATTGAACAAAGTTTTCCATTGGCTAAAAATATATGGGAGATTATCTGGCATGCACCAGCTAATTCCTAAGTCTTGGGTAAGGAAATCCCAAACCTTCCTTGAGTAGGAATAGTGAATGACCAAAAGGTTTCCTATTCCCAGCTGGTTCTTACATAAAATACATTTTCTTGGCATAATCTATCCTCTTTTTATAAGGTTATCTTAAGTGAGGATTTTATTCTGTAGGGCCAACCAATAAAATATATTGATTTTTGGTATGAAGCCAGGGAGCCAAGCTCTCAACCATGGAGGCTTCTCTTTTAGGCTCCAAAGAGCCATATAACCTAAAGCAATAGAGTAGTTTCCATTGGAATTGTCCCCCTAGATCATTTCATCCCTCTTGTTGCAGACAACCATATAATTTAACATTAACATGATTAGATTTAGATCTTCAAAGATAATAGATAGATCTTTCCAACTTGGTCATTCCTATAGTTATTGACTTTTAGCCCAAAATGTTGAATACAGTGATTCACCCAAACTTCATAGATAGGATTGTTCATAAGGGTACCTTGAATAAGCTAGCTATCACACCAAAACTGGATATCCTCCCCATCCCCCAATTTCCAAGAAAATTTTGCCTTAGCTAGGTTCCTAGCTTTTAGAAAACCATTCTAGATAGAAGATTCTCTAGGAATATCCTCACTAAAAAGGGTGAATTAAATTGAAGGCCTCTTAATATACTTGTTAACCAAAATGTCTCTCCATTCCCTAGTGCTATTGAAGATATGCCATAATTGCTTTTCCAAAAGAGCCTTATTTAGATGAGTAAGCTTCCTTATACCAAGACCTCCATATTTCTTAGAGAGACAAACTTTGTCCTAGGCAAAAAGAGGATATATATTTTTTCCCTTCTACACAAGTCCATAAGAAATCCCTTTGCATTTTCTCCATCCTCTCAACAAATTTCACTAGAATCACAAAAAGACTCAAAGCATAAACAAGTAAGTTCTGAAGCGTGGATTTAAACAGTTGGCATTTACTAGCTTGGCTAAGAGTGGCATCTTTCCAGCCTACTAACTTTTTGTTAAAACTATCCATAATACCATTCCAGAAGGAGTTGGGAGGAATCATTCCCAAAGGAAGCCCAAGGTAAGTAGAGGGAAACTTTCCCACTCCACAATGCAGAATCCTAGACATTTTTCTCTATCTATCCTCTAGGGTATTAATAAAGTATAAAGATCTCTTATCCTAGTTAATAAGTTGACTCAACCCTCTAGAGTAGATATCCAGGAGTTCCTTCATAGCTTTAGCCTCCTTAACTAAAGCCTCCCCCCATGATAGTCTCATCAACAAAATGCTGATGCAAGAAATGATCACTTTTAGAGGTAGGTTTTATCCCTTTGATTCTACCTTCCTTCTTATTTCTCTCAATAAGCCTTCCTATACATTTAGCTAGGATAATGAAGAGTATAGGCAAGAGAGGATCCCCTTGATGAAGACCTCTAGAGGGTTTGAAAAAATCTGAAGGAGCTCCATTAACCAACACAACAAGAGAGGAAGTAGAAACAAGCTGAGATATCAACTTAAAAACTATTAAATCAAACCTAAAAGCCTTGAGCACCATATCCAGAAAAGACCAGTCAACTTAGTTGTGGGCTTTAGAGAGGTCTAGTTTAAGCAACATCCCTTCTCATTTGCCAGCTTCCATAGAGTGAATCACTTCATGCACCATCATGATTGAGTCTAAAATATGTCTGCTTGGGACAAAACCTATTAATTGCTCTGATATGATCAAAGGGAGGAGCTTGAGCAACCTAGAAGTAAGCACCTTCAAAATAATATTGTAAAAGGAGTTGCATAAACTAATAGGTCTAAAATTGTCCAAAGAGTTAGACCTAGGAACTTTGGGAATGAGAACCAAGAAAGTGGAATTAATCTCCTTAAGAATGCTCCTGGATCCAAAGAATTTTTGAACTACCTTCACCACATCTTCCATCACTACTTGCCAATACATTTGAAAAAAGAAGGTTGGAAACCCATCTAGGCCTAGAGATTTATCAGTAGGCAAAGAAAAGAGAGCTTCACAAACTTCAAAAATAGTAGGAGTAGCATGAAGTATTAAATTATGGTGAGGTTGGATGATCTGAGGAATGCAAGCAACCATGTCTTCCTAGTCCACCTTAGACAACAAAGGGTCCCAAGACAAGAGAGAGTAGAAGAAGGATACTACTTTAGCTGATATATCATTCTCCTTAGTTAGTAGATCTTTCCCTTTCTTAATACCAACAATTTTATTATTAGCTCTATGCTTGAGAGTGGTTAGATGAAAGAACTTTGAAATCTGATCTCCATCTTTAAGCTAGTTAATCCTAGATCTTTATCAGTAGAACTTCTCCTCTTTGTTGATAATATTATATAAGTCTAAAAGAATAGACAACTTAACTTCCCTATTAAGCTCATCATACCCATCCTATTGAATAGAGGCTTGAATAGAAATAAGTTTATCAGACAAGTCATCTTTCTCAAGAAAGATATGGCCAAAATAAGATTTGTTCCAAACTTTAACCATCCTCTTAACATTACCCAATTTCCTAGAAACTCTAAACATAGTAGTGCCTTCCACATCTACTCCCCACCAATTTTTAACTTTATTCAAAAGATCAAGATGAGTGGTCCACATTTTTTCAAATTTAAAAGGGGGGTTCCTTCTAGGTCCTATAGGAACAACCAAGACAGAGATAGGAGAATGGTCAGAACCCACTCTAGGCATAAGAACTAACCTACAAGATGAAGACCACAACCAATTAGGAGAGATTAAATCTATATCCAATCTGACTTGGATACAATCCTACCCAATACATTTGTTTGACCAAGTAAAGACACCTCCCATTAGATCCAAATCCAAAAAAGCCAAACCATTAGTGAAGCTAGAGAGGTCTTGTTTACTTTCCCAGTCCAGAGTCAGACCACCCATCTTCTCCTCGTCCACAAGAGGGGTATTGAAATCTCCTATAATGATACCTTTCTTTAAATTACTACTTTGCACCAGCTCTCCTACTTTAGTTCAGTAATTCTTTCTTTCTCTTTTATTGTTAGAAGCATATAAATTCAGAAAAAAATAGTAATTCTTTCTTTCTCTTTTATTGAATATGATAAAATTTACAGAAAATAATATTACCTTCATTAAAAATTGATTCAACTCTAAAATGTTTGTTATTAAATAGAGTCAGCAAACCACCAAAAGCACCCTTTGAATTTGAAGCTTCCCCACTCATCATGTTACTAAACTTAATTTTCCCCAGAAAATCCTTTTTCATCTTAGTTTCTTGGATCATCATAATATCAGGTCTCTGATCTCTGATCAAATTCCTAATAATTTATTGTTTGTGGGCTCCATTTAGGCCCCTAATATTCCATGAAATAATCTTAATTTTCCATTCCTGGAACACTCCTAAAGAGTTCTTTGGCACCCATTTTCCAAACATCTTCTGGTCTCCTCCTCTCTAGTTTTCTTCCTTGTTCTTCTACCTCTTCTAGCCATTGTTCCCACATCCAGTTTACAACTGCATCTAGTCTCCACTAGAGAGGCCAAAGAGGGTTCTCTAACATATTTCTTCCTAGGCTTAGGGGAAAGAAAAACTTCTCTTTCCAATTCAATGTCCAACAACGTAGATACAATAAGAGCATTCTTCGGAGTACTTGGAAGATCCTCACAATCATCAAGAACCTTCTCCAGAAAGTCATTCTCCACTACTCTTTCATCTCCTAATCTAGAGGAAATAAGATTATCCTTTGGACCTTAATAGATAATTATATCCTTCTTTACTCTATCCTTTTCTTCTTCCTTGGAGGCCAAAACACACCCCCCTTTAGACTCTTTAGGGATCCCTTCCGAATTAGCCTCCAACATAATCTACTATGAAGCATCCTTGCATTCAATTACCATAGGATTAACCTGTTGCAATTTTTTTATCCCTTCAATGACCTGAGATTCCACTATCTCTTGAATGACATCTTGATTTTCATTTGGGTCATTTGCCTCTGGCAGTTCCTTTAGATCGACGGATCCATCAGTATTTAAAGATTTCTTGGCTAGCTCCAAAATCTTAGTTTGGGTAACATCCTTCTTATCTTTGGTCTGAGATATTGTAGCAGAAGATGATAGCTTTTGATTTCCATCCTTCTTAACTCTACAGCTTTCTAACCAGTCATTTTAGAACCATCCTTTTGGCCTAAGATGTTGGTCTTCTTCTACCAAACTTTCTTGTCCCTATTGAGATAAGAAGAAGAAAGAATCTTCTTCTTATCCATCTTTTCATTTGGACATTAAAAAGCCTTATGTCCAGTCTTTAAAAAATGAAAGCATCCAAAAGGTACACTCTCATAGTCCAATTGCTAAATATGAGTACTGAGTTTAGACTTGAAACACACCACTTTTGGCATATCATCCCCTTCCCTAACTCCTATACAGATCCTTGCATAGGTTAGTCTACTCTTAGAAGTAGTGATAGGATCAATAGATAAAAGTTCTCCAAAAGAATTGGCCACACCCAAAAAAACATCCTCATTCTAGAATTCCAAGGGTAGCTCAGGGAGTCTAACCCATACTGGAGCTTTCTGAAAAAATGATTCATTTAAGTCCAATTTTGAAGACCATTTTTGCAACACCAGTGTTTCTCGTCCTATGCTCCAAGGATCTTCACACAAAATATTAGCCATGTCCTCATTAGAGGTGAAGTCAAAGGAGAGAAACCCCTTTTCCATCATGGTAACATTGACCTGACCTTTTAGATGTCATTTCTTCATGGTGAAGGACTGCACCACATCAATTTTTGGTCTTTGGCCAATAAACTTCCCAACCAGTGTGGAGGCCATCGAAGCAATACTATGATCAACTAATTCATCTGGAATAGAAATCATGCACGATCCCTTTTCTAGACTAGAAACAATCTTAACCAGAGGGAAAGATGACTTACCAAAGGGTTTGACATTGAAGAGCGAGGTCCATTTCACTGGAAGATTCCCTGGCCTATCCACCTTGGGTTGCATTTTTGGCTTGTCTTGGACTCCACCAATAGCACATGGGTCCCCATCCCCATTTTCTACCTCACTACACTCTACTTGAAACCCCTCCTTTGTACTTGGTTTTTGATTTCCTCCTCCCTAAGGATTCTCGCTCAAGACCAATTTTGAAATTTGAACAGGTGTTTTGGATCATAGTTAATGGTTCATAGTTCATCTCTTTTTTTATTTCCCTTTTAATTTTATGACTAGTTGATTTGAGTTCCTTGGGATCATTACCTTCTACATAAAGATGTGTAAAATCCATCTTAACTTCTCTACAATCATTAAATATATAGAAATAAAACAAAAATGGTTTACATAGGTTTTTTTGTGATTACAAACTCATATGACAAAAGTGGTTTTCTTAGCATCTAAATGTTCTAGCACTCGATTATTACTAACATTCATGCTAGCACTTAATGTCTACATGCTTGATCTTTTTTGTTTACTTGGAAAAACCATCTCCCAATTTACTCATTGTCAACTGTAATAGCTTAGCTTATATATGCACTCAATCTCAACTGGGGTTCTCAGTAATCTTTAACTTTCTTGTCATGTAATGCAAAATAAACAAGTCTTGACCCTAAACTAAATGAATTTATCACAATGATGACCTTTCATCCTTGATATTAAAGGACTAAGTGTTTGGACACTAATAGGCAACTTAGGCATAGAGATCAACACTATGTCCTAGCTAAATCTTGAAATTGGTCATCTTCTCAACAACTTCAAAATGTTCTCAAACTATCCTTCTAGACAAATCATGTAGCTTCTTCAATACATGACCTAATTAGGGTTTAGATCCTTCTAGAATGATCAAATAATTAGATCAATAATCCTTATTCATTCTCCCTTACCAATAAATATTGCTTTATTTTCATTGGTTAAAATTCTTGCATTGGAATCTCACCTAATCATTTCCTTGATCTTCGTAAACTGTTTCCTAGCTTGGTAGGTTCAAACACATAAAATTTTGTGTATCTAAAAAATTTTATACTCATCCTATAATTCTTAGTAAATACTATTTGATATACTTGGTAAACATGCTATCCCTTCATAATATACATGCTTGGTCAAAACTGTGGTTAGTTATCATACTGCTTGATTACTATACTTCACTCAGTATCTACCCCTATTCAATAACTTTGTATTAGTTTGGTGTCTTCATTCACTGACCTCTCTAAATTGTATTTATTGAACTTAATCTTCAACATATTGTCACACTAATAAAAATACTTAAATAAATTTAGGAGTACCATTATCCCCTGTTCATATAACCAAAAATGCACTTAGTAAAAAATTTGAATTATTCCCCCTAAACCTGTGCTCCTTGGGGCTTCAAAACTTTCCTTGCAATTTTAAAAAACCTTTTTTCAACTCTGTACCATCTCCTTATATCGCCTTAAACTTATATCTCCTAGAACTATTTTACATATAATCCCCCTTATTCATACTATCACATACTATCCACTTTTTTTTTAGAATAATGCCAAAAATACTATTATGTACAAGCTATACTTACATCTTATCAAAAAAAATACTTGTAAGAATTATTTTCGCTGTCTAGAGTACTCCTCTATGCTTCTTTTAGTGCTTCCAATGTACTTTTTTCTAAATAGATCTATGATGAAAGATCTATCATTAGAGTAATAAAATCTTTTCTTATTAATTAAATCATTTGAATTTAATCATTAAGTCACTTATTATCTTTGGTTTACTTAAGCTAAACTTTGGGCATATAACAATTAATTCTTTTATTAATTAATTGTTAGGGTTTTAATCTCCTTTATAATGATGATCTCTCTTTGTAATTCATATTCATTCAATATAATTGCAATTTATTTTTTTCACATTAAGAATGTCTCATTTGTGGATTTGGGAATTCCAATCTCCATAGCTTTTTATTCTCTCTTTCAGTGATATGTGTTTTCATTTAGGTGATTCTTGGGGACTATGGGGTTGATCTTTCATCAACTTTGACATGGTATTAGAACGCCAGATTTTCATTGTTGATCATAGATTGGTTTTGAGAAGTGAATGTCTATACACCTAAGTCATTTACTTAGTTCATGTTGAACAAGTTGTATATGTCCAGCATATGTATAAGTTAGAGCATGTTGAGTCAACAGTGAGTGTCAAGTCACTCGTGTGCTAAATCTCTCAAGCACTAAGCAGAAAATGTATGTCGATTGATTCAAGAGCCAAGAAAGTAGTGCATGTTGAGTTAATCAAATGCTGAGTCATAGTATTGAAATTAGTTATTGTTGAGTATCAGGCACTGTAGATGTCGAGCAACATAGTTTTGTCATAATTTTTTGTATTAGCACAAACTACTATGTAAACCATTTTTGAGTCGACTTACAGATTGAATTACAATATTTTGGTGATAAGGACGAATCTTAAGTTGGAATCCTTATGCATTACATGCACCTAATCAAGTAAAAGGAAGGTTTAAGTGCCAAAATGGATGAATCACAATCGTTGAATCATACCTAACCCTAAGTCACCTAGGTCTTCTTAAGGAAGAAAAACCCTAAACTTTTTATGAGTGTGAAGGGAAATGTATGAATGATCAAGGAGAGCTTTTCATGTGCAAACTAGGACATTCATGGTGACCAAGGTATTATGATCTAAAATTGCATTACAAAATTAGTTGAAGGAGAACACAGGAAGGAAGTGACTAGCAAAGAGACATTTGATCAAGAAGGATCAAGTACATAGCAGGATAGACATGATCTATCATCAAGCAACAAAGTGCTAACTGCAGGATCAATGCTCAGATATTCTAACAAGTGAATCAAATAAATCTCTTAATAGAATAGTCCTAACAAGTTGTATTAAAATCCTCTAACAAGGTGCTTACTTAATTGTGAGTTGAAGTCCTTTAACAAGGCACACTTTTAATAGGGTATTGAAATCCTTTAACAAGGTAAGACTTAATAGTCTTTGTAAGCCTTTAATAGGGAAGACCTTTCACAGGGTAGATCATGGTTCATGATCAAACATTGTAACCTTCATTGTGTTGGCTTGTTTTTTCACCTTTCCTTTTTTCTACATTTAGTAGTGAAAAACACTAAGTATGCCTTAAAATTTTAAAAATAGGTCAAGACCCTGGGTATAATTCATCAAAAACCCTAATGCCATATCTTGTTTTACCCTAGCTTTTGAAAACTTTCAAAAATGCTATTTCAAACTATTTTTAGGGAGGAACACATTTACCCTATGGTTTTTACTTGCACAAGGATGACTTCATAAAATTTGATAAATCTTATATGACCTTGCTTTGGATCATAATTATTTCAAATATTTTATTGAAAAAAGTAGTGGCTATAGCACCTTTTGATCAACCATCAATCTTAGTCAAATCAATGGATGGCACATCCCTGCAATATTAAAATGCAAGGTTTTTAACTAAATCAAGCAAGCACCTTTGCGCCACATAGCCCTTGCTTATGATGGAACTTTGGTGTGCCACAAAATTTATGGTTTGGCAGAGCTGGTTGGAACTTTTGTAGAATCTACAATACCTTTAATGTACGTTCTAAAATTCCTATGATGTCATTGGTTGGTCTTTTAATGAAGGTATTACTTTATGTTCAATCTTTCTACATTGTTGATCTTGTTTAGATCAAAGGCTAGTGCTTGCCCGCAATAAGAAAATGCATGAGCATTAAACAATGCAGGCAAGCACCAACAAGACACATAGCACAATGTGACATCATGGGCCTACATTTTTAGAGGATAATAATGACATACTTTTTGTGGTAGTTGTCAGATGAGTTGGATTAAAAGGAAGTGTCTCATTGGTCATTCTAGCTAACTCGATGTTGTAAGGGTGCAAGATTTTGTGACTATTGATCT
The DNA here is from genome assembly GCA_028749045.1 of Cupressus sempervirens. NCBI lineage: Eukaryota > Viridiplantae > Streptophyta > Pinopsida > Cupressales > Cupressaceae > Cupressus > Cupressus sempervirens. Next base: position 190,202,536 of record CM053788.1, read on the forward strand.
ATTCAAGATCCATGGTTAGTGCATACCCACTTTATGAAGTTTCATGAATGATAAATAATGTGGGGAAATGTAAATCTAACATGTGGCAAGGTGGGACCAACTATGTAGGGTATGTTTTGAGTTGTGCCATGTTGTAAAGTTGTGATAATTCAAGTGTGTTCATTGGTCAAATGTGATGTGAATTCCAAGTTGGGAGTGATGATGTCATGGGCACAGAAACTCTAACAATTAATTTGGTAGTTAGACTTGTTAGAGCATGATGGTTAAAAGGTATTATTTTAGGGGTCAAATTGGGTGATTGGACCATAAAAGTCTAAGATTTTGACCCACCATTGATCTTGGTCAGATCGACGAAGGGCACTTGCCTGTATTAAGAACCTACAAGAAGTTTAAGCAAAGTGGGTAAGCACCATGTGGATACATGTCCATGGTGATGTCAATGCCTCCATCTTAAACTATAAAAGGGCTTAGGTTTTAACATCATTGATCTACAGAGATCAAAACCTAGTGCTTGCTTGCATCAAGAAAATGCTTGTTGGTTAAACAAAGTAGGGAAGTGCCAGCTTGACACATGAAAAGGTGAAATCAAGGACCTACTTTCTTAGCAGATAAAATAGGACCCACTTGCATGCAAGTTTTTTAGAAGGCATTGATTCACATGGAGAGTTCCTATTGGTCAATGCAGCTAACTAGGTATCATCAAAGTACAATAATCTGTGATCGTCAATTCAACTATGATCAAGGGTTAGCGCTTGCCCGTAATTTCAAGATGCAAGAAATTTAAACAATGTAGGGAAGTGTTAATGTGACATGTGGCAAAGTAGGACCAGTTGTAACCAAAGTGGGATGATGTGTGCCAGGTTGGAATATTTATTAAGTTAGTTGTATTAAACTTTCACCTGTTGCCATAAAAATGTTTTATTTCTCTTGGTTGTTGATTTGGAGGAAGATCAACGGTTGGTGCTTGCCTACAATTTCAAAATGCAAGAATTTTAAGAAATGTGGGGAAGCACCTGTTTGACACGTGGCTAGACTTTTAAAGCAATAAATTAGTTCTACTTTTTTGAATTAAGGTCATCCAATCTAATGAAATCAAAGGATAAGATTCAAATCTGAGTGCAATATGGAAATAACAGCTAATGGAAGTTAATACTACTCAGAGCTCATTCATGTGATTTCAATGCCCTGATATAATTCATGATCTCACCAATATTGGAGCACCAAAGCATAAAAAATTATCAAAGCACAAAGAAATTCCAGAGCTAGGGCACAAAAATTCTACTAGGTGATTCAGTGAATTGTGGCAAAAATTCCATAGAAAAGAAGTGCAAATTTAGCAGATAAGAGATCTGTAACTGATAAAATTAAGTATTTGGTGTTGTGAAAGTTTAAAATTTTCAAGATGTCGCTACGAAAGGAATTTTCTTGACAAGCTGATTACCTTAAGCGGGTTGTACACAATGATTTCCTTGAACAACTCCCACTATCTGTAAATGAAATAACTAAGGGTAGAGAGCTTATTCCAAAGAACCCAAGGGTAGTTGTAGTAGAGGGTTTCTATGATAGAGAAAATTGGGTAAGAGACGAGAAGGTTTCTATGGGAGGTCTAGAATTGTTTTAAAAATGGTTTGCTGAGAGAAACCTTGACATTACTTTAAGCAATGTTTGGGAATTTGAAATTAGGAAACTAGTACTACTCGAGGTTTTCTTTGATAGTGATCTACTTATTGATTTGGCCAAAAAGTATGATCATATTACTACATTTGTGAAGAATTATGCTAGAGACAATCTTTTTAAGATTTCTCATGAACTGATTAGTGAAGTTTTCAATCTTAACCCTAACTGTGCTATGCATGAGACCATTGACATGGATGACCTTCAGGAAAGGTATGATGCATAGAAAACATACCTAAGGACAGTGCCTTTGCAACAACATTTTTCTAGTATTGGTACATTTCCTTTGGTTACAACCCATACATCAAAACCATTAATGAGGAAACATTTTAGTCCTAGGTCTTAGGCATTATATTTCACCTTTTGCCAAATTTTTGGGATGAACGAGGAGGAATATATTAAAGGATCTATCGTTTTGATCATGGCTTAGACATTACAATTAGGAATGAGTAGTATTCTTGATTTTGGCACTTTTTTGCACAAGAAATTCATAATGGTTTGGTGGGAATATCACAAGGAAAGGTAAACAGGTCCTTTTGTTAGTATTCATTACTCATGCATATATATCTATTTAAGGGAGTTATTTTTTCCTCTAAGGGCATGCAGTTGGAAGTAACAAGGGATGAAGAAAAGAATCTAGTTCAATTGTGGAGTGTTGACATGACTTCAACGGCTAGGGATGCCTATTTGGTGAGATTTGATAGATATTTTGCATCCAGGCTTAAATTGCTTTTGAGAGGAGATAGCCCTAGAATTCCACAATCACTGCTAGAATTGGTCAGACTCAAGGACCATGTAAAGGGGCTTTTGGTTGGTCATAACTGGGGGGATTTAATCCCATACAATGTTTCTACAGTGATTAGAGTATATGGCTTTCTAGGGAAGCCTCATGTGCTACCTTTCCATGTGCCTTTGAAGATAGGGATAGCAAAGTTGTTATGACAAATTGGGACTATTGATGAAAGAGATTTGCCTAAGAAAGGTACGTTCTTCCCAGTTGTTACTATGGCACATGATTTTATTTTTGTAAAAAGAGGATGGAAACATTTTAGTTTATTTTTGGATAGGTACAACATGGTAGAATCCCATGCAAGATTTATTGATCCAAAAGGATTTTATGATCTTTTAAGAGAAATGAAAAAAGCTACTTGCATGACACAATAGGTGTATTTTCCTGAGGATGTTATAAGGAATATTTACTCTTTATAAGAGCAAGAAGTTAGGAAAGAAAAATGGATAGTGTTTAGCAAAGTGTTGGAATTCATCAGTGCTTTTGACTTTTCCTATGATCCTTTAAAGGATAAAAAATACTAGGGAGCCAAAATGCATGTGGTGATGAACAATTTTTCTACAATAATGCAAACAATGAATGAGAAAAAGGCTACATATGCCAAAACCTATCTAGACAGGGTTGCAGAGGTACAAAGGAGAATAAATAGTAGAAACATAGTAGCTCCTAGTCAATATACTTTGCAAAAGAGGGTAGGATATGTGATGGTGCAACATATACAATAGGCTACCCCTCATGGAAGACCAAGGCCAGAGAGCCCATCTATATGTAGTGCCCCAAAGAAGCAAAAGTTGGAACAAGGATCCTCTTCTCGTGTAGAAGAGTACTCCCCAAGCCAAACCCCAATCCGAATAGATGATGAAGCATCCTTAAGAGAGAAACTGAGACAAATTGGTGGAGAAGAGGATGTCATTGTTACCAATACACCTAGAAAGTGGAGTACCTCAAGAGCTTCCTGTACCCTCCTTGGACCTTACAATTGTTGATTATCAAGGTAAGTAGATAAAACAATAATTGCCCAAGCTTCTGAGAAATTTATTAATGATGAAAATTTTGTTAAATCTAACACTTTTGCACAATTTTTGTGGAGGAAGAATATAGGAAATTTTGAGAAAACAGATGAGAAAATAAAAATAGAGAAACCTAGCAAACTAGACTCTATTATTCATGAAGAGGTAAGAGCCAAGTTTTTGAGTGACTTTTTCCAGTTCACACCTGAGGCCAGGAGGCAATTAGTCAAAGAGTTAGGGGTCCTAATTTTTCCAGAATGGGACATAGCTAATGCTACGATTTTTTATTCAATTAGAAAAGAGAAAGATGTACAATATAAAATAGAAGAAGAAATATTGCCAGCCCATAGGGGAGTTAAATTTAGTGATGATGGCCAAGCCCTACTAATCTGGTCAATTGAGAAGAGAGACAAAACTAGAATGCAGGAAATTTCTAGTGTAGAGCATACTGGTGCACTTAGAGTATTTAGGGTTGGTGAGGTTGGTAGTAAAAAAAAATTTGGAATGGCATCAAAAATAATGAAATTTAACAATGTGGTGTCTAGATAAGAAGAGGATAAGTTTTTGGAACTTAGTGCTATATTTGAAGAGGTTTTAAAGGCATATGAGGAAAGGGGTAAGAAAATACAATCATTGGAAAACCAAGTATCTCAAATGAAAAAACAACTTGGGAAAAGAAAGGTGGGAGAATCTAGTAGGCCCAGAATTGTATACCCTTGGCCACCTATTGAACCATTTAAATCAACTCTCATTAATGAGATACTAGACACCCCAAAGAGGCCTCAATTCTACACTGTAGAGGAATTTGAAGAAGAAAAGAATAAATTGTATGCACTGCATGTAGAGTTGAACAATCAATATAAAGAAAAAATAAGGTAGGGAATAATGCATTTGATAGATAGAATTGAATGGACAACATTTTTTGACCAATTGGCTAGGATTGTAGCAATTAAAGATGAATTAAAGGGAAATAAGGATAGAATAAAATTCATTGTACAAAAGTGGACTAAAATAAATAATGATATTAATCTCATGTACATATCTTTCATCTATTTGTCATGTCATGAAATAGAAAAGATTTTTTATTTGTTAGATCAGTTAGAGAATTTTGATGAAAAATAGGATTCATTTCAGATAAGAGTGACAATTTTTTTCTCCAAATACATAGCTAAGAAGTTTGATTTATTTCCAAGTGCTCTAAAAATTGTTGATAAAATAAAGGAAAAGGAACAGTGGAAAAAGGAATTGCATGAAATATTTTTTCAAAGAATGAATAATGTTATAAATGAAATTGGTCATTTATTATGGGCAATGACCAATGAGGAGTTGGTTAAAGTACAGTTATTTTATAGTGCCATTAGAAAAGACCTTGTTGAAATAGAGGCAATTGGAAATTCTTTAATAACTGTACAAAGGGAGATCTTAAATTTTGATTGGCCTGATGACACTATTTATAATGAATGGAAGGAACCATTTTTGTCTACAAAATAAGTGGTAGAAGGTGACGAGGTAGAAGAAGATGCAAGTGTAACTATTACCTTAGCAGTTGATGATGAAGACAAGGAGAAACACCAAGTCAAAGTAAGCTTGCAGGTAATTGAAGAGGACACATTGCTTTCAAGCTTGATAGCCACTTATTTCAAAGATTTAGAATAATAAGAGAATTCAATCATAGAGTTTTTATTATTCCAAGAGATGTAATAGAAAAAGGGCCTACCAAAAGAATGTTGTGATGTATAAGTCTTTCTCTTACACACAATTTTGTCTTTTTGTGACAACTGTATGTAAATATCCTTTTCTTAGGATAGCTATCAGCTCTCTATGCCTAAAACTTGTTCCATCTCACACTATATAAGTGAGATTCTAGGGCTAGAGAGGGGTCTAAAAGTTGTGTAATTTTTTTTTTGTTCAAAAAAGGTATAGTTGTTCCAATTATATGTAGATGTTTTGAGCTTACTGTCAAATGTGTACTCTCTGATAATATATAAAAATGACAGAATCAACAAGATATTATGAGCTTCTCATTGAATTTCTATTGGTTATTGTATTAGTCATCTAAAAGAATAATACAAAGGGGCACTTTCACCAAATTTGTGTCACCAATTTCTATCTCCATTTTATGAGTTTGATTATTTTGAAGTCATTTGAATAAGGTTTAATTGATTGAATGTAGTATGGATGGGTTGTATATTGGTTCTATTATTTCTTTTAATTCAAATAATTAAGTAAATGCTTTAGTAGATTGGTAGAGTTTATGAGTTTATGAAATGGATAATTAATAAGAATGGTAATGGGTGATTACAATTGATAGATTCATTTGCAAGTTATTTGAATTAGATTTCCTTCCAATAGTCAATCCTTTGCCCAATGGATAAGGCACTGGTCACATAAGTCAGGAGTGAGTAAGGGTAAATTTTGTCATTACGTATCAAATCAATTAAAAAAATTAAAATCATTTTATTTCATTTTGTTCAAAGTTATGAATGCTGGTCACCACTCATCTACATCTAGTTTCTAAGTCTTAGGTAGTTGTTATTTCTAGAAATATTTGTGAATGATAGGAGATTTATGACCATATCTGCTTGTGAGGAATGTATATAAATTTGAAGATATTTAGGAATTGGATGAATTGTGTATGTGTTTGAAGATAGAAGATAAGAATTAGAATGAAACTAAGATAATTTTCATACAATAGTTTGCATCAGAATCATCCCTAGGTATACCCACCTTGGTTTTGTAGAGCCTAAAGAGTAGAAAACCATCTTTGGTTTTCTTGATGTTGGGTCCAAGTGGTTCACACATGTAATTTTTAATATGAAGTAGCTAATCCTTAGGTTATGTGAGCATTACCACTTTGATATTGAGCATTTTGTTGTTCAGTAGTTTTAAACACCAACAAAATGGTGACTCTGGTGGGGAAAAGTGTACAAGATATGCTTAGGTGTTGAATTGCTATACTTTCCTTGGCCATGTTAGTATTTTAATTATCAAATATTTTGGGAATTACCCATGGTTTTAGTGGTCTTTTCTAGTGACAAACCTTGAGAATTTAAAAAGAAAAAGAGAAAAGGTGTACACTGACATGTATGGTCCTTGCAAAGGTGTCTTATCCATCAAAAGAGAATTGTAATGCCAAAAAAAATTCTAATTTGTTGGATTCTATTTGTTAGTTTCCTTCTTGATAATCTCATAATATTTTACTTGGTCAAACATTAAGGAAGTTTTTAGATCATGGGAAGTGTAAAAAATACATGGGCAAATGTGAAGAAAAACCTAGCTATTAAGTTATAGACTAACTTTCCTCCTAAAGGAAACAAAAATTGGGCTGTGAAAGCAGCTCGGATGCAGAAGGGAAATTTTTCCTAAGAACAAATGGCAAGGGAAAATAATACTTACCTTTCTGTTGTTGAAAAGGAACCCTTCTGCAAGGGTCTTAGATCTCACCCTAGTTTATCTAATGATGATTTCTATAATACTCCTAAAATGATATGTCAAGAGAAAGTTGTCCAACCACGTGCACTTCATCTGGAGGATAGGAATAGTAATAATATTTTCTAGCATAGTACAAACCCTTTCATGTTAGATTATTCTCCTGAAAGGGTAAGACCTAAACATTTAGAACTTGAGAGTTTCAATGATGAGAAGACCTCTAATTCTGAGTTTACTATTCCTGACCTTGATGAGAATGAAATATTTAGAATGTAGCTTGTTGAGCAAGAGGATATTGATAGGAAATTTTAGAAGGAAAGGGAAGAAAAGATCATGAAATCTTAAATGAAGAAAAGCAAGAATTACTTAGGTGAATTACTACCTTGAAGAAGAAGAATGAGATAGCAGCTAGTGCTTGGTAGCCCAAAATTGTGGGCCAAGTTGAATAGCTTAAATTACAAGAGAAAAAGTTACTAAAAGACCAAGATACAAACCAAGAGGGTCTTGTGATACAACAGATCAAGAATTATAAGACCCTAGTAGTTAAAATGGGTGTAGGACATGTTGTTGGTGTTAAAGATGAGGGAAAACAAAAAGAAGTTGATATTAGGATCAATGAAACAACAAAGCTCATCTAGATCCATGATTCTTTGTTACCTTTTGATATTGAGTTGGAGAGGAGGAAGGAAAAAGATGCTTTGGCTAAGAAAGTGGAAATTGCAGAGAATGAGGTAGTCATAGCTGAGATGAATAACAAGATTAAGTTTCTAGAGAATGCTAAGAAGAAATATATATTACTCTTGAAGATAATGATAGATCACATATTGCAAATTAGAATGTTGCTAATTTGTTTACTTCTTTATTGTCTTCTTCATCACAGAAAGTGGATCTTAATAAATCTAGTGTAGATGCTAGTACTAGTAATGCTTTTAACAATAATGAAAGAAATGTTGTCAATACCTTTAAGATTGATCTACAAAGGAGAACTATTCAGTTAGAAGGTTATAAGAAGATATACTTTGAGGTATTCTTGGTTTCCCTAACCCTATCCCACAAGAAATGAGGAAAAGGTTGCCTAAGATTGCTTGAAATAATGCTATCACTTGTGAGGATCACTTGAGGAATTTTCTTGACATGATGAGTGATTATGAGGTTGAGGCTAAAGATATTATCATGAAGTTATTTGTTCATTCATTAACTGAAGGTGCTAGAGAATGGTTCAAGAGGCTCCCTGAGTCATCCATTGCAAACTGGAAAGACATTAAATATTGTTTCATGGAACAATATGGTGTTAAAAAAACCCAAGTTATATTTTAAGTGAGTTCAATAATATTAAGAAATTGCATAATGAATCTATTACTAACTTCAACACTAGGTTCTAGAAGAGGGTGTATAAGCTAATGCAAGCCATGCAAGTTGATGATAAGGTATGTATGATCACTTATTTGAATGTTTTTTATGGTAAAATGGCATACTAGCTTAGGGATAAGGAGCCTAGGACCTTAAGAGATTCTTTCAGAATTGCTATCAATATAGAAAATAATTTGAGGATTTTAGGGAGATTAGAAAGCAAAAGAGATGATCCTAGGTTATTTGGGAGCAAGGGAAATAGAAAAGAAGAACACAAATATATAGGAGGAAGAAAGCATGAGTCTAGTGAGATGAGTCAAGTTTTAAATGCTAGAAAAGGTTTAAATCTTTCTCAGGGAAAGAATGATAGAAAACCCACTAAAAATAAGGTCCTTTATCAGTCCAACTTTAGCAGATAGAATAGATTGCAAAATTTCCCTTATAACACTATTTCGAAGGATGGTCAGCCCAATATTCCTCCTCCTAAGAACACTAGTAGAAAGATCTTCCCTGATCACTTATCAAAAAATTCTATAAATGTGGTAGATGACCCTAAGTTCACTGTTGAACCCACATGGTGTTTTATTTGTCAATTACCTCATGCTCCTAACTATTGTGCAGTAGCTTTTTCATTTTCTGGAAATCAAACTGAGGTAGAATAAAATTAGGAACATGAAGAGAATAGTGATATTGTACGATGCAATATGTTTGAGTCACATTATTACCATTATAACAGTGATGATCATGATAGGGATGTAGAGGAGCAAAGATAGTTTCAAAATCATATGCAGCAGTAGGTATTTTATGATGAGGAGAGTGATGTTGAGGATAATATATGTAATATGGAATCTACCAAAGAGGTGGTGATACTAAGGAAGCCTTCTAGAGAAGAGTTTGATCATATCACTACTAGCATGGTAGCTCAAATACAGAGCAGACATATGGCTCAGAGTGTTGATGGTGGTAAGATGGCTAGTATATTTATCAAGAAAGCTGACCCTAAGAAAAAGGAAGTTGTAAAGCCTAAGGATATCCCCACTCTAAAGTTCAAAGCTATAAACAAGAAATGGGAGCCAAGAAAGGTTGATAGTCCCAAGGATTGTGAGTTCCCAAATAATGCTCCCAAGAAGTTAGATGAGAAGATACCAAAAGCAATCATTATAAGTGATCAAAAACACCAAGGTGTTATAAACATTTTAGATAAACATCATGACAGAAGGAATATGGTTATTGATGGCCCATCTAATTCTTCTATAGATATGACTATAGTGTTATCGTAAATCACTATCAAAGTCCCTTTGTTTAAATTATTAAGAATCCTTGAACATAGAAATAAAGCTTTAGCATGGTTGGGAGATACTGATATAAAGGTGAGACATGAGTGTAATGAAAATCACAATCCCAAGAAAAGTAGTAAAGAAAAGGTGAAGGATAAAGAAGTTGAAGTATTTGTGTCTCAAATTCCTCAGATGTTTTTGGATAATTCTATAAATCAATGTTTGGGAAATGTTGAGCCATTTTTCTTGAGTATTTTATCAAATGGTAAAACAATAAAAAATTGCATGATTAATTCTAGTGCTTTCAATACTGTGATGCCTTTTGAAATAATGAAGGAATTAGGCTTGAAGGTAGATACTACTCAGAGAAGATGTTGTGCTATGGATAAAAGAGAAGTGAGAGTCATAGGTACAATTAATTCTTTACCATATAGACTAACAATCTATCCTAACAAATAACTTACTATGAGTGTATTGGTTGTTGATATTCCACCTTAGTATGGCATGTTGTTATCTAGAAAGTGGACTGCTACCATGGGAGGGAGTTTATAGTGTGATTTATCATTTGCTACTTTCAACATTGAAGGGAATTTAATAAAAGTAAATAGGGAGCCTAAAAGTATATATATGATAGAAGAAGACATAGAGGATGATATGACAAATTTTGTGGATATAGATATCAATGCATTCAAAGGTGAGGTTTTGACTTTGAAGAAATTCAAGCATAAGTCTCAGATGGAAGTAGAAGCTGACACAACAACAGAAAAAGGTGATTTATGGACTATGTTTTTTGATGGTGCATGTTGCAAGGATGGATCTAGTATTTTGTTGATATCTCCAGCAAGGGTAAGATACAAATTTTCCTTTACTTTAAGTTTCCATTGTACCAACAATATAGCAGAATATGAGGCTTTGTTATTAGGCCTTAGATTAGCTCACAAGTATGGGATAAAAATTGTACATGTTGTAGGAGATTATGAGTTGGTTGTATCCCAAGTAAGAAATGCTTATGTGTCAAAAACCAAAAGATTAAAACAATAAAAAAAATGTTGTATGGGATATGATTGAATGCTTTGATGTTTTTGGGATAATATGGAAAGATAGGACTAATAAAAAGATGGCAAACTTACTAGAAAATATAGCAATAAAACCTGATGATATTACATTTGCTAGTATATCTAAAGTTGAGACTCAAACTAGACCCTCTATTCCTAATAATATCTAGAATTGGCAAGTGTTTGAAGATGATAAGGATATTCTAAGATTTTGAACTGTGAGAATATATTGTTAGGACAAGAAATTAATTGTACAACTTATGTAGAAAATATAAATGGAAAGGATACTATTTTTGGGTAGGAAGTTTTGAAATTGAAGATAAACAAAATCAAGGGTTTAGTTGTTTTAGAAACTATTTTTGACAACCAAGACAGGTCATAGGTTGATGCCAGTAAGTATGATGCTAAAGATTTGGAGGAGGTAAATTTGGGAACTGAGAAAACACCTGAAAGGGTATATATTGGTAAGAAATTACCTTATAAAATTAGGCAAGACTTGATAGATTTGTTGAGAAAATATAGACATGTGTTTGCATGGTCATATGATGATCTAAAAGCTTATAGGGAAGATCTTTTTCAGCATGAAATTTCTTTGAAACCAAATGCTAAACCTTTTAGGCAGAAACAAAGACCAATAAATCCAACTTTGGCTCCCAAAATGCAAGAGGAACTAATCAAGCTAAGAGATGCAAGAATCATAAAACCTATTAGACATTCCTCTTGGGTATCCAATCTAGTCCCTATTAGAAAGAAAAGTAGAGGCATAAGGTTGTGCATTGATTTTAGGAATCTTAATATATCTTCATTAAATGATAATTATGGTTTACCAAATATGGAAGCTATGTTAAAAAAGGTTACTGGTTCTGAACTTATGTCCATGATGGATGGATTTTCAAGGTTTAATCAAGTGGTTGTTAAGAAATCAGAACAATTTAAGAATACTTTTACCACTCCATGGGGTACCTGTGTGTATGTTAGGATGCCTTTTGGGCTTACTAATGTTGGGGCTACTTTTCAATGTGCTATAGATGTGGCTTTTTCTGACATTATTGAGAAATTCTTGGCTATATATCAAGATGATCTAACTACTTATTCAAAAAATGAGAGTAATCATTGCATGCATTTAGAAAAGGTATTTATCAGAGCTCTCAAATATGGCATTTCTTTGAATCCTAGAAAATATAATTTTTGTGTTACTAAGGAAAGTTGTTAGGACACTTAGTTGGTAAGCATGGAGTAAGGATTGACCCTGAAAGGGTAGAAGCAATAGATAAAATTTAGAAGCCTAAAATTGTTAAGGGAATTCAGTCATTTTTTGGATAGATTAACTTTCTTAGAAGATTTGTGACTAACTTTGTAGAGATTAGTAGGTGTATATCAAGAATGTTAAAAAAGGGATCTGAGATCAAATGGGATGGTGAGCCTAGCACTGTATTCCGAAAGATCAAGCAAGCTATTAAGGATGCTCATGTTCTTAGGGAACCTAATTATGATAAGCCAATGCATATATTTTCTTTTGCTTCATTTCACACTATTGCTACAGTACTGTTATAGAAAAATGAGGAAGGTTATGAGTAGCCCATTGCATTTTTTAGCAAATCTTTGCAAGCAGCAGAACTCACATATGATATAAATGAAAAATACACATATGCATTGGTAAAAGGGGTAAAAGCTTTTAGGTGTTATCTAATCGGAGGCATTGTTATTGCATTCATCCCTACTACTGTTGTAAAGGACATTTTTTCACAAGAATAGGTATTTGGTAGAAGATGTAGGTGGATTAACAAATACAAGAATTTAATATTGATATTCAAATTACCAAACTGGTTAGAGGTCAAGGCCTAGCCAAATTAATGGTAGAAGAAAATTTAGAGGCAAACCAAATCAATAAACTTGATGATGGTTGCAGAGAAAACCTTTTTGATATGGATACTTCTAACTAATATAGAGATGTGATTTATTACTTACAAAACATGAAATCCCCACCAGGATAAATAGACAACTAGAAAAGATCTTTAAAATTGCAGGCTATAAGGTATGTTATAGTGCAAGGGTAGTTGTGGTGGAGGAATATGCAAGGGGTCCTTTTGAAGTGTGTAGATGAAATTGAGTCTAAAAGGATCTTAAGAGATATGTATGAGGGTGTGTGTGGGGGTCATTATATGGCTAAAACCACTACTCATGAAATTCTTAGGGCTGATTTTTGGTGACCAACACTTTTCAAAGATGCTCATGAATTTGTGAAGATATGTGATGCTTGTCAAAGGTTTAGTGGAAAGTTTAAAAAATATTTGAATTTACCATTAAGACCTGTTGAAGTGCATGCACCATTTCAACAGTGGGGAATTGATTTCATTGGTGAGATTTCTAATAAACCTAGTGGTGGACATTCTTGGATCCTGGTGGCTACCAATTATTTTACCAAGTGGGTTGAAGCAATTCCCACTAAGAATGCAACAAGAAAAGTAGTGATTAATTTCTTCCTAAATTATATTATAACCAAATTTGGTTGCCCATAGAGGATTGTAACTGATAATGACATGTGTTTTAGGTTTGAGGAGTATAAAGAATTCTACATGAAATATGGCATTACATAGTATACATCTTCACCATACCATCCCCAAGGGAATGGTTAATCAAAATCAAGCAATAAGAGCATATTGAAAATCATCAAGAGGATTCCAAGAGAAAATAAAAAGGCTTGGGATTTCAAACTGCCATTAGCTTTATGGGCTGATAGGGTTACTATGAAAAAGGTCATTGAATGTGCTCCTTTTGATTTAGTTTACAATATATAGGCTAGACTTTTAAAGAATAATCTGAAGGAGATGTATAAGTTTGTTCAAATATATGAAGATGATATCATGGATGAGATGCAACTTAGGATGGATGATATCTTACAATTAGAACAAACAAGAAGGGATTCCTCTATTTAGAATACTAAAATGTAGTCATACATGAAACACCTATGTGCTAGGAGAGCTATTGAAAGGAAATTTGAAATAGGTGATATGGTGCTGATGTGGAATGCTAGCATGGAAGATAGGGGTAAGCATGGTAAGTTTGATCCTATTTGGCTTGGTCCATATGAAATTTATGAGAAAAATGGTGAAGATTCATATTATCTGAGGGATCTAACTGGAGATATTCTTAAATTGCCTATTCATGGACAATTCTTGAAGAGATACTTTTCCTAAAATTATCTTTGTTTCCATGAGTAGTAGTGTAGTCCTCTGGTCTTTGTATAGTCTCATGTACATAGTTGTTCCCTATGTTGGTTGCTCTCCTAGAGTTGTCAGTAATTAAAAGGTCAAGCTTGTGGTTTTCTTTCCCCAGAGATTTTGAGCCCTCATTTCAATCCAAAGAATTCAATGTCCCCAAATAGACCCATTACTGGCCTAGTTCTTCACCTTTCTTGTTTTCTACATTCAGTAGTGAAAAACCCTAAATATCCCTTAAAATTTTGAAAATAGGTCAAGACCCTGGGTATAATTCATCAAAAACCCTAATGCCCTATCTTGTTTTTCCCTAGCTTTTGAAAACTTTCAAAAATTCTATTTCAAACTATTTTTAGGGGGAACAGATCTACCCTAGGGTTTTACTTTGGCAAGGATGACTTCATAAATTTTGATAAATCTTATATAACCTTGCTTTGGATCACAATTATTTCAAATATTTTATTGTAAAAAGTAGAGGCTATAGCACCTTTTGATCAACCATCAATCTTAGTCAGGTTGATGGATGGCACATCCCTGCAATATTGAAATGCAAGGTTTTTAACTAAAGAAAGCAAGCATGTTTGCGCCATGTAGCCCTTGCTTATGATGGAACTTTGGTGTGCCACAAAATTTATGGTTTGTCAGAGTTGGCTAGAACTTTTGCAAAATTGGCAGTACCTTTAATGTATGTTCTAAAATTCCTATGATGTCATTGGTTGGTCTTTTAATGAAGGTATTACTTTATGTTTAGTCTTTCTACACTATTGATCTTGTTTAGATCAAAGGCCAACGCTTGCCCGCAATAAGAAAATGCACAAGAATTAAACAATGCAAACAAGTGCCAATAATACACGTAGCACAATGTGACATCATGGGCTAGCCTTTTTAGAGGATAATAATGAAATACTTTCTATGGTTGTTGTTAGATGATTTGGATTAAAAGGAAGTGTCTCATTGGTCATTCTAGCTGACTCGATCTTGTAAGGGTGCAAGATTTTATGACTTTTGATCTATGAAAGATCCATGGTTAGCGCATGCCCACTTTATGAAGTTGCATGAATGATAAATAATGTGAGGAAGCACAAATCTAATGCATGGCAAGGTGGAACAAATTGCATAGGGTATGTCTTGATTTGTGCCATGTTGTAAAATTGTAATAATTCAAGCACATTCATTGGTTGAATGTGGCATGAATGCCAAGCTGGGAGTGATGATGTCATGGGCATGAAAACTCTAACAATTAATGTGGCAGTTAGACTTGTCAAAGCATGATGGTTAAAAGGCATTATTTTAGTGATCAAATTGGGTGATTGGACCATAAAAGATAAATATTTTGACCCACTATCAATCTTGGTCAGATTGATGAAGGGTGCTTGCCCGCATTAAGAACATGTAAGAAGTTTAAGAAAAGTGGGTAAGTGCCATGTGGACATGTGTCCATGGTAATGTTAGTGCCTCCATCTTTGACTGTAAAAAGGGTTTAAGCTATGTCACCATTGATCTTATAGAGATCAATGGCTAGCACTTGCCTACATCAAGAAAATGTTCACTGGTTAAACAAAGCGGGGAAGCACCAGCCTGACACATGGAAAAGGTGACGTCATGGACCCACTTTCTTAGAAGATGAAATGGGACTTGCTTGCATGAAATTTTTTTAGAAGGCACTGATTCACATGGAGAGTTCCTATTGGTCAATGCAACTGACTGGGTATCATCAAAGTATAATAATCTATCATCATTGATTCAACTATGATCAAGGGTTAGCACTTGCCTGCAATTTCAAGATGCAAGAAATTTAAACAATTTGGGGATGTGCTAATGTGACATATGGAAAAGTAGGACCAGTTGTAACCAAAGTGGGATGATGTGTGCCAAATTGGAATATTTATTAAGATAGTTGTATTAGACTTTTCACCTGTTATTGTAAAAATGTTTTATTTCTCTTGGTCATTGATCTAGAGGAAGATCAACAATTTGTGCTTGCTTGCAATTTCAAAAAGCAAGAAGTTTAAGCAATGTGGAGAAGCACCTCTTTAACATGTGGCCAAATTTTTTAAGCAATAAAGTAGTTCTACTTTTTTGAATTAAGGTCATCTGATATGATGAAATCAATGGATAAGATTCAAATCTGAGTGCAATATGGAAATAACGGCTAATGGAAGTTAATACTACTCAAAGCTCATTCATGTGGTTTCAATGCCCTAATATAGTTCATGATCTCACCATTATTGAACCACCAAGTGTGAAAAGTTATCAGAGCACAAAGAAATTTTGAAGCTAGGGAATAGAAATTCTACTAGGTGATTTAGCGAATTGCAACAAAAAATCCACAAAAAAGGATAACAAATTTAGTGGGTAAGAGATCTGTAACTCATAAAATTGAGTATTTGGTATTGTGAAAGTTTAACGTTTTCAAGATGCCACCACGAAAGGAATTTTTTGGACAAGCTAATTACCTTAAGTGGGATGTACATGATGATTTCCTTGAACAACTCTCACTATTTCTAAATGAAATAACTAAGGGGGGAGAGGTTATTCCAAAGAACCCTAGGGTAGTTGTCGCAGAGGGTTTCTATGATATAGAAAATTGGGTAAGAGCCGCAAAGGTTTCTATGGGAGGTCTGGAATTGTTTAAAAAATGGTTTGTTGAGAGAAACCTTGACACCCCTTTGAGAAATGTTTGGGAATTTGATATTGGGAAACTAGTAGTACCTAGGCTTTTCTTTGATAGTGATCTACTTATATATTTGGCCAAAAAGTATGATCATATTACTGGATTTGTGAAGAATTATGCTAGAGATAATTTTTTAAGGTTTCTCCTGAATTGATTACTGAAGTTTTTAATCTTAACCCTAACTATGTTGTGCATGAGACCATTGACATGGGTGACCTTCAGGCAAGGTATGATGCATAGAGATCATGCCTAAGGACAGTGACTCTACAAAAACATTTTGCTAGGATTGGTACATTGCCTTTGGTTAGAACCCATACACCAAAACCATTAATGAGGAAACATTTTAAATCCAAGGCTCATGCATTATATTTCACATTGTGAAATTTTTTTGGGATGGATGAGGAGGAACATATTAAAGGATTCCCACATGACACAATAGGTGTATTTTCCTGAGGATGTTATAAGGAATGTTTTCCCTTTACAATATCAAGAAGTTAGAAAAGAAAAATGGATAGTGTTTAGCAAAGTGTTGAAATTCATCAATGCTTTTGACTCTGCCTATGATCCTTTGAAGGATAAAAATATTGGGGAGCCAAAATGCATGTGTTGATGAAAAAATTTTCTGCAATAATGCAAACAATGAATGACAAAATGGTTACATATGCCAAAACCTATCCAGAGAGGGATGCAGAGGTACAGAGAAGAATAAATAGCATAAACATAATAGCTCCTAGTCAATATACTTTGCAATAGAGGGCAGGATATGTGATGGTGTAGCATATAAAATAGGCTTCCCCTCATGGAAGACCAAGGCTAGAGAGCCCATCTGTAGCTAGTGTCCCATAGAGGCAAAATTTTGAACAAGGATCCTCTTCTTGTGTAGAAGAGTTTTCCCCAAACCAAACCCCAATTTGAATAGATAATGACACATTCTTAAGGGAGCAATTGAGATAGATTGGTGGAGAAGGGGATGTCATTGTTACAACTACAAACCTAAAAAGTGGAGTACCACAAGAGCCTCTTGTACCCTCCTTGGACCTTACAATTAATGATTATCAATGTAAGGAAATAGATGCAATAATTGCCCAAGCTTCTGAGAAATTTATTAATAATGAAAATTTTGTTAAATCTAGGGCTTTTGCACAATTTTTGTGGAGGAAGAATATAAGAAATTTTGAGAAAACATGTGAGAAAATAAAAATAGAGAAACTTGGAAAACTTGAATCTATAATTCAGGAAGACAAAAAGCCAAGTTTTTGAGTGACTTTGCCCAGTTCACACCTGAGGCTGGGAGGCAATTAGTCAAAGAGTCAGGGATCCTAATTTTTCCAAAATGGGACATAGCGAATGCTATGATTTTTAATTCAATTAGAAAAGAGAAAGGTGTACAATATAAAATAGAGGAAGAAATGTTATAGGCCCATAGGGGAGTTAAATTCAGTGATGACCTCCAAGCCCTAGTGATCTAGTCAATTGAGAAGAGGGACAAAACTAGAATGTAGGAAATCTCCACTGCAGAGCATACTGGTGCACTTAGAGTATTTAGGGCTAGTGATGTTGGTAGCAAACAAATTTTTTGAATGGAATTAGAAACAATGAGATTCAGCAATGTGGTGTTTGGATAGGAAGAGGATAAGTTTTTGGAACTTAATGCTAGATTTGAAGAGGTTTTGAAGGCATATGAGGAAAGGTGTAAGCAGATACAATCATTGGAAAACCAAGTATCTCAAATGGAAAAAGCAACTTGGGAAAAGAAAGGTGGGAGAATCTAGTAGGCCCAAAATTGTATACCCTCAGCCACCTATTGAACCATTTAAATCAACTCCCATTACTGAGATACTAGACACCCCAAAGAGGCCTCAATTTTCACTGTAGAAGAATTTGAAGAAGACAAGAATAAATTGTATGCACTGCATATAGAGTTGAACAATCAATATGAAGAAAAAATAAGGTAGTGAATAATGTATTTGATAGATAGAATTGAATGGCCAAATTTTTTTGACCAATTGGCAAGGATTGAAGCAATCGGAGATGAATTAAAGGGAAATTAGGATAGAATAAAACCCATTGTACAGAAATGGATTGAAAGAAATAATGATAGTACTATCATGTACGTATCTATCATCTAGTTGTCATGTCATCAGATAGAGAAGATTTTTTATTTGTTAGATAAGTTAGAGAATTTTGATGACAAATAGGATTCATTTTAGATAAGAGTGACAATTGTTTCTCCAAATACATAGCTGAGAAGTTTGATTTATTTCCAAGTGCTCTAAAAACTATTGATAAAATAAAGGAAAAGGAACAATGGAAAAGGGAATTGGATGAAATATTTTGTCACAAAATGAATAATGTTATAAATGAAACTGGGCATTTATTATGGGCAATGACAAATGAGGAGTTGGTTAAAGTAAATTTATTCTATAGTGCCATTGGAAAAGATCTTGTTGAAATAGAGGCAATTGGAAATTCTTTAACAACTATAAAAAGGGAGATCTTAAATTTTGAGTGGCCCGATGACACTGTTTACAATGAATGAAAGTAAAAATTTTTGCTTATAGAATAGATGGTAGAAGGTGATGAGGTAGAAGAAGATGCAAGCATAACTATTACCTTAACAGTTGATGATGAAGACATAGAGAATCCCCAAGTTAAAGTAAGCTTGCAAGTAACTGAAGAGGACATGTCGCTTTCAAGCTTGATAGCCACTTATTCTGAAGATTCAAAATAATAAGAGAACTAAATCATAGAGTTTTTATTGCTCCAAAAGTTATAACAAAAAAAGGGTCTACAGAAATAATGTTGTGATGTATAAGTCTATCTATTACACACAATTTTGTCTTTTTGTAATAGTTGTATTTAAATATCCTTTACTTAGGATAGCTGTCAGTTCTCTATGCCTAAAGCTTGTTGCATCTCACACTATATAAGTGAGATTACAGGGCTAGAGAGGGGTCCAAAAGTTGTATAATTTTTGTTTTGTTCAAAAAAGGTATAGTTGGTCTAGTTATATGTAGATTTTTTGAGTTTACTCTCAAATGTGTACTCTCTGATAATATACAGAAATGACAGAATCAGCAAGATATTTTGAACTTCTCATTGAATTTCTATTGGTTATTGTCTTAGTCATCTAAAAGGATAATACAAAGGGGTACTTGCACCAAATTTGTGTCACCAATTTCTATCTCCATTCTATGAGTTTGTTTACTTTGAAGTCATTTGAATAAGGTTTAATTGATTGAATGTAGTCTGGATTGGTTGTATACTAGTTGTATTGTTGCTTTTAATTCAAAGAATTAAGTAAATGCTTCAATAGATTAGTAGAGTCTATGAGTTTATGAAATGGATAATTCATAAGAATGGGAATGGGTGTGTTGGTGTTTTAAAACTACTAAGAAACAAAATGCTTAATACAAAGATGACAATACTCACACAATCTAAAGACTAGCCAATTCTTATTAACAAATGTATGTTCAAAGCATTTGGGCCCAACTTCAAAAAAACCAAGGGTGGTTTTCTACTCTTCTGGCTTTACAAAACTAGGGTGGGTATACCCAGGGATGATACAAGACTAGGAAAACTATATGAGAATTATTTTAGTTTCATTCTGATTCTCATCTCAAATCCTCAAATACATACACAATTCTTGATAACTTGATAAACACATCCCATATAACAAATATGGCAAAAAATTATTCTATAGATCTGCAAGTGTTCTTAGTAATAGTGCCTAACTAAAGCTAAAACATTCGATGCAAACAAGTACTAGTCAACTTTGAAGATCTACAGGAAATAAAAGTAAAATTGATTTAATTCTGCATTTTTGACAACCATTTGTGACATATTTCTCTCTCAATTGGATCAAATTTGATAAGTGCCTAACCCATTAGGGTTCAAAGTCTACTACTAATTTCTAGATCTAATTTGTTGCCTTACAAAAAAAATTATCAGAAATTCTTATCAAAATTCATCATTCAAAATCCTTTCCACTACTACAGCAACCTTACCAAATTCATCAAAGCTTTTACTTTATCTATTGAACTAATAGCAGTGATGAATAGATATACAACCTAAATAAATTGCATTCAATTTCACAAGCCTTTACTCATACAACATCAAGATAAATAAGTAATCAAAAGGAGACAAAGTTTAGAAAGAATTGATATGGGGACAACTCATAATTTGTATTCATTTTCCTTGAAAATTGTATACAGTTTATAGTAAACTTAGAATGACCTTTAGAAAGAAACACAGATCATTCTATATTCATGTATTCTCAAGATCTGATAGAGAAAATACACCATGAATTTTTTCTCAAAATAACGAACCAAAAATAGACTAAGTATCACTAAGAAAAATAGAATTTGAACCATCACATTACCTTAAAAACTCACTTATATAGGCGTGAGTTGCAACAAACAAAGGGAAAATGTGACTGATAGGTGTCCCTTACAAGAAGAAGATGCATACATCTGCAAAAATAGAAAAATGATTAACAAGAATTTATGCAAATCATATATTCTCTTGCGGGCTTCTGTCTATCACCTCCTTTTGTTGATTTAGCTCCAACCATGATTCTGCCATATATGTAACTGCTAAGCTTGTCCCTGACAAAATCTATTTTGATTATTGCAAATTGACTTGAACCTATGGGTTTTACCATTATTACAATACTGGGAGAAACACCCTTACTTCCCACTCTTCGTTGATTAACACAACTCCTTAAGATAATGGGATTAATGCTTAAGAAACAACTCTCGAGCATGGAAATAATGTGGTTGTCAAATATTAAAAAAATGTGCAATTTCTGCTTAGCCAACCATGTCTGCATCCAAAACTAGCTTTCAACCAAAATTTGTCACCTGCTAACACAAAAAGATGTGCACTAACAAAAAGTCAAAGGGACTATTCACATGTAGCCCATGGGTATAAAGTCTTCTTCACCTTCTCTAAAAACTCTACACAGGGTCCTACATACTTCTACTGCCATGGCATTGAAGTGTGCCATCTTGAAAATTTCCTTAGAGAAAGGTGTTATTGCTGACAGGATTTTTATTTTATCAAGTCTACTCTTTTCTCCTCTCATTACCTTAGTAGCTTGATCACAACCCATAAAAACACCTGGGATTACTACTCTTCCTCGATCAAAATTTCACATACTGACATATGAGACAAACAACTTCCTCTCTGTAAACCAACTTTCAAAAAAACCTGAACTAATTCGAGAGGAAGAAACACTAGGGATCCAATTACTCTTGTCAAGTAATCCCTCTGCTATCCACAGTCTAAGAGTTAGTGAATTCTTTGGAGACATTTCTTCTATACCATGCAAGACTACAACACTTTAGAGACTATAGTAAAATATGCACTTGGAAATCTCTATTCTGTAGTTCTTTTATGTTGTTTGGCACTCATGCCAAAATCTAGACAATCCTCTTAGTAAATGATCCTATTCAGAAAAGACTTCAAATCTTTATTTGCATAAGGTGCAACTAAGAAAATCTTATAAGTTACACTTTGTTTTTTCTTTTCACACGCAAAACTTTTCATATCTCATTAATATGTAGAGTGCCACTACCTTTAGTATTTAAACCTATGTCGTCGATCTCTGAAATCATACGATTAAGGAATGAAAACTAGGTTGACTCAATGTTCCTTTTAGCATGCTGGTAGTCAAACCAATAAACTACCTCAATCTGTATCTTTCCTTCAAAGCTGGCATTTCAAACTAGGCCCATGGATGACCAAGGACACATGTCATCAACTCGCTAACTCGCTACACTTATCTTTCAAGCACCTTTCCATAGCGAGCTAGCGATAACCACTGATCTTGTTTTGATTGTATGGTAGATATCTGAAACAACTTTTAAGAAAACAATGGTGGGTCCCTCACTCATTAACTTGCTATACTTATCTTTCACATATCTCTTCATAGCGAGTTAATGAGCACCGTCAATCCATACTTGATCTTGTGGATAGAAATTTATTGCAACAGTGGTGGGCCATTGTTCACTAACTCGCTATGCCTAACTTTCAAGAATTTTTCCATAGAGAATTAACAATGGCCTTTGATGCTGGTTTAATCTAACGATCAAAATTCTTTGTGTGCTTTATACATGGGGAGTGGGTCCATATACTGTTGTCGCTAAGATGGTTGAACATGCTGGCACACACATCTACTCCTTTTTTATCTATTAATGACATCACATGTTGTTGGCCTTGCCGCATTTGTATCTTCTAGGTGGGTCGCTACATTGCTACTGGAAAAACATTAAATATCTATCAAACAATACAACGACCTCCCAATAAACAGATGCTGGGAAATAAAGCTCAACTTGCGCAGAAGTAAAAGCAAAGTCTGCATAAGATTTTTGTCAAGATCCTCAAAATCATTTCAAGTTATAAAAGAACGTCGTGTTTTTCAATGATCGAGCCCTTGCTATGTCGCTATCAAAAAGTGGTGTTATTCTGGCTAGCAATATAGCAACCTTTGACAGATTCTCAATTTTGATGATAGAAAACAAAACGCACATTGATTGAAAACCCTATGAATTAATGTTGGTGTTAGAAAAGGTGGCCATGCACATTTATAATGCTGCATGGGAACTTTTGCAGTCATATCAACCTTGAAAAAGAACACTGCCTTTTTACATTTATAATGCTGCATGGGAACTTTTGCAGTCATATCAACCTTGAAAAAGAACACTGCCTTTTTACAAAATTTGGGCATTCGGTACGTCACCACTAGCAAGTTGCATGGATTTTTTTGATTGCGAATTAGTGAATTGCCAAAAAAACTTGGACGCCGATGACATCATTCACAGTTTTCTTCACGTCCATTTATTCTTAAAACTGACAAGCTTGGGACACAGCACGTGCCAAAATTTACCTCATGTTAATATAATTCTTGGTGTCAAATTTCACTTTTCAGTATCATAGACACGTGTCATCAATCTTGCTAACTCGCTATACATAACAATCAAGCATTTTTCCACAGCGAGTTAACAATGACCGTAGATTCAAAAGGATCCGATGGTGTAGTAAAACTTCTTTCACAAGGATTGAACAACGAACTCAACACAGATGGTAAAAGAATATTTGTTTATCCTCCTATTTTTTTAAATTTTTGCACCAGGGAAAATTCAAATGGAATGGGACATAGGGTTTTAACAAAAAAATTCAAAGGCTAACAAAAATATAAATAATCTAGGAACCCTACTGACCATTAATGGAGACAATCTAAATTTTCTATTCCTTGACAGAGGAATTTTATCATATGGAAATTTAGACCAATAGTGGCTCTATCTGGGGATGCATGCCCCTTGTAGGCATGGAAAGGATTTAGATCTCTGGGGAAAGCAGACCACACACCTGACAACAAATTTTTTCACTCTGAAAGCTTTACCAAAAGCAAGAAACTACCACTAAGATTATGTATAAACGATGGCCCTGGGCCACCGCAATTCAACAAAAACTTTTACCTCTGTCATAAATCTGATTCTCATTTGAACATGCATGAGGCAAACTAAAAATATTTCTTCTATCAATTTCACCAATCAGCTTGGCATCATGAATCAACTCTCTTGGTAATACTAAAACTACAACTTCACCTTCATAATGCATATAAAAACTAAATTCACTTGCAACCAATTGCTCATTATAAAGGTTTTGATCAGCATTCTCAAACATACCAAACTGAAAATTCTCTTCATTTACTGACTTATGCATGCTATCAATCTCAAATATGGAAGTTTCATATTCAACTTGAGGAAGAGGATCACTAATACCTTCAAATTGTGTATCCTTGTGCATATTTGGATGGTACTCTGAAGAACAATCTAACTGGTACTCATACATGTCATCAATGTTAGAAACTAAAACTAATCTGAGATCTTCAAATGATTCTTTGAGATCAACAAGTGGGTTAGTCATCTAATTAGAAAATTTATCATAAAATTCATTACAAGGTGCATGCTGATTTTCAAAAACACCTTCATCAAACACCTTGTTATCAATTTCATAAGATGCAATCTCATCAATACTTTCACCATCATATCCAAAAGTAGAACAATCTGATCTCTCACAATAGTAAGACAATGTATCATCATTAAACTTATTCTCAGCTAAATCTGAACTTTCCATGTCTTCTTCAAACAATGGGTTAATGACTCCATGTATTGATCCCTTTTGAACATCAGGAAAAAACATGAGTTGCTCATCCTCACAAGCATCATCATATAAAGTGTTATCATATACTTTAAATTCACTACCCATTTTATTCTAATGGAAATTTTCAGCGTATGAAGAAAAGTTAGAACTATATGAAGACTCCCTTTCTATTTCTTCTACCAAAAATATAGTGTCCATAATTCCATCCTCTTTATCCACTTGTTTAGGATAATTATTACAAATAGACCCTGATTAATTCCTAAACATCTCACTATATGCTGAATCTTTACTATCTAATATAAAAACACCTGACAATTCTTCCCTAAAATCTTCATATTCAAACTCATTAGCATCAACTGCATCACCATCTCTTTATCTTCATACTTTGTGGATAAATAACTTTCATATTTTTCATTTGCTAACTAATTTGTATAACACAAAAACTGAGATGCACTTTCTTTTTCAGATTCAAAAGAAGAATTCATACCTTTACTGATAAAAGAGTACTCACTTCTGTCATTGCTTTCTTCTTCCCAATTTGCATCTGATTCACATGAAGATGAAAACACACTAGCACATTCCTCTTATTGACTTGAGTCACCTCTCTCGTTATTGTCTTCACATGATGCCTCTTTACAATACATTGGATCAACTTTATTATCATCAGTTGAAACATGACTTTCAGCCTTATCATACTCACATTGATATGATTGTCTTTCAAATTTAGATTTAATAACATTCTCAACATGATGCACTCTATGAAGAAGATAAATCATTTCTTGCCTATTTAACTAATTAAGTGAATCTATATTACCATCTACTACTGAGACATTAGAAACATGTGAACTCTATTCTTCTGACTATGACTACAATAAGTGTGATTCATATTCTTCATTTTGTATCACCTTTCCATGGCATGTCAGATCAGCAATATCAAACTCATTATCATGGAGACAACTCTTAGCTTCCTTACTTGCACAAAACTAAGATCTAGGTGCAAAAACTTCATTAGCAACAGAATCATGTATACAATCAACATCATAAGAACTTGCTAATGTAACTAATTCTTGATCTACAATAGCAACACATTACTGAACCCTATCAAAGTCTAAGATACATCCTACTGCTCTAGCATCATGAACATGTGTGTCATCATTTTTAACCAAGCTAGCCTTACTTATACACATATTCTAATATGAATTTTCCACTTGATTAAAACCTACAGCAAGGGTATTGATATGCTTATTTGAAATTGAAGCATCAACACCACATTCATCCTTTCTTTGAAACACATTATACTGGAAATCTAACATAGAAAAATGACCTCTGGTCAATCCGTACTTCAAATTATTTTCGATATCCCTAGCGGTCACAAAAGCCTGATATAATGTCTGTGGTTCTTTATCCCTTAGTAGATAGTTTATTTTCTTGTCAAATGCATCAAAATACACTACTAAACACATTTGATCATTAGGTCTATAATTCCCAGGGATTTCATTCAAAACTCTTGCAAATCTGATGTTAAATTGAGAGACAAGTTCATCACTCTGAACATGAATCTTCAAGAACTTGTCATATGAATCAGATATGCTTACCCTTTCTCCAAATTTCTCCATGAAGGCTGAATGCAATTCACCCCAAAATAAAATAGAACATGCTGGTAGGAAAGAAAACTAGTCTCTAGCATCACCTTCTAAGGTTTGAACAAATAACTTCATGTGCATGTCCTCATGGGCAATCTCACAGTCACCCATAAAATCAGCAAACAACACAATATGATGACTGGCTAAAACAAGATAGTTCCCATTAAACTTAGGCAAACTTTTTCTAACATCACTAGGAATGACATTCAGGAAACCATGAATACCATTGAAAACCAATGGCATATATCACTTGGTAGAAATGGATCTAAGAACTTTAGTAACTGGCTGCATCTTAGGTGGAATGAATCTTGACATTCTTTAAAAAAATTTAACCTCATTCACCTATAATGACTTCTGATTTAAAATTTGCAGCAAATATATACCCTTCTACCCATGAACCACTTCAAACTATACACTTCATAAACTTAGAAACAACAACAGAAACTTGATCCAATGAAGTGTATGAAACCTTTTAGACTATTCTCCTCCCCTTAGTGCTAAAATTCACTTGATGGAGAACACTTTTCACAATCAATTTTCATGAAAAGAAATTACATGAAAATGAGAATACCTTTAGTGTTGTTGTATGAAAACACTGATCTTCTGATTGGCCTGGTGCTAATATGAAATCTTCACACCACTAATCATAACCTTACAGAGTCGCCATCTCCTTGAGGAGAACTAAATGAAATCATAGCTGTAGTTCATTTTTTATCATTAAAAATTCTTATAATAGCAAATCAAACATCACTTCCAGGCTTATTGGTCAGAAACTTACACACTCTCTTCTTCTTGCTTAAAATTTTACATAACTTTCAGATCTGCCTATTTCAACTAAAAACTCTTTAAAAAAATTATAGGTAACCAATCTACACTGGTTCAGAGATCCTTTAGATAGAGTCACCACTCACTATTGTGAGAAAGATTCCAAACATGATTCACAACACTTCAGATCTGAATTGTCACTTTGTAGAATTTAAAACACTATAAAGAGAAAACCCCCTTTTTTCAACCATTCTGACTCTGAAATTATAGTAGTACTCTGAAAACCACATTCGACTGAATTGATTGAAAATAACACTTAATAGCAACACAATCTTCATTCAATCTTGAAGAATTCTACTACAACTGGATAAAACATACTGGGGGCATGAAGCTTAAGTAAGAAATCTAGAAAAACACATCAAAGAACTTACTATTGTAAATTTTTCATGCCCTTCTCCTACTATATTGAATCTCCTTTCAAATTCTCAAGGTTTGTTTGTCACATAGATTATGGGTTCGATCCCCAATAGAGTTGCCATTTTGTTGGTGTTTTAAAACTACTAAGCAACAAAATGCTTAATACCAAGATGACAATACTCACACAATCTAAAGACTAGCAAATTCTTATTAACAATTGTATGTGCAAAGCATTTGGGCCCAACTTCAACAAAACCAAGGGTGGTTTTCTACTCTTCTAGCTCTGCAAAACTAGGGTGGGTATACCCAAGGATGATACAAGACCAAGAAAAATATATGAGAATTATTTTAGTTTCATTTTGATTCTCATCCCAAATCCTCAAGTACATACATAATTCTTGATAACTTGATGAACACATCCCATATAACAAATACGGCCAAAAATTCTTCTATAGATCTACAAGTGTTCTTAGCAATAGTGGCTAACTGAAGCTAAAACATTCCATGCAAACAAGTACTGGCCAACTTTGAAGATCTACAGGAAATAAAAGTAAAATTGATTTAATTCTACATTTTTTACAACCATTTGTGACATATTTCTCTCTCAGCTGGATCAAATTTATTCAGTGCCTAATCCATTAGGGTTCAAAGTCTACTACAAATTTCTAGATCTAATTTGTTGCCTTACAACAAATTTTATCAGCAATTCTTATCAAAATTCATCATTCAAAATCCTTTCCACTACTACAACAACCTTACCAAATTCATCAAAGCTTTTAATTAATCCATTGAACTAATAGCAGTGATGAACAGATATACAACCTAACTAAATTGCATTCAATTGCACAAGCCTTTACTCATACAACATCAAGATAACCAAGTAAACAAAAAAAGACAAAGTTAAGAAAGAATTGATATGGAGATAGCTCATAATTTGTATTCATTTTCCTTGAAAATTGTACACAATTTATAGTAAACTCAGAATGACCTTCAGAAAGAAACACAGATCATTCTATATTCATGTATTCTCAAGATTTGACAAAGAAAATACACCATGAATTTTTTCTCAAAATAACGGACCAAAAAAAGACTAAGTATCACTTAGAAAAATAGAATTTAGACCATCACATTGCCTTGAAAACTCACTTCTATAGGCATGAGTTGCAACAAGCAAAGGGAAAATGTGACTAATAGGTGTCCCTTACAAGAAGAAGATGCATACATCTGCTAGAAAAGAAAAATGATTAACAGGAAGTTATGCAAATCATATATTCTCTTGTGGGCTTCCGTCTATCACCTCTTTTTGTTGATTTAGCTCCAACTATGATTCTGTCATATATGTAACTACTAAGCTTGTCCCTAAAAAAATCTATTCTGATGATTGCGAACTGACTTGAACTTGTGGGTTTTACCATTATTATGGTACTGGGAGAAACACCCTTACTTCCCACTCTTCGTTGATTAACACAACTCCTTAAGATAATGGGATTAACGCTTAAGAAACAACACTCAAGCATGGAAATAATGTGGTTGTCAAATATTAAAAAATGAGCAATTTCTGCTTAGCCAACCACATCTACATCCAAAACCAGCTTTCAACCAAAAATTTTCACCTGCTGACACAAAAAGACGTGCACTAACAAATAGTCAAAGGGACTATTCGCATGTAATCCATGGGTATAAAGTCTTCTTCACCTTCTCTAAAAACTCTACACGAGGTCCTACATACTTCTGCTGCCATGGCATTGAAGTGTGCCATCTTGAAAATTTCCTTAGAGAAAGGTGTTATTGCTGACAGGATTTTTATTTTATCAAGTCTACTCTTTGCTCCTCTCATTACCTTAGTAGGTTGATCAAAACCCATAAAAACACCTGGGATTACTAGTCTTCCTTGATCAAAATTCAACATACTGACATATGAGACAAACAACTTCCTCTTTGCAAACCAACTTTCAAACAAACTTGAACTAATTTGAGAGGAAGAAACACTAGGGATCCAATTACTCTTGTCAAGTAATCCCTCTGTTATCCACAGTCTAAGAGTTAGTGAATTCTTTGGATCCATTTCTGCTATACCATGCAAGACTACAACACTTTAGAGACTATAGTAAAATATGCACTTGGAAATCTCTATTCTGTAGTTCTTTAATGTTGTTTGGCACTCGTGCCAAAATCTACACAACCCTCTTGGTAAATGATCCTATTTAGAAAAGACTTCAAATCTTTATTCGCATAAGGTGCAACTGAGAAAATCTTATAAATTACACTTTGTTTTTTCTTTTCACACACGAAACTTTTCATATCTCATTAATATGTAGAGTGCCACTACCTTTAGTATTTAAACCTGCACCGTCAATCTCTAAAATCATATGATTAAGGAATGAAAACTAGGCTGACTCAATGTTCCTTTTAGCACGCTGGCAGTCAAACCAATAAACTACCTCCATCTATATCTTTCCTTCAAAGCTAGTGTTTCAAACTGGGCCCACGGATGACCAAGGACACATGTCATCAACTCGCTAACTCACTATACTTATCTTTCAAGCACCTTTCCATAGCGAGCTAGCGATAACCATTGATCTTGCTTTGATCATATGGCAGATATTTGAAATGACTTTTAAGAAAAAAATGGTGGATCCCTCGCTCATTAACTTGCTATACTTATCTTTCGCACATCTCTTCATAGTGAGTTAACGAGCACCATCAATCCATACTTGATCTTGTGGAAAAAAATTTATAGCAACAGTGGTGGGCCATCGCTCGCTAACTTTCTATGCCTAACTTTCAAGCATTTTTCCATAGCGAATTAACAATGGGCTTTGATCCTGGTTTGATCTAACGATCAAAATTCTTTGTGTGCTTTATACATGGGGAGTGGGTCCATATACTATTGTCGTTGAGATGGCTGAACACACTAGCACACACATGTACTCCTTTTTTTCTATTAATGACATCACATGTTGTTGGTCTTGTCGCATTTGTGTCTTCCAGGTAGGTCGCTACATCACTGCTAGCAAAACATTAAATATTCATCAAACGATACAGCGACCTCCTGGTAAATATATGTCGGGAATAAAGCTCAACTTGCGCAGAAGTAAAAGAAAAGTTTGCATAAGATTTTTGTTGGGATCCTCAAAATCAGCTCTAGTTATAAAAGAATGTCATGTTTTGCAATGATTGAGCCCTTTCTATGTCACTATCAAAAAAGTGGTGTTATTCTAGCTAGCAATATAGTAACCTTTGATGGATTCTCAATTTTAGTGATAGAAAACAAAACACACATTGATTGAAAACCCAACCAATTAATGCTAGTGTCAGAAAAGATGGCCATGCACAGTTATAATGCTGTGTGGGAACTTTTGCGGTCATATCAACCTTTAAAAAGAACACTACCTTTTGGCAAAATCTGGGCATTCGCTACATCACCACCGGCAAGTCGCATGGATTTTTTTGATAGCGAATTAGTGAATTGCCAAAAAAACTTGGATGCCGATGACATCATTCACAGTTTTCTTCACATGTGTTTATTCTTAAAACTAACAAGCCTAGAATACAGCAAATGCCAAAATTTACCTCATGTTAATATAATTCTTGGCACTGGATTTCATTTTTCAGTATCATAGACATGTGTCATCAATCTGGCTAACTCGCTATATGTAACAATCGATCATTTTTCCATAGTGAGTTAACAATGACCATAGATTCAAAAGGATCTGATGGTGGGGTAAAACTTCTTTCACAAGGATTGAACAATGAACTCAACACGGACAGGAAAAGAATATTTTCTTATCCTCATATTTTTTAAAATTTTTGCACCAGGGAAAATTCAAATGGAATGGGACATAGGGTTTTAACAAAAAATTTCAATGGCTAACAAAAATATGACTAATCTAGGAACCCTACTCACCATTAATGAAGACAATCTGAATTTTCTATTCCTTGATAGAGGAATTTTATCATACGAAAATTCAGACCAACAGGGTGATTACAATTGATAGATTCATTTACAAGTTATTTGAATTATATTTCCTGCCAATAGTCAATCTTTTGCCCAATGGATAACGCATTGGTGACATAAGTCAGGAGTGAGTAAGGATAAATTTTGTCACTACATATCAAACCAATTACAAAAATCAAAATCATTTTATTTCATTTTGTTCAAAGTTATGAATGCTGGTCACCACTCATCTACATCTAGTTTCTAAGTCTTAGGTAGTCGCTATTTCTAAAAATATTTATGAACCATAAGAGATTTATGACTAGATCTTCTTGTGAGGGATGTATATAAATTTGAAGATATTTAGGAGTTGGATGAACTATGTATGTGTTTGAAGATAGAAGATGAGAATCAGAATGAAACTAAGATAATTGTCATACAATAGTATGCATTAGAATCATCCCTAGGTATACCCACCTTAGTTTTGTCGAACCTAAAGAGTAGAAAACCATCTTTGGTTTGGTTGATGTTGGGTCCAAGTGTTTCGCACATCTAATTGTTAATAGGAAGTAGCTGACCCTCAGGTTATGTGATCATTACCACTTTGATATTGAGCATTTTGTTGTTCAGTAGTTTTAAACACCAACACATTGGATACACTTTATAAATTCTATAGTGAATATTTGTGGGTGTCATCCCCACCCTAGTTTTACCTTCTCATTGGAGGGTTTTTTGGTAATCATATCTTGTGTCATATGTGTGAATTCTTATGTGTTTGCATTCTTTGTGTGTGCATACTTTGCATGGTATTTTAGTTTTATTGAATCTTTTAGATGGGTGTGTGGTGAATATTTTATGGGTTAAAGTTTGAAGCACTGATTCACCCCCCTCCCCCCACCCCTGAAGTTTACCTTTCCTATTTTAATTTCAACAATTGACCAACATAGTAGAAAAGTTCAGTGATGGAGATCTTGATACTAATGCAAAGTTATTTGAATGGTCTAAAAAGAAGTTTCAACATAAAGTGAATGAGAAGATATCTAGTGAGAGCACTTACACAAGTTGCATTGACAACTAAGATAGGCAATGTGAAGAAGGTACTTGAGAATATTTTCTCTTTGCACATCAAACTATGAAATCCCACACTCTTCACACATGAAATAAGGAATCACATCCTGAGCTTGGAGATTCAAATGCATAAGTAGGAGATAATTTCCATAGCAAGTCAAATTGTGATATTGCTATCAAGATTTAATGTGTGATTTTGAGTCAAACTCATTGACCCATGTTTCATGAGTAGTGATTCAACATGAATCCATCTCTGATGAGAATAAATGGAACACTTAGCACTCATTGGATCTAGTGATGCTCACAAGGGTGAAGCATTAAGACTTCCTATGAGGTCACTCATCCCAGTACTACTCTAGCCTGAGCGTGCTTAACAATGGAGTTTCCTCCATGGTCAAACCCAAATTTTGAAACCCCATTTGCAAAACCTTCACCAAGTGTTGTGCTTTATGAACCACTCATTAGAAATCCCCTTAAGCTCATCAATTGATAACTAAGAGAGTGTATTCTCATGAGAGATGGATTCATGTTGAATCACTAGTCATGAAACATGGGTCAATGAGTTTGAATCAAAATCACATAGTTAAATCCTAATAGAAATATCACATTGAGTCAAATGCAATCATCTGGAGCTAAATTTCCCATGACTCTAGCTCAAAGTGAGAAACACTTCAGGACCCTTTTACAAACCTAGAGTCAATTAGTAGCACTAGCTATAGATGAAACTAACATAAGGGCCAATTGTATAAGCATCTAGACTGCATTAACTCCTCGCATAGAGATTTTGCATAAGGAGTTAGGCTATGTAGAAACTCTTATGAAGAAAGACCCCAATATTTCTACATTAGATGGCCTAGTTTACCATGTTGCTGAGCTGGCCATCCAAATTAAGTCTTTGGAGGTAGCTTGTGAAAATTGGGATATTGCTCCTAAGATTATTCTTGAGGTCCATAAATATTTCTTGGATAAACACACTATTAGTGTATAACCCATTAACATTAGTGTCAAAAAGGGGTAGAAAGGACTAAGGGGGAGTAAGAGAATGGGAGAGCAAGCAAAGAATATCAAGCAAGTGAAAGAGTATTAGTCGAGGCACATCTATTTAGTAGGAGTAAGATTTTGAGGTATTTTGATATTTTGAAATTTTGTATAGAAGCCAAATAGTTATGTTATGTTATGCTCATAAGAATAAAAGTATTAATACATGACCAAGTGTTTTTGACACTCATGTCAAAGGGGGAGATTGTTGGTATCAGACTAGTTTTGAAAAGTGAGTGTTTATACACTTAATTCATTTACATAGTTCATGTTGAAAAAGTAGTATATGTTGAGTACAACATGTATAAGTTAGTGCATGTCAAGTCAATAGTGAGTGCTGAGTCACTCATCTACCAAGTCTCTCAAGTGTTGAGAAGATAGTGTATTTTAAGTGATATAGGAGATGAGAAAGTAGTGCATGCCAAGTCAATCAAATGTTGAGTCATAGTATTGAAATCAGTATATGTCGAGCATTAGGGACTACAGATATTGAGCAACACAATTTTGTCATAATTGTTTGTATTGGCACAAACTACTATGTAAACCATTTTTGAGCTGACTTACAGAATGAATTACAATATTTTGGTGATAAGCATGAATCTTAAGATGGAATCCCTATGCATTACATACATCCAATTAGGTAAAGGGAAGGTTCAAGTGGCAAAATGGATGAATCATAGCCATTGATTCATACCTAACCCTAAGTCACCTAGGTCTTCTTAAGGAAGATGAACCCTAAAATTTCTATGAGTGTGAAGGGGAATGTATGAATGATGAAGGAGAGTTTTCATGCATAACCTAAGACATTCATGGCGACCAAGGTATTATGATCTAAAATTGCATTGCAAAATCATTTGAAGGAGAATAAAGGAAGGAAGAAGTGAATAGCATAGAGATGTCTGATCATAAAGGATCAAGTACATAGCAGGATAAAGGTGATCTATCATTAAGAAATAAAGTGATAATCATAGGATCAATGTTGAGGTATTCTAATAGGTGAATCAATTAAATCTCTTAACAGAGTAGTCCTAATAGGTTGTATTGAAATCTTCTAACAAGGTGCTTACTTAATTATGAGTTGAAGTCCTTTAACAAGGCACACTTTTAATAGGGTGTTGAAATCCTTTAATAGGGTAAGACCTAATAGTCTTTTTAACCCTTTAACATGGAAAACCTTTCACAAGGTAGATCATGGTTCATGATCAAACATTTTAACCTTCATTGGATACTATTTATTACTGTAGTAGTGAAGAATTGTGGGTGTCATCCCCACCCCAGTTTTACCTTCTCATTGGAGAGTTTCTAGGTAATCATATCTTGTGTCATATGTGTGAATGCTTACTTGTTTACATGCTTTACCTAGTATTTTAGTTTACTTATTGAATCTTTGAGATGGATGTGCGGTGAATATTTTATGGTTCAAAGCTTGAAGCACTGATTCACACCTCTCCCCCCCAAGAAGTCTACCTTTCCTATTGTAATTCCAACATTCATGCCCCTATTATATTTGTGAGAAATTTGACATTGGTTTTTAGATATGTGGCTTTTAGAGGATTTTGTATTGACTTTGGGGTGGAGGTATTTTTAGGAGCACTTTGAGCCCAAACAAACATCATCATTGAGCTTAGAGCACTCAAAAACCCTTATTTCCATATAAAATACATTTAGTTTGGACGATGTTGAAATCTGAGGAATTGTTTTTAGACCCAAGCTATATTAACCTATGCACACAAATTGAGAAGACATTTTTTTATAA
Organism: Cupressus sempervirens; assembly: GCA_028749045.1. NCBI lineage: Eukaryota > Viridiplantae > Streptophyta > Pinopsida > Cupressales > Cupressaceae > Cupressus > Cupressus sempervirens. The sequence goes on from CM053788.1 coordinate 190,237,806, forward strand.
TTTTATTGATCAAAAAATTTGTAAAATGTCTTGTTTTATTATTATTATATTATTGGTTTAAAAAAAAAAGTCAAAATATTTGGAAGGAGGAAATTTTTGAGGAGGGGGTGCTTGAAAAGTTTTAATCACCATATGTACATTTTTTGTGGAAGTTTTTTCATTGGGTACATAGCTTAGTTTTAGATTTAGAGGCTCCCTTGTTTTTGGGTCAATCCCAAGGCCAAAGCATGTTCATCAACCCAAGGCTAGAACAAATTTTGGAGGCTACTCTCTCTCCTCTCACATGACCATTTTCTTCGCTAGTGGTGACATTTTATTGGGAATCTATTTGCATTTTTTTGGGAAGCAAAATCATTGGTGGTTTTATGATGTTGTCACCATTTTGTCTTGGATCCACATGTTTGTGGGGACATGTACTCATGACTTCCTTGACCCCCATGCATATAAGGAACTTTAGACATCATGTGTCACAGACCCCAGTTCCACCTCATTTTGTGCTTTAGGCTTTTGTTAGACTTCAAGTATTTTTGTGAGTGGTTGATCTACTTTATAGGAGTCAATGAAGGCCCACCTTGGGCTTCCCCCATCATAGGCCTATCCTTGGACTCTATGCTAGCACTGGACCCCATGTCCCCATCGATAATTGTTCTACCCCAAAGTCAATGCTATTACATATGTTTGGCTCCTGAGGGCACTCTCGTGGCCACTCTACATATGTAAAATTGGATGTGGCCTATTTTTTTATATTAGGAAGGTTTATTGCGTATTCCTAACACTTACTCCTTCACTCAGGTTGCCTCTCCTATGTGTCACATTAGATTTTTTATTTGTAATTTGATTAATGGGAATTTTTTTTGTTTTGTGTGCTTATTTTTTGGAGCTCACACCTACTCTTATTTTCACAAAATTTTTAGAGTTGCCTAATTTGTTTGGTTTGAGAGAAATTCTTAGAGCACACATTATGTGCGGCTTGCAATCAACATGTCAAGCCTCTTTTTTATTACACCTGACATGCCCACATCATTAGTCTTGATGACATGTGGAGTCCCTACTCTACCCAGTGGGCCCTTTTCATGTTGGCCAATATTTGTTTTAGTAGTGAATAATATACCTTGCATCATTTTTTATTTCTAGTTTTCTATAGTGATTTAGTTTTTGCATAGTTTTTTTCTCACATGTACGTAATTACCTTTAACCATAGGTGGAGTTGGAGTCTTTTTCAATGGTTTGCCATTTTTTTTGGCAATGATTTTCATTTCACATAATAATTTTTGGCCACCATATTTTTTTTCTATCACCGACCCATCATTTTTTGGGTAAACTATCTTTTCTTGGTTTACTAGATGTTCTTTGTTTGGTATCAAGGGTCATTTTTATTGCATTTCTTTTACTCAACAATTGTTTGACCATCAAATATATGCTCATCACCTACTGATGTCAGTATTGCATCAATGTTCCTATTTTCCCTTCTAGTCTTTGTTGAACCTACCTTCACATTTTTCCTCATATCTCAATCATATCAACTCCATCTTTTCCAAACAAGATATTGCCAGAAATCTAGTTTTGAGCCCGTAAGAGTGGTAGAGGTAATTTTTAGTTTTGAAGCATTTTTTATGGCTATTTTTTGTGTCAAAATCAAGTGTTTTATTATGCACTCTAGGAAAAAAATATTGAGCATCTGATCTCTAATTTTGGAATTCTTTATATCATTAGAAAGGCCTTTGAGAGCTTTTTCAATGATTTTTTTTTTTTCATATTTTGCTCCAAGCACATTCTATTCAGCCTTTTGCATTTTTGTATTCTAGTGGATATCTTGGTTGTTTTAGGTTTGAGGATTGATTTTTTTTCTTTAGATGATTCATCATGAGTTTTACTATCTATTGTATCATCCCTATGTCTCTTCTATTCTATTTAGACATCATTGCATGCATTCTTGCAAGCACACTGAGATAAAGTGCCATATTCCATCACTATTTTTGTTTTAGTTATTTTTCCTTATTTTGCTTTCTGATTTGAGTAGTGTCATCTAAGGACAATCATACATATTATTGTATTCTTGGGATTCACCATATATTATGTTTGATTGTACATGCACTGCTCTTATTAAAGTGCCATTGGGGGTTTACATTTTTCCTTTGTTTGTTATCTTCCTTTGTCTAGTGAGTTTCCCTTCTGTGATATTAGGCTCATGATGTGTTTGAGATTGATCACCTTATTACACATATATGTACTCTTTTTTGAATCTTGATCATGGTTCCTTGACATGTAGTTATTTTGGCCCACTTTTCCAATTGCTAGTCAACTCACCTTTGTCAATGTTAGGGGGCTTCTTCTATTGGGCTTATGCTTCCTTGGTTCAATGGAGTGAGCTATGTATTCAATTTTTGTTCCTATGTACTAGGTGGATGCAGTGGTTGGGTAACTATGCATTTGGTGAGATGGATCATCTACCATATAGACTCTCTTCTTTTCATTCCTACTTTAGTTGCAGCCTTCTATGTTCAATTGATCAACTTTTCAAGCTTTGGTGTTTCATGTCATCTAAATCTTTGAGTTCATTTTTTTGCATTCATGTGCCTCCTAATTTAACCCTTCAATCCAATATCTTCTCCTCGTATTTCCAAATTGATCCAAATCTAGTCAAACACAATGACAATCCTATCCATTAGACTTTATTTCCATGACAAATGTTGTATTCTCAAAAAAGAACATGAGAATAGAAGTTGAGAGGAAAGACTATTCACATTTGTATTTTTTAAATAATAATACAAAGACAAGATGATTTATTAAAACCTCACCTTGGAAATATTATTTCACAATACCTATAAATACAAATGATAATAGGAAATAATAAAAATGACACCCTTCGTAAACATTTTCTAACCTTACGACATACTTGGGAAAAGGAAATAAAACCCCATGAAAGTCTTTAGACTCCAAAAGTTATAAAAATGAATTGAGGAACATAAAGATTGCAAATTCAACTCTAAATTCATTCATTAGCATCATTTATTTGAGAATTTTGGAGAGTTTGAAAGCAAGGAAAGCCACCATTGCTAGGGTACTTTTGAGAAAATTGTGCATATCACACACAATTTCTAGGCATATTTTTCATGTCTAGCGAGTGGATATCTTGTTCTAATACAAGCATATGAAGGTAAAAATATTTCTAAGGTTGCATTCATATATATTTTGGTGATTTAATTTGTATTTTCTAGAACAACTCCTTAATTTTTTGTTATTTCTCTCCTCAACGTTGCCCATATTCATAGTAGGCAACAAGTTTAGTGCTGATATGGGCCTTTCTTTATTAGATTTTGTAGCACTATATGTGTGGTACCTTTTAATATCACAGACTTTATGCAATGACTCCTCTGCCTTTATCTACTTTTTGTAAGCTACACATTTTTTTCTTGATAAGGGCACCACTATTTTCACTTTTCATTTTGCTAAAATTCATTTTCATATGCAAGAATTCCATTTGGAATGAAAAAATAATTGTATTTTCTAAAATGCCATTCCTTTAGTTGATTTTCTTATTTCCATTTTTCTAGGGCCTTCATTTTTGTAAATTATTTGTACTTTCCTATAAATTTTGGTTGTGATTTTGTTATCTCTTTTTGTGGTGCTTGCAGGATATGCACAGATCTAGAGTTGAGGGTTTTTAGTATTCATTGCTACTTAAGTCAAACCCTTCATTTGTCATGAGAAACACTTCTATATCTTTTTCTTTAACACTAGAGGTTGTTTCAATTCTGGGTTTTTCTTTGCTTGCAAGTTGTAAGTTATTGATCAAATTTAAGTGTTTCTCTTTGACTCAAATTTTAATATTCAAACCACATTCTTTGTATTTTATGAAGCCTTTCATGTAGGGATTTCCAACTAGAAATGCTCTTCATGTTCCACTCACAAAACATATTTCAGATTCTCTGTCAACTACTGAGATATATATCTTAGAAATTTGTTATTATGCCATTCTACTCATTTCACATGGCACAAATTTCTTACATCCCATCATTCTTGTATTAATTCTAAGATCACTTATATGCTTTTAGCTTGGCCATTATAAAAATCTTAGCCATATTTATCAATTTTCTATCTTTTGGTGACTATTGCTTGTATGGTTTTTGTATATTCTTTGATATATGTTGATTCTCTCCATTTTTCCAAAAATACATGTTGGAAGTCACTTTCATTTTTTTCTTTCATTTTTTACATCTCATTTAGATATCATTACTTCTACATTCTAAGTTTTCATGGCTCTTTTGTTGATGATTGGTTAATTGTGATATGTAATTGTTGTCATTAATCGCAACACATGATGTACATGTTGATAGGAAACCTTGGAAATAAAGATACTTAGTGTTTGGCTATCAAAAAATTGTCTAAGTATAGAATTTGATTTACAATAGTGTATTGTTTTTCTTATAACATGTTGTAGATGTCATATTATGACAAGAAAAGTTACATGGAGATAATATATGTGTTGATGATGACATGTATAACCTCAAAATTTTGTATGGATTGTATAGAATAGAGTTAATCATGTTTTGATGAAGTAGGATAGCGGAATTGAAGGAAAGAATTGTTTTGATTGCAAAACAATTACTTGTCCAATTAGTGTCGACATCCTAGATGTTTACTCTAACTTGGAAAAATGATTTGTGGTCTTAGCTGACCTAGTAGTATTTTATGTAAAGGCATGGTATTTATGCAAAGGACTTCATGTGATAAGAAGAGAAAGTGCTTATGTGTGAGCTATTGTGTATCAAGTGTGCAAACTTGTTAGCAAACTTTTTTGAAAGCGATATATGAAAAGTTATGTATGAACTATCTAGTGATCCAAGCTTGAGCTAAAGATCATATATCAGTGAAGGAAGAAAAATAATAGTAGATTACTTGTTTGAGAAATGAGCTCTTCTTGTAGTTGAAATTGCATGTTTGGGTAGTGGGCTCATCTTACATACATTACACTACAACTCCTCACAGGGTTGGGATCTCCTAATAGAGATTAAATATCTCGTAACAGGAATTATTATACTGAATTTTCTAATTGGCTCCTAATAGGGTCCATCCTCTAAAAAGGAATGTATATATTAGTATGTTATCTAGTGGGTATCATCCCCACCAGGGCTTTCCCTTGGCCAGGGTTTTCCTAGTTAACAAAATATGGTGTTATGAGTTATCTTTGTGCATTGTTACTATTATTGTTCAACATTACTTTATTGCTTTGGTATGCATGGTTTAAAGTAAGTAATAATATCTAGTTGGTGGCTAAAGTTTGTAGATTACTAATTCACCCCACCCCCTCCCCCCCTTCAGTAATCCCTATTTCTAACAATTAGTATCAGAGCCCAGTTACTTTGAAGAGGCTTAACAACTTAAGTAAGATCCCTATGGATATGGAACAATTGATGAAGAACCTCAAAAATCTTTTGAAAATTTTGATCTCCTTACTAAAGAAAGAGATAAGCTAAAGGACATATATGAGGACTCCAAAGTATGGATTGGTCAATTGAAAAAAAAGATTGATCATCTGAAATCAAAGCATGAATCTACTAAATCTAGAACTATTGATGATGACTATTCAAAGTTGAAGACAAAGTACAAAATCTTGAAGCATGAATTAGAGATTACAAATTTGAAGTTGACTTTAAGAAATGATCCTAGCAAAGTTGAATCTGAAAACGCATATCTGAAAGAAATTCTAGCAAAGAAAACATTTGAGTTTGAAACATTGAAAGAAGATCATGAAGAACTCCATAAGTACAATATTATTGTGAAAGGTAAATTGACACAGTGCAAATAGTAGCTTGAGAAACTTTATTCTAACAAAGAAAAGCTTGATGATTCTATGTCTATACAAAGACCTTCTTATGACAAGACTAGTCTTGGTTATTTAATTAACATGTATACAAAGAAACCTAAGATTAGATCAAATCCAAACAAAAAAAGACAAATATAATGATAAGATTGAATTCAGTCAATCTTTTGAGAAACCTAAAGAAATTAAGCAAATTAATGAACTTGAAATCTTGGATGAACTGAAGCAAGTGGGAACTTCTAAGGAAACCAAGTATGAATTTAGAGGTAAGTGATTTTTGTGTAATGAAATATGTCATATGAAAAGAGATTGTGCTCATAAGTCATTTAATCATGTTAAGGACTTTTATTGTCATAATTGTCATGGCATGGGTCATAGTGCAATTGATTGTAGGAAACCTAAGTATGATAATGATAGAAGAAATAGTAGAATGTCTAGAAATATTAAACCTATAGATAGAAGAAGATCTAATGAAAGGAAATCGAGAGAAAGAAGATCTTATGATGACAAAAGAAAGATTGTGTGTTATAAGTGTAACAACTTAGGACACATTGCTTGAAATTGTCATGCACTTGATGATCAGTAGAATCCTAGAAGTAGAGCACCTATATGTCAGTTATGCAATAACTTTGGGAAAAAAAAAAGGTACTGTAGAATGGATAGAAACTTTAGAGATAGAAGGGACAATGGAAGAAACGTTGGGAATAGAAGGAATGATGGAAGAAACTCCAGAAATGACAAAAGGAACCAAGAAAGGAACTCCAAAACTAGCAGAAGCAATGAAGAACAAAGAAACATTGTTAGTGAACTTTGAGAAGAACTTAATGAAGCATTTGTGAAAGGAACAGATATCTCAAAAGAAAAGTTAGATGATGATGAGATAGAAAGATCAAAGGAAGTTGTTGAGTTTGATTCAATAAAGTTGAATTAAGCTTGTTCACAGCATCAAAAATTGAGAACTTTGATTAGAGACTGAATTAGAGTTAGTGAAGTTGGGAAATGATGTAGGTGGTACCTAATCTCACTTGTATTTGGAGCTCATATAAACAAGTTGTGATGAAATTTAGAGTTACTGGTATTACAGTAAGAGTTGATTCTGTAACAAAAGATGATAAGTACATTTTTGCATAGAATTTTGTGATGCAAAGTTTTGAGGATGATTTTCATGATGGAAGAAGGCTATAGTAAACCTTGGGTGGTATTTGAAGATCGAACAAATGATTCTAGATAGTTATCTAATTGAAAAATGCAAATAGCAACTTTTTCATATTTTTGAAATATGCAATTAATGTAGTTTCAAGTTGATGCATAAATGGAGTACAGAATTTTTTACTTCATTGCGAAAAAATTCAAAGGAAAGAGCATTCTAAAGAAACTTTTTAGAGTTATTTTGAAGCAAGCCCTATTTTTGGAAAGAGGTATTTTATCATTTTTCCATAAAATTTGTTTGATAAAAAATATTGTTGATAAGAATTATGGATATGTTAGTTGTTCATAGTGTTGAGAATGAGGATAGACCTAAGTTTAAGATAGTGTTCATAAAACCTAGTGAAGGAAACACTAACTCTACATTGTCTATCACTTTGAACAACATAGTTTATCTAGAAGATGTAGAAAACTATTTGAACTACAAGTTTGAGTCTATTAGCAACAAATGATGAGCAAATTTGAGTCTATTTGAGTATATTGGCAGCAAGTCTAAGTTAGATGAATAAATTTTATGATCTTTATAATAATTTTAAGATGGATTAGATTGATATACTATTGTAAGACATATCATTGCAAATGATCTAAGTATTAAGGATATATAAGGAGTAGTGAACCAGAAATTTTATGAGAGACTCATAAAGAAGAAGACTCTAGCAAGAGAACAAGATTTTGAACTTCAAAAGTCTATGCTAAGGACAATCTACAACACTAATGATGAAGATGAGATAAAGATATTTTTGAATAACCTCGCACCATACTTGAGAAAAAAGTTGAGGCCATTCTTATTTATGGTTGGTGAGAAGGATAAATTCAAAAAATAGATTGCAGCAACTATCAGCCAGATGTTGTCAGAATCACAGACAACAACTCCTCCAACTCCTAGAACTACAAAAGTATTAGTTAATGGTGATACTATGAAAATTGATCAAACCAATGTTACAATCAACATTGATGATACCAATCCATTTGATGGTTCCTAACCAAATGTACATGATATTGAAGATGTTGAAGAGAAGTTGAAACAAAATGAGGAGGAAAAGAGGCTAATAGAAATTTAAAAATAGAAGATAGAGGAAGCCAAGAAGAAATTGCTTGAGGATGAAAGGAAAAGAAAGGAAAATGAAGATAATAGGAGAACTTCCAAAGAAGAAAGGAAAAAGAAAATAGAGGAAGAAGAGAGGAAAATATTAAAAGAGAAGAAAGAAAGAGAGGAAAAGGAAAGGAAAGAAGAGGAAGAGAGGAAAGCTAAGGAAGCAACACAAATACAAAGGGAGGATGAGACTAAACTATCTAGTTCATCTACTCAGCTCTCTCTTGAAAGTTTGGCCACTAATGATGATGATCAGATAGATTTTATTTCATCCTTATCCAAAATTCTATAGAAAAATAAGATAGTGAAGAGTTTGCAAAGATCATTGATGGAAGTGACTGACAAATTGCATAGTACTTTGATAGTATAGCATACTGAGACAGATCTCAAACTAAGAGCACAGATAGTGCTAAAGTATTTTAATGAAGAGTTTACAAATTTGTTTAATGTTGGAGAGGAAAAAGCTCAAATTTCCCATGATGCTAATTTGTTTAGCACCATCTTCTCATATATCAAGAATGACTTAGTCAACCTTGATACATGCATCAAAGAAAATTGGAAATGTTATCAGGAAGAGAAAGCTTTGAATGTTAAGTGTACCTTATCATAAAAATTGACTAAGGAATTGGAAAGTTAGATAGAGGCAAAGATGAATGAGCTAGAGGCTTTATCCAGCCTAATCCAACACCCATCTAGCAAAGTTGATGATATTAAGAGTCTGGTTACCAGTGTTCACAACAAGATCAGGAAACTAGAACTTCATAAAGAGAAAATATTGAAGAGAACGTTTGATTTTAGAGAATCTATTGCTTTGAAATTATCATTTATTGAAAAGTACCTAGAAGAATGTGCCAAGGCCAAAGACACATATAAAAACTTTTTGTATTTAGATATCAATGCAATTGAGATTACATCATATGCATTATGTGCAATTCTCACATCAGCAAAGTCTACCAATGAAACATGGAAAAAAGGTATGGATAGTTTGAAGGCTATTTTTAATGATTGTATGAAGATTATTTTAGCATAAAGGCAAGGACAAGCAGTTTTGACATTTTTGGATAGAATCTTGACATTTTGAGACCTTTTTCATTGATGTCAAAGGGGAAGTAATAGCAAAAGAAAATTAGAAAGAAGAAAATTTGGATAGAAAAGGGGAAAGATACATGTGTATTATGAAGTATATTGAAAGGGGGGGTATATTTGTAAAGTTGTAATAGATGTTATGTTTACTTTGATAGTTTGTTTTTGTCACTTAGCAAATTTTCCCTATTTTGTTGTCATCAATGTTAAAGGGGGAGATTGTTAACAATTGGCTAATTGTGATATTTAATTAGAAACACATGATGTACATGTTGATAGGAAACCTCAAAAATAAAGATACTTAGTGTTTGGCTATCAGAATATTGTCTAAGTATAGAATTTGGTTTACAACAATGCATTGTATTGCTTATAACATGTTGCAGACATCATATTATGACAAAAAAAGTTACATGGAGATAGTATACATGTTGGTGATGATGTGTATAACCTCATAAGTTTGTATAGAAAATATGGAACAGATTTAATCATGTTTTGATGAAGCAAGACAACAAAATTGAAGGAAAGAATTGTTTTGGTTGCAAAATAATTACTTGTCCAATTAGGGCTGACATCCTAGATGCTTACTTTAACCTTCAAAATTGAATTGTGATCTTAGCTAACCTAGCAGCATTTTATGTAAAGGCATGGTATTTATGCAAAGTACTTCTTGTGATAAGAAGGGAAAGTTCTTATCTGTGAGCTATTGTGTATCAAGTGTGCGAACTTGTGAGCAAACTTTTGTAAAAGCAATATATGTGGAGTTATGTATAAACTATCTTGTGATCTGAGATCAAGCTAAAGATTAGAGATTAGTGAAGGAAGGAAAATAACAATAGATTACTTGTTTGAGTAGTGAGCTCTTCTTGTAGTTGAAACTAGATTTTTGGGCAGTGGGCTCATCTTGCATACATTACACTACAACTCCTAATAGGGTTGGAATCTCCTAATAGGGATTCAAAGTCTCCTAACAAAGATTGTTATACTGAATTTTCTAATTGACTCCTAAAAGGGTCCATCCTCTAACAAGGAACATATATATCAGTATATTATCTAGTGGATATCATCCCCATCGGGATTTTCCCTTGGCCAGGGTTTCCCTAGTTAACAAAATATGGTGTTATGAGTTATCTTTGTGCATTGTTACTTTTACTGTTCAACATTACTTTATTGCTTTTTTATGCATGGTTTAAAGTAAGTAATAATATCCAGTTGGCAACTAAAGTTTATAGATTACTGATTCACACCACCCCCCCAATAATCTCTATTTCTAACATCGTTTCTATTATATCCCCTGTTGACAAAGAAAATATGGAAATTCTAAATTGGGTGTTAGTGCTTCTCTTCTTTGTTCTCACCAAGCTTCAATTGTAAAACATGGAATTTATTTCTCTTCCCTATTCTAACTGTAGACATTCTTACTTATAAATGAATAATAATTTTAACCATTTTACATTTATTCATTATTTTTCCCCTCTATTGGAAGGATTCAATGTGCATATTTTTCACAAATCTGAAATGACTTCTTTCATGCACATATTTGGTAATACCTTTAGAAAGAAAGACAAATCTTAAAATATTTTCCTTCCTATACATTGCATCTAGACAATGTTGAGAAAAAATTATTTATTATGATGTGAAAAGCTTCAAATTCATGGGCTTGGTGCATTCATTTAGTCTTTTGTTAGCAAATAACACTTAGAATCTACTACTTTGAATATGTCAAATGCATAGAAATTCATTTTATAAATCCTAAAATGATTCTATCTATAGCTGCAACTTTCTAGAAATCATTTTGTTTATATTGATTGCTAATGCTTGCTTGCAATTCATTGCTGAATTCTATTCCTTTAGCTGATTATCATAGAGTCCTAAGATTGTATTGTGGCTTTTCTTCATTTCCATAGGTGAATGATAAATTAAATTTTATCAAATATACTCCCTATGTTTTCTTGAGCTAATTTTTTACTTGTGACCTTAATGGATGCACTACTCTTCCTTACTTGTATGTTTGTTATTATGGATGTACTCTCATTTTCAAAGTTGGTTTCACTTAAAATTGACTTAGCAACTATACAGAAGAATTTTTTGTAGCTAACTATAAGCTTTCAAATTAATTTCAATCTATCCCTTAACATGTAGCTAATTAATTACTTTATGATCTAAAATATGATAATAAAAGGTTTCATGCACAATAAATGCATGTCCCTTTGATATTATGTACATCCCTTGCTTTATATGATGTGTGTTTAGCAATGATACACTAGGCTCAAACCATTGTGGGAGCCACATATTATGTCCACATAATGTCATTGATCATTTTTTTACATGCGACATAAATAGTTAGAAAATAAATCAGGCCTGAGGATTTTGGATATAGATGCATATTCAAGGTAGGATGGTGAGTTTGCTAGTCATTTCTTAGATCATTTAGATCTAATTCTTTTCTAGTTTTCACATGAAGGACATGGTATGGGAGTGTGGAAAATAGGACAACAGGAACAAAGATGTGAACAATCAGTAACACAATCAATTATTCTAGGCAATGTCGGGCACCCTTGACCCTTCTTCATTTCTTGCCTTTTCTTTTTATGCAATTATTTATATTTTTAAAATCAACCTTTATTTTAATTGTTTACTAGTTAATTTCATGATCTGTGTGGAACATTAGGGATACTTTATGAATAAAGTTACATTTTTTGAAATTATAGTATATGGTATTTTTTCACTTCATTAGATATTTCTCTATTTTCATCATAAAATGACTCTTATATACATAAAAAGATAAATTGATTGTATAATGTTATGCTTTGAATGTAAACATTAGATGACCAATCCTTTTAGCAAGTATGGCTCTTTCTATTTGAGCTAATATGTCAAATAGATAACAAATTGGTGACATATAATGGGTGCCTTCTTGCTAGATATGAAAACTAGCAGCCTTAACATTCCATTGGGCTAGGAGTTAATGCAGATTTATAGGGGTGGGTGATTGTCTATTTCAACCTAGTGGTATTTGCAAAGTTGGTAATGATGAAGCGGGATCCTTTTCATCATTACAAATTGTATGCATATCATTTGATAGGAATAAAGGATGATGCATTCCTCTGGCTACATGAAATACCCAACAACAAGGATAATAGAGCAAGATGATTGTGGGTGTATGCAAGTAGTCTAAGTATCCATTCAAATACTTGTGTATATGCATGGTAGTTCACATTTCTCAATTATTCAAAAAGCTTTGAAAATCTTTATTGAAAATGGGATACACTACAAAAACCTAGGAAAACTTGGAAAACTTGTGCACAAAAACACTTAGTGAAAACATGAACACAAACCATTTGTAGTAGCACCTTATTGAAAATTGAGAACACAACTTTATAGGAAGCTCAAACTTCAAAGCAACACTTGATGTGTCTTCTATTAACTAGAATAGGTAGAACATCACCCTTTGTGGTAAATAGTTGAAACACATTATGCTCGTTACATTGGGTAATCAAAAAATATCTCTCCTAAAGTTATCAAACTTTGTATGCTTTCCTAGCCTACTCTTTAACATATCCCACTTTAGCACAACATCTCCTTCACTGAAACACTTAGGAGTAGTTTTCTTATCAAAAAACCTCTTAGTCTAAATCTGATGATACTCTAATGTTTCATTAGCTTTCCTCCTAGATTCTTCGAGTTCCATCAACTCAACACACCTTACAACCATAGGGTCTTCCTCTTCAAACATTTTCATCTAATGCATAATATTGAGAGCTAGAAGCTCAGCTGATAATGGAAATCTCACTTCTTTTCCATAAACAAAAATATAGTGGGAGTTTCCTATGGATCTTTTAGGAGTTATGTAGTGTGCCCATAATGGATCATTTAGGCAAGACTGCCAAACTTTTTGACTCTTCTCCATATTCGCTTGATTATCCTTATTAGGTTTTTTTGTTAGTGCTTTCAGCCAAATCATTTGCCTTAGGGTAGCAATTTTTAGACATACTCAAGTAGATACAATGCTTAACAACCCATTCAGTTATCTTCAAACCAATAAATTCCAATGCATTATCAGATATTACAGACATTAAAACCACAAACTTGGTCATTGTATCTTGATAGAAATTTAGAATAATAGATTCATTTTAATCTTTCAAAGAAACAACCTCTTTCCACCTTGTGAAATAGTTTTTTTCTATAAGTATCCACTTGTGACTAGCACTAGATGGTGGATTAATAGGCCCTATGAAATCAAGGCCCCATTTTATGAAAGTTTGGTCAACCTGAATTGGTTGCAAAGGTTAGTGGGAGCTTCTCTTTATTAGTAAATAATGCACACTTTACATATTTTTAGAACATGCATAGTAGTTCTTAAACAAATATGGCCAAAAGTAACCAACACACATGATTTTCCATATTTTAGTTGTAGGGGCAAAATGACCTCTTGAATTTCCATCATGAAATTATTTTTATTCTTTTTAAAATTGATCAAAATTGATGCACCACAGCAACATGCCATTAATATCTTTCTTAAACAACACATGATTAAACAAGATGTAGGGAATAGACTACACATTATAGAATCTTCTCTTGACTTTGTCCAAGTTAGGTGGGCTTTAACTATTCCTTAGGAAATGAGTCATGTCATGGACCATCCATCACTCCTTAATGCTCTAACAGCCTAAATGTTATCATTGTAAACAAAAACACCAATTGCAACCTCATCATTTTTATATTCTACAACTGCTATCATCTTTTCACATAGTCCCTTACCCCTTGTCATATTCTTGATATTGATATCCACATAAAACTCCATAACCTTTATAATCCACTTGACCCACTTATCATTTAGATCCCTACTCAACATTAATTCCTTCACACTCATGTGGGATACTAGAATGCATATATTATTACTAAAAATTGGGGGCTTACATTTTTTCAAACTATGCACCACAAAAAGTGTGTGTTTCTTCTCAACAAAGGTGTACCTAGTTTCATAGTCATCCAAATACTAAGTGAAGAATGCTATGGGCTGCTCATATTTCTCTCTATTTTTCTACACCAGCATTGCAAATATGTAATCAATGTTGCCAAAAAAATACAAAATGAAATCTCTTGTAAAATTTGGATTAACAAGTGTTGGTATTGTTGACAATGCCTCCTTGATACCCTGAAAGCTATCATTTCCCTCCTTAGTTCATTTGAATTCTACATTATCCTTTAGTATTTCAATTAATGGCTACTATAATATTTCTATATCAAGAATGAATCTCTTGAAAAAATGTATCCTTCCTAAGAAGCTTTGCAACCCTTTCTTGTGGTTAGGCAATGATAGTTCTAGATGGCCTACACACTTTCAAGATCAATAGTGATCCCATCTTTTGACACAATGTGTCCTGGGAGCTTACTCTCATCCACTATGAATATGATCTTCTTTGGGTTGAGGGAAATACAAAACTCTTTTGTATCTCTCAAACACTTTCCACAAATGTTATGAATGTTGAGAAGTAGTTAACTATATACGGTCACATCATCAAGATAAATCAACATAAACTTATAAATTGGACCCCAAAGTACATGCTCCATATCCTTCTAAAATGTGGCACTAGCATTGGACAACCCAATAGGCATCCATTTGTAACTCATGGTTCCCCACTTCATTATGAAAGCTATCTTAAATTAACTAACCTCACTAACACACACTTTATTGTAACCTAAATAGCCATCAAGAAGAGAAAACCTCTCAAAACCAGAAACCAACTAATAAATATGCCCCATAGAAGGCTTAGTGATGAACTATTGAGATCATTAAAATATACACACAACCTTATTTCACCATTCTTCTTTCTTTCTAGTACTATATTAGATACCCAAGATGTGTGCTTGATAGGAAAGATTATTTTTCCTTCAATCATTTTGGTTAATTCTTTGAGAATTAATGGTTCCAATATCAAAGTTAGAGGTGTATTCTTCTACCTTATAGGATTAGAGGATGATTCTAGATCAATAGTATGTTAAGTAATACTTGGGTTAAATCCATTAAGATTAGAGTACTGCCAAGAAAATACCTCAGGAAGCTATTGATACAAATATTTGAACTATTATTTTTCTTCTACTAAATACACTTTCCCTACCTCAAGGAACTTCCCTTCTTCTATTTCCATATCCTTTAAATGATCCTCTTTGACTTAGATTCTATCTTTACCTTTCCTCGGTTGATTTTTATTGTTAAAAGTAAACTCCAATGTGACCAAACCCTTAGGAACCTTATTATTCTTTAATTGAATAATCTGATCATCATATTATTGTTTTATCTTATTCTAATTTGTGACAACAAAATGCTCCTCCTACAAAAATGTCAAAATATACTCATCACTATCAAAAACATGTCAATTAACATCATTATCAGGAATAAAAGGCTAGATAACCAGCTTAGCATGTTTTTGTACTTTCTCTCTTTTAACATCCTCAAGTGGATCAAACTAAGTTCCTATGGAAACTAGATGGTCTACATGTTTATTCTAACTCCTCATAAATTAAACAATATTAAAGGCATTGAAATATTTAATCAAGTCCCACTATCTATTCATTTAGCACTTCAAAACCTTGGCTTTTGCAATATTCATGCCTCTAACCTGATTTACCACTAACTCACTATCCCCACAAACCTTCATGCACCTAATTCCAAGCTTCCTTGCCCATTCAATACCATCTATCAATCACTCATATTTAGTAACATTATTCATTCTTGAGAAAAAGAAAAATGGATAGCTACGTAATGCTTAGATCTCCTAGAGGTGATACAAGCATGACCCCTCCATCAACACAATTTTCAGCTTGAGACCCATCAAAGTACATTTCCTTTATTTTGTTGACAAGACATCTTTTCTTTTCTTTTTTTCCAAGTTTGAAATTACTACATCAACCTAATGAATAACATAATTTCTCATGTTGTTCTCAAGAACCATATCAACAAGGTTGTCAACAAAATTTTCTACTACCCATTTATGTAACAATATCTCTAGAATGTCAGCATCCTCTTGGCTATTATTTATAATAGCAATTGGACTTTCTATACCAGTTTGATCAGTTGTTGTTATGTCTAAAACTATATTAACTACACTAGGATGATAAAGCTCTATATGATCTTTGGCTAGTATTTCAGATTTTATAGTGACTTTTGTGCCATATCTAGTCGTAAAGAGCATATGTAACCAACTAGTCAACAAGTAACAACCTATTTTAGATGTGAAGTCTCTCAAAAGACAAATGGAAAATTATGGGGCCAATTCAATGATACAAATGTATTTTGGAACAATTTTTTTTTAAAGCAAGAAGTGTAAAGTCTAAACCCTTAATGATAACTAAGGTGTTAATTGTTGTCCCCATCTAATTGAACATATCCCTTTCTAATGTTTAATATTTTAGACCTAACTTATTAGCTATTTCCTTAGGCATAAGAGAACTACTAGCACCACTTTCAACCATGCAATTGTGAAACAATTTATCTCCTGCAATTAGTGACAAATAAAAAGGAGGAGGCTTACAGTCCTGCTACCTCATTACTTTGCATAGTACTGATGTCCTATGGATGATTTGTAAGAATTTTGTCACTTACTCTTGTTATAGCCTTGTTCTTACCTTTCAATTCTTTCAAAATGATTGTTGGATATCTTTC
The DNA here is from genome assembly GCA_028749045.1 of Cupressus sempervirens. Lineage (NCBI taxonomy): Eukaryota > Viridiplantae > Streptophyta > Pinopsida > Cupressales > Cupressaceae > Cupressus > Cupressus sempervirens. Next base: position 190,254,675 of record CM053788.1, read on the forward strand.
TATCCTACAATTGAAAAATTATCCCACACCAACATGTTTACATTCAAATTTTTCATCTTGTCCACAATGTTGAATGGTACAAAAGGATTCATCTGTGATGAAAGATCTATTTGATGTGTAATCACTAACATTTCCTGAGTAGCTATAAGCTCTCTCACTTCATGGATAGTCTTTTGTATGGTCTCCATATTACCATGAATGTTAATGATAATCCTATGGGGGGGTATATTAGCATTGTTGAAGACATGATTCAGTGGTTGTATGTCACATTCATGACAATGTTTAGCATTGATGTTAAAATACTTGTTATTATGTGAAGATTGAAAAATTTACAAAGGAAGAAGCATTTTACAAAGTTAAAGGATTAAAGATCAGCTCATGCACACTTGTGGTTATGTGATGTAGGAGCATCCAGAGGTATAAGGGCAATCCTATGTCATCCAAAAAAAATGTACTTAGACTTTGTTTCTATTTCATGTGTTTTCATTTTTGGATACCCATTTGGGTCAAATAAATGTTCCAACTCTCACAGTTCCACTATTAGTGTTCTAGGATAGATTATTTGAACACCTTGGGATACGTGTAAATGCCAAAAAAATAGGAGTATGTAATTGAGCCATCATTTTGGTGAACTAGAAGGTGTAAATTGGTTGGAATATTTTCATTGTAATTTAGAGCATTCTAGAAAAAGAATCAGGTCAAAAGGCCCCACAGTTTGAAAGTTATCACAGTTTCTTTGTTTTTGGAGACATCTTAAGAATGCTTCAAAGTTAGGTTAGGGGAATTAAATGACCTTGAATAGAGCTTTAAAATGGGAGACAAGTGAAGTTGGTCCATAGGGCTATAGAGCACTTCGAGAGCTTTCAAAAAATGTAAATGGTTTGTCAATCAGAGCTACAGTTCAAAAGTTATGGCTCCCGAAAGTTCGATTACCGTTTCTGGATTCTTCTAATTTTGTGCCAACTTCTAATGTGACTTCTAGAGCCTTCTATTTGGTCGGTGGATGCCTACTAGCACTTTCTAGAATTTATTCCTAATCCTTAACCCTCCAGGGTCTATTTAAGAACATTTATGGCATTGTAAAAGGCAGTTTGGAGTGGAGTTTGAGAGGAGGTACTAAAAGAAGAAATTATCTCTAGATTTATACTATTGTAAGCCCATAGGCATGTTTTGAAGTCTATTTTCTCTGTAGTGAATGTATTATCTTATTTAAAAAGTTAATAAAATTTTCCCTTTCCTATTGTGTCCATTTTGTGCTTGGGTTGTATCCCCACCAAGTGGTATCAAAGCTCATTTTCCTAAGTGTGTAGACAGAGCACCGACTGTGAGGCAGTTTGCACCAGAACTGTGTGGTTGTGAGTTTGAGTTAACAAGATTCCTCCACAAAGAGAGCATGGTGGAAGGGCCAGAGCTATTAATCCTGAGGAGTTTAGAGCCCTCTAAAGGCAGGTACAAGCATTGCAGGAGGAGCTCCGTAGAGGAACAAATGTTTCCACAGGCGATGAAAGTGAGGATGACAATGAAGAAGAAGAAATTGGACCAGAATGAGAATTTGATGGGGAAGTTCTGAATCAAGTAGAGGAAAGGATTTTTAGGGCCATTACTAAGTTTGGGAAAAGACCTACAATTGATGTGGGTGTATTTTCAAGAAATCTGAAATTGGATGAGTTGATCGATTTGATCAATGAACTGAAAGAGTACTTTGAGTATGAGGATATCAGGGATCTAGATACGGTTAAGTTTGCAAAGGCCAAAATAAAAGGCCATGCCAAAATCTAGTGGCAAGAGGTTCAATTGGAAAGAAACAGAAGAGGAAAGGAGAAGATCACAAGGTGGGATCGTATGGTGGACAAATTGAAGAAGCAATTCATTCTTGTTGATTATGAGCTTGATTTGTTTAAGAAGATGCATGGGTTAAAGCAAGCAGGAAAATCAGTCCAAGAATACACAGAGGAGTTTTACCAACTTCTAATTAGAGTAGGGCATGCAGAAGAAAATAAGGAGAAGGTTGCTCATTATATCAATGGATTGCGACCTAGCATCCAGGAGGAATTAAGTCTGGTAAGAATTACCAGCGTTGAAGAGGCATACCAATTTTCCCTACGAGTTGAAGAGAAGCTAAATAAGAGGTTTGAAGGGAGACAAAGAGGGTGTGGCCAAGGAGGAAGGGGTAGTGGTAGGTCATCTAGAGGCCAAAATGAAACCCAAAAGAAAAATGAAGATTTGGGTACTAGTAGGAACCATAGGAACGAGGATTTCAACTGCTCCCATGATCAAGAGTTTGAAAATCATAGAGGAAGAGGTAGAGGACGTGGACAAGGAAGAGGAGGCTTCTTTGGTACCTATTTTCATTGCAATGAAGAAGGTCATCGTGCCTTTGAATGCCCTCAACGACAAGGAAGGACAGATAGGAGAGCTAAGGGTCAAGCTAGGGTTGTTCATGTGGATGAGGATGCATAATCATCACATTCAGAGGATGCAGAAAGAGGAGAGACTTTAGTAAATGAAAGGGTCCTACTAAGTGGCAAGATTGGACTAGGAAAAAGGAGGAGTCTATTCTATACTAGGTGCAAGTGTGAGGATAAATGTTGTGATGTGATCATTGATCATGGTAGCACTGATAACTTGGTATCAGAGGAGATTGCTTAGGTGAAAGATGATCATAAGGTCCTGGTAAGTGAACAATGTTTAGTAAAGTTCAAAATTGGGAGTTACCATGATGAAGTTCTCTGTGATGTTATTCCAATGGATGTTTGCCATCTATTTTTGGGAAGACCATGGCAGTTTGATAGGCATGCAGTACATGATGGTCATGCAAACACATACTCTCTAACAAAGGATGGAGTTTTCCATAAACTAAAGCCCATGAAAAAGGAAGGTGAAAAGGTATATAGCAATGCTAGGATTTGTCTTACTGATGGAAGGAAGTTTTCAGATGGTATGAAACATCAGTGTATGTCCTATGCTTTGATTCCTAGGAAAGATAAAGAAGGTAGTAGTGAAATACCACTTGAAGTTTCACATTTACTATGGGAGTTTGGAGATATCATCTCTGATAATGTTCCAGAAGGATTGTCACCAGTAAGGAAAATCAGTCATCAGATAGATTTAATCCTAGGAGCTAGTTTTCCTAACAAGGCTACTCACAGGATGACTCCTACTAAAATTGAGGAGCTAAACAGATAGGTACAAGAGCTATTGAGAAAGGGCTTGATTTGAGAAAGCCTAAGTCCATGCGCAATACCTGCAGTACTGGCACCAAAGAAGGATGGAGAGTGGAGGATGTGTACAGACTCTCGAGCTATAAATAGGATAACCATCAAGTATTGGTTTCCTTTGCCAAGAATGGATGATCTTTTTGACTGCTTGAGTGGAGCTCAGTACTTCACAAAGATAGATCTCAAGAGTGGTTATCACCAAATACAGATTTGACAAGGAGATGAGTGGAAAATAGCCTTCAAGACCAAGGAGGGTCTTTATGAGTGGTTAGTCATGCCCTTTGGATTGACAAACGTCCCAAGCACCTTCATGCAGCTTATAAATGAAGTACTTAAGAAGTTCTTGGGAAAAAAATTTATTGTCTATTTGGATGATATTTTAATTTTCAGCAAGACTTTGGAAGAATATTTATTGCATATTCGTAGTGTCCTTGAAAGGTTAAGGGAAGAGAAACTATTAATTAGTTTGAAGAAGTGTATCTTTGCAAAAAGGGAGTTAGTCTACTTGGGGTTTGTTATATCACCTGAAGGTCTCAAAATGGATCCAAAGAAGGTAAAAGCCATCTTGGAATGGCCTACTCCAAGGTCTACTACTGAGTTAAGATCATTCCATGGTCTGGTTAGTTTTTATAGGAAGTTCATTAAGAATTTCAGTGGCATATGTGCACCCCTAATTGCTGAAGAAGAAGGTGACAAAACAACCTGTGTTGGCACTTCCAAATTTTAGAAAGGTGTTCTAGGTGGATTGTGATGCTAGTGGCAGTGCTATTGGAGCTGTATTGAGTCAAGAAGGTAAGCCTATTTCATATTTCAGTGAAAAATTGAATGATGTGAAAAAGAAGTATTCTGTTTATGATCAAGAGTTCTATGCAATAGTTTAGGCCTTAAAGAAATGGAGGCATTATTTATTGCCAAAGGAATTTGTTTTGTATACTGATCATCGGGCATTACCGTACCTAAATAGCCAAGCTAAATTGAATCAGAGGCATATGAAGTGGGTAGAGTTCTTACAGAGCTATACATTTGTGTTAAAGCATAGAAGTGGAAAATCTAATAGGGTTGTAGATGTACTAAGTAGGAGACAGTTGTTGTTTATAGTAATGCAGGTTGAAGTAGTTGGGTTTGATGAACTCAAGAATCTGTACCCTGAGGATCCTAATTTTGTTGAAGCATGGAAAGCTTGTAAAGAGCATGTTGTTGTAGATAGAACTAAGTGGTTAGACTATCTGGTTCAGGATGGTATGTTATTCAAGGGCAGTCAATTATGCATTCCAAGGAGTTCCATGAGGGAAAATTTGATTAAGGAGAAATATAGTGGAGGGATGGCAAGACATTTTGGTTGAGATAAGACCATTTCCATTCTTAGAGAACATTATTTTTGGCCCCAGATTTCACAGGATGTGAAGAAGTTTGTACAGAGTTATTAGATTTGTCAAGTTGCCAAGGGATTTAGTCACAATACTGAACTTTATCAGCCATTGCCTATTCCATCAAAGCCATAGGAGGACATAAGTATGGATTTTGTTCTTGGATTACCAAGGACACAAAGGGGTAATGACTCAGTATTTTTGGTGGTTGATAGGTTCTCCAAAATGGCACATTTCATTCCATGCCACAAAACTCATGATGTTGTCCATATTGCAGACTTGTTTTTCAGAGAGGTGGTAAGACTACATGGTCTCCCAAGGAGTATAGTTTCTGACAGAGATACCAAATTTGTGGGGTATTTCTAGAGAACATTGTGGAAGAAGTTGAGAACAGACTTGAAATTTAGTTCCACGGATCACCCACAAACTGACGGCCAAATAGAAGTGGTAAACAGAAGTCTGGGCAATTTGTTGAGATATTTAGTTGGGGATAAGCCCAAAGGATGGGATTTGATTCTACCACAAGCGAAGTTTTCTTACAATAACTCTGTAAATAGGAGTACTGGTAGATCACCATTCCAAATTGTATATGAAAGTAGCCCAAGGACTACACCAGAATTGAGAAAGATAGAGCAAGGGGAGAGGACAAGTGCTAAAGCTGAAGAATTTGCTGAACATATCAAGCATCTACATGAGGAGGTTTAGGCACAAATTACCAAGATGAATCAATAGTATAAAGCTAGGTCTGATCAAAGGAAAAGATATAAGGAATTCCAAGTAGGGGATCTAGTCATGGTACACTTAAGAAAAGAAAGATTTCCAGCTGGTACTTACAACAAGCTAAAAATGAAGAAATTTGGCCCCTGCAAAATTATGAAGAAACATGACTCAAGAAATGCATATGAGGTGGAGTTGCTAGATGGTATTCACATTTCTTCTATTTTCAACATTGCAGACTTAACAGAGTATCATGATGATGTTGCAAATGAGGAGTTGATGCTAGAACCATGTCCAATTCCTGCTTCTAAGAAGGAGGAGATAGAAGACATTCTAGATCATCGTGTGGGCAGGAGTACCATAAATAGGTAGTATGAAGAGTATTTGGTCAAGTGGAAAGGATGGCCGATCGAGGACTCAACTTGGATATCAACAGCTGAGGTTTCTCATTTGGGATTTCCTCTACCATTCATAAAGTGACAGGGTCACTTTTCAATCTACCCTAGGTGTCTGATGCAGGAGCATCCAGAGGTATAAGGGCAATCCTGTGTCATCCAAAAAAAATGTACTTAGTCTTAGTTTTTGTTTCATGTGTTTTCATTTCTAGATACCCATTTGGGTCAAATAAAGGTTCCAACTCTCACAGTTCCACTATCAATGCTCTAGGATAGAGTATTTGAACACCTTGGGATATGTGTAAATGTCAAAAAAATATGAGTATGTAATTGAGCCATCATTTTGGTGAACTAGAAGGTGTAAATTGGTCAAAATATTGTCATTATAATTTAGATCATTCCAGAAAAAGAATCAGGTCAAAAGGCCCCACGATTTGAAAGTTATCGTAGTTTTTCAATTTTTGGAGACATCCTAAGAATGCTTCGAAGTCAGGTTAGGGGCATTAAATGACCTCGAATAGGGCCAAAAATGGGGGATGAGTGAAGCTGTTCCACATGCTATAGAGTTCTTTGAGAGCTTTCCAAAAATGTAAACGGTTCATCAATCGAAGCTACGGTTCAAAATTTATGCCTCCCGAAAATTCGGTTACCATTTTTGGATTCTTCTAATTTTGCACCGACTTCTAATGTGACTTCTAGAGCCTTCTATTTGGTTGGTGTATGCCTATTGGCACTTTCTAGAATGTATTCCTAATCCTTAACCCTCTGGGGTCCATTTAAGAACATTTCTAGCATTGTAAAAGGTAGTTTAGAGTGGAGTTTGAGAGGAGGTACTGAAAGGAGAAATTATCTCCAGATTTATACTATTGTAAGCCCATAGGGCATGTTTTGAAGTCTATTTTCTCTGTACTGAATGTATTATCTTATTTACAAAGTTAATAAAATTTTCCCTTTCCTATTGTGTCCATTCTGTGCTTGGGTTGTGTTCCCATCATTATGTTATAAAGTATGTCTAGATACTACATCTCAAAGCCCGTGTGGAAATACAAAGACTAGGAAAAGTTACAAGGATTTTGGTGAAGGGAACTTTTAGACAACATTTCTAGAAAGTGGGTATTATTTTTTTGATTTTATCTCCTCACAAGGATGGAATTGGATTAACTATACTGAGACAAAGATTGGAGATGTGTTGGATATGTCTTGGTTAAGAAGGCATAACCAAAAGATAATCATGTGGAAAGTTATGAAGTATGTGAGCTGACAGTTTTCTTTTAATCTTGGAAAGATCTAAATGCTAGAATTGCTTTAGAATAACTGAGAGGGGAGGTGAATCAGTTATTCAAGGTCCAAATGTTCAATTAAAACTTTTTCTTTTCAAGTAAAGTGAGTCCATTAAACTGTTCATGTATCCAAGCTTAAACTTTCCTACTTTAGCAAGTTACTATAAAATCAACATGCAAGCATAACACGTGAAGAATTAACACATAACATATTGATTTACATGGAAACCCAATTTGGAAAAAACCACCAGTAACATGATACTCAATTCTTATTCTTCTAAAGTGATGCCCTGTGAAAGGCCTACCCTATTAAAGGCTACAACACATTGTTACATGTGGCCTAGTTAAAGGATTTAATCACCCTGTTAGAAGTGGGCTTGGTTAGAGGACTTTACAACATTCACTTGGAATGCCACCCTATTAAAGGATTTACCAACCTAAGTCCATAGGATTTTTACCCTAGCTGACATAATTGTTAGAGAGTAACAACAAGGGCTTTTGACCTGATATAACTCACAACTTAACTTGTAGATTCCAGATCTCTGTCCAGCTTATAACATTGCCAGGCTTTTAGTCTTTATAGCTCTGACAGCTTGTTCTCCTTTCAAGATTTGTCTCCTTGAGTTTCCATGCTCGATGTACTAGTGCAATTTCCTATATTTCCACTTATCGAAGTAGAGTCTCTATGTTCTATTCTTCCTTCTCCTTGATGTCTTCTCCTTGACACCCTTCAACTATTAGAAATGCTTTAGAATAACTAAGAGGGGGGGTGAATTAGTTATTCAAGGTCCAAAATGCCCTATTCAAACTTTTCACTAAGTATAGTGAGCCCATCCATTCATTCATTCATCCAAGCTTTAACTTTTCTAACTAGCAAGTTACTATAAATCAACATGAAAGCATAACACATAACAAGCCAACACATAACATAGTGATTTACATGGAAACCCAATTTGGGAAAAACCACTAGCAACATGCTACTCAATTCTCACTCTTATCAAGTGATGCCCTATGAAAGGCTTGCCCTATTAAAGGCTTACAATACACTGTTAAATGTGACCTTGTTAGAGGATTTAACCACCTTGTTAGAAGTGGGCATGTTTAGAGGACTTTAGAAAAATCACTTGGAATGCCACCTTGTTAAAGGATTTACAAATGGTTGTTAGGCCAACCTAAATCCATAAGATTTTTCCTTATCTAATACAATTGCTAGAGATTATTACAAAATTTTTAACCTAACTACAACATATTACTTAACTTGCAGATATCAGATCACTTCTCAGCCCATACCATTGTTTGGCCTTCAATCTCTACAACGCTAATAGCTTGGCCTCCTTTCAAGCTTAGTCTGCTTGAGTCTCTATTGGTCTAATTTTTCACAATGCAGACATTTTGAAAAATTTTAGTGAAAAATCTTTTGAATCTTGAAATCTTGCAAAATAGGATTTTGTTCCTTATATTTTGAGAATCCTTAGATTGCCCTAGTTCATAGCCTGGTCTCTGTGTCTTTGAAATTCTATTAAATTCTCAAGGTTTTTCTTTGGAGAATTTCTTAGAAACCCTAGTGCCCTATCTTATTTTACCCTAGTTTTGAAAAACCCTTGAAATATTTTCAAAAAAATGTTTTTTAATGGAATATCTTTTTACCCTAAGGTCGGGCTTATGTGAGCATGGTTTTATTAAAAGCTCATTTAAAAATCATTGACCACATTCTTTTTGACTTGATTATTTTATTGAAAAATGCCCAGTGTGTTACAAATTGTGTATGACCATTGATCTTGTTTAGAGCAACGGATATCACATTCCCGAAATATTGAGCTGCAAGGCTTTTAAATAAAGTGGGCAAGTGGTTTTTGGACACATATCAAGGTGGGGTTGGGAGTTCCTAGTATATGCTATGATGTACCAAATTGAAAATTGATTGCTGACATGTACTACTGGTTGTGCCATTAAGGAGGTTTCCCTGCCAAATTTGATCGAAGTTTGGTTAGCCATAGATCCTTGAAAGATCAAGAGCTGGTGCAAGCCCACAATAAAGAACTGCTCATTCAATAAGGAATGTGGGAATGTGCCATTGTGTCGCATGTCATAGTGGGGCCAAGATTAGGACGGGAAACTAAGTCATGCCATGTTGTATGCCACATATGCTTAGCTGGAAGTACTTATGTTACCAGCATGAAAATTTTTACACATTAATGCAATAGTCAAATTGGTAGAAGCACGAGAATTGAAAGTAGTCATTTCATTGGTCCAAGTAGATGAAGCAACCATAAAGTGAAAAATTTTTCTTACACCGTTGATCTTGTCTTGATCAATGGAGGGTGCTTGCCTACATTGAGAACTTGAATGAAGTTTAAATAAAGTGGGTATGCGCCATGCAGACACGTGTACATGGTGACATCACTATTCCCAACACAGAAAGATTAAAGGTATAATCAGTGTCATCATTGATCTTTCAAAGATCAATGGCTGGAACAATCCTACAATATGGAGATGCTCATTAAATAAGGAAAGCAAGAATGTGACAACTTGACATGTGGAAAGAATGACATCAAGTACTTACCTGCTCAAAAGATAATATAGGACCTGCCTGCGTGGAGGTTGTTAGAAGGCATAGACTCACATGGAGACTTCCTATTGGTTAAAACAAATGATTGGGCCTTAGTCAACTATAAATTTATGTAATCATTAATCTTGTCTTAATCAATGATTGGGGCTTACCCGCTATTTTAAGATGCAAGAAATTTAAGGAATGTGGGTAAGCGGTAATGCAACATGTGGCATGGGGCCCATTGAGTGATAACGCAGCACTATGTTTGAGAGGTCAACCAATCAACAAGTGACACATGGTGCTTGGTTAATAGAGGGTTGACCACAAATTTAAAGGCAGAGGGAAAAGGAATAAAATATTTTAAATGCCAAAATTTAAAATATTTTTCAAATGAAGTGCACATCAGATTTTTAAAATTAAGTGAGCCTTTTTCTAAAGTTTGAACTTTAGAACAATTTTGAAAATTTTGAAAATTTTAAAATATCGTGAGTTGCAAGCCAGAGCCATGCAAGGGGGCTATGACTTTCAAAATGATATTTAGGAGGTTTCTGAGAGGCGAACATGGTAGTGTTATATATCACCAGAATCGAGAGAATCTAAATTTTTTGATTATGGAGTTAGTTTCTGCACATGAAGTAGTTTATTTGAGCTATAAGAGGTTTTTAATCAGGTTCCAAATTAGCAATTGTATTCAAGTAATAAAGTTTATAACTATTTCATAACATGGAAATGACCTAAATATCAGTAAAAGATAGTGAAAATGTAGTTAAGGTTGAATTCTAATTAGATTCACTCATAAAAACTCAATTTCACTAGCATTTTCATGAAGTTATTAGATATTTTTGGTGACTCAAAGAGTTTTCATCATTAAATAGAGATATTTACAAGTTTGTTACAATGTAATGATGAAAACAAATCAGATCAAAATGGGAGAAGGAAGAGAGAGGTTATTTAGTTGTAGAAGATTGAATTTCAAGTGGACACATATTAGGCATAGATCAGATCCAGGAATTTACTTCTTGCTATATCTTTCTTTCTTCCATTCATTGTAGGTTGGGAAATTTTGGAAAGTTTCTCTAGAATGAAAGAATTTAGTAGAACTGGCCCTAGAATTGATGAACTCTGAATGGAAGATCTGGGATGTACTAGTTCTAGACCATGAAGCTTTTTCTTTGGCTATGATACCCCCTTCCCATCCCATCAGTTTCTCATTCCCACCATTTTCTCTCTTATATTGCAGCATTTTCTAATTGTATAGTCTGGTTTATTAGGTTCTTTGTGAGTTAATTTCATGCATCTTATGTATTATTTCAAGGAAATCAATACAAGGAATAGCAAATTTCATGCATCTTATGTATTATTTCAAGGAAATCAATACAAGGAATAGCAAGTGTTTAGTTTCAGTTTAAATCTTGTCTCCTTTCTCAATTGAGTTGTGATGCTTTATGGTCTTTGAACAAAAAGCCTAGATCATAAGTGCAGTCCCTTAAGGTTGTATGCTGCTTCACTATTGCTTGTAATTCAAGGAATTATGTAAATGCTTTAGAGATTCAACAGGGTTGTAGGTTTATTGAGGAGGATATTAGGTAAGAATGAGATTTAAGTTGAACATTGATGTCTATTTATAGGGTGAATGGATAGATCATATATCTGAATATATGAATAAGTATTAGATATCCAAAATGCATGAGGGAGATTCATGAATTTCCCAATGGATCAGGCATTGATCAACTACAAGATCATTAGTTTATTGTCCATACTTGGTTTTCATCCACTTTCCCCACCCACATAAAATCAAATCAAAATTCAAATCATCTTTAAATGTTATGTTGAAGAACCTAAATTTAATCCCCTTACTCAGCTTGTGAATATCATAGAGTTGCAATTTTCTACTGTAGATCTATTTTATTACATGATTTAATAGGAGAAATAAGGGTTTTATCTACTTTATATTAGATTCAGTATATGCTTTGATAACTGGTACCATATAAAGAATCTATAGGTCCACCTGCCTAGGTTTTGCAGAGCCTGGAGAAGAAGAAGGGTCTAGCCTTATAGTTGGCCCAAGACTGTAGTCAGGTGTATCCATCATAGAAATTTGCTAGCCTTAGATGTATCTATTTGGTTTCTTGGTCATTTTCAAAACTATTAAATTAGGAGCCAATAGTCTCGATGCTCAATGTACTAGTGTAGTCATCTATTCATGACCACTTGTAGAAGCAGAGCCTCTGTGCTCTTCCTACTCCTAGATGTCTTCTCCTTGACACACTTAACCACTTCACAATTTGGCTCTTTGTAGCAATAGCATCAGCAGCATTTTCTTCTTGGTTTATGACTCTTTAAATAGAAGTAGTGGAATTCCTTTTCCTGCTTGATTCTTCCATTCTTTAATTTCAATTCATATGGATTAGGTAGGATTCATTGCATCTAACCCATATTTTTTTTCCTCTAGAAACTTCTTGAATAATCCTTTTGAATTTGCCTAAAAATAGTTTACATAGAATTCTATGCCACCAGCTCATCATCCTTATCTTCCAACTAGTTCACAAAATTCAAGGTAACCACTTTGTCAGCTCAGATTTGGTGAATCTTCATCAATTAAAATATTGATGCTCGACACATACTGTGTTACTTGGCATCAACTGTGTTTTTCCTGATGCTTGGCAACTAAAGATCACTCAACACCAACTATGATTTTCCTAATGCTTGGCACTTGAACTTCACTCAGCACCTGAAGATCACTCGGCACACACTAGAATTTCATGTTACTTGGATCCAATTGAGAATTTTCTCGACTTCAACTAACTTTCTCAGCAACCACTAATGATCTTAGTTTGAACTTTGTAGTCAACCTTGTTACAACTTATTCCTCCAAAGTTTCTAAGTGTGACCAACCTCTATCTTTTTGTATGTTATCAATACATCATTTGCCCATTATCTTAACTAATCCTTGCACTTCATTACAACATCATAACTCAACCTTTCCCTTATGTGCTCTTGTTACATCTTATTGATCAAATCCTCTTCATCAATCAACTAAGTGATAGTACTTTGGGTCTTATAAGAAAATGTCATTCCTACAAATAGTAGGTTTGACATCAATGAAAAAACAATGATTGAAAACATTCTTTTAACAACAATCTTCCTTCTTTGCAACAATCTCCCTCTTTGATCTTCATCAATAAGATTTACAATTAGATTTCCAACAACACTTCAACCCAACAACTCTAGCTTCTTGGCTTGTGACTCCTTAAATAGAAGTCTAGAATCCTCTTTCCTACTCAATTCTTCCCACTTTCAATTTTATTTCAAATGGATTAGGTAGGATTCAATGAATCTACCCCATATCTTGTTCCTTCTAGGAACATCATGAAGAATCCTCCTAAATTCACTCAAAAATGGTTTACCTAAAATTATGTGCCACAATCTCATCATCCTTATCCTTCATCTGGTTCACAAAATTCAAGGTAACAAACTTGTCAACTCAGATCTGGCAAATCTTTGACTTTTCACATAATGTAGCAACTTGACACTATTGAAATTCTGGTGCTTGGTACTATTTAAATTCTCCACACCAACTATGTTTTACTAATGCTTGGCACCTACTGTAGATTCACTCAGCATCCACTAATTTTTTTCTAATGCTTAGCACTCATTACTTGCCTAGCACCTAAACTTGCTCGACTCCTTCTATATCACTCAGCACACACTAGATTTTTCATTTGCTCGACACTACTTGAAATTCTTCTCGACATGAACTATCTTGCTCAACACTCACTAATTAACTTAGTCAAGCTCTGTAGATAGCCTTGTCACAACTTATTCTTCTAAAGTTTCTAAGTGTGGCCAACATCTTTATCTTCAAGTATATTATCAATACATTATTTTACCATTGTCTTAATTGATCCCTATACTTCATTAGAAAATCACAACTCAACCTTTCCCTTAGGTACTTGTGTTACATCTTGTTAATTAAATCCTCTTCATCAATCAACTAAGTGATAGTACTTGGATCTTATAAGCAATTGTCATTCTAGCAATGAGAAGGTTTGACATCAATGAAAAATTAATGATTGAAAACATTCTTTATCAAAAATCTCTCTCTTTGCAAACAATCGTCTTCTTTTTCAACAATTATCTTTTCAATCAGATTTCCAACAATCTCCCTCTTTGGCATTGATGGCAAAACAAACTAATCAACTAGTTATCAAAATCCTAACTAGGTTAAAATAGTAAATCAAATTCCAAAAAGAAATTTTGTTACCATTTCTATTTTCATCAGCTTTCACATCTCCTTCTCTAATATGCTATCCTAATTTCTTTGCTTCTGCTTCTCCCTCTTAGTTGGTTTTTCCTTTCTCTTTCATTTCTACTATATCTTCTCCTTTTGCATGTATGATCATTTACTATATGACTCCCTATTTTTTGTAGCTTACCACTTTGATCAATTCTACTCTTCTTAACTACTATTTCTCCCTCTTACATTTTTTCTTCCTCAATTTTTACTATTCTAGTATTAGCTACTTCTCCCTTTGTCTATTTGATTTTGTAGATTTGATCTGTTTTTGCTATTTCTCCCTCTTTCACAAAAATGCCAAAGATACATTATTTTAGCATCTTACTATGCAAGTATAGCATTTGCAAGAACCCTAATTTCTCCTTCTGTCACTTTGCTTGTGACTTGTGAGGAATTTTAGTACTTTGATTACTTCAGGAAAAATTCTAAAGTAAATATCCTCTGCATCAATTTGTAACTTTTTAACAAACAACTCATTTGATGTAGAGCATTTTTGTTGTTGCCCAAATAGCCTTGGATAGGGTTATCACCCCTTACTTACCTCTAAGATAATCAAATGCATCTTTAGATAATGCTTTTGTGAAGATGTCAGCAATTTCTTCCTTTGAGCTGGCATACTCCATCCTTGCTTGCCTTCCACCAATTCTCTTACATAGTGATACTTAATTGCAATATGCTTCGTTTTGGCAGGCATCACAGGATTCTTTGATATGTTCATGGCACTTGTGTGATCACAATAGAGTATCATAGGTTTAGTCATCTCTTCCTTCATACCTTGCAATAGATGTTTGACCCATACAATATTGGTGCAATTGATAGCAACAGCAACATTTTCAACTTTTGCTATGGACTGTGAGGTACAACTTTACTTTTTACTGATCTAAGTAACCAATCTTTTTCCTAAGAAAAGTGCTCTACCACCGGTTCTCTTTCTATCATGAATATCACCTCTGTAGTCTGCATTAGTGTAGGCTTTTAACTCAAACTTTTCACTCCACTTGTAGTATAATCCAAAGTCATATGTTCCTTTCAAGTACCTCAATATTCTTTTTAGTTCCATTAGATGATTTTCTCTTTGGTTTGTAGAAAATCTAGCCACTATTCCAATAGTTAATGCAATGTCTAGTCTACTATGCACCACATACTATAACATTCCAATCATTGATCTATACATCTATTACCATTGGTGTACTAATTGGTTTTGAATCTTCTAAGCCAAATGTCTTGAGTACCTCCTTGATATATTTTGATTGAGTCACAAATATGCCTTGCTTCAATTGATGTACTTGCAATCCAACAAAGAATTTGATTTCTCCAAACATTGACATCTCAAACTCATGTTTCATTTGATTAGCAAAGTCTTTGCAAAAAGCATCTTTTCCTCCAAATATTATGTCATCAACAAAGATTTTAGATATTCAAATATCTTCACCTTTTTTTTCCTTGATATACAGGTTGTTGTTGTCATCTATTCTCTCAAATTCTATCTTCACAACATATTTGTGCAGTCTCTCATACCATGCTCTAGGTGCTTTCTTCAAACCATAGAGTGTTTTATGCAGTTTGCAAACCATATCCTTGTTGTTGTCATCATCAAATCCCTCTGGTTGTTCTATGTAGACTTCCTCTTCTAGTATACCATTTAGAAAAGTAGACTTTACATCCATTTGGTAGACTTTAAAAACTTTGTAGGTAGCATATGCAAGTAGTGTTCTCGCACCTTCCATCCTTGCAAAAGGGGCAAATGTTTACCCATAATCCAATCATTCTTCTTGTGCATAGCCTTTGTAGACTAGTATGGCCTTATTTCTCGTGATCTCACCATTTTCATCAAGTTTTCTCTTAAATACCCATTTGGTACCAATCACATTTTTATCAACTGGTCTTAGAACTAAGGTCCAAATTTTGTTCTTCTTTATTTGATCTATCTCTCCTTCCATAGCTTTATACCAATTATCATCTTACAGTGCATCTTTCACTATTTTGGGTTCAATCTTTCTCAACAGACATGATTCATTCCTTAGTCTATTCCTTTTCATTGGCCTAGCCTCCTTGTCACCAATGATTTCTTTTGCAGGGTGATGTATTTTTGCATACTTGGATAGTCTCGGTTTTGTCCTTCTTTCCATGTTTGATCTTTCAACTTTGGAGTCATTGTGCACATCTCTTTCTGGTATTTCATCATCTCTCTCATGTGTATTAATTTCTGAATTAGAATGTGCATTTTCTTTATTTTGCAACTTGACTTGCAACTCGACATTCACTGGCAATGACTTAGCTAATACTAAAATTTGTTGCTAATTTCCAACTTGACTGGAAACTTCATCTCCAATAGGCATTCCCTCATATAAATATACAAAGGATATATATTCTTTTGGTGTCTTTATTTCATCAACCTAAGCTTCTACATGGTCATCAAAATTTACATTTTCACTCTCCACAATCTTATTAGTGTTAGTATTCAAACACTTATATGCTTTACTTCTAGTGGAGTATCTAAGGAATATGTCTTCATGACTCTTTGCATCAAACTTTCCATTTCTAGTATCTTTAAGAATATAGCATTTACAAACAAACACTTTGAAATTTTTTACATTAGGTGAGTGACCATATCATAATTCAAAAGGTGTTGCATTTGTACCTTTCTTGACATGTACTTGATTTAGGGTGTAGACAGCTATACTTACAGCTTCTCTCCAATACTTTAGAGCAATATTTTTCTCCATCATTAATGTTTTGGCATAGTCCATCACTAATCTATTCCTTCTCTCTGCAATGCAATTTTGTAGGGAGTTCTTGGTGGTGATGTTTGTCTCTTAATTCCTTTGTCATTGCAAAATGTCTCAAATTCTTTTTATGTAAACTCTCCTCCTTTGTTTGATCCTAGGCACTTCAGACTTTTTCCTATTTCCTTCTCAACCTTGGCTAAATACCACTTAAACATTTGAATTGCATTAGATTTTTTCTTTAAGAACATGGCAGTCATCATCCTAGAGTAGTCATCTACAAACATCATTATGTATCTGTCTCCTTGGTAGCTTTGTACTTATATTGGGCCACATAGATCAGTATGCACTAAGTCTAGTACTTCTTTAAAACTATAGGTTTTTCTTTTGAAACTTGACTTAGTCACTTTTCCTAGTTTACATTGTTTACACATTGTATTTTTAGGCTTCTCCAGCTTAGGCAATCCTCTGACTTTCTTCATTTTGTTGTTGTTGATCAGATTTTCAAAGTTGACATGACATAGCCTTTTATGCCATAGTCATACATCATCAAGTTTAACAATAAGACAGGTTGCATCTTCCATATCTAGGTAAAACAAATTACTCCTAGTTTGTTCACCTTTTCCTATCAGATTTTCATCAATGTCATAGATTTTAGCAGATTTGTTTCCAAATTCTACTTTGCATCCTACAATTCCTAATTGTGACACACTCAGTAGATTATAGTTCAATCCTTCAACATAATATGCATTATCACATGAAATTTTCTCTGTAAGTTTAATTGAACCTTTCCTTTGATTTGACATGCAACGTCATTTCCAAATCTAACACTATTTTTGTCATTTTGAGTAAAGGTAACAAACTTACTTTTGTCTCCTGTCATATGATGTGAGCATCCACTATCTGTGATCCATTTGTCTTTTTTGTTCACATAGGTTACTAGTACTATTGCCTCATCTTCATCTAACTCATCCTTCATGGCTACATAGACTACCTCATCATCATTTTCATCAGAATCTTCTTTTTCAATAATATAGCAATTTTTTCCTTTGTCTTTGTAATCTCTACTATCATCTTCTCTTTTATTCTTGTTCTTGTTTCATTCTTTGAAGTTCTTTTTTCATGTGCATCTTGCAGCAATATGTCTTACTTCATTGCAATTAAAACAAATGATAGGAAACTTACCTTTGAATTTACCTTTGCCTCTATGAAATCTTCTAGCTAGAAATGCTTCCAATTGTTCCACATCTTCCTCATCTATATTGCTTTCACTGGATGCATACTTTACCTTTTTCTTCTTCTTCTTTGGTTTCACCTCCTTAGTGTCTTTCAATGATATCTTGGCCTTGAAAGTAGATTCAAGATTCTCAAAACTCAAATGCAATGAGTCTTCCTACTATTCCTTCAAAAGTTAGTGTGTTTCTTGGTACATGCCTTAACTCCTATATGGCTGAAAATCTAATAGCATAGATGGGGAACAAGGTTCTTTAGTATTTTCTATTAATAGTTTCATCTTCTAAATGACCACCCAAACTTCTTATTGCACTTACTACTTCTTTCATTCTAGAGGCATATTGAGCAGCATTCTCACCTTCCTCCTTTTTCATATCATCAAACTTTCCTTTGAGGCTTTCTCTTTTAGCTCTTTGAACATTCTGATCTCCTCCATAGATATCAGTCAAGGCTTTCCACATCTTGAATGTAGAATCACATCCCTTGATGTCATCAAATTCAACATAGTTGAGGGCAGAGGCAATCTCCAGCATTGCCTGATTGTGCTCCTTCTTTTTCTTCATATCTTCTACAGTGGGTACAGTTGGATCAACATGTTCTACTACAATTGAGGTTTGTGCATGGTCACTTATTGATCCAAGATGTTGCTCCATTAACTTTTTCCATTCAGTGAAGCTATCTCTGTTGAGCTTAGGAACTTCTCTCTTAGACATCTTGATCTTCCTACTTCTAGTACTACCTTTAAACTAAATTAGTAGATGGATCTAATACCAATTGTTAGAATTGCTTTAAAATAACTAGGGGGGATGAATCAGTTCTTCAATGTCCAAATGTCCAATTAAAACTTTTTTTAAAGTAAAGTGAGCCCATTAAACTGTTCATGCATCCAAGCTTAAACTTTCCTACTTTAGCAAGTTATTGTAAAATCAACATGCAAGTATAACACATGAAGAATCAACACATAACACAGTGATTTATGTGGAAAACCAATTTGGGAAAAACCACTAGTAACATGCTACTCAATTCTCACTCTTCTAAAGTGATGCCCTATGAAAGGTGTGCCCTATTAAAGACTACAACACACTATTAAATGTGACCTAGTTAAAGGATTCAACCACCTTATTAGAAGTGGACTTAGTTAGAGGACTTTAGAACATTCACTTGGAATGCTATCCTATTAAAGGATTTACCAAACTAAGTCCATATGATTTTTACCCTAGTTGACACAATTGTTAGAGAGTAACAAGGGCTTTTGACCTAATACAACTCACAACTTAAATTGTAGATTTTAGATCTCTATTGAGTGCATAACATTGCCTAGCTTTCATTCTCTACAACTTTGACAACTTATTCTCCTTTCAAGATTTGTCTTCTTGAGTCTCGATGCTTGATGTACTAGTGCAATCTCCTATATGGCCACTTATCGAAGCAAATTCTATGTGCATTGTTCTTCCTTCTCCTTGATGTCTTATCCTTCACACCCTTCAACCACTTCAACCTAGCAACTCTAGATTATTAGCCTATGACTCCTTAAATAGAAGTCTGGAATCCTCTTTCCTACTTGATTCTTCCCACTTTCGATTTCAGTTCAAATGGATTAGGTAGGATTCAATGAATCTACCCTATATCTTGTTCCTTCTAGAAAAATCATGAAGAATCCTCTTGAATTCATTGAAAAGTGGTTTACCTAATATTCCATGCCACCAGCTCATCATCCTTATCCTCCATCTAGTTCACAAAATTCAAGGTAACAAACTTGTCAACTTAGATATGGTGAATCTTTGACTTTTCACATAATGTAGCATCTTGGCACTATTGAAATTGTAGTGCTCGGCACATACTATGTTACTCGGAACCAACTACATTTTACTGATGCTCAGCACCTACTATGGATTCACTCAGCATCCACTAATTTTTTTTCTCAACACCTAAACTTGCTCGGCTCCTTTTGTATCACTTGACACACACTAAATTTTGCATTTTCTTGGCACTAACTGAAATTATGCTAAGTATGAACTACCTTGCTCGACACCCAGTAATGAACTTAGTTAAGCTTTACAAATAGCCTTGTTACAACTTATTCTTCCAAGGTTTCTAAGTGTGGCCAACCTCATTATCTTCAATTATATTATCAATACATCATTTTACCATTGTCTTAACTAATCCCTGTACTTCATTAAAAAATCATAACTCAACCTTTCCCTTAGGTACTTTTGTTACATCTTGTTGATTAAATCCTCTTCATCAATCAACTAAGTGATAGTACTTGGATCTTATAAGAAATTTTCATTCCAACAAATAGTAGGTTTGACATCAGTGACAAAACAATGATTGAAAACATTCTTTATCAACAATCTCCCTCTTTGCAAACAATCTTCTTCTTTTTCAACAATGATCTTTTCAATCAGATTTCCAATGCTAAAAATGTGATGTAACATGTATTGTAACTATTATAACCTTAAACTACACCCTTTTTAGGTTTGAAAAAACGTAACATGTCAAGGAAATATTGAGACACTCATAAGCTATGGGTTTCTTGTAAAATAGAGTGTATCTCCTAGCTTTTAAACTATTAAAATTTCTAGGAAAGAGGATAGAGAAATTTGAAATGAGATGACTTATAACTGAAAGAACATAATTTCTAAAACTTCTTTTACTACAATGGATATTAAATTTCATGAAAATTACCACTTGAAAATAGCACTAGATAAAATGTAGAAATAATCCTAGAATTACAACTTATCATAAATCTTTTGCACATAAATATTTCATTAATTGGTTGCAAATGATAGAAAACTGAAAAGAATATGACTTTCACAAGACAATATTTGAGCATTCAAAAAATAACATGACTAATAACCTACACAATGAGCACTTATAGAAAGGAAATAATACATGAGACAAAGGTTTAAATAAGAAGGTTTGATAATACTTCTAAATTCCACCTTATTGTTCATTGAAATAACTAAACTACAACAATAAGTAGAGGAAGATTCATATTTTGCAAATAGTAGGCCTTCTATTGCTTTCAGTTAAAAAGTAAATTACATAAGATATGATCCAAAAATAATAAGGATAAGAAAAATCATTATGTCTTCTTCCCTCAATAATTAGAATTGAAAAGAATAATGAGTTCAAAACTTACTAAGTATCCTTCTCCAACCACTTCGATCAGATCCATGTAAATAGCCAACAAAAGGGGGCCTAGATGATTCCAAAATAAAGTAAAAAATCTCAAAAAATCCCACTAAGACATAACACACCTATGAATCATCAAAAAATATCCATGAAAGCTCTACTTGGTAATAGAGACCCTCCAAGTGTCAAGACAAAGTCACATACAACCCTTCAATCCAATATCTTCTCTCCATGTTTCCAAACTAATCCAAACCTGGTCAAACACAATGATGACCCTATCCATTAGACTATATCTCCTTAACAATTGTATTTTCAAAAAAGAACATGAGAATAAAATTCAAGAGGAAAGACTATTCACATTTAATTTTTTATAATTATAATACTAACACAAGATGATTTATAAAAACCTCACCTTGGAAATATTATTTCACAATACTTATAAATAAAAATGGTAATACGAAATTATACAAATAGATAAGTGTTCAAAAATAAATAACGCCCTTCCTAAACATTTTCTAACCTTACAAAATACTAGGGAAAAGGAAATAAAACCACATGAAATTCTTTAGACTCCAAAAATTATGAAAATGATTTGAGGAACATATAGATTGTGAATTCAACTCTTAATTCATTCATTAGCATAATTCATTTGAGTATTCCCAAGAGTTTGAAAGCATGGAAAACTACCACTTCTAGGGTTTTGAGGAAAGGTTATAGCCTGCACATGATTTCTTGGCATTTTTTTGGTCTTTGGCCATTGGATATCTAGTTCTCATGCAAGTATATGATGGTAAAAATGTTTCTAAGCACATGACCATATCTATTTGTTGGAAATATAGGAGTAACTGAGAGGGGCTGTAATGCCCCACCCGGAGATCCTTGGAAACAAGGATTCAAATCAGGCCAAGATTTTTTTTTTTACAAGTATGAATGCACAAGACAACATCATACAGAGATCCCAAATATCGCAACGGAAGAATTCAACACAATCCCGACAACCAACAAATCTTCGAATGCCACTACCCAACTGACACACCCAAGAAAAAGCCAACAACCACCACAACAAGATGAGAGCACAAGAAATGACCACTCATCAACAAAACACCAAACTGGGGTAAAATGCAAAATCTTGAAATTTGGCTAAGCCTGAAATCATGAAGCCCTAAAAATTTCCTAGAATCCATAACTTATCTCTGAGAGGTCTAAAACCTATCTCAAACGATTTGTCGCATATATTAAAATATATCCTAAGTATAAGAAATACTTAAACAATATATTTTAAACCCCAAGAAACTAAAATAGAAACACAAAAACTCAATTTCAAGAGAAACTGACAGAATTCAAAATGCAATAGCATAGGGCGAAGAACGCCCAAAAGGGTATCCAAAACTGCTCTCAAAAAGATCAAATCATGAAGAAAAGTGCCTGCTGATGGCAAGTGCAGGATTTTCACAAAAATCGTGTGACACTTTTTACTAAGGGAGGGCAATACTTCTCCTTAAGGTGTGCGACACTCTTCCAGTGTCGTACAACATTTCTCAAGAAGGCATGCGACACTTTTCAGCATTGTACGACATTTCTCAAGAAGGTGTGCGACACTCTTCCAGTGTCGTATGACATTTCTCAAGAAGGCGTGCGATACTTTACAGTGTCGTATGACATAGTTTGCATGGGCGTGCGATACTTTTTAAAGTGTCACACCATGCTAAACAAATGTCGCCCATAGAAACATGAAAACACTCCCAGAAGCAAAAAAGACCAAAATTAGAGCAAAGAACCTCCACACTAGGGAGTACCGGATCCATAAAGGCTTGAGGAACGAACACTCAAGTGCAAGAACAACACAGAAAGGAGAACATCAATCCATCTAAACTACAGCAGCAAAGAACACACTGAAAATAAACATCACAGTGAACTAAACAACCAAACTAAGTACATGGATCCTCCCATCCGTCAATAGCATCATAAGACCATAGTGAGTCCTAGCCATCCCCCACGCGTAACATCCCAAGCCACCGACCAAATCGTTAGTACTATCATAATAGGGACGTCACTACTAAAATATGCACGATAAAAGCATAAGAAAATCTAACATGCTAGTGATAACGCATAAGATAATTCTATAGTAGATAACATCACCTATCACATGCTAAACAACAGTAAGCAACAGATATACTACTAGAGAAAATCACATAATCTAATCATATGCTGAACATCATAATAAGGGAATGCGCCAAATAAAATAACATCATCTAAACATGATATACAAGCATCCCAATGAAAGCATAAATCACAAGAAAGCATACTCTGGAACCCGAAGTACCGAGTGAAGACATCCACCAACAGTCACACTAGGACAAAGATCGTCTCTGTACACCGACCCCTAGCGGTGGTGAAGGTAGCTACGCCTCCCAACCACGTGGCACCCGTAGGTCCACACCCACTGTGCTGATGGAGATAATGATCCAACCAAAAACACATAAAATAACATCCAAGGCTAACACTCACGCTAGATAGTATGATGGCTGCAACCAAGAACCTAAGACAATACAAGGAGTACAGGTCCTGGTCAGACACTCAATAGGCTACTATGTAGGGACTAACATCATGGAGAGTCACTTGGCATCAAAAAGCCCAAGCTAGGACTTGCGCAGATTCAACATCCCTCAACGGAAAGGCTCTTGCACCCCAAACCTTTTTATTATCTTAAGTTTTATTATCATTCACACATTTTATTTAATTTTCACTTAATTAAAGCTTCCTTCGCCAACCCTCTGGGCACAATGATCACTAGACTGCGACGTAGAAGCCCCCTCCATATGCTACCCTACCCTACCCATGCTCATCCTACGATAAGTGCACGTGGGCATGCATACTCCCATCCCAACCCCAATGATCATAATTTTTGGAAAATCCACAGAAGATCAGGCCTCGCAAGTCACCCAACAAATGTATGCGCACATACTCGTGTGTGGCGCACCACCATCACGAAGATCATAACACAAGGACAAGAATGAGAACACAATGCAAAGAAAACATCCAACTGAAAGCAACATGGGAAGGATGGATTCTACACGAATCCCAAAGATAATAAAACCATACATCATAAAATCACTCAATCAGCCTCAATCTGAGAGTATGGATTCTACACGAATCCCAATGATGTAACAAGACCAAACATCATGAACTCACTCAACTGGCCTCAATCCGAGAGTATGGATTCTACACGAATCCTAGTGTTCACAAAACAAAAGCAAAGGTCCAAAAAAACCATAAAAAGTATAAAATCACTCAACCGAACACAATGTCGGCAGTACAGATGCAACAAGCATCCCAATGCAACATAAAAGTGCAAAAGTGATCTGACTGATATCCAAACAAATCATCTAGGTCCACGACCCACATTGTGCCAAGAAAACCTGAGAAAACAGGGTGGCACGCAAAATGAGGTAAAAACTTCAAAATTAAAATGCTTTTGGCCTTTGGGTTCAAAAACTCCAAAAATCCAAAAATAAATGGAATCAAACACCATATGCAAAAACGGCCAGCATAATGGCATAAAATCTCAAACCCTCATCCCAAAAAATAGGGAAATGTACATACCCGCCCAACCGGGTAGAACTAGCATACAGAAATGGAGGGGAACACTAGTTCTCAGCCTCCAAACAAATTGCTATCAAGAATAGAATCACAAACAGAGCAGAAACCATAAAATAGGAAAGCCCTACCTCACAGCCAAAAGGGCAAAACGAGAATCTGAACCATAAAATAAATATCTCGCAAAAGTAGCTGAAAATTGTGGCAATCCAAGGTTTCCACGAGCAAGATCCAACGAGCCCAACCTCGCGATGATCCCACGCCCATAGCTCCCACAATGAACAAAACAGTAAATCCTCATGAAGAAGATTTTGGGTTTTACTCTCCAACTTTCCAATTTGAAAATGAGAAGTGAGGAATTAAATTCCTCTTTGGATACTTATTCACTTTTCTGGTGAATAATCGATTAGGGCAAATAACCAACCAACCTAGTTAAATCCCGAATCGACCCAAACAAAAATAGGCTATTCCTATAAATAGGAATTCATCTATGGTAAATTTGCCAGAAATTAAAATAAATCAATTAAAAAGCCCAAAAACCCAAAAACACAAAAATCACCTAAACAACTTTCACGACAATGTGAATCTCTAAATGCACAGACACGCTTACTGGTCTAATCACATAATGCAAATGACTTTCGATTTAATAATCACCGAAAGGTTTAAATTAAACATTTTAATGAAGGATACGTCGACCATACAAGGACGACATTGGTAAAATATGAAAGGCTGAATCACTAACTCCATGTGCCACTGCCAGTGATATAAATCCTGTACACTAAACAACATGATCAAGTGCAATTACATATAATAACATAGCCGAAGCAATAAATGCATTAAATCACCTAATTTAACCATTTATTTAATTATATTAAAATAATCTATTTACATCACTCACGTTCGCATAAAGCATAACAACGCAAGAATGAAGTAAATAACCATAGCATTAAATCCATCACATAACAAAATCAGAGGTATATCCAAATACCAGATAACCAGATATCATCATAAAACACACTGTCATCTCAAAATGGCATCATCATGCAATATGATTAACTGAATAGCATAGTAGTCTAATATCTATGATACTAGAATCAAAGAGTAACATTTGACCCTCAGGTCATCTCAAATGTAAAACATCACATAAGAACAGATATCTCTTAGATCAAAATAAAACAAGGTAAATGTCCGCAGCACATAACCAAATAATCCAACAAGAACAATCCATTCTAATTACTTAAGCATTTAATAACGATTGATTACTCTACATTAAAAAGGCATTTAAAACACATAAGCAAACATAGCCATAAACATGACTAACCACTGCTACAGGAACCTAGTCCACTGTAGCATGGTAAAAAGTACACAGTGCAATCTTTGCACACATCTCAAGGTAATCATGGAACAACCTCATGATACCACATCGATCCTGGTAACCACTGGCACAAACCTCAGTGAACCAAAAATCACATCATAATCTCAAAGATTAGACAAAAGCATAACCAAAGCAACTGATAAAGAAACATAAACCCAAACACCTCAATGGTGTAGACCACTCAGGGTCATAATCATGATCCATCACAAAAAAAGATCAGCAAGGTTGCATCCATCAGGACGACTTACGAAAGTCAAATGGGAGAGGCACTAAAGGGGGCGGTGAATTAGTTACCATTAAAATAAATTCTAGATCCCTTAGATGTCAACAATAAAATTTAGACTAAGAAAATTGATTGTCGTTGATGCTTAATAAACAAACAAAAATTGTTATAACTCAATAAATGCAGAGTGAATTAATATTAGCAAATCTTAAAACATTATCAATAGTTAACTTGCAAGCATAAGAGAAATAACATGAACACATGAGACATCAAGATTTAACATGGAAACCCAATTTGAGAAAAACTAGCAATGTAACTAGTTACTATTTTTCACTCTTCTAAAGTGAGCCCTGTTAGGAGCCAACCTTGTTAAAGGTTACAAAACACACTGTTAGGTATGACCCTATTAGAGGATTTAATCACCTTGATAGGAGTGGCCTTGCAAGACGTCTTAAAAAAATTCAATGAAATTGCCACCTTGTTAGAGCTAGCTGTTAAACCAACTTTGTTAAGAGATTTTAGATCACTGCTACAATGGTTAGAGAGTAACAATGAAATGACCTGATTGTGATGTAACTAAATTGCTGAATCTAGATCTCTTTTGTGCTTAAACTTGATCCTTACTGATTGAATATTACTTTTCTGCTCCACAAGGATACCTATTTATCCTTCAAGTTTGCTCCCTCTCTTTTCTTTTCAATTCAACAACACACTTGCACAAACACTAGAAATCTCAAATTGACATTTTATTTATACCTTTCAGATTATCAAGTCAGCCCAAATTCAAATTACAATAACCAATATTCATCATCATAGTCAACTAGAATTAATACATAAAGTAATTAAGCTTCATATGCCAAAATAAGAAAAATCCTTCATAAGTCAACCTTGCTCGGTAGAAATAAATTTGGAATGATTTCTTGTGTTAACCAACAGAAGGTCAGTTAACACTCCAAACTTGTAGAAATATTTTGGTAATTGAGTGAAGTCAATGAATACTAACTCTATCCAAATTTCCCTTCATTAACCAAGTGAGCTTGGTTAACACTCTTTTCTACCTAAATTCCTTCGATGCCTAAGTGAGCTCGGTAGACACTATCATCTATTTAGAGTAAACCTGTGAATGCTTAGTAGACAAGGAAAACTATCTTCATTGACCAAGTGAGCTTAGTAAGCACTATCTGTCAATTGATATGGAATTTGTGTAACATCAAAGACAACACACAATTAATCAATTGTATCCAACAATCTCCCTCTTTGGCATTGATGGCAACACAACATGTCATAGCATAATGAAATTTGAGAATAAGACTCCCTTTGATAGAAAGTTTCTCCCTCTTTGATTTTACACAAGAAATTTTTCTTTATGTTGCATTCTCCCTTTGTGAAGGAACTACATAAGTTCTTTTCAAACTTCTCCCTCTACAAAATTTTGAAAAGATAAAGATATGATAGTAAACTTCACCCTCTTTGACAACACATGCCAAAGACAACACAGGCCAAATTTGTATCAATGTACTTTGAGTACTAATTCATATGCAATATTCTCTTGATTATGTTGTATCAAATGATTGATCTTTAACTTGGTTCTTGTTGATGCATCACTAAAATTTATTTAGTGAGGTTCAGATAGGGAAATGACCCCTAGCTTACTTCTTAGATACAAGAATGCATCCTTAGATAATGGCTTGGTGAATATGTCTACAATTTGTTCTTTTGTATGGACATATTCCAATTTGATTTCTTTTTCCTACACCAGTTCTCTAACAAACTGATATTTTTATAGCAATGTGCTTTGTTTTGGAATGGATCATTGGGTTCTTTGATATGTTAATTGCACTGGTGTTATCACAATACATGACTAATGGCTCTTTAATTTCAACCTTCATTCCTTCTAGCAATTTTTTTAACCAAACAATGTTAGAATAATTTATTGTTACTACCACATACTTTGCTTGTATTGTGGATTGGGATGTGCAGTTTTGCTTCTTGTTTGTCCAAGATGCTAGGCTTTTACCAAAAAAGAAAGCTCCACCACTAATGCTTTTTTTGTCATCAAGATCTTGTGCCCAATCAGCATCATTAAATGCCTTTAAGTCTAGGTTTCCTCCAAGTTTGTACCATAAACCATAGTCTTCAGTACCTTTTAAATATCTCTAGATTCTTTTGATTGCCATCATGTGATTCTCTCTAGGTTCAGCTGAGAATCTTGCCACTATCCCAACTGCTAAGGAAATATCAGGCCTTGTGTGAACTACATACTATAATTTTCCAATCATTGATCTATATAAGGTCTAATCTACTTCTTTGGATTCATCGCCTTTGGTAAGCTTGAGTCTAGTACACATGGGGTTACCAACTGGATTGAATCTTCCATTCCAAACTTCTTGAGTATCTCTTTTATATACTTAGATTGAGTGATATAGATACCATTTTTGTTCTGTTGTATCTACAATCCAACAAAGAATTTTATTTCACCAAACATGGACATCTCAAACTCTTTGTTCATTTGTTCTAAAAATTCTTTGCATAGATCATCATTTTCTATAAATAGATTATCATCCACAAATATCTCTACCAAAACAATTTTGTTATCTGGTCCTTCCTTGATGTATAGACTACTATTATCATTTGTTCTCTAAAAACCAATCTGTATCAAGTCAAACTCTTTGTTCATTTGTTCTAAAAATGCTTTGCATAGATCATCATTTTCTATAAATAGAGTATCATCCACAAATATCTCTACTGAAACAATTTTGTTATCTAGTACTTCCTTGATGTACAGACTACTATTATCATTTGTTCTCTAAAAACTAATTTGTATCAAGTAATTATGTAGTCTTTCATACTAGGCTCTAGGAGCTTGTTTGAGACCATACAGTGCTTTTTGTAATTTATAGACCATGTCCCTTTTGTCAAGATCAAAAAAACCCTCTGGTTATTCAATGTAAACTTCTTCATCAAGAATGTATATTTAACATCCATTTTATATACTTTGAATCCTCTATAAGTTTCATATGCAAGTAGGGTCCTAACACCTTCTAATCTTGCAACAAGGGAAAAAGTCTCACCATAATCAATTCCTTCTTCTTAAGAATAGCCTTTACACACTAATCTAGCTTTGTTTCTTGATACCTGTCCATCTTCATTTAGCTTATTTCTGAATACCCATTTTGTTCCAATCACATTTTTATCTTTAGGCCTAAGAACAAGAGTCCAAGTTTTGTTCTTTTCTATTTGCTCTATTGCTTTGTTCATTGTCTCAATCCAGCTTTCATTTTCTAGAGAATCCTTAATACTTCTAGGTTCAAAATCAGCAACATGTACCTTTTAATTTGTTTCTTGTCATAGTATCTTCTAATTTATCTCCAATAATCTAATTAGGTGCATGATTCCTTCTGACATACTTGGCCAACATAGGTTCTTTTCCTTTTGAATGAATTGCACTATCTTCATTTTGAATTTCAACTTCAGGCTTGGGTCATTTAGACTTGGTTTGTATTCTTGCAACTTAGTAACTTCAGAAGACTTGAGAGGTGAAGTCTCCTTATTGTTAGATATGCCTATCAATGTATCAGGTTTGAAGTAAACAAATCTTTTGTAATCTTCTGGTTCCTTTTTGCTTTCTTCTTTAGTCTTTTCTAAAAACTCATCAATTCTCATATGTGCACTTTCTATGATTTTATGAATAGAAAAATTCAAACATTTATATGCCTTACTTCTTTAGGAATATCCTAAGAAGATACCTTCTTCACCTTTCACATCAAATTTTCCTTTTCTAGACTCTTTCAAGATATAACATTTACTACCAAGTACTTTCAGGTAACTTACATTGGGTTTGTAGCCATACCATCATTCATAGGGAGTTTTATCTAAGTCCTTCTTCAACTGTACTCAGTTCAAAGTATGAACTATAGTGTTGATGGCTTCCTTCTAGTATTTGATAGAAACATTCTTTTCAATCATTAGAGTCCTTACACAATCCATGATGGATCTATTTCTTTTTTCAGATATTCCATTCTACTCAGGAGTGCCAGGGGTTGATACTTGCCTTTTGATTTTTCTTTCAATGTAGAAATTATAGAATTCATTAGAGATGAATTCACCACCTCTATCTGATCTTAATCATTTCAATCTTTTTCCTTCTTCTTTTTCACTCTTGCTAGATACCATTTGAATTTCTCAAATGCTTTTGACTTTTTGCTAAGATACATAATAGTCATTATTCTAGAGTAGTCATAAACAAAAAGAATAAATAATTTTTCTCCACTATAACTTTCTACTCTAGTAGGTCCACATAAGTTAGTATGCACAATTTCCAAGACATCTTCAGATTGATATTTTTTGCTCTTAAAAATAGTCTTTCCCATTTTGCCAATCTGACAATTTTTGCATAAACCAACATTTGATTTCTTCAAACTAGGGTTATCTCTTACTTTTCTAAATTTTCTTATCCTGACCACATTACCAAAGTTTACATGACAATATTTTGTGCCATAACCAACTTTCTTCCATTTCAACAATAAAACATGAGCAATCACCAAGATCAAGATAAAATAGTTACCTCTTGTTTGTTTACCTAATCCAATCAAATTCCCTTTGTCATCCAGCAGTCTTGTCATGCCATGCATGAATTCTACCTTGAATCCAATCTTGATTAGTTGTGCCACACTTAGTAGGTTATTTTTCAGTCCTTCAACCCAATAGGCATTGTCACATACAAGTTCATTGGTTAATGAGATGCAACCTTTCCCTTTTATGCACCAAGGTTCATTGTTTCCAAACCTTACACTACCTCCATCATAGTGTTCAAAGAGTTAAAATTTTATTTTGTCTCCAATCATATGATGTGAACATCCACTATCCATGATCTATGTATCATTTTTACTAACATGAGAGATAAGTCTCATCTTATCTTCTTCATCAGATTAATCTTTTATAGCAATCTACTCTATTTCATCTTCATTGTTATCAGAATCTTTAGCCATAAAACAAGTCTTCTTACCTTTTTCTTTGAAGGATTTGTGACTTTTGGATTCTTTCTTGCCTTTGTACTTGTGGCTCTTCTTCTCATCATTTCTTTCTCTATTTGGACACTTGGCAACAATATGACCAATTTCTTCACATGAAAAATAGATTAAAGCAACTTTACCTTTGTACTTTCCTCTACCTCTAGAATATTTCTTTGCAAGTAAAGCTTCAACAAATTCAAGATCACTATCAACACTTTCCTCTATTTCCTCTTCACTTTTTGACTGATTGTCCTTTGTTTTCTTTCCTTTTTCTTTGAGTGAAATTTTAGCTTCAAATGTAGACTTAACATTTTTGGAAGCTAGAACATAATTGTCAAAGTTTTCTAGCTCAAAAGTTGTCAATCTTCCTACTAGGGCATAGACACTCTGATTGCATAGATGGGAAGCAAAGTCCTGAGAACGTTACTTACAATAGCTTCTTCCTTGATTTCTCCTTCAAAAGATCTGATTGCATTGATACTAGCTTTGATTCTTTCCACATATTTGGCAACATTTTCATCTTCTCTCATTCTCATCTGATCAAACTATCCTCTAAGGCTTTTTTCTTTAGCTCTCCTTACACTTTCATTGCCACCATAGATATCCTTTAGCTTGTTCCACATATCAAAAGTATTTGTATAGTCTTTGATCTCATCAAATTCATCATAGCTAAGAGCAGATGCAATGTCAATCATCATGATGTTATGGTTCTTTTTCTCAGCAAGATCTCCAACAGATAATGTACTAGTAGGATTTTTGTATTTTTCATCAAGGTATTTGTAGCCTGAATCACTAATGGTGGCTAGATGAAGTCTCATGAGTCCCTGCCATGCTAAAATGTTGTCTATATTTAGCTTTGGAATCTCTCTCTTGTAAGATATCCTGATATTTAGCTTAGGTCCTTGAAACCTTTCTTGCAAGCACGAAAAGCTCTGATACCAATTATTGGAAATAAAAAAGAGTAACTAAGAGGGAGGGTAAATCAGTTACCACTAAAATGAATCCCAGATCCCTTAGATGTCAACAATGAAATTTAGACTAAGAAAATTGATTATTGCTGATGCTCGGTAGACAAACAAAAATTGTTGTAACTCAGTAAATGCAGAGTGAATTACTTTTAGTAGATCTTAAAAAATTATTAGCAATTAACTTGCAAGCATAAAATAAATAACATGAACACATGAGACACCAAGATATAACATGGAAACCCAATTTGGGAAAAACCACCAATCTAACTAGTTACTATTTTTCACTCTTCTGAAGTGAGCCCTATCAGGAGCCAACCTTGTTAAAGGTTACAAAACACACTGTTAGGTGTGACCCTATTAGAGGATTTAATCACCCTACTAGGAGTGGCCTTGCAAGAGGTCTTAAAATAATTCAATGGAATTTCCACCTTGTTAGAGGATTTACAACTAGCTGTTAAACCAACTCTATTAAGAGATTTTAGATCACTACTAAAATGGTTAGAGAGTAACAATGAAATGACCTAATTATGATGCAACTAAATTTTTGAATCTAGATCTATTTTTTTCTTAAACTTGATCCTTGCTAATCAAATATTACTTTTTTGCTCCACAAGGGTACCTGCTTATCCTTCAAGTTCACTCCCTCTCTTTTCTTTTCAATTCAATGAATACACTTGCACACACACTAGAAATCTCAACTTGAACTTTTATTTATGCCTTTTAGATTGTCTTGTTCACCCAAATTCAAATTACAATAACCAATATTCATCATCATAGTTAGTTAGAATAAATACATAAAGTAATTAAGCTTCATATGCCAAATTAAGAAAAATCCTTCGTAAGCCAACCCTACTTGGTAGAAACTAAGTTTGGAACGATTTCCTGCATTAACCAATAGAAGCTTGATTAACGTTGTGAACTTGTAGAAATCTTTTGGCAACTGAGTGAAATTGGTGAATATTAACTCTGTCCAACTTTCCCTTCATTAACCGAGTGAGCTTGGTTAACACTCTTTTCTACCTAAATTCCTTTGATTCCTGACTGAGCTTGATAAACACTGTCATCTATTCATAGTAAACTTGTCTATTCTCAGTAGACAAAGAAAACTATCTTTACTGACCAAGTGAGCTTGGTAAGAACTAACTATCAATTGATATGACATTTGTGAAACATCAAAGACGAAAAACAATTAATCAATTGTATCCAACACTATTTTGGCGATTTAATATATATTTTTTAGAAAAATTCCTTCATTTTTTGTTGTTTCTCTCCTCATCTTTATCAATATTCATAGTATATGGTAAGTTTAGTGCAATATGGGCCTTCCTTTATTAGGTTTTGTAGAATTATATGTGTGTCACCTTTAATCACAAGGTTCATGGCACAACTCCTCTACCTTTATCTCCTTTTTGCGAGCTACATGACCTTTTTCTTGATAAGGGCACCACTATTTTCACTTTGAATATTTTTGGTAATCATCTTCATGAGTAGAAATGCCATTTATATTGCATAAATAATTGGCTCTTCTAGAACATCATTCCTTCAGCTAATTTTCTTACTTCAATTCTTCTAGGGCCTTCATTTTTGTAAATTTTCTATGGTTCCTTACAAATTTTGGTTGTGTTTTTGTTATCTTCTTTTGTGGCACTTGTAGGATATGCCCATATCTAAAGTTAAGGGTTTTTATTATTCATTGTTGCTTAAGATAAACCCTTCCTTTTTTATGAGAAACACTTCTATATCTTTTTCTTTAACACTAGAGGTTGTTTCATTTTTGGGTTTTTCTTTGCTTGAAAGTTGTAGGATATTGTTCAAATTTAAATGTTTTTCTTTGAATAATTTTTTTATATTCAAAGCCCGTTCTTTCTATTTTTTAATACCTTTCATGCAAGGTTTTGTAGCTATAAAATCTCTTCATCTTCCTCTCACATAACATATTTGGGTTTTTCTATCAATTACTGAGACATATATCTCAAAGATCTACTATTATGACATTCTACTCATTTCACATGGCTCAAATTTGT
This sequence comes from Cupressus sempervirens, assembly GCA_028749045.1. Lineage (NCBI taxonomy): Eukaryota > Viridiplantae > Streptophyta > Pinopsida > Cupressales > Cupressaceae > Cupressus > Cupressus sempervirens. The sequence continues at coordinate 190,288,796 of CM053788.1, forward strand.
TGCATCTATGCATTCTTGTATTAATTTTGATATCACTTGTACCCTTTTATAGCTTAGTTTTTACAAAAATACTTACCCTATTTTCTCATTTTTATGCCTTTTGGTAGCTGTTGCTTGTAGGGTTTATGTATATTCTTTGATATATGTTGATTCTCTCCATTTTTTGGATGAGGGTTTTTCAAAAACTGCATTTTGAAAGTCACTTGCATTTTATTTTCTTTTAGTTTTTACATCTCATTTGGATTTTTTAACTTCTACATGTTGATTTTTCATTTCTCTTTGCTATTATAACCCCTGTGGATGAAGAAACTATGGTAATCCTAAACTGGGTGTGAATGCTTTCCCTCTTTGTTCCTACCAAGATAAAGCTATAAAAAATGGAAAATTATTTATATTCTATATTATAACTATAGACATTCTTACTTATAAATGAATATATGAATAATAATTATAACCATTTTCTATGTATTCATTATATTTTCCCTCTGTTGGAAGGGTTCAATGTGCATATTTTTTACAAATCTGAAATGAGTTCTTTCGTGCATAGATTTGGTTATGCCTTTAGAAAGAAAGATATATCTTAATTTATATTTTCCTTCCTATAAATTTCTGCTAGAGAATGTTTAGAAAAATTGTTTGATGTGATGCGGAAAGCTTTCAATTCATGGGCTCTTCGCATTCATTTTGTCTTTTGTTAGCAAATAACATTTGGAATTTTCTGCTTTAAATAGGTCAAATGCATAAAAATTAATTCTATCATTCTTGAAATGGTTCTATTTACTACTAAAACTTCATGGTAATCATGCTTTTTACCTTTTTTTCTTGTGCTCTATATTCATGATGTAGCTTGCACCATTTAATCTTTCACTACTTGTTTTATAATCAGGTGCTAGTAGTTTTAAATGACATGACTCCTACAACCCCTTTTTGCACTTGTACACATGATTGTATTAATTTTCACATTTGGGCTATCTCATTTGAATTAGCACATTATTAGACTTAATCAAAGGGCATACACTTTTACCATTGCTTCTTTCTTATTTCCAACATGATTTATATGTTTCTATACTCTTTGATCTCACACATTTATGCCTTAATTTTTTATGCTTGCTTGCAATTCATTGCTGAATTTTGCTCGTATAGTTGATTATCATATAGTCCTAGGATTGTACTATGGCTTTTCTTCATTTGCATAGGAGTATGATAAATGAAATTTTATCAAATTTTATCCTTGTATCTTTTGTAGCTTCCCTAGTACTTGTGGCCTTAATGGATGCACTTCTCTTCATTACTTGTCTATTTGTTACTATGGATGTACTCACATTTTCAAATTCATTTTAACTCAAAATGGAGTTTGTAACTATTTGCTAGAAAAATCATGCAGTTTAGTTTAAGGTTTCAAATTAATGTCAATATGTCCTTTAAACATATAGCTGATTTGTTATTTTTATGATCTACAATATGATAATAAAAGGTTTCATGCATAATAAACACGTCCCTTTGATATTATGTAGTTTCCTTTCTTTATATAATATTTGTTGATCAATGATATACTAGGATCGAACCCTTTTGGGAGCCACATATTATGTCCATGTTTCATTGATCATTTTTCTGTACATGGCATAAATAGTTATAAAATAAAGGATTTTGGATGTAGATGCATATGCAGGGTAGGATGGTGAGTTTTCTAGCCATTTCTTAGATCATTTAGATCTAATTCTTTTTTTCAAATGAAGGACATGGTGCGGAAGTGTGGAAAATAAGATAATGGGAAAAAAGATGCAAATGATCAACAACATGACTAGTCATTCCAGGAAATGGTTGGCACCCATGACCCTTCTTAATTTCTCATCAATATTTTTCCGCATTTTTATTTAAGTTCAAAATCAGCCTTTTATTTTATTTTTTTCCTACTTAGTTTCATGGCCTGTATAGAACATTATGGACACTTGATGAATAAAGTTACATTTTGAGAAAATATAGTATATGGTATTTATTTTACTCCATGAGATATTGCTCTATTTTCATCATAAAATGTAACTTATATACATAAAAAGAGAAAGTGATTTCATAACATTATGCTTTGAACATAAACATTAGATAACCAATCCTTTTAGCAAGTATGACTCTTTCTATTTCAAATGGTAGGTCAAATAGACAACAAATTGGTGACCCAAATAGGTTTATTCTTGCTAGACATGAAAACTAGTAGCCTTAACATTCCATTGGGCTAGGAGTCAATACATATTTGCAAGGGTGGGTGATTTTTTTTTTTGCCCAGTGGTGTTTCCAAAGTTGGTAATGATTAAGTAGGCTCCCCTTCATCATTATGAATTGTGTACATGTAATTTGACTAGAATAAAGGATAATGCATTCCTCTAGCTACATGAAACAATAAACAACAAGGACAATAGAGAAATATGGTTGTGGGTCCATGTAAGTAGTTTAAGTAGCCATTCATGTTTGTATATATGCTTCATTGGGGTAGCTAGCTTTACTCAAAATATTGTTTTATGGGCCATACATATATAATCATGCATTAATGGTTAGGGTAGTTACATGCATGCAAGACTTTCTTTCTCTATTGTCAAAAACATTGGGTAGTTTTGAATAGACATAAGTATGTTAAACAAACAACTTTATTTGTATGTATAGGTCATTAGGACAACAAGCTGCTATTTAGTACACTTTCATGATTCATCTATATGAATGTATCTAGTTGATTAATATACTTATTTGTATGCATGGTAGTTCAACTTTCTAAGTTTTTCATAAAGGTTTGAAAACCTTTATTAAAAATAGTAAACACTAGGAAAACCTAGAAAAACTTGGAAAACTTGTGTACAACAACACTTAGGGAAAACATTAAAAAAACATTTGTAGTAGCACCTTATTGAAAATTGAAAAACAACTCTACAGGAAGCTCAAACCTCAAAGTAGTGCTTGAGGTGTATTTAGTTACCTAGAATAATTATAACATCACCATCCATGGTAGATATATGAAATGAATTATTCTCCTTACATTAAGTACTCACAAAAGGACCATTCCTAAAGTTGTCAAACTTTGTATGCTTTTCTAGCCTACTCTTCAACACATGTCACTTTAGCACAACATCTCTTTCACTAAAACTCTTAGGAGTAGTTTTCTTATAAAACACCCTCTTGGTTTGAATCTAATGATACTCCAACATTTATATAGCTTTCGCCCTATATTCTTCAAATTCCATTAAATTTGCATACCTTGCAACCATAGGGTCTTCCTCTTCAAACATTTGTAGCTAATGTATAAAATTGAGAGATGAAACCTCAACCAATAGTGGCAATCTTGCTTCTTTTCCATAAACCAACATAAAGGGGGAGTTGTCTATGAGAATTTTAGGAGTTACTTGGCCTAACCATAATGTAGCTATTAGGAAAGAATGCCAAACTCTTTGATTCTCTCCATGTTTTATTGATTATCCTTATCAAGTTTTTTGCTAATGCTTTCAGCCAAACTATTTCCCTTAAGGTAGCAGTTTGAAGATGTATCAACTAGATACCATTCTTAACATTCCATTTAGTTATCTTCAAATCAATAAATGTAAATGCATTATCAAATATTATGGACTCTAGTACCCCAAACCAAGTTAGTATATCTTCATAGAAACTCTAAATAGAAGATTTTTTTGAATCTTTCAAAGCAACAACCTTTGTCTACCTTGTGAACTAATCCATCCCTATAAGTATCCACTTGTGACTAGCACTAGATGGCAGATTAATTGGCTCTATGAAATCAAGGTCCCATTTCATGAAAGGTTGGTCAACACTCATTGGTTGCAAAGGCTAGCTGGGAGCTTCTCTTTACTAGCAAATAAGGCACACTTGATATATATTTTTAGAGCATGCATAACAATCCTTAAACAGATCTAGCCAGTAGTAACCAACATGCATTATTTTCCATGTTGTAGTTCTAGGGGCAAAATGACCTCTTAAATTTATGTCATGAAATTCTTTTAATACTTTTTCAACTTGATCAAAATCGATGCACTATAGCAACATGCCATTAATGTCTTTCTTAAACAACACATGATTCAATAACATGTAGGGAATAAACTAAAAATGATAGTATATTTTCTTAGCTTTTTCCAAGTTAGGTGGGTATTATTCATAATTCCTTAGGAAATGAGTCATGTCATGGACCCATCCAGCACTCCTTAATACTCCAATAATTTGAATGTTATCATTGTTAATCAAAATATCAACGCAAATCTCATCATCTTTTTCTTCTAGAATTGATGCCATCTCTTCACACAGTCTCTTACCCCTTATCAACCTTGTTATATTGATATCCATATCAAACTCCATAACATTTGTAATCCACCCAGTCCACTTATCATTTTGATCCCTACTCAACATAAATTCCTTCACATTTGGGTGGGATACTAGAATGTGTATCTTATTATTAAAAATCAGGAGCTTAAATTTTTTCAAACTACGCACCACAATAAGTATGTGTTTCTCAAAAAAGGTGTACATGTTTTCATAATCAGTCATGGGCTACTCATAGTTATCTATATTTTTCTACACTGATGTTGCAAATATGTTATCAATGCTGCCAAAAGCATACAAAATGAAATGTCTTGTAAAATTTGAATTAACAAGGGATTGTATTATTGAAAATGCCTCCTTGATAACCTAGCAGTTATCATTCCCCTCCTTATTTCATTTTAATGATATGTTCTTATTTAGTATTGTAATTAATGGTTGCTACAATCTTACCATATCATGAATTAATCTCCTGAAAAAATATATCCTATCGAAGAATCTTTGAATCCCTTTCTTATTGTTGGGAAATGAAAATTCTATAATGGCCTACACCATTTCAGAATCAATAGTGATCCCATATTTTAACACAATGTGTCCCAAGACATTAACCCCATGCGCTATGAATAGTGGTGCAGGAGCACCTAAGAAGACAAGAATACTAGGCCAGAGTTCATAAATGATCAACTTTATTTTATTATGGTCATTCATGATGTATTAAGTCAATTTGAGTTAATTTTAATAATAATGTAAGGTTGAAAGATAAAATTGTAAAAGTTGTCAAATATGTAAGTATTGTCATAAAATGTGGCAATATGAAAAATATGATGCAAGAGAGAAGTTGAAAGGTCATAGGATTATTTGGATGCTTTTTCAAATATTGAAAATGTTATAAACACCACGTATTGGTCATTCCAAATCAGAATGAGAAGGAAGAGAACATTTTGGTATTATTTTGTGTATTCATTCCTAGTTATTTTGATTGGTGTTCACTATTTTTATGTCATTTCCAAGTCTTGTACACATAGTTATAGTGTATAAACCATATATAAGTTATATATTTGGATATAAGGATGAATTAGCTTAATTTTCATTTTGGTTTGGATTAATTTCATTTTATGTTGAAAAATTTATGCAGATTTTTGTGAAATTGGTTATTTGCAGATGTCGGATTCCCTGACAATAGTCATGTTGTAAAACTTGGTACTAACACATATTAATGAGTTATGACCTCTAAATAGATTCTTTGTAAAGATGCATGAATAATACTTCCTTTCCCTTTGGTTTGGGTCATTTTTATAAGATTATGGAAGTTATGAATCTTTTAGTAGAAACTGGTTTTTAATATCTTCAATGGAGTTGTGGGCACAAGTTTGCATGAATAAAATGATTCATCAATTAGGAGAATTAATGGCTTACATATTTGGAAAATATACTCATGAAGGATTAATATGAAATTTGTTTGGGATCATTTGGTTTTTTTTTGTGAAAGATATTGGATTTGTTATGAAGGGTTACATGAGTGTTTTCTAGTTTGTGACAGTAAAAATGGGTCTTGATAGAAAGACCATAAAATGTAAAGGAATGGTTTTATTGGGGTCAGATTTGGATTTTTTTACAAGGAATAATTGTAAACAACTCCTCCCAAATATTTTTCAAAAAGATGTCAAGGATAAAAGTTATGAATAAAATAATCTAATATAGAAATCTGATTGTGTGAATAGAGATATATTGATAAACTTGTTGAAACATTTTGTGCTTTACTTCATGAGATGCCTCTAAATAATAAATATATTGAATGGATCAGTATGTATCCCATTGATTAGTTGATTTATAATATTCTCTGCATGTAGATATAAGACAATCTACACCAGGAAATGTTGGGTATTTTGATTCTTATTGTGAAGTTACTTGACTGTAGATGTAGGTTCACTCACTGCAGATAGGTGGAAATTGAGGTCTACCATAAGGGCCATAGGAGATGGTCCATTGTGTGTTTCTAGGATATTGGGGAGAGAGGCAAGAGAGGATTCCCAAGTGAGGGATAAAAGTTGGTGTTTGTAGCAGCATGGAGGAGTGAACTTCAGATGAGAGATGCACCTTGAAGGCAGCTAAAATAAACTCCATAGATAGGAGTCACATTTGAAAGAATAAAGAGGAAGTAGCAAAGAAATAAATCTAGTGATGAAGACAAAGAGGCAAAAACTTTTTACAAATTCTCACCAGAGAAATTTCCATGGGATATGGAAATTTTCAAACTCAAGAGTATGGTGCAGGAGCACTTAAGAAGACAAGAATACTAGGGAAGAGTTCATATTATGATAAATTTTATTTTATTTTGGTCATTCATGATGTATTAAGACAATATGAATTAATTTTAATAATAATGTAAGGTTGAAAGATAAAATTGTGGAAGTTGTCAAATATGCAAGTAAATATTTTCATAAAATGTGGCAATATGAAAAATATGATGCAAGAGAGAAGTTGAAAGGTCATAGGAGTATTTGGATGGTTTCAAAATGTTTAAAATGTTATAAATACCATGTATTGGTCATTCCAAATCAGAATGAGAAGGAAGAGAACATTTTGGTATTATTTTGTGTATTCATTCCTAATTATTGTGATTGGTGTTCACTATTTTTATGTCATTTATAGGTCTTTTATAGATAGTTACACCTTGGAAACCATATATAAGTTATATATTTGGATATTAGGATAAATTAAATTCATTATCAATTTGTTTTGGATTAATTTCATTCTATTTTGAAGAAGTTAGGCATATTTTGGTAAAATTGGTTATTTGCAGATTTTAGATTCTCTAACAATAGTCATGTTGTAGAACTTGGTACTGACACGTATTGATGATTTATGACTTATAAATAGATCCTTTATAAATATATATGAATAATACTTCCCTTACCTTTGGTTTGGGTCATTATTATGAATATTTTTGGGAGTTATGAATCTTTTAGTAGAAATTAGTTTTTTAATATCTTCAATGGAGTTGCAGGCACAAGTTTGCATGAATAAAATGATTTATGAATTGGGAGAATTAATGGATTATATATTTAGAAAATAGACTCATGGTTGATTAATATTAAATTGGTTTGGTATCATTTGGTTTTGGTTTGTGAAAGATATTGGATTTGTTATGAAGGGTTACATGAGTGCTTTCTAGTTTGTGACAATAAAAATGGGTCTTGATACAAAGACCATAAAGTGTAAAATAATGATTTTATTGGGGTAAAATTTGGATATGTTTTAGAAGGAATAATTGTGAACAACTCCTCTAAAGGATTTTTTAGGAAGATGTCAAGAAAAAAAAGTTATGAATAAAATAATCTGATATAGAAATCAGATTGTGTGAATAGAGATATATTGATAAACTTGTTGAAACATATTGTGCTTTACTTCATGAGATACCTCTGAATCATAAATCTATTATATGGATGTTGAAGGGATCAGCATGTATCCCATTGATTAGTTTATTTTTAAGATGTTGTACATCAAATATGCTCTTCTTTGGTTGAAGGAAAATACCAAACTCTTTGCATCTCTCAAATATTTGCCTCAAATCCTACAAATGTTTAACTATAGTCATCAAGATAAATTATTAGGAACTTATAAATTAGACCCCAAAATGCATGCTCCACAACCTTCTAAAATTTGGAACTACTATTAGACAACCCAAAAGGTATTCATTTATAATCCATAGTTCCCCACTTGGTTGTGAAAGTTGTCTTAATATGATCAACTTCACTAAAACACACTTGATTGTAACTTGATTAGCCATCAAGAAAATAAAATGTATCAAAACTAGCAACTAACTCTAGAATATGCTCCATAGAAGGTAATTGATGGTGATCCTTTAGTGATACCCTATTAAGGTCAAAAAAATCTACACACAACCTGATTTTATAATTCTTCTTTCTCACTGGTACTAAATTTGATACCCAAGATGTCTATCTAATAGGAGAGATGATTCCACCTTCAATAATCTTGGCTACTTATTTGATCTTTAATGGTTGCAATCTCATATTTAGAGACCTCTTCTTCTTCTTTCTAGGTTTAGAGCATGAATCTAGATCAATAATATGTTAAGTAATACCTGGGTCAAACCCCTTTAGATCAGAGTACTACCAAGAAAATACCTAAGAAAACTCTTGACACAAGTCTTTAAACTATTATTTTTCTTCTTCTGAACACACTTTCCCTGCCTAAAGGAGCTTCCCTTCTGCTATTTCTAGTTCCTCAAAATGATCATCTTTTACTTGGATTCTAGCTTTACCTTTCCTCAATTGATCATCATTGCTAAAAGTAGACTCTAATGCAACTAGACCCTTAGGAACCCTATTATTTTCTAACTGAATAATCTCATCATCATATTGTTTCTTTATCTTATTATAATTTGTAACAATGAAATACTCGTCCTCTAACAAAAAATATCAAAATTTTCTCATTACTACAAAAAAGCTATCAATTAACATCATTACCAGGAATAGAAGGTTGGATAACTAGCTTAACATGTTGCTATGTACTTTCTCTCTTTTAACATCCTTGACTAGATCAAACTAAGCTCGTATGCAATCTAGCTAGCCTACATGTTTATTCTAACTTCTTGAGACCAAAATACTATTAAAAGCATTGAAATATTCAACCAAGTCCCAAATTTTTTTCATGTAGTACTTCAAAGTATTGTTTTATGCAACATTTAGTCCTCTAACCCAATTTACCACTAACTCACTTTCCCCACAAATCTTCACACAACTAATTCCAAGCTTCCTTGCTTATTCAAGATCAACTATCAATCCCTTGTATTATGCAATATTCCCTTGTATTATGCAATATTATTTATGCAAGAAAAATAAAAATGGAAAGCTAAGTAATGCTTAGATCTCCTAGAGGTGATACATGCATGGCCCCCCCATAAACACCATTCTTAGCACAAGACCCATCAAAGTACATTTCCTACAACTCATTTTGTTGCCAAGACAACTCTTTACTTTTTTTCAAGTTCAAAATTACTACATCAGCCTCATGCATAACGTAATTCCCCATGTTGGTCTCAACAACCATATCAACAGGATTTTCAACAACATTTTCTACTGTCTGTTCATGTAACAATATCTCTAGAACATCAACATCATCTTGGTTATCATTTTTTATAGAAAATGGACTATCTATACCAACTTTCTCAATTGTTGCTATGTCTAAAACTATATTAACTACACTAGTATGATAAGTTTCTATATGATCTTTGGCCAATCTTTTAGATTTTATAGTAATTTTTTTGGCATATCTAATCCTAAAGAGAATATATGACCAATCAACAGAAAAGTAACCACCTATTTTAGATGTGAAGTCTCTTTAAAGAGACATGACAAAGTATGAAGGCAAGTCAATGATACAAATGTCTTGAGGAACAAAAAAATTTGGAAAAGCGTGAAGTGTAAGGTCTAAACCCTTAATGATACCTAAGGTGTTAATTATTGTCCCATTGAATATAACAACTCCCTTTTCTAATGGTTGATACTTGAGACCTAACTTATCAACTATTTCCTTAGGAATAACAGAATTACTGACACCACTATCCACCATGCAATTGTTAATTGATTTATCTCCTACAATTAGTGAGAAATAAAAAGGAGGATGCTTAGGGTCCTTAGATACCTCATTACTTAGTGCATTATTGCTATCCTGTGAATGAGATACCTTATTACTTAGTGCATTCTTGCTATCTTGTGAATGATTTTCAAGCACCCTGCTAGTTACTCCTACCATAGACTCATTCCCACCTTTCAATTCTTTCAAAGTGACTTGTAGTATATCTTTCTATCCTAGAATTGACAAAGTATGCCATACTAACATATTTACATTCAAATTTTTCATGTTGTCCATAATTTTGAATGGTTGTAATGTCCCTTGCTAGGACATTAAATTATTTTAATATAGATTTTCCAATTCATACTTTTACTAAAAAAATATCTCATTTTTTTTCCTTTTGTATTTCTCTATTTTTCTATGTGATGCCTATCACTCAATGTCAATATTCTCTCTCTCTCTCTCTCTCTCTCTCTCTCTCTCTCTCTCTCTCTCTCTCTCTCTCTGTGTGTGTGTGTGTGTGTGTGTGTGTGTGTGTGTGTGTGTGTGTGTGTGTGTGTGTGTGTGTTTGTGTGTGTGTGTGTGTGTGTGTGTGTGTGTGTGTGTGTGTGTGTCTATTTGTCTGTGTGTGTGTGTGTATTCTTTGAGTTGGGTCCCTTCATTATTAATATTAACTATCTTATGCTAATAATATAATTATTATATTATGATTATATATTATGAACTAATAGTTATATATATTATATATTTACTAAGTGTTTAGTTTAAAATATTTTTATTCTCATATTTTAAATAATAATATCTAATGCAATATTGTAGTGTGATTATAATAACTATATCATTATTTTTCATATGTATTATTTATCCTTTTAATATTATAAGTTTATATATAATAGCTATCTATTATTAAATTATATGTCAAGGTGGGGATATCATAGTCTACCCCTCTTGAATTTGCTTGTCCTCAAGCATGATCATTCATACACAACCTTTCATAGATACAAAGTATATATTCAGATGAAAAAAGACCTAAAGGTTTTATGGAATATATATCTTAATGCATAAAAACATAAAATAGACACAAAGTAGACACATTAATGCATGAAAACATGAAATAGACACATGAAAACATGATGTAGACACATGAATGCAAGAAAAAACAAAGAAATGTTGTAGATACATAATTTACATGTAATCATGATTAACGCCTTTTAATTCTTTGATAAATTTATGTAACCACAATTGATCATTAGTGCACATGTTGATAAATTACTCCAAGACAATTCTCTAATAAATTAGTTATTCATCTTTAACACTCATATAAACCTCAAAAGATGGAAGGAGGATATTATCCAAGTTGCCTAGATGTCAAATGTGCAAATGGACTCCCGCAAAGTTTAAAGGTCCAAGTCCACATCATAATAGATTACAAGTCTCTGACCCCTACCCTATCTTGGGGCAAAGATCCAATTGCTTGGACTTAGAGAAGCCCCTCCTTGGTAATATCATTTCCTTATTTTATTGGTCATATAGGAAGTAACATTCATTCTTATATTTCTGGTCATATTATAATTTCAAACCAATGAAGGATACAATAGATGTTATTATTTGAATTTAGGATCAAAAGGTATAGATGTTATCCAAGTTGCCTAGATGCCAAATGGGAAATGAATTCCCTCAAAATTTATAGGTCCAAGCCTATGTCTCGAAGGATCATAGATCATTGAGCCCTACCCTATCTTGGGACCAAGATCCAATTGCTTGGACTCGGGCAAGCCTCTCCTTGGCAACATCATACTCTTCCTCCCATAGAAAATATATTAATAAAATTATTGATAGTTTTATTTTCCATGATAATTAAACATAATACTATTAGATCATTCAAATAATATCTAATTTAAATATATGTTGTGAATATATATATATATATATATGCATATATTCTATACTCTTTAATCTATATTTTCTACCATATTATCTCTTTATAATTAACAAATACAATGAATAATCTATGATTCACTTAAATCATATATTCATAATGAAATAGGAAAACAATAATTACATCAACATTACCTTAACTTCTCTATGCATATAGTCCATGGAGAATATTCACATATAAAATATTACTATTTTCTATTATTTCATTGCATTATATAAACTACACATTTAAATTTTATATATCTATATGTTGAATTCACTCTATTTCATTCCAACTTAATTGGAGATGGCTCCCTCCATAGCCAAGCGAGCAACATGGTTTATGAATCAAACTTTCTTTAAATTCCTTATTTCATATATTTATATAGCTTTCCTATCATTATGTTCTCTCTTATTGGAATTTATTTCCAAGTCACTCTTTAACATAGTGTGTTGTTGTATTCTAATAAAGCTTTGCAACCTATTATCGCTCAGTTTTGAATTTTGAATTTTGAATTTTTTAATGGCAGTCCCTAGGCCTCTGAATCCTCCACCCTACCCAAACTTGTAGATGGTGCTAGCTTTGCACAGGTGTTTGAAGGACACGACAGTGGGTGGTGGGTCCTTGGGTGATGTTGGGAAGTCTTTCTCTGACACTATGGTTTTGGGTAGTGGGGGACCTGTTGGTTGTCTATTGGATGGAGGTCAAAAGATGATATATGGGACACTAAAAGGTTGGAAGAATGCACTTGTGGGCTCTTTGGTGGCTAATGTGTCAAAGGAGGATCCCAAGATTACTCATGGAAAAGATAGGCTAGTGATATCCCTCCCCAATACCTTAGTGGACAGTGTTACCTCTGGCCTTAAACATTGTGTTGTGGGCAGATTTGTAGCCTTTAGACCTACAATCAAGATGGTTCATAAATGGCTAAGTCAAAAATGGAAAATTAGGGGTAGTGTGGGTGTTTCAAAAATTCCAAGTGGCCTCTTCTATTTTAAATTTACATCAAATGAAGATATCAATCTCATTCTCTCAAAAATTTGGTACTATGGGAAACATTATCAGGTCTTGACAAGGTGGCACCTAGGCTTTGATGCTAGTGTTGAGCTCAATAGGCTAGCTCCAATCTAGGTTAGGTTACTAGGACTACCCCTAGAATTTTTTGATGGGAAGATCCTAAGGTGGGTGGGGAACTCTTTTGGGCATTTTGTTACTATGGAAAAAGTTACTATACAAAAATTATGACTGGTATACACCAGATTATGTGTGAATGTGGCTTTGAATCATACCCTCCTGACTATGGTCATGCTCAAAACTAAATTAGGAGAGAAATTTCAACCCATTGAATATGAGAATGTGGGATTATTCTATCGGAAGTGTGATCATTTTGGACACCTCATAGTGGACTGTAAGGCTCAAGTGCAAAAGGATAAATAAAAGGAAGGCTCCCCGAGAATTGTTGTGGTAGAGATGGGGGAACCCTTGGATACCCCAAGCTTGGTGGAGGAGACTGTCAATGTCCAAAAATTGGAGGATCGCCTAGCACAGACTTCCCCAAGTAGAGGACCAAGGGGGGTATTTTTCTTAGGGAAGGAGAAGCTTTAGTAGAAAAGGAGAAAATGGGAGAATATCCCTTTAGACGTGAGCTAGAAGAATTAGTGGGTTCACCAATGGGAAAACTTAAGAAAGGAGAAACAGTGGAGGAAGGTGAAATAGTGGTTAACCACCTTCTTCTTTGCACTCCATTAAAGCAAGATAGAGAGGGACTCCAAGAACCAATGACCATAGATGGTGTTGCCCAAGAATGGGTATGTACCTCTCTCCAGCAGAGGTTGCTGCTAAAGTGATGGAAAGCATTGAGAAGGTTGAAAAAGAACTAAGCCCCACCTCACCATAGGAGGGGGATAATGGAGAATGGGAGTTTTAGAAAAGGAAGAGCAAGAGGAAAAACCAGATGTAGGGGTATGTGGGATAGCTGGAAGACCAACTAGTAAGGCAACCAAGACCAAAAAAGCAGCAAGGGACGTGGCTAGTGGCAAGCAACTTACACTAGAGACTGTAATAAGAGGTAAGAAATGAAATTCCTTTTTTGGAATCTAAGGGGGTTAAAGAACCCCTAGAAGCAGTATGCTCTAAAATAGTGCATATTTCAAGAAAAGGCAGACTGTGTGTAAATACAAGAAACCAAAATGTCTACTACCAATTTTGATAGAATTGCTAGTCATTAATGGTTGTGTGGTACTTACATACATATGGAGGTTGAAGGATCCTTGAGGGGCATTGCTACTATGTGGAACCAGTGCTCTATGATAGGGGTTGAAGCTTGGAAGGATAGAAATTTCATAATTACTAAATTCCAAACTAGTATTCAACATTGGGGGCTTATAAATATGTATGCTTCTAATAGTAAGATGGGGAGGAAGGAAACATATGACAAGCTGGTAAGGATCTTGGAAAATATGAAAGATAAACAATTAATGTGTATGGGAGATTTTAATACCCCCCTTTACCATTTGGAGAAACTAGGAGGAAATAGGGACTGCCCTGAAAGTTTGCAAGACCTTAATGACTTTATAAGCATAATAGATTTTATTGATGTGGATTTGAGGGGGAACCCATTTACTTGGACCAATAATAGGAAAGGGAATGATCTTATCCAAGTGAGATTGGATAGGTTGATGGTAATAGGGAACTAGAATAGTCTGAGTAAGTCCATACTTGAGAACTTTACTAGAACTACTTCAAATCATTCCCCTTTAATCTTTAAATGGGAGGATGGTTTAAAGGGTGGACCAAAACCTTTTAGGTATGAAATAATGTGTCAATTTCACCTAGAATTTAAATATAGAATTTAGGAAAGGTGGAATATAAGGTTAGATGGCATTGCTATCTATAGACTAACTCAAAAGCTAGATAATATAAAGAGAAATGTCAAGGGATGAGTGAAGAGTTCCTTTGGAGACTTGTTCAAAATCAAAGGAGAAGTGGAGGAAATTTTGAAAAAGATCCGAGGGGAAATTGCTAAAGGAAACAACCTTTAAAGTGCAACTGAGGAAGAAGAGGAATATAGAAAAAAATGGAAGGATATTATGTTGAACGAGGAAATTTATTAGAAACAAAGATCAAGAGTCCAATGGTTAACTAGGGGGGACAAAAACACTACTTTCTTTCACAGGTTAGCTTCCAACCGTAAAAGAAGAAACACAATCAGTATATTGGAAGGGGAAGGAGGTAGGATACATAAGGACCAAGAGGAGATGGGAAGACATGCAGTGGAATATTTTAACAAGGCTTACATCAAGGATAATAATGTAGGAAATCAGGTTATCAGAAGAACTTTGATAAATATGATCCCACAAGTGTTGGGTGAGGTGGAAAACAACCATGTTTTAGGAAACATCATGGAGGAGAAAGTAAATTATGTTGTGTTTTCTATAAAGGCTTATAAGGCCCTAGGTCTGGATGGTTTCCCTCCAGCTTTCTTCTGACACTTCTGGGAGATTGTTAAAAGTGAATTGGTTTGGGCTGCCAGAGATTTCATTAAAACTGGGAAGATGCTAAAAAGGATAAATAAGACCTTTATTGCTTTAGTCCTCAAAAATCTGACACCCATAAGCCTATTGTATTTTAGGCCAATAAGTCTATGCAATATAGTTTATAAGATCTTTGCAAAAGTTCTAGTCAATAAGATAAAACCATTTCTGGAAAATAATATTAGAACTTCATAGAAGGCATTTGTTTTGGGAAGACAAAACCTAGATGTAGCAATAACCACACATGAGATCATTCATTCTATGGAAAATAATAAAAGACCTAGTATGGCCTTCAAGTTAGATATCTCCAAGGCCTATGATAAGGTGAAGTGGGACTTCCTTTATGATGTGCTTAGTAGAGTGGGTTTCAATAACAAAGTGATAAACCTAATTAAGACAATGGTTGGATTGGTTCAGTTTTCTATTCTTTTAAATGGCTCCCTCTAGGGTGATTATGGAGTGGAGAAAGGACTAAGATAAGGCAACCCACTATCGTCCTAACTTTTTATTATGGTTGCTGAGGTTTTGGGGAGGTCCTTCACCAAATTGGTTAACAAAGGATGTGTTAAAGAGATTAAGCCTGCTACTATAGCTAATACTAAAGTGTTCCAACAATTTGTTGATGATATTTTCCTCTTTGGAGAATATTCTGTTATGGAAGCTAAAACCTGGAAGACTATCCTTCATAATTATGAAGAAAGTTCAAGCCAGCAAGTTAATTAATATAAAAGTAAAATACTTATCTTGGCCTTCCAATAACCACTAAGGAGGTGACTAATGATTTCTAGAATACTATAGTGGAAAAAATTCAAAAAAAGCTTGCAGGATGGAAAGGGAAACTTTTAAGCAATGTTGGTAAATTGCAATTTCTCTCGACAGCTCTACTAGGTATTGCAATTTACTTCCTATCCCTTTTTAAAATCAACCAAAATATGGAAAATAGAATTGAGAGAATGCAGAGGAATTTCCTCTGGTCAGGGATGGAGGAGAAGAAAAAATTCAGTTTGGTTAACTGGAATAAGGTTTTTAAGCCAAAGGAGAAGGAGGAGTTGGGGGTTAGAAGACTCTAGGATCTGAACAAAGCACTCCTTACCAAGATAGCTTGGAGATTGGGAGAAGACAATACAGACTGGGGCAATATAATGAAAGCTAAATATTTGTCAAATTCTCCTTTCACTTGGAATCTCTTCAACAATGACCTTCTTGTAGGCTCCAAAATTTGGATGAATATTGTGAGGAGTAGCAACTTACTAAGGGAAGGAACAAGGTGGATTGTGGGGAATGGAATTAGTATCAAGTTTTGGGAGGATAATTGGATGGGGGGGAATCACTAGTTTATGGCAAATTTAAAAGACTAATGGAGTTACTAAAAGAAGACATGGGAAGGAAGGTGGAAGACTATATGGATCAAGGGAGGAAGTGGAAGAAACTATGTAAAGATACTTACACTCAAGAAGATATTCAGCTTATTAAGGAATTGGAAATGATATTAGGAGCACAAAGACCCCTAATTATGATCTAGGAAGATACTAAAGTTTGGGACATAACTTCTAGTGGCCAATTTACAGTCAAATTGACTTACAAACATCTCTTTAATAAGGACCTTTTTTGACCATTATGGGGTAAAGTTTGGGTTAGTAATCTTCTCCCTAAGATTAATTTTTTTTGGTGGACTATTCAACATGGTAAAATTTAACTCTTGGTAATTTGAAAAGAAGGGGATTTTTTATCACAAATCGATGATCTCTCTGCAAAGAAAAGGAGGAGAGTATCTCTCACATATTTCTTGAATGTCAGTATGCCTTGAAGATTTAGGCTATGGTGTGGGAGAAATCTGGTTTGAATTAGGTTCTAAAGGACAACATCAAAGAATTGGAGTTGTCCCTTCTACCACCCAAAATTGGTTTTTCTATGGAAAATTGTTCCACCATATATTTGCTGACATATATGGAAAGAGAGAAATAATAGAATATTTAGGGAGGTGGAAAAACCTAGGGAGGTGGTGATGGGAATCATGGAAATTTTGGTTAAGGAAAATTTAAGGGTAGCCAAATGTGAGTTACTGAAGGAAGAACTAGGTAGGCTAGAAGGACAGATTGCTGAAAAATGGGGGTGATAACTCAAAAGCATTAAAGAGATAGCAAACAAGATGAAAACCACAAACCCTAACCCAGTTCAAACTAAACTCTGACGGGGCTGCTAGAGGGGGTATAGGAGTGGTGGGTGGAGTTCTAAGAAATGGGAATGGAGATTCCCTACTAATCTACTCTGGGAAGGTGGGGGGTGGAAGTAATAATTTGGCTGAAGCTATGGCTCTACTTTGGCATCTTCAGTTGATTAGTGAAATGCATGTTAAGGAAATAACTATAGAAGGGGACTCTAAATTAATTATTGATTTTGTAAATGGAGTGTCCAAACTAGGATGGAATATTTGAACCATCATCATGGACATTAGACACATTTTGGAAAGGATGGAAAAGGTCCACCTGTAGCACATCTACAGAGAAGGAAATAAGGTGGCAAATATAGTGGTAGCCATGGGTTTTGAATTAACTGCAGTCACGTGCTCGAGAAATATGGAAAATCTAAATGAGGACATTATGTCCTCGATTCACAAGGAACAAGGGAGGATTATTAATTAATTATGACTACAAAATTTAAGGTCGGGGCCAATTTTGGCAATTTCTTCCTTAGAAAGTTGAAATTCACTAAATTTAATAATTTTTTTAGGGGAATGAAGAGAAGACAAGCTTGTACTAATGGTAAAATGAATGGATACGAATTAAGGAGAATGTCATTTTGCCATTATGGTAACTTACTGCAAAATTCAAATTACTTCCTCTTTGAAATTATGAATAATATCATTATATAGAGTTTTAGAGATTTAAGTGGTGTTAAAATTATGATACTAAACACGCACAATTCTCATAATGAATTCACATGGAATTTTGAAGTGTCTCAAAAATGGGCTTGTATAACCATTTTTCTCTTCATAGAGAGGTACAGAGCTAAAAATATTAACAGAGATATTAGAGAAAAGGAGGTTCAGATGTGCATCATTGACGTGAGGGATTTAGAAGAAAGTGGGGAAGACATGGGTGGAGATTTGAATAAACTAGAGCCCACAAAAATTGAAAATTTCAAAGACAAGATGGTGACCTAGTTCTTATTAAAGGAAGGGGGATTTTGCTTTACATGCAGGTAATGGCAAGGTATGATGAGAATTGTGCCCTCCAATTCATCAATGGGTGGAATGATCACAAGGTAACCATAAATGGTATTACTTTTCAAGTAAATGAGGAAGTAATAACCATGTCCACTAGGTTGTCTATGAGAGGAAGAAAATGGAGAAAGGTTACTAAAATGGAAAATGAGGTCAGTATGAATAGTTTCTTTGTAGAGGTTGAGGAGCTAGTGCACTATAGAGGAGGATTTAAGAGGGATAGGTTGTCAACTCTGTGGGATGATGTCTTCTTGGTGCTCATGAAATACATCATGTTAGAGGAAAGGTTTGGTGTTTACTACTATTACCACTTTCCCATTTTAAATCATTTTAGAAATAGGGATTTTATCTCTATCCCATTTTTTCTGCTACATTCTCTGGAGGATATGGTTATTGATGTTAGGGAGAAGAGGAACAAGGGGCTTAACTTTACCATCATTCACCAAGGCCTAATTTGTTGCCTATACCAATTTCATCTTTCCCTTTTCCCACCTAGGGTGGTAGTGGTTGACAACCAACACCACCGCCAAAGCTCTCCCCTGAATACCAATATTGGTACCAAAATTCATACCTCATAGCCTTCCCCCAACTATAAAAATAAGAATAAGAAGAAAGTTGAAGTGGTTGTTGAACATAAGGTTGGTAAAAAGATTAAATTTGAAAAACTGGTGGAGGTGGAAGAGGAGGATTCAAAGGAGGAGGGATGTGGAAAGAGTAGGAGAAGATCTAGTAGACTTTCCAAATCCCAGGCAAGGCATAAACAAAAATCTAATAGATTTAAGGTTGAGGAGGTGGAGGAGGAGAGCTCCGAGAATAATGAAAGGGAAAGGGAGGAGGAGAATAACTCTAACTCCAAGAGTCAAAAAGGGAAAGAGGAGGTAGAAAAGAGTGAGAATTCTACTAAAAATTTTGTTCATGATGCCCAGATATCTGTTGGGAACACTTAGGTGTCATCTAGAAATTCCATCACTATAGAGACTACCCATGTTTCTACCAACTTCACCCTATAACCAATTACCTTTTGTGAAGATAGTAAAAAATTTGATACTTCCCCCATTACCATTTCCTCCCCAGTCAAGGAAAAAGCCAAGGTTTACACTAACCCAAAGGGCTTGCAGGATGATAGCCAGGTGGAAAAAACCAAAGAGGAAGCTAAAAAGGAAAGAATTGAAAACAAAGAGAAGGTCGAGAGGTAAATAGAGGTGATTACCTAGCTGAATCAAAGGGTTAATGTTTTAGAGGAAGGATTATTTTCCTTCTCTAAATTTTCTCTAAAGGTCACTCACATTGTTGCCACCACCCTCCAATTACTGCCACAAGAGAAAGAAGACACAGGGATAAACATGGAAGATCATAAGCTTCTCTTTAAGTTCCTTACTGATGGCTCAGGCTCTTTTGGCAGGGAAGGGAAAGGAGAAAATTGAGAAATAATTCTATAGTTTTAAAGGATCATTGGATCCTAGTTGTTTTATGTTATTATGTTGTTATTTGGTTTGCTAGTATCTAGTTGTTACTTGGACTTGGATTGGCCTGACTATGCTAATAGTTTTTTTGGTGAACTTTAGTAGTATAGTTGACTCTATGGACTTCTACTATAGTTTAGTTGTTTCTATTCATAGTAGTATTTTGGTTAGAAGTATTACTTCTTAGTTTTATTTTGTTTTTGTAATGTCCTTTGTTGGTTCTGGTTGGTGATGTGTTGGTTGCCAGCATTTTGGTTGTAAGGGTCGACCCCCTTATTTTTGGTCACTTTTGATTTCAAAAACATAGTGTGTTGTCTTAAGTGTTGTTTGGTTACAAAGTATATATATATATATATATATATATCTTTGTGTGTGTGTGTGTGTTCATAGTAGTATGTTGGTTAGAAGTATTACTTCTTAGTTTTCTTTTGTTTCTATAATGTCCTCTATTGGCTTTGGCCAGTGATGTGCTGGTTACTAGCATTTTGGTTGTAAGGGTCGACCCCCTTGTTTTTGGTTGCTTTTAATTTCAAAAACATAGTGTGTTGTCTTAAGTGTTGTTTGGTTATACAGTTATATATATACACATATACATATATATATATACATATACATATACATATACCTACACACACACACACACACACACACATATATATGTACATGTATATACATATACATGTATATATATATATATATATATATATATATATATATATATATATAAACACACACACACACACAAGGGTTGATACCACAATAATTTCTCTCTAACTTATTTGGTAGAGATAAGATGCTAGTAGCATTGAAGACTGTGTCATCAAGTAATCAATTCAATGGCTGCAAATATTATAATTTCAACATGATTATTTGTAACCCTTATAACCATTGCTAGGGTTGATTAAACTCTTCTCATGGATTATCGATGTTAATAATTTTCTCCTCCATTTCAATTTTTCATATCAATTCTTCTTTTTCTATGATATGATGTATTTTATCGTAAGTAACAAATAATTTTTTTTCCAATGATTCCATCTTTAATCAACTCAACTTAAATATTGATTCTTGCTATCTACGATCATGATGGCTTCTCATTTATGTCATTAAACATCTTATAATCAATCGTGTTATTATTATCATACTTCACTTGCTACCATTTGTTGCATGATCTCATGTAGAAGTTGATTGTGATGTGGGGAAGACTCATCAAAAGATCCTGTTGTACCATTGTGATATACCCACCTTGACATATGATTTAATAATAAATAACTATTATATATAAACTTATAATATTAAATGGATAAATAATATATATGAAAAATAATGAAATAGTTATTATATTCACACTACAATATTACATAAGATATTATTATTAAAATATGAGAATAAAAATATATTAAAATATATTATGCAATAATAATAATAATAATATTAGCAATAATAAATATAATAAATATTTATAATGAAGGGAAACAACTCTAAGAATGCATGTGTACACACACACACACACACACACACATACGTATATGGTTAGTAAAAGTTTGAATTGGAAAATCTATATTAAATAATTTAATATCCTAGCAAATATCTCCTAGCAAGGAAGAGAAAAGTTCTTGCCAGCTGACGGAACTAATAAGCAATAGAGATCAACTAACTAGCATAGAAAAAGATTATGAACCACACCAAATACACATAAGGAAAGAAATACATTACCAATACAAACAATATATTTCATATCCTCACAAGTAGAAAATTCATTAGTTGAGAAATAGTGAAGACCAATTGGGATTTCAATATAAACATAGGCAACATGGAACATACAAAAGGCATACTAGAATATCAAATGATTTGGTCTATTCGGTCAACACATATCATAGGAGATCAATTCAAAACATTCAATAGATTAAAGAGATAAATTAGCCAGACAATAAATATCATACTTCTTAAAATAATACATACATTGGAAAACATCAAATAATACACTTCAAGAGATTCATATTATCGATAATAAGAGAAGGCCAATAGAGTAATATATAGCATTTCGTTATCTCATAAAAGTGAAATAACATTATTATATGACATATGGAAATTTCATTGGTTTGAGTCCATAATCTTCTATCATAGTATATATAAACCAACCATTATGAATCAAGATAACCTTCTCAAAAATAGATACTTTTGAAAAAATAAAAAATTGAGTGTTGTGTTTGGAAAATCTATTTTTTCTCCACTTTCATAAGGGCAGACCACCATAAAAGAGTCTGCTTAGTATGTTTTAGATGAGGATTGTTATTAACACTATCAAACATAGAGGAAATCCCAATTGAAAAATTGATAATTTTGAATGAATCACTTGGAATATATTGGAGAAGACAATTTAGTAATCTGGAAAGGAACAATGATCATGCTAACCCATTAGTTGATACATCAACATCCAATGGTATGGCCAACAACTACAAAAAAGAAGTTTAATGAATGTAGAGATTAAGATAAGGAGTGAGATGATTATAAAGGAAGGATTCCAACCGATAATGACAAAAAAACCTAGTTAATAAGGAGATATACAAAAAGCCTTTGTTATAAATTCATTACAATATCATTTTTATTTTAAGGAAAAATGATGTAGGAGCATCCTAGGCTTGCTTGCAATTCTGCATGTTTAGAGGAATTTTGGTTAAGTGTTGAGGTGTATCAAGCTTGGATTTTGGTGGAGTTATGATTTCATGGTTAGGGATGTGTTGGAGACACATTGGGGAACCTTTCCTTATGATTTCATAGAGACTGGATGGATTGAGTTAAAGTTTCAGTCATTTTACCTTACTGTTGGAACTGTGTTTTTCTGGTTTCTAGATACTTGTTGTGAGACATATAACTAATTTTTCACAATGAATGAGAGGCTAAAAAATTCAAGCACTGAATAGGGCCTAGAATAATATCTCTAGTTAAGGATGCAAGTCCTAATTCATTATAATTTGGAAGATATGGAAATTATTCTAGAGTATCAATTTCTAGCAATTTTACGCGAGAGTCTATTGTGGATGACTTTTAGGATGGATGCACAGATATTCTTAAGGACTCATACTTTGTACATTTTAGGGGTTTTAGAGAACCTAAAGTTCTATGTTTTATTTGAAGCACAAGTTCTAACTCAATCAAAGCTAGGAGATATCATGATTTTTCTCAAATATCGATTTGTAGACATTTAATTTTTGTTGGAGGTCGACTTGTGGCTCTTCAAGTATTTAATGTAAGGGATTTATTTAATTTTTAATTGCTAGGCCAACTTGTGACTTAGTTGGGTATAAGTAGGGGTCTTGTGGAGACTTGTAGTCATAGAGTTGAGATGGAAGGAAGGATATATGTAAATTTGAAGAGCTATAGTTGCGGCTTATGAACTAGAGGATCTCTTGGTGGGCCTGAGAGTACAAGTGTGGATTCTTCTTGATGTTCTTATTTTGTACTGGGTGGACCCACAATAATGGGTTGCACTTTTTTGCCTAAACTGACACTAAATGATGAATTTTCAAGAAAACTTTCACATTCAGATGCGAATTGCCATTTAATGGTAAGGAATTTGAAGATGAAGTAAACTAGAGTCCTTTAGGATTTTCTATGTAGATTCTAAATTTTTTTTTAAATATTTTTTTAAATTTATTTGATTGAATTAATTTTTCTCCCAAGAAAATTGCTATGTTGTCAACAACCTGATTTTTAAAAAGCGACATTGTTTTTGACACACATAACTTTTTTTCTACAGTAGATATCAATATAATTCTTTCGAATTTAGTTTTTAAACATCCATACCAAAACCACAAAGGTGATTTGATGTCTTTATCATTATTATTTCATATTTTATCATAGTTTAAAGTTGACCTAACACTAATTTGGACATACATGGCTTTTGACACATGTAACTTATTATATATTTATCCAATTTCAAATTTAATTTTTTTGATTGAAAGAGGACTCAAATATAGAGACCGTAGTTATTTTTCAAAAATTTTATTCTCTTATTTACTATTTTTTCATGAGCGTTCAATATATAGGTTTATTTTTTATAATGAACCTCTGTTCAATTAACGTAAAAAAAATGTATACTAAAAAAATTCAAAATTTATCAAATCCATATTCATTAGAAAGCTCATTCTAAGTACTTGAGTCATGGAAAATGACATGTCTTTAGTGCTCCATCCGAACCTAGAAATTGAGCCTGGAAGCCATGAAAACAACTAAGAATGTTATAGGCTTTTTAAAAGCCATCTACTTTACTAGTTTCGATAGAAACTAACTTTCTATTGAAACTTTTTTAATACTTTCGATAGAAACTATTTTTAGTTAGTTTCTATCGAAACTATTTAGGATAAAAAAAATTTGCGTAGTTAGTTTCGATCGAAACTACCATCAAAAGTAGTTTCGATAGAAACTTTTATAGTTTCTATCAAAACTAGATGATTAAATTCTATCGAAAGTTTTTCAGCAAAAAATCTGACTTTCAAGATTTTGGAGGAATTTCTTCCTCCAAAAAAGTGTAACCCACTATTGTGGGTTCACCCACATGAGGTTGTCCTTTGGACGCAATAGGTGGATTTCTTTGAAGCACATGTATTTGCGAAGTGGGTGATATGGATGATTGTGCAACTTATTTACCTGTATCTGTTGCTTGTGCTTTATTAAGCTTAAAAGCTCTTTTTTTGCTCTATTATAAAAATATAGTTGTAGAATTATCCATATTCACAAAGTAAAATTCCTCCCCTTGCCAATCAAGAAAATTAGTCTCATTTGAAAGTTGTTTCTATTGTTGGGTGGCCTCATCATTAGGTGGATCTTGTTATGTTGTTGGTGTTCCTTAAACCATCAATGCTTAATTAATCCCTCCATTTAAACATGTGTTCTTGTTATGCGATCGATTGCATGGAAAACACCACTCATAGTCAATATTAAGGTTCTTTTGAGCAAGTACTATATCTTTATTGGTACTAACTATGGTATGATTTTATGCTTGAAATGACCTTGAATTTACATTCTACCTATTAGCTTGGTAACCACCTTGATAGTTTTGACTGTAACCTTGATAACTGCCTTGATTTTGCAACTAAAATTTTTTATTTGGTTGTTAGGCCCTTGCACCTTGAAATTTTTGTTTTTTAATATCTGTCAACTCATTACTAAACATTTGTAATATGCCTTTGATTTCTTGTAAATCATTTGGTTGGGCTGATGCACTACTTGTAGCTACTATTTGCTACAAATTTAGAGCTGGTAATGTTGGTGTTGGTAGTATTACCACCAATAGAACCTCTTGTAATGTCACAATAGGCTATATAACTGATGCTATAGAAAAAATAGGCATGCATGGCCTTAGAGGTATTCAACCAACTTGTATCAATTTATTTTATGCTCTAATACCTAGCTGGTGAGTTGCAGGTAATGTATTTCCACCCAATGTTTGAATCATAATCGAACTATTGTTGTTAAAGACACTCAAATAATATTAAAAATGCATATTTAGTTGTAGGCTTTATTGTTGCTAGTATTTTTTCCCAAGTCTTTTGAAATATGAAATTAAAATTAGAGACTTGCTCATGTGATGCTCTCTAAATAGTGGCTAATTGTTGAACCAACAGCAAATGATCATAATTATCTTTTAAAAAGTCACATAAAGTTTCACTAAACTAGTTCTAGTCTATGATTGATCTTGCAACCAATATTCTATACTATTCTAGGGACTTTCCTTTGAAGGATGTTGCTAACAACACTACAACAACATTATCTTGCATAATATGATGTAATGCACATATATTTGCTACATTTTGAATATGCTCAATAAGGGAAGCTTGCTCTTCTCCTAAGAAATAAGGAAATTTTTTGAGGGCTTCCACTAGTATATCATCATGATTAGTCAAATTCAAGGGTTTGGTTTTATTAAATGTAACAAAAGCTCTACATACCTAAGCTGGTAAAGTTCTACTTCTTCTTGGTATCTAGAATGGAGAAGCTAAACTACTTGCTACTGTACTAAATCTTTATATAGGAGGTGTAGACCTTGCTCTCCTTGTGTAAACAAGAGTTTCTTGAAGCTTTTCAAATGTTATTTTTCCTCTTCTATGGGGAGAAAACTCTTTGTACTAAAATTTCTCAAAAAAATATTGTATGTACTCTCCTCATATAAACTTATTCACATTGATTCCTCTAGTTCTTTACCAATGGAGTTGGCAAATGTACCAAAAAAAACCTCTAAAATGCCCAATTTTTGTAGGTCGCATAGTAAAACCAAAAAATATAAAAATTTGCACACTCTCTTCTCGACTATCCCATCATGGATGCCAAAAAATATTATCACCAAAAAGTGGACCCTTGTTAGGTTTGACAAAACCTAACATTTCAAGGAAACATTGAGACACTCCTAAGCTATGGGTTACTTGTAAAATGGCGTGAATCTCTAGATAAGGTCATCTCCTAGATTCTAAACTACTAAAATTTCTAGGAATAGGGATAAAGAAACTTGAAATGAAATGACTTATAACTAAAAGAACATAATGTCTAAAGCTTCTTTTACTATAGCAAATACTAACTTTCATGGAAATGAACACCTAGAAATAGCACTATATAAACTACAGAAATAATCCCAGAATCAAAACTTATCATGAATTGTTTGCACATAATTATTTCATTAACCGATTGCAAATGACAAAAAACTAAAAAGGAAAATATGACTTTCAGAAGATAATATTAGAGAATTCAAACAATAACATGACTAATAACTTGCACAATGACCACTTACAGAAAATAAGAAATAAATTAAACAAAGGTTTGAACAAGAAGGTTTGATAACACTTCAAAATTCAACCTTATTGATCACATAAACAACTAAAACACAACAATAAATAGGGAAACATTCATATTCTGCAAATAATAGGCCTTCAATTGCATTCACTAACTCAAAACCAAGTTATGGAAAATATGACGTAGAAAGACAACTTTAGGGTAACAAAAATTACTAAGTCTTCTTCCCTCAATAATCAAAATTAATATCAATAATGAGTTCAAAACTTACTAAGTATCCTTCTATGAGAAATTGGGTTAGATCCATGAAAATAGCCAATAAAAAAGGACCTAGAAGCTTGCAAAATGAAGTCAAAACACTCAACAAATTTGACAAAGTCATAACCCACCTATGACTCATCAAAAAATATCCTTAAAAAGCTCTAACTGGGTAATAAAGATCCTCCAACTATTAGGACAAAGTCAAATTTGACCCTTCAATCCTATATCTTCTCTCCATGTTTCCAAACTAATCCAAACGTGGTCAAACACAATGATGACCTTATCCATTAGATTCTTATCTTCATGAAAAATGTTGTATTCTCAAAAAAGAACATGAGAATAGAAGTCAAGAGGAAAGATTATTCACATTTGTATTTTTACAATAATAATACTATAACAAGATGATTTTATTAAAACCTCACCTTGGTTATATTATTTCACAATGATTATAAATATTAATGATAATGGGAAATAATATAAATAGCTAAGTTGTTGGAAACTATAATTAAAACAATTGTTGTATTGTCATTAATGTCAAATCTATTGATGAGGCATGTTGTTATCTGATCTAAATGTCATATCTATTTGATTAGTTAACAATGGAAATTTGATTAGTTAGACTTTGAAAAGACAAATTGATTGTTTAAATCATGTTTATGTACGAATCTTGATAGTGCAAGCCAAGATAGATCACTTATGTAAGACTTGACTGGGAAACAAAGTAAAAGATCAAGGAACTTTGAAGCTCATTCTGAGTGATGCAAGTGTCAACCAAGCCACAATAAGTGTTGACCAAGCATCAGTGTTGATCAAGAAAATAGTATTGATGCCAAGCTAGAAGATCTATAGTGAGCGATCAATTCAATGATGACTAAGTGTCAGAACTTAGTAATGGTTGAGTAACTGTATTTTGAATGCACATGAAAAATCATGATTTTGAGCTAACTCAGTTGATTTCTTGGGATATGGAAAGCATGTTGAAGATAAGGATTGATGAGTTGGATCATTTAATTAAAGGAGAGGGTTAGGTAAACTCTCTAAGAGATGACTTCAATGAGAAGTTTCTAGAAAAGAAGGAAGATGAACATATACAATGAATCTGATAAATCAAATCAAAAAACCTAAGATCTAGGGTGCTCAAGGAAAATGAAAAAGGACTAGAATTACCTATTTAAGGAGGTAGGAGACAAAAAAAATCAAATAGTACAAGAAGGGAGAGAGAAGAGTGCAAGGAGAGGACATGTAGAGAATAGAATAGAATAGAGAAATTGTGCATGTTTCCAGTAAGATGGAACAAAGTTGTTGAGATTGATAAGAGAATCTAAGAAAAAGGATTAAGTTTCTTGTGAAGAGAAGGGTGATTTATTGAAGGGTTTCCAAGAGAATCAAGGATAAAGGTGACAAGAAAGGCTTATTAGGGAATCATCACATGAACTAAACTAAGATCTAAAACTGTAAAGTAAGTTGTAATTATATAGATCAAACCCTATTTTTTTCTTTCTAATCATTGTAAATGGTTTGTATGGAAATCCTTTTAATCAAAGGTTGAACTCAAAGTCGTTGAAGGAATTAATAGTCGAGCTGTAAATTCTTTAGTTGGGTGACATTATAATGGAATGTTTTAAAGTTGTTTGACAAGGCCATGCCTTACAATGTGATTAAATCCTCTAACCAAGTCATATTTAATATTGTTCATGGAGAATCTAAACTAGAACCTGAACTAGAAAGAGATAATGAGATTGAGATTACTTTTCAAGATGAACCTATTGAAGAAAAAGGAGAGCACCTATGCTAGCCAAGTATGTGAGAATGTTTCATAGACCTAAAGAAATTATTAAAGATGTGAAATCTAGTGTTATGACAAGAAATAAACTCAGAACTAATACATTCTTACTTTGTGAATTTGAGCCCAAATCAGTGAAAGATGCTCTAGACAATGAAGATTGAATTCAAGAAATGAATGAAGAAATTGAACAAATTGAGAAGAACAACACTTGGATCCTAGTACCTAGACCAAAGGACAAAAATATTCTTGGAACAAAATGGTTTTTTGGAAATAAGCTAAATGAAAAAGGTGAAGTCACAAGGAATAAAGCTAGATTGGTATGCAAAGGATATGCTCAAGAAAAAGGAGTTGACTATGGAGAAACATTTTCTCCCATAGAAAGACTAGGAGTTAGAATTTTGCTTGCATATTTAACCTAACAAAACCTTAAGATATATCATATGGATATCAAATCTGTATTTTTGAATGGTAAACTTGAGGAAGAAGTGTACATAGAACAATGAAGACACGAGGAATAAAGCTAGATTGGTATACAAAGGATATGCTCAAGAAAAAGGAATTGACTATGGAGAAACATTTTCTCCCATAGAAATACTAGAAGAAGTCAAAATTTTTCTTACATATTCAACCAACCAAAACCTTAAGATATATCATATGGATGTCAAATTTGTATTTCTAAATGGTAAACTTGAGGAAGAAGTGTACATAGAACAACCTGAAGGATTTTTGGACCCAAATAAGAAGAATGTGGTATTTAAATTAAACAAAGCTCTATATGGATTGAAACAAGCCCCAAGAGCATGGTATGAAAGACTTCATAATTACTTAGTGGAAATTGGTTTTGAAGGGACAAATAACAACAATAATCTATACTTGAAGACTAGTCAGAACAATGAGGTACTGGTATCTAAATTTTTTGTTGATGACATTATATTTGGAGGAAAAGAAGCATCATGCAAATCACTTGTTATGAAATGAAGAATGAATTTGAAATATCAATGTTTGGTAAAATCAAATTATTTGTTGGTTTGCAAGTATATCAAGTGAAGTTTTGTGTTTTCATTACCTAGTCAAAATATATCAAGGAGATACTAAAAAAATTTAGAATGGAAGAAACAAGACTGGTGGGCACACCTATGTCTATAGGACATAAGTTACCTAAAAATGATTAATTTTTTGATGTGAACCAAATACTATATAGATTGATGATTGGAACACTACAATATTTTGTTCATAGTAGACTTGATATTGTATGATTTGTTGAGATAGTTTCTTGGTTTTCAGAAAATCCTAAGGAGAACCATGTTATGGTAGTGAAAAGGATATTGAGATATTTGAAAGGTACAAAATATTATATATTGCATTATAAGAGAAGTGATAGATTTGAATTGAAGGCATTGATTGACTCTAATTAGGGAGGAAATATTGATGATAGAAAAAGCACTAGTGGAGGTGTATTCTTTATAGGAAAGAGATTAGTTTCATGGACAAGAAAGAAACAAAACTATATTTCCCAATCAACAGGCGAGGCCGAGTATGTAGCAGTTGTAGTGGACTATTTAAACATTATGTGGATCAAGCAATTACTAGAAGGAGTGAAGGAAGAAATTATAGATCCAGTAGTTATCTATTGTGATTACCCAACGACTATCAACATATCAAAGAATCATGTGATGCACACAAAAATCAAACACAATGCTATCAAGTATCACTAGTTGAGAAAACTAGTTCGAGACAAAGAAGTGAAGTTAGAATATGTACACACCAAAGAACAAATTGCTGACATATTCACTAAAGCCTTACCTAAAGATGCTCACAAATATCTTAGATGTAAAGTTAGGGTGATTCTCCTAAGAAATGCAACTTAAGGAGAAATGGTGTATTGCATCAAATGTGCTAATCAAAACATCTTACACATTGATGCAAATAGTTATACTTTAGGAGGTGCCTAAGGTAGTCAAGTACTATAAATAAGAACAACATTTCAAATTAGTCATAGACGGATGACATATGATAGAATTCAACTTGACATGTAGATATCTACATAATTATGATGTATGAAGTATAATGATAACATCTTTGGCATTGTTGTCAAAGAGGGAGAATAGGCATGACAAATGTAAGTGGGAGAGACTTGAATAAAAAGACTCTGACAGAGCACTAAAGAGAAAGAGTATGTAAGAAGGAGAAATATCTATGATAGAGGGAGTCTAAACTCAAAAATTAGAGGGAGTTTTTGAAATTACATGGATGAGAATCAAAATGAAACTAAGGATATTGGTCACTCATGAAAGAAAAATATTTTGGATTACATGGTAACAAAGAGGGAGATTGTATTCCTATAGAGAAGAATATTTGATGTGTTTCCATCAATGCCAAAGAGGGAGATTTTTGGAAACTACAATTAAAATAATTGATGTCAAATCTAAATGTCATATCTATTTGATTGATGAAGAGGATTTGACAAATTGATCATAATAAAAGTACTTAGGGGAAAGGTTGAGTTATGGAAAGGAAGCTATAATGGACATATTATTAGTTAGAATTTTATAAGAGAAAGTGATCATTTAAATCATGTTGATGTTAAAATCTAGATAGTGCAAGCCAAGATCAATCACTTATGTAAGGTGACTAAGCAACAGAGTAAAAGATCAAGGAACTTTGAAGTTCATGCCAAGTGATGCTAGTGTCAATTGAGCCACAATAAGTGTCAAGTAAATTTAGCATTGACCAAGTGTTGGTATCGACTGAGAAAACTATATTGATGTTGAGCTATGAGCTCTATAGTGACTAAGCTATTTAGTGGTGACCAATTGTTAGAACTTAGTAATGATTGAGTGATAGCATTTTGATTGCATGCGATAAATTATGATTTCTAGCCAACTCAATTGATTTCTTGGGACATGGAAAGTATGTTGAAGATAAGGAATGTTGAGTTGGATCATTTAATTCAAGGAGAGGATTAGGTAAACACTGAGAGATGAATTAGATGAGAATTACAAGAGCATTTCAAGGTTGAGAACCACTTCAATATCCTTTGTATGGTATAGAGGTAATGTCATTGTGGTAGAGGCTTCTACAAGGGTATGAGCCTCGTGAGTTAACATATAATGTCTTAAAATAGTTAAGTGTTACCTAACTATGTCTAAGGCATCTGCACACTAGAGGCATACTCTACCTACCAAGCTACCTACATACCCATATGAGTCTCGTGAGTTAACATATAATGTCTTAAAATAGTTAAGTGTTACCTAACTATGTCTAAGGCATCTGCACACTAGAGGCATACTCTACCTACCAAGCTACCTACATACCCATATCCATGGGACCAAGATCCTTGAACTACTCATTCTAACAAATATGTAAATTTGGGTTCTAATTATTTTGATGTAGTTGTATTCCTATAACCACTGGTGAGAGTTACTCACATAATACAATTTTTTTCCATCAGACACCAACTTGGGCAAATCAAGCGGTTTTCTATAATTATAATATTGCAATACCCTAGTGCAAAATTTGTGTTGTATTTTATAGTTAATGTAAGGTTAACCTATATAAATCCTAACTCACTCCTTATATAGTTCTGTTTAAAAGCTTGTGACAATAATCAATGGGTCTAAATAGGCCAATCAAGTCAATGTTGAAACACAAAGTTTAGCGTTTTATTTTTAAAAGTGAGGTACACTGGGTACATCTAGGCATGTCCTCATTGACTCCTGCATAAAATGTATATATCCAATATTACAAAAAGAATCTTAAGAAATAATAGTTCAAGTGAAATAAACACATGAAAAATGTGAGAGAAAAAGAGGAATCTACTTACCAATAGGCGTTGACATCGCATATGTGGCCATGCTACCTATTGAGTGAGTTTTATTATTTTTTTGTTGTGCCAAGATCTCTCTAGTTATATACATACAAGTGGGGAATGATTAATTTTGTGTTTTCTTTTCTTTTATTTTTTATAATTCATAATCCACAATCCACGAGATCTTTTTGTATATATACATGCATACATAGACACATAGATATGTGTGTGTATGTATGTATACACACACACATACACACATATACATATGTATATCTATGTATATACATATATACATATATATATACATACATGCATGCATGCATACATACATACATACATCTACATATGCAATTTTATCACCTTGGAAAATTTTATTTGATAATACTAGCTGGGAACAACTGATTGTTCATTTTATTGTACCTAATATGATAATAGTTCTATAGGAATTTGTAAACAACCCAATTGATCAACAACTAGACCAATTTAACTATTGGCTAGTACTTCATAACATTCTGGATCATATAGTGATACCCAAATTAACTTCAATGCATGCATGGTTACATCCTTGGCTTCCATTGTTGGGCTAGCGTATGGAGCCTTTATATCTAACAATTCATTATAAATTGGGGGATGTGCTTCATGCCTGGCATGCAAGTCATGCATGCTTGGCCATGTGCTATTCCCATTTTTCCTATGGTTACCATGTTGGAGGCAACACTATTTCCAAAGTGGCAATAGGTTTTGTATCATTGGCTTTGTTCAAGTCTTGATTTTAATGAAGTAATAAAGTGAATTTTAGGGTGGAAAGGACTATTTCACCTTGAGCTTCTTGCTAATGAGAGAATTTAAGCTACATAACTATGTCAAAGCAGTACCAATTTGAGGAATTTCAACACAAACAGTAGTAGTAGCATATGCTCAACAACAAGCCTCAACTTCTACAGGCAGTGGGTTTCACCTAAATAATTCCGTGGGTGCACCTTAGTTGAATTTGAAGAAAGTGATTGAAATATATGCACAAGAACTTGACATCCAATTTTTCCCTAAAATGGGATGCACACATGATGGTCTTCAGGTTTATGGCTTTGTAACTCTCAGTATCTATCTAGATTCTATAAAACAATAAGTGCTTGCATAATTTGGAGATAGATGAGTGATTGCATCATTGGAGTAGCTAGTTGAGATGCACTATAATCAAACTAGAGGAAATCATTGATAAACCAAATATTTAATGAAGAGGAAACTTGAAAACTTGAATTCTGAAATGAAAGCTATCAAGGATCAAACACCTATGTTAGAGTTACAACACAATGTGAAGTTGATTTTATACACACACACACACACACACATATATATATAACACGACATAAATCATTTCCAATTTTATGTTCATAGCTCAAATTCTCTCCCGTTGCCTAAGCTAAAAACCAAATTACTACATCCAAAATTAAGGAATAAAATACAATTATGTCCCCAATGAAGAATTGAAATGCATTTTTTTGGATTCCACTCAGTACTATGTCGATAAATTCAAGAAATTCAACTACCATGCAAATTAAATTACATTATTCCTAAAAGGTAAATTGTTGTCAAAGAATGTGCTAAAAACAAGAAAGAGTACATATTTAGAATGAACATAGATATTAGCAGCAATGAAGAAGTGTGTAATCCTCTTATACATAACCAGAATTACATTAGAGATGAACTCAAGAAATTGAGCAATTAAATAATCCAAATCTAACCTTTCAATTACCACATTCTATCCATCATTATCATTTTATCAAACTGCATAATAGTTCCATAGATTTTTCCAAATAATAAATTATACTCATATAGAAAGCTCATAGCGTGAGAGATATTCAATCTTGTGGACTATTTGGAATTAATACTACTTTACCAATAAGATGACACTATAATGGAGCCATAGAGATATAATTCTGACATGGAGCACATTCTATGTTAGTAAAATTCAGGTGTAAAGTCTCTAGATTGATGTGTAAGATATTAAGAGAAGACATCACTTGTTGGATAAAATAGGAGGTACTCAGCTAGATATTCTAGTCATCTTGGGTGATTTGGCAAGAGGCTTCTACAATGGAATGAGCCTCATGAGTTAATATTTAATATCTTAATATAGTTAAGTGCTACCTAACTATGTCAAAGGCATTTGCACACTGGAGGCACACTCCACCTACCAGGCTACCTACATACCTGTATCCATGGGATCAATAAAAGATTTGATCAATACAAATCCACAAAGCCCTCGAACACCTTTATGTAAAAAACCTGTTATAGAAGAAAAAGACAAGAGGAGGTAAGGATTTTGCTCTAAAAATTATCCAAAAATGTACTCTCAAAAAAAAAAGATAGATAATTACAAAAGATCAATCCTTATAGAAGGAGATCAAAACCCTAAAGGGTAACCTAAAAAATTACAAAGGGTAACCTAAAAGGTAAAAGCTATTTAATAATTACTAATTAATTATTAAATAGAGATGCAAAAAGTGCAAAAAAAAAAATCTTAAGAGAGTAAAGTGAATTTAATAAATGAAATTAAATTAACACTTTACTCTAACACCCCCCTTAAGATGAGCAACAATGTAGCTACAAATAATGTAGAAAGAGCAAGGAAACTATAATGTAATGTTGAAAGCAAACTTGGGTCCTAGCAACTGGTGCAGAAACACGTCTGCGATAGGAAGTTTGGTGGCGATAGGAAGACAACTTGCAATATGACTAAAATGCAGGGTACAAAGCAAATATCAAAAAGTTTTGATTTTAAAATCTAAATTTTGAAATGTTTGTGTGTGTGAGTTTAGAGTTTTATGTTTAAAAATAATGTCCTATGATGTGGTGGCATAAATGGAGGAGTGAAATGATAAACTCTTCAAATATAGCCACTTAGGACCATGTGTGTTTGTTTTAGTGGAAGAATCTAATCATATCCTAAAAAAGGACAGATAGTTGGCAGCAAGAATATTTATAATTTTTGAAATAGTCTCCTATTCTTGGATAGGGACGTTTCATATTCCTTATTTAGGGAGTCAGTTTTTAGAGAGGAAGAGAGAGGAAGAAGACAAGTTTTTATTTTTGGGTTGAATTCGGTATGTTTGCAAAAATCAGTCTCAGTGCGTTTGTAATATCTCCCAAATTCACTGTTGGATTTTGATGAGCTTTGGATATGTTGTTACAGGCCTAATTATGCCCATCTTCACTAGAGCGATCGAAGAATTTTGATCTAGTTCAAAAGTTATTCATGTTTCAGTGCAGGTCTATCTAGAGATAGCAAGAAGCAATATTTTGCAAAAAAATGTACTATGATGCGTGGTCAATATCTCAAGTTTGAACCGTTAGATTTATCTCAAATTTTTATATGTTGTTTGAAACCTAGTTATGCAAAATATCAATGGTTGGATTGAGTAAATATTTTTTGGTTCGAAAGTTATTCATGTCTGAGTGTAGGTATATCCAAGAGGCAGCAAGAATGTATTTTCTGGGCAATTTGTTTTAAAACTTTTGTTTAATGGATTAAGTGGATGGAAAAGTATATAGAATGGATTTAGAGAGTATATGCATTTTTAATGTGTATGAAGAAACTCAATTAATACATTGTGATGTTGGATTTTAGTGTGTGATCCTAAAAGTTGTAGATGCCCCTTGATGCAACTCAGTTGAGTGTCTGATTCCTCCTAAGTTTTCCAAGGTGTGGCTCTGCATCAATTTTTGGTATCAGAGCCTTTGTGAAGGTTTCCAGATTGATGAGTTTGAGCCTTTGAAGCAACCCTTTGAGTTGAGTATATCCACAAAAGGTTTCCAAAGTGTAGCTCTACATCATAATAGAAGAAGAAGAAGCAGAAAGACAAAGCTATAGCCAAAGACATTCTATATTCCGAACAAAGTGCAAGTGCAAGAATAAGGTATGCAAAGTTATAGTTGACAGCGGTTCTTTTGAAAATATAATCTCAGTAGAAATGGTTGAGAAACTGAATCTTCCAAGAGTACCTCATGATTTACCTTACAGAGCTTATGGGTTAGGAGATGAACAGTGGATTGATGTCTTCGAAAAGTCATATGTTTCTTTTAACATTGGACCATATTTTGATACCATTGAATGTGATATTATGCCTTTAAAAGATTGTCACTTGATTTTGGGAAGAGCATGGCAATATGATAGGTCAACCATATATGATTGTAGAGAGAACACATATACCATCAACAAGAATGGGAAGAAGATGGTTTTGCTTCCATTGAAGGATGATACAACATGGAAGGAATCAAGAAGTATAGATCTTATTGATAGGATAGCATTTCCAATGCATGATGAAGTGAAAGAGGAAGTGAAAGAAGTTTTGGTAGAGGCAAATGAAACTACAGAGAAGGCAGCCATAAAGAGTGTAGATGTATGTGAAGTTGGTACAAAAATCTCAACAATGATAGATGTAAGTTGTCTTTTGGAAGGGAAAGAACCTGAAAAGCAGAAAGAAGATAAATTGCAGCAAGTAAATGTTGATGAGAAGAATAAAGAGGAAAGTCCTATGGGATTTGAGTGTGATAAAGTTATGGTTGGAACAATAATGTGTCCTTTGAAAATAGAGATGAGTACAATGCTGAAAGGTACTCCTATGAAAGAGAGTTTGGAGGAAAATAATGAAGCCTTCAAAATGCATGGTGTAGTGAAATGTCAAGAGCAATGGCATGAGGATGGAGATAAAGATTGTGTAGCAGCAAGTTCTGAAGAAGAATATGATTTATGGGAAGATTTTACAGCCATCATGGGAGAATGGCAAAGGAATGGTGGTAGTATGGAGACTCAGCATGAAGAAGTTTCCAAAGAAGAGGTATCGGATGATGTTATGGACAAAGAAGATGAGGCTGAATATATTTATGACAGGGCAACAAATTATTTTCGGGACATAAAATTCAGAATAAAAATTCAAGTGTATACAGCAATAATAAAAATTCAGAATGTGATGAAGTTACAAGTGTATGTAGCAGCCATACAAATTTAGAATATGATGAAGTGGATGCATAGTGAGCAGCAAATAATTTTTATCTTACCAATGGAAAACAAACCAAAGGTAAAGATGAAAGAGAAAGAGAAAATTCAAATGATACAAGTTCAAGAAAGGCCAAGTTTTCTAATGGAGGAAAAGTACAAACCAAAAGTCAAGATGAAGGGATACATATTTTTTTCTAATGCTTTGTTTTGTAGGTGTTTCCAAGGGA
The DNA here is from genome assembly GCA_028749045.1 of Cupressus sempervirens. NCBI lineage: Eukaryota > Viridiplantae > Streptophyta > Pinopsida > Cupressales > Cupressaceae > Cupressus > Cupressus sempervirens. Next base: position 190,326,703 of record CM053788.1, read on the forward strand.
CTTGGAAACTTTTGAAATTTGGGAGTATGGTGCAGGAGCATGTCTGCGATAGGAAGTTTGGTGGCGATAGGAAGACAACTTGCAATATGACTAAAATGCAGGGTACAAAGCAAATATCAGAAAGTTTTTCTTTTAAAATCTAAATTTTGAAATGTTTGTGTGTGTGAGTTTAGATTTTTATGTTTAAAAATAATGTCCTATGATGTGGTGGCATAAATGGAGGAGTGAAATGATAAACTCTTCAAATATAGCCACTTAGGACCATGTGTGTTTGTTTTAGTGGAAGAATCTAATCATATCCTAAAAAAGGATAGATAGTTGGCAGCAGGAATATTTATAATTTTTGAAACAATCTCCTATTCTTGGATAGGGACGTTTCATATTCCTTATTTAGGGAGTCAGTTTTTAGAGAGGAAGAGAGAGGAAGAAGACAAGTTTTTATTTTTGGGTTGAATTCGGTATGTTTGCAGAAATCAGTCTCAGTGAATTTGTAATATCTCCCAAATTCACCGTTGGATTTTGATGAGCTTTGGATATGTTGTTATAGGCCTAATTACTCCCATCTTCACCAGAGCGATCGAAGAATTTTGACCTGGTTCAAAAGTTATTCATGTTTGAGTGCAGGTCTATCTAGAGACAGCAAGAAGCAATATTTTGCAGAAAAATGTACTATGATGCGTGGTCAATATCTCAAGTTTGAACTGTTAGATTTCTCTCAAATTTTTATATGTTGTTTGAAACCTAGTTATGCCAAATCTCAACGGTTAGATTGAGTAAATCTTTTTTGGTTCGAAAGTTATTCATGTCTGAGTGCAGGTCTATCCAGGAGACAGCAAGAATGTATTTTCTGAGCAATTTGTTTTAAAACTTTTGTTTAATGGATTAAGTGGATGGAAAAGTATATAGAATGGATTTAGAGAGTATATGCATTTTTAATGTGTATGAAGAAACTCAATTAATACATTGTGATGTTGGATTTTAGTGTGTGATCCTGAAGGTTGTAGATGCCCCTTGATGCAACTCAATTGAGTGTCTGATTCCTCCTGAGTTTTCCAAGGTGTGGCTCTGCATCAGCAACAAGGCCTGATGAGGTACCCAATCACAACTAAATCTCTATGAAATGGAGAAATAGAGAAAACACAGTGGGAAGAACTCTACTCCAAAAAGAGACAGGAGTAAAAAGAACGAAGGAAGGAATCATCACTGAGAACCCCCAAGGACAACTTCCTTCACCCAAGGCATAGAACGTGGCTGAAGATATCATGGGGATGTAAAAGGTTTAGTGAAGATGTATGCAACCTACTTACTAGTAGGAATTTATTCTAAGCTCAAGGCACCATCCTAAATGAGATGCTTGATGAAGTGCATGTGAAGCTCAATGTGGTTGGTCCACTAATGCTCAACTGGGGAGCATGAAATGTGTATAACACTTTGGTTGTCACACCATAGAAAGGTGGAACTATCAAGAGAAAATCCAAACTCTGTCATCAACTGTCGAAGCCACAAAACCTCTTGACTAGGCAATACAACTACCATATATTCTTCCTCTATAGATGATAATGCATGAGTATGTTGCTTCTTGTAAAACCATGTGATAGGACCAGAGCCAAGACAAAATACAAAACTAGAAGTAGACTTGCGATCATCAATATCATTGGCCCAATCTGAATCTAAGAAACCAACAATGTAAGGATCCCCTAATATGTAGTGAATGATGTAACATGTTGTACCTCTAATATACCTCAAGATATGTTTGGAAGCTTGCCAATGACTCTCATGAGGATCATGGGAGAATCAAGAGACAAGTCCAACCATAAAAGGAATATCAAGATGTGTATGTGTTAGGTATGAAAAACTACCCACAAGTTGTCTGTATAGAGTGGAATCCATTGTAGGAGTAGAGGAAGTGGTAGATAAAACAACACTTGACTGAAAAGGTGTGGGGGCAAGCTTGCAATCAAGCATGCCAAATCTCTAAATCATATGAAGAGCACACTTCTACTAGAGTATAGCTATCCCATCTGAAGACTGAAAAACCTATAGGCCCAAAAAATAATGTAGAAGTCCAAGATCTGTCATCTCAAACTACTCTCTCAATGCTTGCTAAACACCCTATATCATGGAGACTAAGCTTCTTGTGATGATGAGGTCATCAACATAAAGCACAAGTATCAACAAGCTAGCCCCATGACACTAAATGTAAATTGTAGGATCAAAATGACACCAAGTGAGTTGTGAAGCAAGCAAGAAGGAATCCATCTTCTCATACCAAGCCCTAGGGGCCTGTTTGAGACCATATAAAGACCTCCAAAGCTGACATACCAATGAAGAATCTGCACAAAATCATGAGGTTTCTCAATATAGATCTCCTCATGAAGGTCTCCATGCAAAAAGGCACTCTTCACATCCATTTGAAAAATGGTCTATCCCTGCGAAGCTACTAGACAGAGTACAAGGTGAATAGAATTCATCTTGGCAACAAGGGCAAAGGTCTCAAAGTAATCAATACCCTCAACCTTTGAAAAACCCATTGCAACAAGATGTTCCTGGTACCTATCAATAGAACCATCTATAGCATACTTGGTATGATACACCCAATGGCACCAAACCAACTTTCTTCATTTTGGATGAGGACAAAGATCCCATATGTGATTCTTCATCTTCACTGACCACAGAGGTAACTTTGAAAATTTCAACATGGAAGAATTATGCACTTCCCTCTGCATCCATCACCGCTTTTCTAGCCCATATTTCCCACAAGGTAACAGCCAGGCAGAGGCAACTAATAAAACCCTCCTCAAAATCCTAAAGAAAGTTGTCAATGATTCCGGCCGTGATTGGCACCTTCAAATAAATCCGGCTCTATGGGCCTATCGAACTTCCTTCCGTACATCCACAGGCACAACTCCATACTCCCTAGTCTATGGTGCCGAAGCGGTATTACCTATAGAAGTTGAACTTCCCTCACTACGCATATCTTTGCAAGGGCAAATCTCAGATGAAGAATACTGAGTAGCTCGACTCACCCAGCTAGATCTCTTAGACGAGAAGAGACAACAAGCCTATGACCATCTCACAGTCTATCAAACTCATCTCAAAAGGAATTTCAACAAGAAGGTGCTCCCATGACACTTTCAGCCAGGTGACATGGTCCTCAAAGAAAATATGAAAGTCCAAGTAGATCGAGAAAAGAAAGGCAAGTTTGAACCTACATGGCTTGGTCCCTATGTGGTTACTACCTCCTTTGGCTCCGGAGCCTATCAATTATCTACACCAGAAGGAGAACTCTTGAATGATCCCACTAACATCATTCATCTCAAGAAGTTCTATGCTTGAAGATCCTTGGTATACCCAGCTTTTGAAAAAATACAAAAAAAAATTAGTAAAGAGAAATAAGCGTCCAATGGTGAAAACTTGGCAATTCAAGCGCCTTGGATAGGTACCTTGGTGAAAACTTGGTAATTGAGGTGCCTTGTGTGCTAAAGACTAATCCATTATCTATCACTATCCTATCCCTCATCCATCCACCCACCATCCCATAAAACACCTGCTTGTTCCCTTGGTGTTCCAATCAAATATCCAAAATCTGATGGAGCTTGTCAATACCTCCTATACAGCTTGTAAATCTTGTACCAAAGCTTGTATTATACCTTGTAAATCGTGTACCATACCTTGTATATATTCAAATCTTGTCCAAAGCTTGTACCATATTCCAACTTGTAAATAATCTTGTATCCTAGCTTGTATCCTATCACATGCACACACAGAATCCCATTTTCCTTAAGCTTTTCACAAACCATCTACCTATCCACCTATCAACTATTATAGACATCCCATCCTTCACAAACATTTCCATCTCACAAAAAATTCAAAACATGAACAAACTTGTACATTTGTAACATATCTTGGTCTGTCAGCTTGTACATCCTCTTTAGCTTAGTATCATTGTATCTATCCGGCTTTCGTGTTAGTTCATCCTTGGTCAACATCTTGCACACATCGCACACTTTGGTTAGATATTCCAATGCATCCTTTAGCTAGATCTCCTATCACCAAAGTGTTATCCTTCTTAGTTCAGCTTGCCAGACGCATCACTCATCCAGATCCATCAGCTTAGGTGCTCTCTGATAGATCCTTGCAGGATATAGCTTTCTTCATGTCTGATCTTAGTTCGTTAGTACCTCATCCTACCCATCTCGTTGGCAAACAGTTCTCTTTTGGATTTTCGCTTTCTTTTGATTTGGGATCTTCCCTTTTGGGTCTTGAAATATCTTTTCCAAGCAATCTCCTTGTTCCCTCCTCAAGGTTGGCATGATCTTCCATATCATGGTATGCTGCGAATGGGGCAATTAGAGCGTAAGGTCTTGATCAGGTCTTTTTCTTGTTTTCTTTTTCTGCTTGTGGGTTACCTAGTATCGTTTCCACGCTACTTCCTCTGGGATTCATGTGTGATACTGGGGCAATCCTTGCGTGTTTGTTTTGAGTTAGTTCGTCAGTCCTTTGGATGGTTGGTGAAAAGGCCTTGATGTTCTTGGTAACCTTGGCAATTAACCAACAGTCCTATAGCAAATCTAGTACTCAACTACATGGTGGTACTTCTCTTTGAAGTATCCCCCCGCTCAAAAAGCTTCAATGGATTCCCTTCATCTCCATTATCCCCCATCCATATCCTACATCTGTCGCTCCTACCCCAGCTTATGCATCAGTATCTCTTTGAATCACTCATCACTCTTAGCTTTAGGGATCCACAATCCTAGTCTTAGGGATCCACTAATCAAATCAATCCACCAAGCCTCATCTTTCGAGATCCACAATCCTAGTCCTAGGGATCCCCAAAACCCATCTTCCGCCAATCTGACTCTTTGAAATCTTGTTGCATCAGCTTTATCATTCTATCATCCATCTCCCTACCATGGATTCTTTTTATAGCGCTCCGCTCCTCCCCCCCCCCCAATCCTGGAAAGTCTTAAGCTTGCTTTACTATTGTGCCTCTGATTTCCCTTTATCATTCTCCTGTAGTGAGAGTTTGAGCTAATTTAGCCCCTTCTCTTCGCCAACCTGCATCTCAGCTCGTCTCGATTTCTTGTACTTTTCAAGAAGTCATCGAGCCTCATTTCTCTCCCCGTCGCCTTCTTGAAGGGGCATCATCTAAGTCTAGCCTCTCCTCTTCTTATCCGAGACTGGGGCAACCTTGTTGCTAAAACAGCTTCCTCATGTCATCTTCATTCAAACTTCTTTGAAATAGTGTTGTCTTAACACTATGTCAAAGAGGGGCAAAATGTAGACACCTAAATTTGATTACACTATTTTAGTAATCCTATTTAGTTATCTAAAAAGGCATTATTAATTAAATTTCTATTTAATTAATCCTTTGTCATCTCCTATTTGATTAATTTAATTAATCATCTATAGTCCTAATTGATAAATCAAATAATCTATTATTTATCAATTAAATCCTATTCTTCTATCTAATTCCAAAAATCCCCATTTATTAAATTAAATCTATTTGATAAATGAAATCCTCAAATTCAGAAACCCCTAACCTATCTCTAATCCTCCATTTAGCGTAATCCACCCCATCCACCCATACTAACCAAGTTTAGCCACTAACTCACCCACTCTCATTAATGCCATCCACTTGCACATCTCTAACATTCCTAATCTAATCCTAAACCCAAGCCTAATCCACCCCCTAATGTTGTCACATTCCTTAAACAAGTTTAAGACTTTCCTAATCCAAACCAAAGTCTCCCCTCAAAAAACCCAACCACTAAGTCATGAGTGCTCTTACAAAACATAAAAGACTCTTACAAGCCCACTCATGACTCTTACACCCATCCTCCACACTCTTCCCTCTTCCACACTCATTCCTCTTACATCCCTCTTACATACTCAACCTCACTCATCATGCCTTTAACCAACCCTTTACCCTACCCTCTCACACTCATCCTCCTTGTGACAAGTGTCACCTTCCCATTGGTGCTAAACAAGCACAATCCATGTGCTCTCCTTTGAGTGCATCCTAGCCCTCCTTAAGCCTTCATCCATCCTTGCATCTAAGCCCTCCATCCCTCTACCCCTTAGCCTATAAATTGAATCCCATCCCAAGCCATTTCATCAACAATCTTTGAGCTAAAGTTACCATGCCCTTTTGAGAGCCAAAAGACATACCCATACCCTTATAATGCCAAATTGAGAGCTCACAAAGCTACCAATTTGACATTACCCATCTCCATTGAAGCAACTTTTGAGCATCTTGAGCATACATCCACAGCAAAAGGACACATCTACAGAATCAAGAAAGCATGGAGTGTTTTCTCTTGTGAGGTTTGCACTTCTTGTTTTCTTTCTTTGTCTAAGCATATATGTGAATTTAGTTTTTGGTTTGTGAATGTTTACTTTATTTGTAAATTTTCTTTGCATACTAATTCTTGTTCTACACTCATCTATTATAGATATTTGTAGTTGACATGGCCAAAATGCTCATGCCAAAGATTGCTAACTATGTCTGCATGAGCAATGAGAGAAATGCATGTAGAATTGAAGCTCTCAAAGCCACCAAACTAATATAAGTAAGATTGAAGATCAACACTCCTTGTAGCAATAACCAAGTCAGGATCATGGAGGTCTTGAATAACCACATCATGTGGTGAGAAGTCAACTATCTTTCTAGAACCTGAATGAAAAATCTAAAAGACAAATAGGAGGTTCATAGAAATTTCTAGAACCAAGAGAACATCCTGTAGTGAACCACCTTCAAAAGAGATGGTTCTTGAACCTATGACTGAAAGTTGAGAAGAATCACCAATTGCAATATGTGTAGTAACACTCTAAGCAAGTGAGGTAACCAAATCAGGTTAGTGTGTCATATGATGGGAAGCTCTAGAATCAAGAATCCAAGAAGTTGTAGAAGACAATGCTTGTGTAGAAAGAGCATGTCCTTTCCCTATAGGTGGAGGTGGAGGCTTCAAAGAAGCTATATAGGAATGTTGTATGGTCTCCTCTAATGCCTCACGATGAAACTAGGTGTCCTTCATTTCCATAAAAACTACAAGGTTCACCTGTGTACTTCTTAGTCTTGGAGGAAGACTCACTAGACTTAGAAGTATTACCCTTCTGAGAGGGCTTTCAAGTATCTAACTTGGGAGAAGGCTTGGAGGAACTCTCACTGCTTACTAAATCTAACTTATGCTTTGGTTTTTTCTTTGACTTTCCTGTAGATGTCTGAGCTACCAATGCCTTCATCTTAGAACCAATCATAGTATCCAACTATGTAAGCTTTGACTACTCTCTAGTCAAGCAATTACAAAAGACCTCAAAAGAAGGCATAGAAAATCTATTCCGAAAAGCATCTTTGGTGGAACAGAATGTGGAAGCAAATATTTGAAATTCCCTTGAAGCTTAGAGAGAATCAAATAGATGCACTCGGTATCAGTCTTTATCTTCCTACAATAATGTAACATGGATCTCTATTGATTAAACTTCATCAAGAAATCATCAATAGTCAAAAAGGAATCTGACACAAGTGAGGTAAGCTCTGCCTCTATCTAAAGTGCCCTAAACTCAGTCACAATACCAAACAAGCCATGAAGCTTGGTGCACATTACTAGAGAAGTATTATACCCATCCAAATGAAACTATAGACTATCTAATACCTGTAATGTAATCAATCTGATTTCCTCATCCATTTTGTTTCGATGGTGCATGATCTCATAAGGCTTCTAAAAAAGAAGTTATGCAGTATCTAAACATGACCACAACCCTGTTGACTAGAGAAGCTAAGTCATTGAGGTCTTCCAAGTGTGGTATTTGCAAGGGGTTAGAAGTTCTAGAGAAGAAGTGGTCTTAGCCATTGTTTTAGAAAGGGTTTAATATTAAAATAATAGAAAATAATATTAAAATGCTCCCCACAAAGCAATAAATTGAACACCAGCTTATAAATAGATTGTGTAAATGAGAGAAGAGAAAAAATATTTAGATATGAATCACAAATACCTAGTATAAAATATTGGTGAAATGATAGTGAATCTGGAAAGTTCTTGAGAAGATCTTTCTAGCACATTTTTTGGAACAGAAAATAGAGCTATAATGAAGAAGTTATGCCCCCTAGAAGATAGAAGTCATCAAAAAACTTAAAGCACCAAAAAAGGAATCAATTTGGAAAAAAATTCCAAAAATTCCTTCTCCATCATCTTTGTCTCAGAACCAACTTTCTAGTGCTTCTTTCAAATTGAAAAAAGACCTCTGTATGCTCAAGATATTGCAAGAGAATCGACAAGGCCCCCATAAGTGATACAAAATTATTATTTTAAAAAAAAATTAAAAAATTTATTGGCAGTGAGTGGCATTCGAGTGGTGGAGCAGAGTTTTGGTTATAGGTGCAAGGCACTACTGGTGGCAGTGGTGGTGAGCGAAAATTGAGATGTAGTGACTGGAAGCTCAACCCACTGGCGGTGACCATAGTGGTTACCTTAGCAATTCTGGTATGGTTAAGTAACCACATGGGCAATTGCTATGGTTAACTAACTACGGTGGTAAAAGACTACCATTTTTGTAATTTTTTTGCAATTTTTTTCAAGAAATAATGCCTCAAAGTGTGTGTAGAGGTCGTACGGCCCTATTGAGCAGAAAAAATTGCCTCCTGGATCAACATTGTCCAAAATGGATGAACTTTATATGGAAATAAGGGTTTTGACACCTTCTGAATCCAACTGTAACATCTATTAGGCCTCAAAATACTCTAAAGATTAGTGACCCCTTGTTTACACAAAAAATACCTGAAAAACTCCAAATCTAGTTTGTCAAACCCTTGTTTTCCCTTTTCTCCAAATAACGAACAAGCTACAACAAATCTGGCTCTGATACCATGAAGGATTTGATCAATACAAATCCACAAAGCCCTTGAACACCTCCATCTAAAAAACCTATCATAAAAGAAAAGGATAAGAGGAGGCAAGGGCTTCTCCCTAAAAATTATGCAAAAATGTACTTTCACAAAAGAAATAGATAGATAATTACAAAAAATCAATCCTTATAAAAGGAGATCAAAACTCAAAAGGGTAACCTAAAAATTTACAAAGGGTAACCTAAGAGGTAAAAGATATTTAATAATTACTAATTAATTATTAAATAGAGATGAAAAATGTGCATAAAGAAAAATCTTAAGAAGGGAGTAAAGAAAATTATAAATTAAATTAAATTAACACTTTACTCTAACAATCAAGACCCTTGAACTACTCACTCTAACTAATATGTAGTTCTAGTTTCTAATTATTTTGATGTAGTTGTATTTCTTTAACCACTAGTGATCTTTACTCACTAATACAACTCTTCACCATCATACACCCACTTGAGCGAATTAGGCAATTTTCTATAATTACAATACTGTAATACCTTGGTGCAACTTTTGTGTTGTAGTTTATAGTTAATGTAAGGTTAACCTATATACGTTCTAACTCACTCCTTATATAGTTCAAGTGAAATAAATACATGACAATTGAGAGAGAGAAAGAGGAATACACTTACCAATAGACATTTCCATTTCATATGTGGTCATGCCACCTATTGAGTGAGTTTTTTTGTTTCTTTGTTGTGCCAAGATCTCTTTTTTTATCTACACACACACACACACACACACACACACACACACACACACACACACACATATACACACACACACACACATATGTATATGTATCTATATACACATATGTATATGTGTGTGTGTGTGTGTGTATTTATATACATACATACATACATATACAGAGATCACAAGGCCATGATAATGAGATGCAAAGATCACAAGAGCATGAAAATGAAATGTAGTGATCACAAGGGCATGACAATGAAATCTTAGATCTCCACTGATCTCCACAATCCACAAGATCTCTCTATACATACATACATATGTGTATATGTATATATGTATATATACACATATATACATATACATATGTATATATATGTATATGCATACATACATATATACATGCATACATATAAATACACATGCATAAATACATACATACATATATATACACATACATAAATACATACATACATCTACATATGCAATTTTATCACCTTGGAAAATTGTATTTGATCTTGCTAGGTGGGAATAGTTGACTGTTCATTTTATTGTATTGATTTAACAAGGTTATGGCTTAATTCTTTCTAAACATATCTGCTATGATATGTTTTTATAAAATTTCTTGTGAACTCTACCCATTTTTTTTGGTCTACATTATTTTTGTGTAGGATCTTGAGCTAAGTCACTTAGCACAGGTTGAGTGAGTTTTATTATTTTATTATTTGGATTCTAGAATATGTATGTAGTTGGATCAATTTTTATATTGTGCTAATATGTAATAAGAACCTTTAAAAAGATCTATCTGTAAATATAAAGTGAAAAGTATTGAAAACATATTGATATAAGTATGATAAATGTGTTTCAATCATTATTTTGTCACTGATGTCAAACCTGCTATATGCTGGTGAGATGATTGCTTATATGAGTTACGTACTATCATTTATTTGATTGTGTTGATCTCATATTGGTTTTTACAATTGAGTGCCAACACACTTTAAAAATTTCTAAGTTGATGCCAAGTATAATATAGATGTCGAGTTACAATATGTGTCAAGCTAGAAATTCAATATGTGATGATTCATTTAGATGCCGAGCAGATAGACAATGTCAAGCAAGTTTCAACTATTGAGTGACTACTAGATGCCAAGCTAGTATATGTGCCAAGTAAACTATAGGTGTTAAGAAAGACAAAATTTCTATATGTGCTAAGCATCAGTAATTAGTAAGTGTTGAGTAACACAAAATTAGCATAAGAGTTTGTGCCCTCACAAACTAAGATGTAAACCATTTTTGAGCTAACATGATAAATCTTGAAGGATTAAAGGATAAGATCAAATCTATTTGATTCCCTATGAAATCAACATGTAACCAATCAGAAAAATGGAAAGAATTGAGCAGGAAAGATGGATAAATCTCAATCATATATTCATACCTAACCCTAAGTCATGAAACCTTTTTAAGGAGGTTTAAACCCCATAATTTAGTAATGTATGAGAGAGTATGTGAGAAGAGAATATTGAAGAGAGGAATGACAGAGTGAAAGAGAGTGAAGAATAGAAGAATGAAGAGTACATTCAAGGTGGCTTAGAAAAATAGAGGAATTTCCAAATTAGTGAACATCAGAGCAAAGTATCAGCACTCCATACAGAATCATATCAGATCAAAATGGACTAAACATCAATCTAAAATCAGCAATTGAAGATTGTAAGTTATCAGGTCAACACATTCTACTATACTTTCTAGCCATTGTATTAGGAGAATGAAAATCCTATGAAGATAGGTTGGTTTAACAGCCATTTTGTAAATCCTTTAACAAGGTGAGATTCCAATTAAATGTTTTGTAAATCCTTTAGATAGGTACACTTTTAATAGAGTGTTGAAGCCTTTAATAGGGCAGGCCTCTCATAGGGCAGACCATTGATGATGGTCAAACTTTGTAACCTTGACAAGTTACATATTGCTGCAGTGATAAGTTGTGGGTGTCATCCCCACCCTAGTTTTACCTTCTCATTTTGGAGGGTTTCTGGGTGATCACATATTGTGCTGTCTATTTTCAATATCCATGCCTTTACTTTCATGTTAATTATAAATTTTACATGCATGTATTGATTTCAATTAAAATTTTTATAGCTTAAAGTTTGGTACTTCTGATTCACCACCCCGTCCCCCCCACCTCAGAAGTATTCTTCCCACTTGTAAATTCCAACAGATTGATGAAGAAGATTTTATCAAATGAGGTAACAATAGCACCTAGAGGAAATATTTAGTTATGATATGAAAAAGAGTACAAGAATCAATTAAGACAATGATATTATAGTCCCTTGATAATCTACTTGAGGTTGCAAAGATTGGTTACAATGATTAAGTTTAGAAGAACAGTTAAACAAAGTTAGTCTACCAAGCTTGACCAAGTGGAGAGTAGGTGTCAAGAAAAGTTAGTGCAAGCTAAGAAGAAAACTAGTTGGAGCTGAGAAAAGTCAATTTTAGTGTAAGCCAAGTGAAAGTGTAATCCGAATGAAACAATTGATGCCAAGCAAAGTTTAGTTGATTTCGAGCACCAGTAAACTTTAGTTCATGCCGAGTGATTTTATAGTGGATGTTGAGAAACGTAGTATGTGTTGAGCATTAGAAGCCAATTAATGTTAAGTGTGAGCATTATGAGAAAGATCAAGAATTCAATGAATCTGAGTCGACAAGTTTGATTTCTTGGATTGTGTGAACTATGTGGAAGATAACATTGATGAATTGGTGGCATAGAACTCAAGATGAACCATTTTGAGGTGAATTCAAAGAGGATTAAAGGAGAAGTTTCTAGAAGTGAATGAAAGGGAATGAGGGGTAGATTCATTGGACAATGGAGGATGAATGAAAAAATATCTTAATTCTCTATTTATAGAGATGGTTGGTCAAAAGCAAGGGTTTTCATGTGCAAGAACCTAAAGAAGACAAGGAGTCTAGGGTATTACTTCATTCAATGGCCTAAGAGAAGTGACTGCATTGGCAAGCAAAGCAAGAAGACTTAAGGGTATGGATGCTTGAAGGGTGAACGAGCTATTAGAGATGAAGAGTGTGAAAGCAAAGCATAATGAAGGACTAAAATAGAGATCTGTAATCTACAAATGGAGTTGTAAGTTGTTAGCAGATCAAGCTTATTGTTACATTCTAATCATTGTATTAATCTAGAATAAATCCTTTGGATTAAGGTTGACCTAACAGTCATTTGTAAATCATTTTACTAGGTGACATTCCAAGTGAATGATCTAAAGTTCTCTAACAAGGCTCACTCCTAATAGGGTGATTGAAATCATTTAACTAAGCCACATTTAATAGTGTGCATTGTAATAGATTTAAATGTGTTATTGAATCTATTATGTTTCATGTTTGCATTTCTACAAATTGACTTGACAATAACCTACAAGTTTGAGTGATTACATAATCTAATGGATGCATGCATAATGAAATTGTTTTATGGATATGGATTCACTAAGCTGTAAAAATTTTTATTTGTACATCTAAACCTTGGATAACTAATTCACCCCCCCCCCCCCCCCCCCCTCTCAATTATTCTAAAGAATTCCAACAATTGGTATCAGATCCATCTGCTTAAGAGGTCTAGTTTGAAGGTACTAGAAGCACAAAGATCAAGATGTTAAAAAGAGAAGTACCCAAGCTTAATATAAATTATTTCTTGCATGGAAAATTTTGATGAAGCTACACCTAGAAGGTCTTGGAAATCATACACAATCTACCATTACTATTGAGCATATTGATCTTGTTGGAGCCCTAACTATTGAAGATATAAAAAAGAAGAAAGAAAAAAACCAGGCAATGTTGGAGATTGCCTCTACCCTAAGGCTATGTTGAGGTTGATGATAGCAAAAGTCTTAACAGTGCAAAGAAAATGTGGGATGCTCATGAGTATCTAAGAGGTAAACTAGGGGTGATACCCCTATTAAAGGCTATCTAAGAAGTATGAGGAGTGTCTTGCATCAAACAAGTTGACTGACATATGTTACACATTGATGCAGTGGATCTTACTTTAGGAGCTACCTAAGAGAAACTTAAAAATATTCATATCTGCATATTTAAGATGACACATCTTTGGCATTTTTGTCAAAGAGGGAGATATACAAGGAAACTGAACAAAAACCTTAGAGATATTGAAGGGAGAAATCCTATGAGGGAGATAGACATAGAGATTGTTATCAAAGATAGAGACATTGTTGAAAGCACATAAAGGAACTAAAAAAGAGGAAGAAATCCTAACACAGTATGAGGGAGAAATTATGACTATTGAAAGAGAAAGTGTATCTATGATTACATCTACCTAGTAAGAGGGAGAAAATGTTGAGGGAGATATAAGAAGTGATCAAGAGGAAGTCTTAAGGATGAGTTGATTGATTGTTTTTTTATTAGAAAATAAATTTGTAACCTATTCAGAAGATGAAAGTTGTTGATAGAGGGAGAGATTTCAATACAAGGAATTATTTTCTTTTTGGTATTTTGTTGGTCTTACTATTTAAACCTTGTCAATTTGGTTTGCCATCAATGCCAAAAAGGGAGATTGTTGGAAACAGATTGATGTAAGTATGATAAATGTGTTTCAATCATTATTTTGTCACAGATGTCAAACCTATTATCTATTGGTAAGACAATTTCTTATACGAGTTAAGTATTATCATTTATTTGATTTATGAAGAGGATTTGATCAAATGAGGTAACAGTGGCACCTAGAGGAAAAGAGTTATGATATAAAAAGGAGTATAAGAATCAATTAAGATAGTGATATTATAGTGCATTGATAATCTACTTATGGTTGCAAAGATTGGTTATACTGATTAAGTTTAGAAGAACAAGTTAAACAAAGTTAGTCTGCCAAACTTGACCAAATAGACAGTAATTGCAAAGCAGAAAATTAGTTGGAGCTGAACAAAGTCAATTTTAGTGTAAGCTGAGTGAAATGGTTTAAGTCAAGTGAAACAATTAATGTTGAGTAAAGTTTAGTTGATGTCAAGCACCAGTGAACTTTAGTTCATGCCCAGTGATTTTATTGTGGATGCCGAGCAACACAGTATGTGTTGAGCATCAGAAGCTAATTAATGTCAAGTGTCAACATTATGAGAAAGATCAAGAATTTGATGAATTTGAGCTAACAAGTTTGATTTATTGGATTGTGTGAACCATGTGGAAGATAATATTGATGAGCTAGTTGCACAAAATTCAAGATGAACTATTTTCAGGTGAATTCAAAGAGGATTGAAGGAGAAGTTTCTAGAAGGGAATGAAATGAAATGAGGGGTAGATTCATTGAATCATACCTATTCTAACCTCACTTAAATTGGATAATAGAGGATGAATGGAAAAATTTCTTAATTCTCTATTTATATAGATGGTTGGTCACAAGCAAGGGTTGTCATGTGTGAGAACCAAAAGAAGACAAGGAGTCTAGGGTATTTCTTCATTCAGTGACCTAAGAGAAGTGACTGCAATGGTGAGCAAAGAAAGAAGGCTTAAAGGTATGGATGCTTGAAGAGTGAACAAGCTATCAGAGCTAAAGTGTGTGAAATCCAATCATAATGGAGGACTAAAATAGAGATCTTATCAGATCAAGCCTTACTATTACCTTCTAATCATTGTATTAGTCTAGGGTAAATCCTTTGGATTAAGTGACCCAATAGTCATTTGTAAATCCTTTAACTGGGTGACATTCCAAGGGAATGATTTATAGTCCTCTAACAAGGCTAACTCTGAATAGGGTGATTAAAATCCTTTAACTAGGTCACATTTAAAAGTGTGAATTGTAACCTTTAACAGGGTTGGTCTTTCATAGGGCATCACTTTAGAAGAGTGAGAATGAGTAGCATGTTACTAATGGTTTTTCTCAAATTGGGTTTCCATGTTAAATCATTGTGTCAAATGTGTTATTGAATCTATTATGTTTCATGTTTACATTTTTGCAAATTGATTTGATAGTAACCTATAAGTTTGAGTGATTGCATAATCTAATGGATGCATGCATGATGAAATTGTTTTATGGATATGGGTTCACTAAGCTGTAAAAAGTTTTATTTGTACATCTAGACCTTGGATAACTAATTTACCCCCTCTCTTAGTTATTATAAAGAATTCCAACATAAATTTTGTTACCATATTTCATATTCGAGGCTGACTTGTGTACAACTTTTATTGCAGGTATGAACATTGATGTCAAAGAATAGATTTGATCCAGAATCTGTATATGTTGGTATAGAAGTAACAGAGATAATAAAATTTTCTTCAACTTGAAATGTAAATTGATCCTTTGATGTGCTTGCATTAATTGATTTCAATGCCTTGTTATTCTGGGCAGATCAAGTATACATATCGCATAGAGGGGTGTGATGGTGAATGCGTATGTCTCTAAATGGAGACATGAACATTCACAATCACATTGATTCGGTGATGGTTTATCAAACCTGATTTGCATACACTTAACACAAGTCTTAATCATGTATTATCGATCATTATGAACTGTAACCCAATATAATAAACATCAATAGTGATCTAAAATCAAAGGAATCAAAATAAATTTTGATCATACCTTAAATGAGATCTTGGACAATATATATATTATCATCAGTTTCAACTATGCATTGTTTCATATAATGCTATTATATACATATGCATATATATAAAAGTATGTTCATCATAATAGTATACATATATACATGTGTGTGTGTGTGTGTGTGTGTGTGTGTGTGTGTGTGTGTATGTTGATCACAATTATTATCAGACTAAACCTACATGCTTAAACATAAAGACTACATGTTGTGCAATTTTTTATGTATTGCATCTGCATTTTCTTTACCATTGCTTATAAAAGTGTTTCAAGGGTGGGAACTACTTCAACTTCCTTTGCATGGTTTAGAGGTAATGTCATTGTGTTAGAGAGAATAACTTAAGTGAAGAGTTGAGTGTAAGGAGTTACGACCCTGAACCTATACTACAAATTCCTAGGAGCCAAGGGACCCTAAACCTATGTTACATTTTCGTAGATATGGGAGAAGTTACTACCGACTATAGTACTTCATAACATTATGGATCACATAGTGATGCCCAAGTTAACTTCAATACATGCATGGTTACATCCTTGGCTTCCATTGTTGGGCCAACATATGGAACCTTTATATCCAACCATTTTTTATAAATTGGGGAACGTGCTTCATGCTTGAAACGCAAGTGATGCATCTACATATGCAATTTCATCACCTTGGAAAACTATATTTGATCATGCTAGTTGAGAATAGTTGATTGTTCATTTTATCATACCTAATCTAATGATAGTTATATAGGAATTTGTAATAAACCTAGATAATTAGAAACTAGACTAGTTTAACTAGGTTATAGCTTGGGCATGTGTTATTCCCAGTTATCATATGGTTGCAATGTTTGAGGTAGCATTTTTTTCAAAGTGGTAGCAGGTTTTGTATAATTGGCTTTGTTCAATTTCTAATTTTAATGAAGTAACAAAGTGGGTTTTAGGGTGGAAAGGACTATATAATGAAGAGGAAACTTGAAAACTTGAATGTTGAAATGTTGAAATGAAAGCCATCTAGTATCAAACACCTATGCTAGAGTTACAACACAATGTGAAGTTGATTTTAGATATAAAAACACAACATAAATCATTCCTCATTTGTTTTTATTGTGGAGAGTTGCACATGAAAGAGGGTGGAGAGCTCTGAATGAGGGTGGAGAGATTTGAATGTTGGTGGAGATTTCATTGTCATGCCCTTGTGATCATTGTATTTCATTCTCATGCCCTTATGATCATTGCATTTATTTTGTGTGCCCTTGGTGGAGATAAGTGCAGATCTACAATTTTATTGTCGTGCCCTTGTGATCATTGTATTTCATTGTCAGGCCCTTATGATATCTGCATTTCTTTGTTGTCATTATGATCTATGTGCCCTTTCTCTATAATTTCATTGGCATGGTGTGCCCTTATGATCTATCTACCCTTTGTCACTACAACATTTGAGGTCAAATTGTGATGGCAATTTGTGACGACGGTGTAATTTGTAGTGTATTTGGGCCCAAATATAATAGTGCTCTACGATTTTCTTCAAGGGGAGAAGAGGTACCTATGTAAATGTTCTTTTCTTTTCCTTCTAAACATGTATATTTTTATATTTCCCCACATATGTGTGTGTCTATGTATGTATTTATATATATATATAGAAAGAGAGATCTCTCTATTTATATACATACATACACACGTAGACCCATATATGTGTGTTTGTGTATGTATATATACACATATATATACATCTATATATATACATATATATGTATATACATACATATGTATACAAAGATCAGAAGGGAACACCAACAAGATACAGAGATACATACATACATACATACATATACACATACATACATACATCTACATATGCAATTTTATCACCTTGGAAAATTGTATTTGATCTTTACTCAATCAACAAGAGATAATATAATCTATAAATATGGATTTTTTCATACTTAGTTTGGTATGAATAGTTTCAATTGAATTTGTCTGAGGAGATTGACTATGCTAATGATGATAATGGCTCCATGTATTGGGCCTTTACAGGAGAGAGACTTATAGAAAATTAGATGTTGTTTATGGATATGGGATGATTCATTTGTGATGCCAATATATCCTCCTCCATATTGAATTTGTATCTCATCAAATTTTTAGATACAAATCATTGGACTTGGTCTTCTAAAATGGTATGGGCTACTTGGAATTGTCAAACTTGAACCTTTGAACTATACATTCAAATTGATGAACCAACACTTTGAATCACTAGTTTCATATTTAGAAACTTTGGCCTTTGAAATGTGAACTTTGATTTTGATTGTTATGCATGGGCTATTATGAACCAAAATACACTTAAATGTTCTATATTTTTGTTTTAGTAATAACAAATATGAAGATCTTGAAATTAAAATAGATAACTATCAGATATCTATGCTTTTGTAGTGATAACAAATATACATTCCAATTTTAAGAAAAATAATAGTCTTAAATGTATATGATTCAATAAAATAAACAAGAGTACTAACTGTAGCTATATAATTCTAGTATAAAATGTTCAATAATAGAAATATGAAGTAACATAAATGGATCATCTTCTCGCTTCTATTAATGTGAATGCATCTGATTATTACCTAGATGATATTATGCACAAGATCTTTACTCAATCACCAAGATATACTATAATCTGTAAGTATATATTTCTACATACTTAGTTTGGTATGAATAATTTTGATTAAATGCAAGGATAATTGCTTTTGTGAATTCAACACATGAATGATTAATTTAATTTAGCACAAGTACTATGCAATTGTGTATGTATGCATTGAAAGGAACTCACATAGTAAACTAATATACATATATACATGCACATATGCATACAATCATTATAATTAGTTATCCTTGAATCTGACCAAAGCTATTATATCTGAATAAGGGATACATGTTTATAAGGGAAAAAAAAAATTTTTTACATAGGTACCTCTTCTCCCCTTGAAGAAAATCACAAAGCAAGGGCATAGATATCATAACGGCATAGTACAACAACAAAATGTAGTGATCATAAGGGAACGACAACAAAATCCTAGATCTCAACTGATCTCCACCCTCATTTGGAGCTCTCTACTCTCTTTCATGTGCATCTCTCCACTATCAATGAAAACAAATGGGGAATGATTAATGTCATATTTTCTTTTCTTATTTGTTTATAATCCACAATCCACAACATCTCTCTGTATATACATACATACATATATACATGCATGCATGCATCCATACATACATACACATATACACACATACATAAAAAAAAATACACTGTCTAAGAGTTTACAATTGTTCAACAAAATTAATGTTTTACAAGAATTGTTAGCTCAAAAGCAAGAACATGGTGTTGAAATAGTATAGAAAGTGCTTGTAATGCCCCTCCTAGAGATCCTTGGAACAAGGATTTAATACAAGCCAAGATTTTTTTAAAAAAAATTAAACAAGTATGGATGCACATGACAATCAACATATGCGGATCACAAAGATCACAATGGAAGACTAAACAACCATCCAAACACCAACAGATCTCCAAATGCCACTACTAACCAAAAATAACAAACCATGAAAGGATGCAAATGATTTAGAATCCAAAACATTATGAATTCAAAATCCAAAACCAGGGTATTCAAGAACATCATAGAGGGTAGTCAAAACAACTCTTGAAAACTTCTGGACAAACTGAAAAGCATCCATTGTTGATGAAGGGTGCTCCCCTTAATACCATAAACACATAATAGAAACAGAGAAACACTAACAAATGTGAGAACAAAATATGGACTCCTTATTTTTGCCGCAAATGCAAAATTATAGAATTCACAAGTACAATATGCTAACCCACATGGGTGCCTTCATTATAGTAATCTACAAGACTAATCTGCAAGCTACCATCTAGAGTTGTTCTAGACAATATTTGGGCCTTTCTTAAATAGGCAATTTTATGTCGCTTGGGAAGATTCTATACATTGAAACTTAATACCTTGGATTGAGAGACCCTAAACAATACATATAGAGTCAGCCAAATACATCTTTGACAATTATTTTAGAAATTTTGGGTAGCCCAACTTTGGAAGGCCATAACTCTGCAAATGTTGCTCTGATTGGCTATTATAACCACTTTTTGGAAACACCAGCTTCTAATCTATAGGCTCAAAACTATGCAAGTGCCCTTTTGTCGAGTTTTCAAACCTCATTTAGGTACTCTAAGGCCTCCAACGATGAGCCTAAAAAAATTTCTATTAAATTTTCTATCGAAAATCCACAATAAATTCTCTGATACTTAAGCTAGAAAAAATGAGATTTTTATGGTAGGCTTATAATTCTAAAATGAACCTTCATGTAGAAAATGAGAACATTCTGAGGTTGTATGAAAAACTAACTTAAAATAGTAAGCTCCTAGAAATAGCAACCCCCTTGTCTTCTAGTCCTTATTAAAATAGAAAAGACCAAAAAGAAAATATTTTTGGGTGATGCAAGATAGCTCTTACACCTAGGATGCTCCTGCATTAGTTGTCTACCCATATAGGTTTTCCCAAAGACCTAGGCAACACTTTAATGTAGTACTATGTGATACTTTCCAGTATCGTACAACCTTTCTCAAGAGGTCATGCAATACTTTCAAGGTTTGGGCAACACTTCTCCAAAAGCCGTACAATACTTTACCAGTATCGTACAATGGTTCCTCAAAGGTAATGTGATACTTTTGAGTATTGTGCGATATTTTTCCTCTGGGTATGTGATACTTTCTAGTATCACATGATTCTTCTTCTTTGGACATGCAATGCTTTATAAGTATCACCCAGTCCTAACACATTGTCACCTAGGAAAGAAAGAAATGCTCCAAGGAAAAATAGAGGGATAAAACAAGGAGTTAGAACCTCGACATTAGAGAGTACTAGATCTACAATCAAGGCATAGACACTCAAACTATAATAACTGAAAGATGAAAATTGAATCTAACCATCTAAACATAGCAAAGAAGGGAAAGAACTAAAAGCAACATTACAATGAGCTAAAACAAAAAATCTAGTCCATGGTTCCTCTCAACCACAATAGCATCATGAGACCTCGAAGGTCCTAGCCATCCCCCACACATAACATCCCAAACCACCAACTAGATAGTTGGAGTTGTCTTATAAGGATGTCACTACTAAAGCATAATAACATCATAAGAATAGAAAATCTAACCCAACTAAGTGAATCACATCATCTAAACATATTTTAAACATCATAATAAGCGAATGCATCAAATAAACTAACATAATCCAAACATGATATCCAAGCATTCCAATGAAAGCATAAATCATAAGAAAGCATACTTTGGAACCCAAAGTACAGAGTGAAAATATCAAGCAATAGTCACACTAGAACAATAGATCATCTTTGTATACTGGTCCCAAGTAGTGGTGAAGGTAGCTATGCCTTCCAACCACATAGAACCCATAGGTCTACTCCCACCATGCTGATGGAGATAATGATCCAACCATAAACACACAAAAGAAAATGTCCTTGGCTAACACTCATGCCATACGGTAATGATGACTGAAACCAAGAACATGAGACAATGCAAGAACTATAGGTCCTGGTCAAACACTCAATAGGTTACTATGTAGGGACTCACCTAGAGGGGAAATAACATGGTATCAAGTACCCCAAGCTAGCGAGGTGATGATCTCTCTTCCTAATGGAAGGCTCACACACTGTGCCCCCAAAATTAATCAGGTGCTCACACATTTTAATTATCTTTACTTTGATTATCACCTAGTATTTTATTTAGTTATCACTAATTAAGCCTTATAGTCGTCAACTTGAGAAAAGTCACCAAAATTGTGGTAGAAGCCCCTCCATGAAGCTACACTGCTCTACCCATACTCATCCAATAATGAGCACCCATAGGCATGCCTATTCCCAATCTAATCCCAAAGATATAACTCAACTATAATACTACCAAGAGTTCAAGCCTCGTAAGTCACCCAAT
The DNA here is from genome assembly GCA_028749045.1 of Cupressus sempervirens. Taxonomy (NCBI): domain Eukaryota; kingdom Viridiplantae; phylum Streptophyta; class Pinopsida; order Cupressales; family Cupressaceae; genus Cupressus; species Cupressus sempervirens. The sequence continues at coordinate 190,348,873 of CM053788.1, forward strand.
AACACATGCTCATGTGCTCATGAGTGGGCGCACTACTATCATGAATATCAAAACATAAGGGTTGGATGAGAACACAAGCAATAAAACACTTAACTGAATAACAACTCAAGAGGATGGATGTAGCATGCATCCTAATGCAACATAAAAGTGCAACAATGATCTAACTAGCATCCCAATAGATGATCCAGGTCCACGACCAACATCATGGCAAGAAAACTTGAGAAAATAGGGCAACACACAAAACAAGGTAAAAACCCCAAATTTGGAAAATTTTGAAATTAAAACCCATTTGGTCTTTGGGTTAAAAAATCATGAAAATCTAATAAAATTTGGGTTCAGACGCCATATACGAAAAAGGCCAGCATAATGGTGCAAAACCCCAAACCCTGATCACAAAAACTAGGAAAACGTTAATACCTAACCAATTGGGTAGAACTAGCAAATAGAAATGAAGGGGAACACTAGTTTTCAACCTCCTAACAAAAAACTAATAGAAACATAACCAAAAATGAAGCTGAAACACAAAAATGAGAGAGCCCTACCTAATAGCCAAAAGGGCAGAAATAGAAAACAACACAATAAAATAAATAACCCATAGAAGCTATTAGAAATCATGGAAAAATAAGTTCTCCCTAAGTTGGATCCAACAAGACCAATCTCACAAAGATCCCACACTCGTAGCTCTCACAATGAACAAAAAAGCAATCCTCCTGAATAAGGTTTTGGAAAAAACTCTTAAATTCTTAATTTACAAAAAAGTGAGAAGTGAGGAACTAAATTCCTCTTTCAAAACTTATTTATTTTTTGAGTGAATAATTGATTAGGGTAAATAAGGTCAACCAACCTAGTTAAACCCCAAATCGACCCAAACAAAAATAGGCTATTCCTAGTAACAAGAATTCATCTATGGCAAAGCTTCCAGAAATTAAAATTAACAAAAATAAAGCTCGAAAAACCAAAAATAAATTTAAAAAATCTTTAACATCTTTTACAATAAATGCAAACCTCTAAATGCAAAGACATGCTCATAGGTCTAGTCACATAATGCAAATGAGTTCAGATTCAATAATCACCAAAAAGGTTTAATTTAAACAATTAAATAAGGATACGTTGACCATGTAGGGATGACATTGGCAAATATGAACAGCTGAATCACTAACTCCATGTCCCACTATGAGGGATATAAATCATGTACACTAAAACACATGATCAAGTGCACCTGTATATAATCACATATCTGAAGCAATAAATGCATTAAATCACCTAATTTAACCATTTGTTTAATTATATTGAAATAATCCATTTAAATCACTCACGTTTGCATAAAGCATAATGAAGCAAGAATGAAGTAAATCACCATAGCATTAAATCCACATCTAACATAATCAGAGATATGTCCAACTACTGGATAACCAAATATCATCATAAAATGTATTGTCATCTCAAAATGACATCAACATGCAAATATGATCAACTACACAGCATAGTAGTATAACATCTATGATACTGAAATGAAAGCATAACATCCAACCCTTAGGTCATCTCAAATGTAGAAATAATAACATGAGTAAAAGTATTTCTTGAATCAAAACATAACAAGGTACAAACTACAAATATAAGAGGCACTACAATGCTTGACATGAGAGGTCTACAAGTGAGGGTGTTGACCAATCTTGAAAACTTGAATGCTAAAATGAAAGCTATCAATGATGAAACACCTATGCCAGAGTTACAACATAATGTGAAGTTGATTTTAGATAAGTTAGAGGCAGATATTCAGAAGTTTGATAATCAAAACTTAAGGCACAAGAGCGAAGGAGAAGGAGAAACTTTAGAAAGAGACTGCATGACAAAAACAATGACTAAAGAACATAGAGGATATTATGGGAGCCACTGGATAGAATCCAGAAAAGTGTTGTGGTAGGTACTATGACATTGGAATCACTTGAAAGTGTCTTTGAGAATTTGTAGTCCAAATATTAAATGCTTATAAGAGTGTTTCAAGTATTGGCATAGTCTCCCTATGATGATCCCAAGTATCAAATGTTTATAAGAGTGTTTCAAGGTTGAGAACCACTTCAACATCCTATGCATGGTTTAGAGGTAAGATCATTGTGGTAGAGGCTTCTACAAGCTTGAAAGGCCTATGGTTTTATTTGTGCAAATGGCAAAAGAGTCTTTGAAGAAGGGAAAATAAATTTTGAGAAATTTATTTCTCCTAAGGAAGATATAGAGCACACAAATGAGGATACTTTAGGCCAGAGGCAAGGATAGTCAACACTCATTGCCTCTAGTCCTAACCAACACCCACTTCTATTTCTAGAAGACCAACTTTACCACATTCTAAAGGTAATAATCTAAATATATAGCATCCAATTTCATAGAAACTCTAATCTATTATTCTACATTTTCCCTAATAAGTATACTATGAAAGTGCACGGCATGTGCTCCTACAAAACAAAAATAGAGGTGATGTTTCTTACAAATGTAGGAGAAGCCCTATTGATTATAAGCCTTTCTGCCTACCACATAAATAGCAATGATCGGAGATGATTCGTAGTGAAGAATATATGTTTAATACGGTATAATATTGGTATCTATAATTCACAATGAGAGTAAATTAATGGATACCTATAGGTTAGATTACGTCAGTCTGCATATTTTGATGTCTCAAATTTCTATCTAGTTTGTAATTTTCTTAACGAGTTTTTCATCTTTGCATGTGATTATGAATTCATTAACTTGGTAAATGTTGGGGCAAATAACATTGATCGAGTGTTGGTGAATATCATTTTCATAAAATAATTTGAGATCACTCAGTCCACACTAGAATACATAGTTCTGGTGGAGGTGTTTCCTAATTTGTTGGTGGAGAGCATAGATAATGTGTAGGGCTTCTTCAAATAGAATGCACTTCATCACCAATCATCTTTGGATGACATACAATTCCCCTGCCAGACTAGAATAGTAGCTTTAATCTCATCTCAACAAAGTTGTTGTTGAATTGCAACAAGTGATTTTCTATCTGTCTCACCATTTATTTTTTAAATAGTAACTTTGTTTGAATGGAGTAATATTTACTTATAATTGCCAGATATATTTTATATTCAAATGGTAATTTATTTCTATCAGTGAGTTCTAATTGCATTTCTCATTTGGACAAGATACAAGATACTTGTATCCACTTAGCTTGTGCATTTTTATTATATTCTTTCACTTCTATCAACAACGCCACTTAGTTTTAACAACATACATTAGAAATTGACAAATCTATATAATACCCATTACCCTAACTTTGTCAAAACCATAGCATGAACTTTAAAATACTACCCATGAAATTTTTTACTTCCCACATATATGAAAACACTATGCACTAATTGCTAATATATTGTCAATAGGTAGTTGTGACTTAGTGTCAGTTGCTTTCATGACTAAGGTAGAAACAAATTTGCATAGGTATATCACTTTTCAAGAAACTATACTCTTCATTGTTGCTGATTTCTATCAGGCCAATCTCAACCAAATGGGCTTTGTGGTTTTATTGAAATCAATAGACATATTAAGGATGGGATCCTTACACAATAATAATTTAGAAGCATCAACAAAAATCAACATTACATTAACAATATAATACAGGTGGTGGTAATTATTAAATATAAATAGTACATTATTTGTTGCTAAAATCCTACAACTTTTTTTCTCATATAGGCCTTGGGTATATCGAGTTCATTTAGGTGTCACAGAGAAGTTCATAGAAGTTGAGTGTTACACAAAATGTCATATCATTGTGAGTCAATGTATGTTGAGCTCACTCAAGCATTGAAGATAATTTATTGTTTCTATCGAGCATTCCATAGTGTGCCAAGCTTAGAAGACAATGCCTATCGAGTTCACTCGGGCGACAAGAGAAGTTCACAAAAGTTGAGTTTTAACCAAGCTCACTTAATGAAGAAAAAGTTGGACGAAACTAGTGTTAACTAATCTCACTCAGTTACCAAAGGAACTTCATGAATATGTAGTGTTAACTGAGTTCACTTAGCTAACACAAGAAAATTATTTCTGAGCTAGTGTCTCCTTAGTAGGGTTGGCTAACGAAGGATTTTCTTGTTTTGGCATTTTGAGTTCAATTGATTTGTTTTTTGGTTCTAGCTGACTGAGGAGATGAATATTAAATATTCTAAGTTGTACTCAAGCCAACTTGAAATTGTGTAAGATATAAATATAAGGTCAAGTTGAGGATTGAATGTGTGGAACATAATAGAAGATTTAAATATGCTTAGAGGAAGCGAATTAGAAGGATAAGCATAATATCCTTGTTGAGTTGCAAAGATACATTCGATCAGGAAGGATCAAGTATATGAGCTAGAATTGAGATTTGAAATCAGCAATTTAGTTTCATCAAAAATCAGGTCATCTCATTGTTACTCTCTAACTATTGTAGCAGTGATCTAAATCTTTTAACAGAGCTAGCCTAGTAGTTGTTTGTAAATTCTCTAACAAGGTGGCATTTCTAGATTGAAGTGTCTAAAGACCTCTAACAAGGCCACTCCTAATAGGTTGTATAATCCTCTAACAAGGTCACACCTAACAGTGTGTTTTGTAATATTTAATAGGGTTAGATCCTAATAGGGCTCACTTTAGAAGAGTTAAAAATAGTAGCTAGTTGCAATTGGTGGTTTTTCCCAAATTGGGTTTCAACATTAAATCTTGGTGTCACTTGTGTTCATGCTATTTATTTTATGTGTATGCAACTATGTTAAATAAGGCTAATCACAAAAACTATCTTAAGATTTGCATTTGTTAAGTTACTGCTGCTATTTCAGTGTTTACCGAGTTACAACATTTACTAGTATAAATTGTGTGTTTGTGTATTAATCGAGCATTACTATTTTCAATTGAGTTTATGATTTACGTTGACATCTAAGGGATCTAGGATTTATATTAGTGGTAATTTATTCACCCCTCCCCTCTTAGTTACTCCTCTTACATTTCCAACAATTGGTATCAAAGCTTCTTGGTGCTTGCATGAAAGGTTTCAAGGACCTAAGCTAAAGATTGGGATGCCTTACAAAAGGGAGACCCCAAAGCTAAATAGATATAAATTCAAGGTAGGGCAAGAACTCATGAGGCTACACTTGGAAACCATTAGAGATACAGGGCTAAAGTATCTAGACACTAAATATGCGACACTTGCTTGAACTATGACTATTGAAGAAATTGCAAAGAAGAAGAGTCACAATATCATGATGATTGATATTGCTTCATCTCTCAACTATGTCAAATTTGATGAGGTCAAAGACTGTGGAACTTCTTATGAAATGTGGATCAAGTTGAAAGCCATCTATGGAGGAGATGATAATGCAAGAAGAGCTAAAGTTGAAAGTTTCAGAGGACAATTTGATCAAATAAAGATGAGAGAAGATGAGAACATTACAAAATACAAGAAAAGAACCAAAGTCAGTTTTTGTTCTATTAAAGCTTTATGAGGAAAGATTGAAGATGAAACAATGGTATGTAAATTTCTAAGAACACTTCTTGCTATATATGCAATCAAAGTATTAGCAATTCAAGAAATGAGATGCAATCCAAAGAATGACATAACATTGGATGTAGTAGTTGGAAGTTTGACAACATTTGAGCTAGATAACTATGATAATTATGTTCCTAGTTCTAGAAATCTTGAGTTTGCATTTGAAGCCAAGTTTTCACTCAAGAAGAAAGCCAAAATGTCAAAAGCTAAACAATCTGAAAGTGAAGAGGAAGATAGTTCTGACAGTGATCTTGAAACTATTGAGGCATTGCTTGCAAGAAGATATCCCAAAGGCATAGGAAAGTTCAAAGGAAAGATTCCTTTAATTTTTTGGAGCACAACAAGTACAAAGGCAAAAATGATTTCAAGAACTACAAAGACTACAAGGAAAAAGGTAAGAAATCTTGTTTTATGGCTAAAGATTTAGATAGTAGTGAAGATGATGAAATGGTATATATTGTTATAAAAGATGAATCTGATGATGAAGGAGATAAAGTGACACTTATCTCTCATGTTAGCAAAAATGATATATGGGTTATTGATAGTGGTTGCTCACATCATATGACTAGTGACAAAACAAATTTTGAACATATGGAACATTATGATGGTGGAAGTGTTAGGTTTGGAAACAATGAACCATGCTACACAAAGGGAAAAGGTTGTATCTCACTAACCAATGAACTTAGATGTGATAATGCTTATTGGGTTGAAGAACTAAAGCATAATCTATTGAGTGTGGCATAATTGAATAACATTGGATTCAAGGTAGAATTCATGAATGAGAAGGCCAAACTGTTGGATGGAAAAAAAAATCTGGTTGGGTCTAGCAAAGAAACAAAAGGTAACCTATTCTACCTAGATCTCAGTGAAAGTTCATGTTTTATTGCTCAAGTAAAAGAAAGCTAGCTATGGCACAAAAGTTTATCTCATGTGAACTTTGATAATCTAATCAAGATAAGCAAGAAGAGAAGAGTAAGAGGTATTCCTAGGCTAAGGAAACTTGATATGGGCCTATGCAAAAATTGTCAAATTAGTAAGATGGGAAAGACAAGTTTAAAAAGCAAGGACTATCATTCTTAAGAAGTCTTGGAGCTAGTTCATATAGACTTATGTGGACCTATAAGACTCGAGAGTTATAGTGGAGATAAGTACTTTATTCTTTTTGTTGATGATTATTCTAGAATGATGATTGTAATATATCTAAAAGAAAAGTCAGAAGCATTTCAAAAATTTAAGTTGTATCTGGCAAGAGTAGAGAAAGAAACTAGAAAGAAGCTAAAGTGTTTAAAATCAAAGAAGGTGGTGAATTCATAATTTCATATGAGTTCAATCAATTCTGCATTGAAAGAGGAATTAAGAAACAAGTATTAGCCCCTAGTACACTGCATCAGAATGGTATAGCTAAAAGAAGGAATAGATCCATCATGGATTGTGCAAGAACTTTAATGATAGAAAAGAGTACTACAATCAAATACTAGAAGGAAGCAATCAGTACTGCAGTGCATACCTTGAACAACGTATAGTTGAAGAAAGACTCAAATCAAACTCCTTATGAACTATGGTATGGTTACAAACCTAATGTAAGTTACTTGAAAGTATTTGATAGCAAATGTTATATCTTGAAGGAAATTAGGAAACGTAAATTTGATGTCAAAGGTGAAGAAGGCATATTCCTAGGATGCTCCTACAGAAGTAAAGCATACAAATGTTTGAATTTATCAACTTATAAGATCATAGAAAGTGCACATGTGAGAATTTATGAGTTTGTAGAAAAGAGTGAAGAAGAAAGCAACAAAGAACTTGAGGATTACAGAAGGTTTGTCTACTATGAACTTGATATAGTGCCAAATCAAATCTGAAGTCAACATAATTCATCTCTCAAGTCCCCAAAATCTTCAAAAGCTACTAAATTGCAACCAATGCAACCTGAGTCACAATCTAAAGGACCCAAGTCACAATTAGAAGCTACTGAGTTGTTTCTAGAGAAAATCGAGTCTAATGGACTTGAGTCACAGATAGTGGGACTCAAGTTTGATACAAAAGATCATGGCAAGGTTAGTGGAACAAATTCTAAATCCAAAGCACATGTGCTAGCAAGATATGTCAAAAGGCACCATGCACCTAATCAGATCATTGGAGACAAATCATATGGAACAATGACAATAAACAAATTAAAAGGTACATGCTTGCTTACTAAATTTGAACCTAGATCAATGAAAGATGCTTTGGACAATGAAAGTTGGATTGAAGCTATGAATGAAGAAATAGAATAGATAGAGAGAAATAAGACTTCAACTCTTGTTCCTAGACTCAAGAATAAAAATATAATTGGCACAAAATGGGTTTTCAAAAATAAGTTGAATGAAGATGGAGAAGTTTTCATAAACAAAGCAAGGTTAGTATGCAAAGGTTATTCTCAAGAAGAAGGTATTGACTATGGTGAAACTTTTTCTCGTATTGATAGATTAGAAGGTGTTAAAACTTTACTTGCTTATGTTGTACATAAAGGATTTAAAGTTTATCAAATGGATGTAAAATCTAAATTCTTGAAGAGAAAGTTTACATAGAACAACCTATAGGTTTTGTGGATCCTAGGAAAAATGACATAGGCTATAAATTACACAAAGCATTGTATGGTCTCAAGCAAGCTCCTGGAGCTTGGTATGAAAGACTTCATAACTACTTGGTAAAGATTGGTTTTCAAAGAACAAATGATAACAACAGCCCGTTCATTAAAGAAGGACCATATAAAAAAATTGTGTTGGCTGAAATCTGTGTGGATGACACTTTATTTACAAGAAATGATGATTTATGCAAGACATTTTTAGAAGAGATGAGTAAAGAATTTGAGATGTCCATGTTTGGAGAAATACAATTCTTTGTTGGATTGTAAAACTAACAAAAGAAAGATAGTATCTACATTACTCAATCCAAATATATCAAGGAGATACTAAAGAAGTTTGGAATGAAAGATTCAAGACCAGTTGAAACACCTATGTCTAATGGACATAAGATTTCTAAAAATGATGATTCCAAAGAGGTAGACCAAAACCACATATATCAATGATTGGAAAATTGTAATGTGTAGTGCACACAAGGCCTGATATTCTATTAGTAGTTGGTATGATGGCAAGATTCTAATAAAATTCCAAAGAAAATCACATGATGGAAATCAAGAGAATCATGATGTATTTAAAGGGTACTAAAGACTATAGATTATGGTACAAAAAAAGAGGCAATTTGGATTTGAAAGCATTCACAAATGTTGATTGGGTAGGAAGTGTTGATGATAGAAAGAGCACCAGTGGAGCATTCTTTCTTGGTAAAAGACTAGTATCTTGGACAAGCAAGAAGCAAAATTGTATTTCTCAGTCCACGACAGAGGCAGAATATGTGGCAAAAATAGTTAATTATTCCAATGTTGTTTGGTTCAAGCAACTATTGGTACGTATAAAGATAGAAATCAAGGACCCAATGGTTATATTTTGTGATAACACTAGTGCAATTAATATATTAAAGAATTTTATGATGCATACGAAAACCAAACACATTGCTATAAAATATGATTTTTTGAGAGAATTGGTTCAATACAAAGAGGTAAGATTGGAATATGTGAATACTAAAGAACAAATTATAGACATATTCACTAAGTCATTACCTAAGGATACATTTTTGTATCTAAGAGGTAAGTTAGGGGTCATTCCCCTAACTGAAGATCACTAAATGAAGTTTAGTGATGCATCAACCAGAGCATGTTGAAGACCAGTCAGTTGATGCAGTATTGAAAAGGGCACATTGCATATGAATCAGTACATAAGGTACACTAATATTATCTAAATATTTTCTTTGGCATGAGATGTCAAAGAAGGAGGGTTTTTTGTCATATTATAAAAATTTTATAAAGAGGGAGTATACATATTTCACTAAAATTTTATTACTTCTAGAGATGTCAAAAAGGGGGAACTTGGTCTAATATCAAAGAAGGAATTTTTTCTATCAGAAGAAGATGTTGAAGGCAGAGTTTGCAGACAAAGGGAGAAACTAAAGGCAAAGGGAGTTCACACTAATAGAGGGAGTTCTCATGGATGAGAATCAAAATGAAATTAACGATATGTTCCTTACTCTATTCTTGGTTTGGAATTTCATTGTACTATGACATGTTGTGTTGCCATCAATGTAAAAGAGGGAGATTTTTGAAAATAATTGATTAATTGTGTATTGTCTTTGATGTTACACAAAATGTCATATCATTTCCAGTCAATGCATGCCAAGCTCACTTGGGCATTGAAGAGAATTTCCTATTTCTACTGAGCATTCTAGAGTTTTCCAAGCTCAGAAGACAGTGTCTACCAAGTTCACTTGGGTGACAAGAGAAGTTTGTAGAAGTTGAGTGTTAACTGAGCTCACTCGGTTAATGAAGGAAATGTTAGATGGAACCAGTGTTAACTGAGCTCACTCAGTTACCAAAGGAACTTTGTGAATATGTAGTGTTAACCGAGTTCACTTGGTTAACACAAGAAAAAAATTTATGAGTTAGTGTCTACCGAGCAAGGTTGACTGACAAATGATTTTCTTATTTTGGCATATTGAGTTCAATTGATTTGTTTGTTGGTTCTAACCAACTAAGGAGATGAATACTAAGTATTCTAAATTGTATTCAAGATGACTTGACAATGTGTAAGATATAAATATAAGGTCAAGTTGAGGATTGAATGTGTGGAACATAATAAAAGATTTAAAGATGCTTAGAGGAAGTGAATTAGAAGGATAAGTAGAATATCCTTGTTGAGTTTTGCAACAATACATTTGACCAGGTAAGGATCAAGTATACAAGCCATAATTGAGATCTGTAATCAACAATTCAGTTGCATCATAAATTAGGTCATCTCATTATTACTCTCTAACCATTGTATCAGTGATATAAATCTCTTAACAGATTTGGCTTAATAGGTATTTGTAAATCCTCTAACAAGGTGGCATTTATAGATTTGTGTCTAAAGACCTTTAACAAGGCTACTCCTAACATGGTGATTAAATCCTCTAACAGGGTCACACCTAACAGCGTGTTTTGTAACCTTTAATAGGGTTGGCTCCTAATAGGGATCACTTTAGAAGAGTGAAAAATAGTAACTAGTTGCAATTGGTGGTTTTTCCCAAATTGGGTTTCCGCATTAAATCTTGGTGTCACTTGTGTTCATGTTATTTCTTTTATGTGTATGCAACTATGTTAAATAAGGCTTATCACATAAACTATCTTAAGATTTGCATTTGCCAAGTTACTATTGCTATTTCAGTGTTTACCGAGTTACAACATTTACTAGTGTAAATCAAGTGTTTGTGTATTAATTGAGCATCAATATTTTCAGTTGAGTTTATGCTTTACATTGACATCTAAGGGATCTAGGATTTATATTAGTGGTAATTAATTCACCCATCCCCTCTTAGTTACTCCTCTTATATTTTCAACAATGTTTAGTTGCTAAGGTGGATGGCAATTGATTGTGACATAAGTGATTTTATAATATAACTTTGATAACACTGTGAAGGTCAGTACTAAATTTGCCTAAGATTGTGAAACCTACTAACATGGTATGTAAGGAATGTGTAATGGCAAAAAATAAGAAAATTTCATGTCCAAGAAAGAAATTCACTACTTCAGCAAAGTTGGAGATTGTTTTGCACAAACTTGAGTGATCCTACAAAGACAAGAGCATTCTATAGTGAAAGGTATTTTATGTTTTTTGTTGATGATTTCACTAGAATGATGTGGGTAACATTTCTTAGAGGAAAAATTGAAGCTTTTGAGAAATTCAAGAATTAATCTATTTTGAAGATTAAATGTTTGAGATATGATAGAGGAGGAGAGTATACTTCAAATGAGTTTAACAAATTGTGTGAAGATAATGATACAAAGAGACAAATTTTAGCCTTTAAGACACCTGAACAGAATGGGATAACAAAAAGGGGAAACATAATAGTAATAGAGGAAACAAGATCACTGATGCTTGAAAACCATGTATCTAAGATCTTTAGAGAGAAGTAGTAAATACAATAATGTACACTATGAACATAGTACAAATTAGAAAAGGCACTGGTAAGATACCTTATTAACTTTGGTTTGGACATACACCTTCTATGAAATATGTTAGAATCTTTGGAAAATGTTACATTAAAAGAGATGATGATGTTGGAAAATTTGATTCAAGATGTGATGAAGGTATGTTCCTTGGATATTCATTTAAAAGTAAGGCATATATAGATATTTTAATGAGAGGACTAAGACTATTATTGAGAGCACTAATGTGATAGTTGATGAAAAGTTTAAAATTTAAGAAAGGATACTTGATTATAATTCTAATGAAGAAACTAATCTAAGGCCTAACAGAGATAATGTTGAGTAGGAATTATTTTAAAAGACTAAAATTAATTTACAAAATGAAAATCAAAGATAAGTACAAAGAGATCAACCTAGAGCTAAAATCAGAGTTGAAGTGGTGACACCTAACATAAACTTGATAAACTATAATTGCCTTGTTGAGCAAATCATTGGAAGCAAAGACAAAGGAGTGATGACAAGAAACAAGGTACAAGAAAAATTATGTTTAATATCTCGAGTTTAATCTAAGAATGTTTATGAAGCTTGCAAAGATGATTATTGGATCAAAGTTATGATAGAAGAACTAGAGAAGATTGAGAAGAACAAAACATGGGAATTGGTTCCTAAACCTAAGGATAAGAATGTTATTACAACTAAATGGGTATTTAGAAACAAGATGAATAAACAAGGTGAAGCTAAAATAAATAAATAAAGATTGGGTAAATGTTACTCACAAAAAGAAGGAATTGACTTTGAAGAAACTTTTGCACATGTTGCTAGATTAGAGGTAGTAAGAATGTTTTTGGAATATGCACCTAACAAGAACTTTAAAGTTTATCAGATGGATGTCAAATAAAATTTTCTAAATGGAGAACTTGTGAAGAGGTATACATTGAGTAGCTTGATGGTTTTCCTTTGACAAATAAAGATGATATGGTTTGCAAATTGAAGAATGCACTATATGGACTAAAAAAAAACACCTAGAGCTTGGTATGCAAGATTAGAAAAACACTTGATAAATTTGGGATTTTTGAAAGGTAATGATAATAGTAACTTGTGTATGAGGAAAGATGATAAATAATTATTGATTTTTGTATTATTTGTGGATGAAGGTAATGATGAAGCAAGTAAGATATTTTTAGAAGAAATGAAGAAAGAACTTGAAACAAGTATGATAGGTGAGATTAAGTATTTCTTGGGATGGCATGTTGTATAGAACAATTATGGTATTTTCATATCACAAGCTAAGTATCTTAACGACTTATTGAAGAGATCTAGTTTGGAAGTTGTAAACTGGTTGGAACACCTATGGTAACTAGACATAAATTATCTAGCAAAGATGAATCCCCTACTGTTGAGATGAAAAAGTACATATCTATGATTGGTGGATTACAATATTTGACACACACTAGACATGATATAGTTAATGTAGTTGGAATTGTGGAAAGATTTCAGGCAGATCTTATAGAGACACATTATGCAACAATAAACAAATGATTTTAGCTTATGTGCATACACTGATGCGGATTGGGTAGGAAGTGTAGATAACAAAAAAAGTACTAGTAGTGGAGCATTTTTCTTGGAAGGAAGATTGGTTTCTTGGCTAAGCAAGAAATAAGACAATATTTCATAGAGTATGACAAAAGCAAAACATGTAGCAACAACAAATAGTTGTAATCAAATTATTTGGATGAAGAAAATGTTGAAAGATATTGGAATTGAGTTTACAAAGCCTATTATCATACACTATGATAACACAAGTACATGGAGTATGTCAAAGAATCCAATATTGCATGCAAAGACAAAACATATATCTATAAGTATCACTTTTTGAGAGAGAAAGTTGAAGAGAAAGAGATTAGATTGGAGTATGAGGAGAAAATAGAAGACATATTTACAAAATCTTTGCTGAGGATACATTTGAGTACTTGAGAGGTATGCTTGGGGTTATGCCCAAACCTACTTTTGAGTACTTAATGCAGAGATTCCATCAATCTAGTGTTAGTAGAGCACTATTTCTTTTATTTGGATTGGATGTTTATGCTTCCTCTATGGGGGAGTATCTATGTTTGAGATGAGTCATGAAGGACTCTTAGTAACTGGTATTAATAGTATCTTTGGATACTTGATCTTGTTGCATATCATACTTAGAGAATTGACATAATGATACCTTTGTCATTGATGTCCATAGGGGATATAATAACATATGAAAAACATCTTTTGATATGTATGGGGAGAATAAAATATGAAAAATATCTTTTGATATGTATGGGGAGAATAACACATGAAAAAATTCTTTTGATATGTGTGTTTGGGGAGAGTAGCACATGAAAAACATTCGTGTATATTGAGAATAGAACATAAAAAATGTCTTTTGATATGTATGGGGAGAATAGCACATGAAACAATTGTTTTATATTGAGAATAACACATGAAAAACATCTTTTGATATGTATGGGGAGAATAGCACATGAAAAATATCTTTTGATATGTATGTTTGGGGAGAATAGCACATGAAAAACATTCTTGTATATTGATTAAGTAGATTAAAAGGAGCTTATTCTTTGAGGAACTGATGTTCTTGAGAGATTCATGTTTATTGATAAAGAGGATTTGAAAAAATGATGATGTATGTGGGAGATTAACACTTTCCTTGTACATGATGGCTACAATACAAATGACTTTCATGGACAACATGAATGCGGGAGAAAATGCAATAGAGATAAATTTGGTATTCATTGAATTTAGATGTTTTTCATCTATCTTTCCATAAATATGAAAGGGGGAGATTTTTAGCATGAATGTTGATGATATTCCTATGGAGCAGTATCCTAGAAATGTTGGAGACAAGATTCAAAGGTTGTGTGTTGCATTCATGATTGAGTTTGTCATTGATGCCAACATGTTGGTTATTCTATGAAGACTGACAGAGCATTGAACAGATTTTGGCTTTGCACAATTCAAGGATTGAAGACCACTTTATGCATATGTTGGATTATGTTCTAGATTTTTTCTAGATGCTATAGTTAGGAGCATGCACAGAGATATAAAGACTAGATAGAATTATGAAGGATTTGGTGATGGAAGCTTGCAGACAACATTTATGGAAAACATATACTATTATTTGGATTTTATCTCCTAATAGGGATAGAATCTAGTTGAGTGAACATGGATGGAGGTTGAAGAAATGATGAAGATGCTTTGGTCAATCACGCACGATTTGATGCTCATCGTATGAAAAGTTATGAAGACTATGAGCTAAGAGATTGCTTGTAGTTATGAAAAAGATGTAATATTGTATTGTAATTTATAACATAATATCTTAAGTTGGTCTTATATTATTATTTTAAATTGAGAAGGCCTCAAGGTTGACTCAATAATCTATTTTGGGACTTGGTATAAAGGAAATATGTTTTCCTTGGTTGTAATCATTAGTGCGATCATTTTTGTGATATGTGGTCATATCTATGTTATGTATTGTGTGAACTTATATGTGAATATCTATTGGACCAAAGAAAGAATTGGTTTAGTTGAGGCACATTGAGTTTACAAGGAACTACATTTGGTAAGAGAAGTTGGTATTGGATAGTTGTTGACGTACATTTGTATTATTCAGTGAGGATATTACTAAAATTGTTTGGATGGTGGGTCCATCTTGTAAGGAAACTTGGCAAGAAAGAATATAACCATTTCCACATAACCCATAATAGATTTGAAATAAACACAGAATTAAAATCCACATGCAAGAGAATAGACAACATACCCACAAAATTGTGACACAAGATATACCCTAGGAAACCCTCATTGAGGGAAAAAACCCAACCTCCAAAAGCATCCATCACCATGTATTATTTACCAAAAATACCATTGCCATACAACCATGGAAGCCTTCATGGCCATAGCCACAACTGAGAAAACTATGTGAACAAGCATGAATCCACACATCTCATGCCATGCTTTCAACCTTCACAAATGCTCCCTTGGCTAACCTGTCAAGCCTTGTCCCGCTCAACTCTTGCCTTTCTAACTCTTACTCTCTACAAGAACTACCCTTGTGGCTGCTTATATAGTAGAAAGTCTCACAAAACCACTATGTGATATTACATAAACCATGTGCTACCTAACCCACTGACCCCACATTTAATATTGGGCATTTAATTGTTTTCCCCAATATTAAATAATTACATAAAATAGTATCACAATGTTACAATACAACTCATCAAGAATATTCCATGGAAATCTTTACATGTTGCACGTCCATCTAGGCACAACATTACATAATAAAATAAAATAATAAAATATAACAATACTATGCAATGTGTGCAACACCCATTATCTCAACAATCTCCCACTTGTTGTATACATTGCATAGGGTCAATCTGTAGTCACATAAATGAACAAGGGAACAATCCCTCCCAGCACATCCACCATCATAGATCAAAATACACCAAGCTCCATCCTGGTACCCACAACAAAATCAAAGTATCCAACATCTCGAGCATGAATGATCTCACCTCCTATTATGCCACTACCATTGGACATACATAGAAGCCATCCAAAGAGAAAGCCACCCAACCTGTCACATTAGAAGATCATAAAATCCTGTACCAACTAAAATTCCAAACACAAAAAAAACTTGATCCAAAGGTAATCACATGTATCTGCAGTTGTCAAAATATCCATAGCTGAAATAACACCCACAGCAAGTGCCAAACCCATCCAACTATCCATACCTCCAAAAGGTATACCAAGTGAATCTCATATCACCAACATATCCAATCTATAACCTGCAATCACAAGCCTCAAAAGCAATATCTATCACATATATACCAAGAAGCTCCCACTGCAAAAGATAATGTCAAATCTATAACCAATCCACTCAACACATCTCAAAGAAGTGAATCCATGTAGTATCAAGGACATCCACAATACATAAATTGATATTCTACAAGAACAACTTTCATAAAAAGTCTCCAATGTTCTCCCAAGTTCTCCACAACCAACAGAGGAAAGAGATAAAGTAATAACCATGTCATCTCTCACATGACATACATGAACACAAAGCAATGATCACAATCTCTAACCAATCTCAAATCCAATGTAGGCAAAACTGAACATCCAAGAGGATAACCAAGACTAGAGAAACCATGCAAATCATAACCTATATCATGTCCTTCTACACACACCTCTAGATGTAAACTGTGCAAGTATGATCTTCTCCATAAAACCCCAACAAGAAGCCTCAACAACACCCAAACCATACCATATAGCTAATCATGGATGTAAGCCTCTCACAAGAAGATCAAACTCATAAATCATTCCTAAACCAAGGAAAATCCATTCCTAATCCAAGGAAAATGCCCAATATAAAACCATCTCCCAAACTCAACCAACATAACAACATATGCACATGGAGATAACCAATGCTAAACCATCTCTCAAATGAACCCTCCAAAACTAACTCATGTACCATAGCTCAAGATCCAAATCCATGAAAGACAAGCATAAATAAAATGCACCTGAGAAAAAATAATGGGCTATACCTCTCAAGTAGCAAACTGCTGAGTAGACCTAGAGTGGGGAATGAGAATGCTCATCAAGATACCCAAGTCTCCAACCAAGACTCATCTAAGAATAATCTCCTCTCAAGTCCATATCAGGTGATTGCCCCTCAGACTTCCTGCTGAAACCATCAACCGTCCCAACAAATACTTCTCTAATCCAAGAGAAATCAGCATCACCATCATCTCTAAGTATCCATAAGCACCTATAACCAATCAATCCATGCCAACTCCAAATGCAACATAGCAATATCATAAAATATCCAGCTTATGATCAGTGTACTCAATACCAAGAAACTAAACCAAGATCAATGTCAAAGTTCCAACCATGGCCTCAGGAACATAAACATGACAACATGATCTAACCATCTCAACCAAAGAGATAACATGCTCCACATGAACATACTATAACATGTCACAACTCTAAACACATATCAAGAGTATACCATGACATAATAATGAAACCATCCTCATACCAAGGATAACATGCCAAATAAAAGCATAAACCACACCTTTGCCAAGAACCCTGTGAGTCCTCAAGATGCAACCATCTCCACACACCATGAAGAAAAACATCTCCATATACTAGGAAGAACCATCTCCACACACCATGAAGATAACAAGTGCACCATGCAAATGTCAAAGACGCTTCTACAACAATAGGATCTAAGAGAAACCTCCAACATCTGCAAACACTCAATAAATGTATCAATGCCAAGAACTCCCACTCAACCATGGTACCAAGTCACCTATGGCATCATAAAATTCATCTTCTACATGAAGATCCAAACCAAACCAAGAGCTAATCCTACACTGTCACCTCATCACTGTCACAAGCTCCCACTAAACCATGTATCCAAGCTATCCATGAAATAATGATGAAAAACTATCCTCTAACCATGAGAATCAACCAAGGCATCAAACCATCAAAGAACTTAAAGTGCACACCATGAGCTCCTCAAAAGAAACCAAATAACCATGATCCTCAACCAAGAAGATATACCACCATAACTGAATCAAAAAATCCAAGCTAATGAACATCAAGAATGTACCTATATAGCCAATCATGTCATGCCAAAATCCATGACCCATGATCACATCCATGAACCAAGCATTTGTCTCTCAAAGTCTCCAACCTATCAGCATAAAATAGTCAACCACAATCCTCCACCATGACTATACCTGATAACAACATCTCATCCCTTCTACATGAAGAAAAAATCAACAAATCATGTGACTCAGGGCATAGACGACCCAAATCCAAGCCACCAATCTGAATATGTATCAATAATGAAAGATCAATGGGCAAAGACAACCCATAACCAAGCTATAAATGCAACCTATAAGTATAGACCACTTATAACACTACACAACTTGTAGATCCAACAAGTCATCATACATAGTCAAGCCAAACACTAATAACCATATCATCATGAGACCAATCTGAAATTTGAACTAAGTATACAATGACATCAAATCTTAAATCTCCAATGCCATAAACTCACAATGTTACCATAGTCAAAATATACCATAAACTATTCAAATAAATATATCAACAAATAAATCATGCCAAACCCGCACCAAATCAGAACCAATGTGTAAAGCTCTCCAAGAGCTTTCCGTTGACTACTCGAAGTCCAAAATTTGACTCTGTATGCCCAAGTTATGCCCTAATGTATGCTCAAAATAAATAACATCTACCTTTAGGGCTCTTAAAACCTAACAAAATGTCAAAATTATAGAATTAAACCTATACCATGTTGTAGTGCTCTGAATTAGCTTTCCAATGCCTATAAGAACTCTAAAATTTGATATTCTGAGAGAAAGTTATGGCCATTTTACTAAGACAATCTTTTTACCATTTTCAGTGTGATTTTTCATTTTTAAAATTTTTTTTGTGACGAAAATTCTGACGGGATTAAATTTGACGGCCATCATGGGCTGAAACCAAAAAACTCTTTCATTTCCTCTTAACATGGCCAAACTAGGGCATATTATATATCAAAATTTATGGAAATGTAGACCCGGATCCAATGGTGAGGTCTGTTTTTACCCAGGAGGTCATTTCTGCAAGCTCCCCCTAAAACCCTCATTTAAATGAAACATCTGAAAAATCCTTTTGTCCAACAATTTCACATGCCCAAATATTTTAACATCTCATCATAACAACAAATCCAAAACCCTCAGATCTGCAATAAATCATTCATATATCTTGCCCTTTTTTTTTATCCTCTCATGCATTCCCATGGATTCAATCTAGGGTTACAATAATAAAACTATAGGTTTGATACCACTTGTAAGGAAACTTGGCAAGAAAGAATATAACCATTTCCACATAACCCATAATAGATCTAAAATAAACACGGAATTAAAATCCACATGCAAGAGAATAGACAACATACCCACAAAATTGTGACACAAGATATACCCTAGGAAACCCTCATTGAGGGAAAAAACCCAGCCTCCAAAAGCATCCATCACCATGTATTATTCAACAAAAATATCATTGCCATACAACCATGGAAGCCTTCATGACCATAGCTACAATTGAGCAAACTATGTGAACAAGCATGAATCCACACATCCCATGCCATGCTTTCAACCTTCACAAATGCTCCCTTGACTAACCTATCAAGCCTTGTCCCGCTCAACTCTTGCCTTTCTAACTCTTACTCTCTACAACAACTACCCTTGTGGCTACTTATATAGTAGCAAGTCCCACAAAACCACTAAGTGGTATTACATAAACCATGTGCTACCTAACCCATTGACCCCACATTTAATATTGGGCATTTAATTCTTTTCCCCAATATTAAATAATTACATAAAATAGTATCACAATGTTACAATAGAACTCATCAAGAATATTCCATGGAAATATTTACATGTTGCATGTCCATCTAGGCACAACATTACATAATAAAATATAACAATATTATGCAATTTGTGCAACACCCATTATCTCAACAACCCATTATCTCAACACATGTATCTTCCTTCAACTCCTAAGAGGGTGACACAACTCCTAACAATGTTGGAATCTCTTAACAGGGATTCAAAATCTCCTAATAGGGACTCATCTGTATTGATTGTATTTCATTGACTCCTAACAAGGTCCATCATTTCACAAAGAAATTTTATATTAGTACATCATCTTGTGGGTACCATCCCCATCGAGGTTTTCCCTCTAATCAAGGGTTTCCCCAGTTAACAAATATGGTATTATTGTGTATGGTTATCTTTCTTTGGTTATTGCATCTATTGTTTACATGTTTTAGAATTAATAAGGATATTGTGAGCTTTTTCAATTGCATAACTGATTCACCCCCCTTAGTTATTTTGGTGGACTTTACTTTATAACAAATACTACATGTTCTTGATCTTTTCTCAAGGTTTTGAAACTTTTGGTTAACTTCTCATTTTCATCCATTAGTTTGATGATTACTTCCTTAGATTCTTCAGTTTCTCCCAACTTCTTCATCAATTTCTTCCTTTTAGTTAAGGATTCTCTCAGCTTGTCTTTTAGATCTTCAATAGTGTCTAGAGTTTCATCAAGTTGCATCCTTATACTTCATTTTCGACATCTGATCTTCCCTCAACCTATCAGGCTTATAGCTATTAGTGTTTGTGCTTTGATACCAATTATTAGTCCCAACCGATACTGAGAGGAGGGTGAGTAAGTACCTAGTTTAAAACCAGTTACTTGCTTAATTTTTCTATACAAACCAAATAATAGCCACTTAGCAGTTAAAACAATGATGAAAGAAATGCAATAAAACCAAACAAAAGCACACAATGATGCATACATCAATGACATATGTATTTATATGTAGAAACCCTTAGTGTGAGGATGAAAACTATGGTGGGAGTAACTACGGTGGGAGTAATATACCCACCAACCTTTCCTTGCAAGTAAAAGAGTGCTTAGTTAGAGGATTATAATAGTTACTTTTGAGAACTCACCCTATTAGGAATGCACATAATTTGTTAAGATTAAAACAACTTGTTAAGGCTACCTCGCTAGAGAATCTTGATCCCTTTTTGAGAGATACCTTATTAGAGGATTTCAAAGACTCATTCCAAGTTTTCTTTGTTAAAGGCTTACAATAGTTACAATGATAATAAAGAAAACTATAGATTAGATCTAAAGATATGACACACTTTAAATCAAGGTTGTTGTTACACTAAAAGATTGACATGTCAATGCCTGATCGATGCACTAGACTTGTAGAACACAAGAGGTGGTCAAGCCATGTCATGAGCCTTGAAGGGGAATGTTGGTGGTTAGTCCAACATAGGTTGCATCTAGAAGACTTCTAGGAGAGGCTAGTGGTGTAGCTAAAATATTAAAATCTAGGGGTCGTTAGTGACACCAAGACATCAAATGATAATAAAAAGTTCCCACAAATACCATAACACTTACAACTAAAGCATTGAGTCACATAAACTAAAATTAGAAAATATGAATCTCATAGACTCAAAAAAAATCTTGAGTTTGAGGAAAACAACTAAAAGAGACATACAAAATTTACCTATATTAGCATCTTTTGAACTATAATGACAAACCTCAATAATTAATACATCTTCCCATTTGAACTTAGAAAGGAAGTTATCTCTAAACTAAGAAAGTCTTGTGGCCACAAATCTTTTGAACTGATGTAATGTTGAAGACTTCTAGGAGAGGCTAAGTTAAAATATCAAAAAAGAGGGGCCTTGAGTGACACCAAGACATTAAAAAACACAATATGTTTCATTAACAATCATGACACTTCAAACTAAAACATCAAGTCTCATGAATTGAGATTATAAAATATGAATCTAACAATCTAATGATCTAGAGTTCAAAGAAACCACATCTATATTTAAGACATCTTCCTATTTGAACTAATAAAGGAAGATAGCTTTCTATTTGAACTGAGAAAGGTTCATGGGCACAAATGATCTTTTGAATTAAGAAATGAGACTAGTGGTATAGCTAAAATATTAGAAATGAGAACTAGTGAGTGACACCAAGACATGAAAAAATAAAAACACATAACATAATACTTATAACTAAATCTAAGAACCTAAAAATTAAGATAAATCTAATGGCCTCAAAGAAAATCTAAAGTTCAAACCAAATTGAAAGAGACTTTTACCTATTTTAGAAACCATTGAAGTGCAAAAACAAAACCTCAATGCAACAACTTTTCTCTATGAAGTGGAAAGCAAGGATATCTTTCACTCTTTCATGAGAGACCAAAAGGGGCACAAGGTGGGCAATGACGACCTAGCCAGTTAATTTGACATGTAATATCATGAGAAGATTTTCTGGAGCTTGATCGTGTCACAATCAAGCTCCAAAAAATCTTCTCATGATATTACTAATGGATTGTGGAAATCAAATGACATTAATTTGACATGGCTGGATGCCGTGCCACCCATGGCCCATACCCCACTGTACATTTTTGCATTCAAGAATACTGTCTTTAAGATTTGATCACTGCCCAAAATAGTATTAACGCATGAAATGAAATGTATGTAGTTTGTACATGACTGTAGACCTTTTTCTTTCCCTTTTAATATTCTGCTAATATTTACATTGTAGTAAACTTTAGCCCTAATTTATTTATATTATCATTTTTGTTGTTGGACAATATTACTCCAACATATAATTTAAGTAAAAGTTAAAAAATATTAGTTTTCAATTTTGTATTATTTTTCAGAAAATATAATTTATGTAGAAATTGTATTTTTTAAAGTAAAATAGTGTTTTAATTTTAATTTTTAAAAATAAAATACAATATTATATTTTTTTAATATGATACATAATTGAACTTTAATGATTATTATTATTTTTAGCTAAACATTTATTCTCATTATATTATTTCTTTTCAATTATATTGTTTTATAAAGTACTTATCCATTAAATATTGAAAAGTATCTAGTCAAGAAAGAAAATGTTTTAGAACAAAATAAAACAACTTATGTTTCTTATTAAATTGAAGTATTTGAAGACATAATTTGTGTTGTAATTTTTGTTGCAGAATAAAATGGGTACATATTTTAGTCTATAAAAGAGGTGAAATGTACAAATATGGTAAAATCAAATGTAAAAATATGATCATAAATATAATAGTTTCTTTTAAATTTACATTGAATAATATGCAAGATAAAAATATATTAACATAAAAACTTATCCAAAACATATTGATTGCTTACCCATAATATATTTAGAATAAAAATTAATATAAAAATATGATATAAAATTTACCTACAAAAATATACTTAAATGTGTTTGTTGCAAATACAATAAGATAAAAATGTGTGTTGGTTCATGGTTATAAAATTCTCATAAAATATCTCTATTACTCTTTTGAAAATGTATGAAATTAAAATCCAAGAATCTAGATTTAAAATTTAATTCTAATAAATAGAAATTTTAGTTTAATATTTAATTACATAATATTTATTTTTAAAAATAAATATATTTGAAAATGTATGATTATTTTTCATGAATAATATTTTTTCATTTTTAAGTATATGATATTTATGCAGTAAGAACTAATTTTTTAACCTATTAAATATTCCCATTTCTAAAAATATTTCAAATAGTGAAGTATAATGACCTTAAAATTGAAGTTATAGTAAGAATACTTTTATTAAAAATTATATAATTTTTGAATACTAATTTTAATTTATTTATTCAAAATTATTTTAATTTAAACTGAGAACTTATGCGATATATATTTAAAAAATTAAAATATATATAACACTATAAATAATCCCAACTTCATTACAAAGCGGCTGAAAATAATGATTGTGCTGGACGGGTAACCTTATCACATCAAGGTTTTACAGGCTTTGTAGTACTTACAGTACGAAATGGCTTGGAATTATAAAAATGGGCATGGGCATCCAGCCATGTAAAGAACTGGGTGATCTTAGGTGCATTGGGATTCCACTTTTTTACACAATCAAGGACTCCAATCTACATCATCCACATGCAAATATTTCCTTTCATTTCATTTAATGCACACCATTAGTTTGCAAATATTTTAATTTTAAACTTATATTTAATTCCGAAAAATCTGTTCTCCTAAAATTCCACTTCACTATGTTACGTCCACAAGATGGACTTGTGAAATGGAACAAAAGTCCTTGTCATTCGTTGCACAATATCCAATCTGGATTCTCCATTCGTTAAACAAAAGCTCAAAATCGATTCTCTAAGAACGGACCCCACGCGAGTCGACCTGGCGACCTCAGCGTCGTTAGAACTCAGCTAATTTAGCTACATTGCTTACAATAAATCGACAAAAAGAATCCCGCTAAATCTTTGATCATTTATCGGTACACCAAAAGTATCTGACTAATTATCCCCGCCACACCCTCGCCAAAATCGCGGTAGAACTCGGTGTCCACAACTCCTCTAAAACTAGAACGAGCTCTATTTTGGCTATGAAATTGTAGGGACAAACACTTTCCAGATTATTTTCTGCCTCTTGTCTGTTTGTCCATAATATCCCACATTCCCCGTCTTTGATTGCCACAGGGTTTTGTATGATTCCGCTCACACATTCAATTCCCCAGGGCAGCCATATAAATAAATGCAATCTTGGAGCGTTGGGCTGGTGTTTGCGCCACTGGGAATTTCATAATCTTTGGGGTTTTGGAGGTTGGAGTTCATAATTTCTGCAAGAATGAATTCGAAGTTGAAAGTAGGAGCGGCGGTGGTGTGCGCGGCTACTGCATGTGCAGTGGCGGCCTTGATTGTCAGAAAACGAGCTCAGAAGAACAGTCAGTACAGACGCGCCTGGAACATTGTAAGGGAGTTGGAGGAAGACTGTCGGACTCCTCTGTCTAAGCTTATCCAGGTGGCGGATGCTCTTATTGTCGAGATGAATGCTGGCTTGGCCTCTGAGACCGGAAACAAGCTCAAGATGATCATAAGCTACGTCGACAATTTGCCGACAGGGTACTTGATCTTTGCCTTCGCATTGTGGCATAATTTTGATTGAATTAAATCGAATTTCGCGAAATTGGCTGCGCTCTTTGCATTGTGCTGTGAAAGATTTTTGTCTAAATGTTGTTAGCTTTCTTCTTTATTTGATTCTCCAGCTTTGTATTTACTCTGTAAATACGAGAATTCTCTGCTGAATTAAGAGAAATAAGTTGTTTAGATTAGAAGAAAGAATATGCAGATCATGTTTTCGGTTTCAATAGTTTGCTAATGGTATGGAAGGAAACTAGAGCAAATCTTTATTTTTTGCACGCCTTTGTAAAAATGTGTAAAACATTTTTGTACATTGGTTATACACAGGAGCCATGTTTTACATTGTAATGCGGATGTGCTATAATTCGAGCTCAGGTCCTATCATAGCTTGTTGCCGGAATTAATCCCTTATGCTGTTAACGTTGCCCTCGGAAAGACTAATCGTCCCGTTTTCCATCTATTACATTTTCGGATTTCGATTCAGGCGCTGCTAATATAATTGTCCTCCGCTCTTACAAAAGAAATGTCTGGGTGCCCGTGACATCGCTTAGATAGTATATTTACAAATCTAACTCCTATTCTAAGTTCATGTTGTCTTATGAAATGGAGCTGGAGGATAAATGTATGATTTTCTACACACATTTTTTTTCTCTTAAATAATTAAAGACGTTCTTTTTTACGGCACCATACACAAGATTAATAACACAGTATGTTTCACAAGGCCGGAAAGGCTAGGATTTGAAACCAGGTCCACCAATTCTGTCCTCCATTTGCTTTATTTTGGTTATATTTTGATTATTGGTTGATTTTAATTGCAAATACTCTTACAGAAAAGGTAAATATTTTCCTTGAGCTGATATTCTATTCAATCAACACAAATGCAAAACAATGACTATGCACAATCTGGCATTCTCCCTTGAATTTGCTGAAAATTTGAGGCTGCTAATTGATCATATTCTGCAAACCTTTACTGATAGAATATATAATGGCATGTTATATCCGTTGCAAGTCATTTCTCATTGTATTTTCATCTAGAGTTACAGGGAAGCTGGGCATTTTGTTGAATGTTAAATTTGATTGCTGGCTTTTCCTTGTAGATTAAATTGTAGTGAATTTTCTATTTTGCATGCAACTCTTCTGAAGCATAGGACATGAAAATTGAGAATAGTGCCCATAATTAGAATATTCTTGGTGCCAAATTCTGGCACAGACAATAGGGTTACAAGCTTCAATGGCTACTATTTCATGATTGGACATGAAATAATGAATGAGATATTTGAGGCTGTCTTAAATCAATTAATCGTTATCGCTGGTCCATATGGGAGGTTTCCAGTCCCTACTTTTGCAAGTCTTACTTGTTTAGTAGATTGATGGTTATTTCCTTTATTGGGGCGAATGGTTATATTGCATGAAGAGGCTCTCAAAGCAAGAGCAACAGAAATTTATAGTCTACAGCAATGCTATCGCAATATGTAACTTACAGAAATACATGCAACAAGTTGGCAGCATTTGTTTCCTGATATTAACTGATAATTTATTATATTCTATGTAGCCTCATTCTTGATTCAAGATTTTTGTTGTTGAGATGGTATTTGTAGTAAGGCTCCTTAACAGGTATCTGCAATGTCCCCTAAGACTAAATTGTATGTTACTTGTAATTCCTTAGCTTTTTGGTGGCATAAACTACAAGAAAGTTACTGTTTTATCATCCCTCAACTAAAGAAAGATGCCTAGTCTTTACGATAGTGTGTTTTAGCTGTAAAAGTTAAAAACTCAAATTCAAACCTATCCTTCAAGTGCATTAATAGTTGAGTTTTGCATTTAACACAAGTTAGTCATATTTGTGTCCAATTAGGATAGTTAGACTTTACTAGTTCTTTTGAATATGAAATGCTTTTTAATCCTAAATTTAAGTCTATGAGCTTCTTTTCCTACTGTTAAATGATTCACTAGTCATGAATTCTATTTATATTTTGTTCTGCTTTGATTGTTCTTAGAGATGAGGAAGGCATTTTCTATGCACTTGATCTTGGGGGAACCAATTTTAGGGTATTACGTGTAGTGTTGGGTGGTAAGGAAAGGCGGGTTGTTAACCAAGAGTTTGAAGAAATTTCAATTCCTCCAAAACTAATGAGTGGCAGTACCGAGGTCAGTATAATTTAACTTGAAAAGAAAACATATTTCCATACATGTTTTTCCATGCGAGTCACTCTGGCCATTTCTTTTATTTTGATTATAATTATTCTGGTCATTTTGTTTAATGTTGATTACAGGAATTGTTTGATTTTATCGCTTCAGAACTAGCAAGTTTTGTTGCAAAGGAAGGTGAGAACCTGAGACCACCTCCTGGCCGACAAAGGGAGCTTGGATTTACTTTTTCCTTTCCTGTGAAGCAACTCTCAATTTCCTCTGGCACACTTATCAAGTGGACGAAGGGATTTTCTGTCTCAGGAACGGTTTGTGCTTAAAAGTTCTTAATTTACATTTCAATCTATTAGTATACTGTAACATCAGAATTTCAATTCTAGGAATTTGTACTCTCATAAAGGGAAGAAATGGTATTCAAAACTTTTCTATTGCTTGAGCACTGTTAAATATTATTGGTAAATTGAGTTTCTTTTTAGAAGTGTATAGAATTTGAGTTCCATGAATGTTGTTTTAACTTGACAGTGGAATGCAAACATATGGTCTAGCTTACAAATTCCACGTTCCTACCTAAATTGTTAATGAAATATAAGGGATAATCTAAAATTATAAATGATGTATAAGTGCTGATCTAAAATCCATATATAAAATAGCAGTTTTAAAAGAATGTCAAATGCTTAGAACAGAGAGCCATTATACAAAACAAGAGTGAAGCATCAAAGTCATAATTTAAAGAAGTAGAGGCAAAAAGATGGATCAAAACCCTCCTTATCTTCCATGATAGCAGCTGCAATATCAACATCAACAAGGCCCTGAGCACCAATACCAAGTCCCTTTGCCTTTGGTCTGTATAAGAAAAAGGCTTTTCAAGCATATCCCAGAAAGTAATAGCCTCCTCAATCATGTCTTGAGCAGCTCTAGCGGTTCACCTTCCATGCCAAGAGCATTAAGGAGGACTTTACAAGTGCAAGAACTGAACTAGAAGACAAAGTACAACTAGATTTGGAGTTAGCCATATGCAATCAGATGAGACCTCAACTATATCCATAATCTCAAGCTCCTCACTTCTTCTATCTGCTCTTTTAGCAGCCATAATGAAAGCTTGCTAAATTAGATCCTCATTGTCACCCATATGTTCCCTTCCACCACCTCCTTGATACAAAGGACCACTCTCAGCTGGATTACAAATCTACACCCCTTTACTCATCTCTTCATCTTTTTCTTTCATATTAGGAGATCCCTGCTCATTTCCCTCAAATTTTGCTGGTGCAGCCTTTTGCCTGACCTTCCATTGATCAAGTCCCACAAGGCCATTCAAAGAAGGAATTATACTTGCACTCCAGTTTGGCACTAGGTCAATATTTGGAAATCTCCAATAGCTAACAAAAGAAAAGGGGTTGTTCTTCAACGAGCCCTAATTAATGAAGCTCCTTTATTTGAATTCAGGTGCCCTGAGCTACATTTCAAACAACAAAGCAATAGTACAAGCCTTGACTTCCCATTGAAGCTAGTAGGGACTTTGTTCTCCCTTGTGAAAATACCATTATTTCTTAATTTCTGCACAAAACAAAAATATTCTGTTGAACAAGCAAAGCCGAAGTTTTCTTTTGTAAAATATGCATTCCCTCGTCTGAATAACTAATACAAAGTAAAGCATCATACTATAATGTTTCTTAATGAACAAAACAGGCCAGGCTAATAAGAACTACTTTCATATAGTTTGTATATAAATGTAATAAAAGAGCAACCTATGAAGATATGTTGTCCATAATAAATGTTGTTTTTTGCATCATGTTTACATAAGAAATGATATATATATATATATATATATATATATATATATATATATATATAAGGTATTTCTTTTGCGATATTCTTGCAAGTTATGATACTGAAATTTTAGTCACCTAGAAATCATATTGGAATTGGTACCATATACAGTAGGGATAATATACAATTAACTTCAAAACCAATCTGGAGCTTTTTTTCATGTTGTTAAATATGCACATACATAATAGAAAATCAGAAAAGAAAAGGATCTCAGGTAGCCTAGAAAAAATTCAGAAAGGCCTGAAGTTGAATTTCGATGATGCTTCTAGGGCGAATTGGCTCTCACGGGGGCTGGCTTCCTTTTCTTGGGGACAAGTCAATTAATGAACCACAATTGAAACTATGTTGGATGGCTTGAAGGTGGCTATACCATCAAGATATAAGAGTTTGATTTTAGAATAGACTTGTTGGAAGCCCAGTAACGGGTTCTAGGAAGCTTTTTCTTTATGTGCAAATCTGGAGGAGGTTCTCTTTGTTCACTGTTCTTTAGAGGAAGAGTGGAATATTTTATTGAGTGGCAAAAGTAATGATTAGTCAAGGATGGCTCCCTTGTTAGGAAAGTGTTGTACACCTTGCACAAATATTTGGTAAAGTGTAACACATGTAAATGTGGGTGCCGCAACTTGAGAGATGATTTTGAATTTTTTCGTGTAATATTTTTGTTTTTTCTAACCACTTGGACCACCTTTATAAGAGTGACTCGCTACAATGGTATCTATGACACATAAGGTGAGTAAGAGAGGATTTATGATACAACAACCACGTTGTAAGAGTATCTATGGCATGGGAATTACAATACAAGAGCTTCTATGACATGCAGATTACAATATAAGAGAATCTGTAGTTTACAATATAAGAGTATCTATGGCATGGGAATTACAATATAAGAGCTTCTATGACATGCAGATTACAATATAAGAGAATCTGTAGTTTACGAGTTATAATGGCATCTTGAATTGGCTCATTTTTAGCTAGTATAAGGAATCTTCCAAGGTGGAATCAAATGTATGGTCATGGGTGCATAGTTTTCAATGTTTGACTAAATGTTTTTAGATGTGTGGACTCTCCAAATAGAGTGTCAGAATCAATGAGCCCATTTGCATGCATTGGATGGGTTGGGTATGCATGGTGGATTCCTACCTGTGATTGCTCAAGGTTTTGCATTGTAACTTGGTTGCATTGAGAAAGCATTGTGCCTATAAATACAAGGATATGGATGTTGTATTTGGTTAGTAGGCTAGAGCTACATTATGTGATTGAATTAGGTTGCATGTTGTTGGATTAGAGGAATAAACAATTAACACAACTCAATCTCTTATATCATATTCTATTTGTTAATATGTTGACGTAGTGCAAGGCAGGAGTATCCCCAAAGGAGATGTCCTAGCCCCTAGCTATATTACCACACAACGGACACAACAACAAGAAACAATAATACAAGATTTGATACCAAATTACAATAATATATTCATAAAATATAACTGATTACATGCAATGTGCCGGGCTGTAAGGCCTTCCCGGTTACGGCCAAATACAATAGCAATTACAATAATAGTTCTGCAAGATCTCTCAAGATCCAACCCAAACACTAGCTAGTCCAGATCCACACTCTGGTAGAAACCTCCAAGATCTAAACTTGTGCTCGCAAGCCCACCAAGCAATCTCCTTGTTTTCCAAGCCACAACCACTAGCTCTTCTCAAACTTCATCCAAGATCCAAGTGTAAACTGCCTCACATTCGACGCTCTGTCCAAACACTGACATCTGTCCACACACTCACAACTCCACCACAATCCTGCTGTAAACTGCCTCACATTCAACGCTCTATCCATAGACTTAGGAAAACTCGCCCTTTAGCTTCCTCATTCTCTCCAAGCTTCTACAAAGAAGAGATCACACCTCGAAGCTTGATTAGAAATGCTTGTATGCCTTGCTTAAATAGGCACCTACCACCCAAGATGTTACCAACACAACCAATGTGGGATAAAAGATAAATGCAACTACCTTTCAAAAAATATTTAATTCCCACCCAAATACAACTAAGCACCCAGCAAATATTAAATGCATGATTTAATAAAATGTCCACAAAATATTTAATTCCCACCCAAATACAACTAAGCACCACCATGTGACCCAACAAACATTAAATACATGATTTAATA
Organism: Cupressus sempervirens; assembly: GCA_028749045.1. Taxonomy (NCBI): domain Eukaryota; kingdom Viridiplantae; phylum Streptophyta; class Pinopsida; order Cupressales; family Cupressaceae; genus Cupressus; species Cupressus sempervirens. Next base: position 190,380,172 of record CM053788.1, read on the forward strand.
AAATGTCCACAACCTTTTAGAATTCCACCTACGCACCTCGATAAATGGAATGGCAACCATTTTAATTTATTTTTCTATTTATGCCACCTATGCACCTCGAAAATAGAAATTCCTTTAAAAAAAAAAAATTTCTCATGCAAGATGCTCTTGCATCATATGTAGAGTGGTACCATGTATCTTGTGGGATTTTTTCCCAAAAAGGTTTTCATGGGGTAAATCTTGTGTTAGTTTTGGATTTTGTTAACATAACTCCTTTTCAAAGTTTAATCAGATTTCTTTATTTCCCATTGTCCAATATGTGATATGTATGGGTGAAAGCTCTTTTTGGTGGTAGATCTATTTCAGATTTCATGAAGAGCTCACGTTTTCCTTGAGGTTTACAGTTGACGTGCAGGCCTTTGGGAGGTGCTGGTGGGATGAAGCTTTTCTATGCACTACTAGAAAAGAAGAGATTTATATTATGAATGAATGATGGTTGATGATAGGCTAAACAATTCATTCACATCCTTAATCTTGTCTCTTAAAATCATTAAAAAACCATAGGTAAGAAAGGGTTGGCTAATATAGATGTATTGTGGACTTAGGAGACTATAGAGATACATTGCAGAGAGTGGTAGATAAAGATGTATTGAATTGCATTTTGGAGTAGCTTTTCCCTTTAATTGTCAACTGACATGGTAAGAACACTAGAGGAGGATGAATAATCACAGAGGAAGAATGGTTCAACAAGGAGTCTTTAGGAAGAAAATTGGTCTCTTTAAGAGTGAAAGTTAGATTGTGTTTGAGAAGGGTAGTCTACAAAGATGGTGATTTGGGGGTTGCTAGTTTTTTCACTCTCCCTTCTCTTTCACTCACTCCAAGTAGAAGCCTTGTTGAAACTCAAGGGTGAAGATCCACTTTTGAAGAGAAAGAGGATAAGCAAGATTGGCTTGGAGAAAATGAGTAGGAAATTCTGATGGTAAAGAATAGTACGGTTGGTTCTTCAATCCATGGTTGTAAATGAGGAAAGAGATGGTCAAGTAAGATGGTGGCACCAAGTTGTGACCAGTTCTTTTTGAATGGTGATTGTTGCAACATGGAGGAGTTGTGATTTTTTTGACAACTTCAAAACAAGCCTTGCCTCAGCACTATAAGATTACAATGCAAATTATACAATTTCTATAGAAGATCTTGGAAATTCTTTGTTGAGCTCAGAGCTCAATCATTGCTCTGCCAAAGTCAAGGGTCCAAAGTGATAAACATATGGACTAGAGGCGACCAATTCCTAATCTGTATGAAAGAAGACAAGGATAAAGGCCACAGCTTTATTTTTCATAAGGGTTTCTGTGAAATGGGTTACTCTTGTATCTATTACAATTTGTGCTTAGTGTCCATTTGGTGAGTCACAATATTATTACAAAGGATAACAGTGCAAAAGAACTGTGCCAACACATGGTAAAGGTTAATCAACAGGTAAGCCCTTTGCTGGTCAATTAGTTAGGGGTTGTTGAGTTCGTTTATGTCCAAATCAGTAAGGCAGAGTATTTTCGCATGAAAGATAGCAAAAAGTTTAGTTGAGGTGCTCTCTACATAATTGGTTTGTGCTGGGCATTATCCAAATCCAAAGTAGTCATTGCTGTTAATTTTGTGCACTATTTTTGACAAGTTACTTTTTGTAGATTCTTAGTTTTAGCAATTGGTGGACATAGTGGTAAAGGAGGCATTTGTAGTATCATGTTGCTAGCAATTATCATGTATTATGATAATGAATGGTTCAATTTTATTCATAGACCTGAGTTAATATTTTTCCTCATTTTTCTCCTCTCTCTAGGAGACAACTATCAAAATGGTACTCAGATATATGGGGTCCTCGCTATTTTTAATTATTAACCTTGTAGCATCTAAGAATTGAAATATTCCTCTTTTTCATGATCTTTAACATTTAGTATTCTTTCGCTCTTCCTACACATGCCGATGACACATGATTGGAAAAATTTGCTAGGAATAGCTCTTAAATTTTAGACTTGTATTTTTCTTTTCTTTTTTGATTCTTGTCATAATATCTATTTTTTGATTAAGATTTCCTCTATATCAGGTTGGCAAGGATGTATCTGTAGCATTAAATGAAGCCATGGAAAGAAAGGGTTTGAATATGCGTGTTTCTGCATTGGTAATTTTGCTGACTTCCAGCTCAAAAAGTTTCCATATTGAAAAACTTAAGATTTTTTGCTAGTAGCATAAGCAATTGAATGGGACAGTTATATCAATATTCTGGAAGATTTACTTTTGTATAGTAAATCAATATATTTGGCTAACCATCTTTCCATGAAAAACAGTAAGATTGACTTTTTTGTTGGTGCTTGCAAATTGCATATATCAAGTGATTCTTATGTAGGTCATATTTAATTGTGACATTTAAAACAGGTAAATGATACAGTGGGAGCATTGGCTGGAGGCCGTTACTGGGATGGAAATGTGATGGCTGCTGTTATTTTGGGTACTGGCACTAATGCCTGCTATGTAGAACATGCAAATGCTATTCCAAAATGGCAAGGACCTCTACCAAAATCTGGCAGCATGGTAATTTCCACCTTTATGCCATCCTATTCTTTTTAACAGAGTAGCCGGAAACTCCCCTGCCCCTCCTTGGGCATGCATATTTCTGAATCTGTATCCATATTCATATCGGATTCAGCTACAACATGGCATGGATACACATCAGATTGCCTACCCACGCATGCCAAAAAATCCTTATTTTCTGATTGTGCCAAATATCATGTGATTTTTATTTATAAATTTGAGATAAATCATCCTTAATTAAAAACAAACTTCAATCATGCATCTTGTTTTTGGTCGGTACAAACAAAAACCTACACCAAAAGAGGAAGACAAATGATATGGTTTCCTATTTCAGGTAACCATTTTTTGGATTGTCTTCCAGAGCAGCTCTATCATTTTTAGAATATTGTAACATTTAAATCAACTCATAATTATATATGTTAGCAGATAAATGTCTATTTTTCTTTTGAAGTAGTGAAAATATATTGTAATAACTTAAAAAATTGTCTGAACAATAGGTGTATCTCTTTTTTATGAATGTGGTATCCAACCTTAAAAAATTGTCTGAACAATATGTGTATCTCTTTTTTATGAATGTGGTATCCAACCATATCCATATTAGAGCTCTTGAAAATGGCTGTATCCATATCGAATAACATACCTGCATCTGTATTCTTGCAACTTTGCTTTTTAATGTTTTTTGATCACTGTGAAGCAATACCCCTCAGTTTTAGCAATTTGATAACAACCACAAGACTCTAAGTGTTCAAGCACAAGAGTTTCTCTCATAATTGTTTCTCTTGGATAAATTCACAGGTTATAAACATGGAATGGGGGAACTTCTGGTCTCCTCATCTTCCTATGACTGAATATGATGTGGCTTTTGATGCTGAAAGTTTAAATCCTGGGGAGCAGGTAAGTTGAATTATATTTTGACGTACGTCTTATATAAAGTTAAACGCACAGAAGTAGTGCTTTAAGTGTTTTTCTTAAATATATCTACTTAACATCTTGACTCTGCAAAGCAATTGCTCATGGCAGATCTTTGAGAAGCTAATATCTGGGATGTATCTTGGAGAGATTGTGAGAAGAGTATTATTGAGAATGGCCAAAGAAACTAACATATTTGGAGACTTTATACCATCGAAACTTGCAATTCCTTTTCAATTAAGGTATTGTATTCCTCTCTTTGTTTTCCAATGGGATCCTGAATTTATGCTATATTGCTGATTTTTAAGCGTGCATTTCGGCATAGAAAAAACTTATATTTTAGAAATTAACTTTTCAAACTACATACCATTATTCAAACTACTAGCTGAATACAAGATGACAACAAACCCAAAAGCATAAATGACACATATGTAATTGCATGCACATGTATAGTAATATTGTTATTTTTCATACATCATGATTATGACAGCTTTCGATTTTGTGTCATATCAGTTTCCTATACTGTTTCATCTTGAACTCATGTGTCCACCATATTACTACGGTTGCTATTATGTTCATTTTTTCTTTTGTATTCTATGTGTACTAATTCTTCAGCGTTGCTTTTTTATGAAGTTTCATCCTGGAAATTGTCATTGGTGTGGCAACGTTTTCTGTCTGTGGTCTCTACCCCTTCTAATAGTCAAACATCTTATTTGTACACAGTGCACACACAACTAATCATCTTAGATATTGTAAGTAGTTGATAGAGTACAAGTGTGCGCACACTATTATACACCTTATTACTGTAAGTAGAAGATGGAGTACAAGTGTACACACACAACTATACATCTAATCATCTACTCTAAGTAGATGATTGAGCACAGGTGTCAACTTTATGGTTATGAGAGGATCCTTGCCCAGCTTAAGTGATACATGGAAAAACCTAATTGTTTTTGCCCCTCTAGTCAAAGGCTTGATATTCTGCAAACGCCACCATTCTAAGAGCACTTCATCATTCAAATCTGCTTTCAAATATCTAAAGCTCTTCCAAGTGAAAGATATGTAAGTATCCATGAAAGGATGCCTTGCATTTACTCATTATAAGAAAGATATGCCAAATAGTCAAATCAACAAATTGAATTGTCTTACATATTCTGTATAAACTTGACCTCCCAAACACCAAGCCTTTCCAATGAAAGGGTCCAGCAAATCAGGGAACACAGTCTAGACCTAATCCATTTTCAATGATCTTACTGTCTACATTTTGTAAAAAGATGTACAGACTTTCTTACAATTCTCAGAACATTAAATAGAAAATCTAGTTATTGTTAATCTGAATTTGACAATAAGAGTCTAATGGATGACCAAACAGCCATAGATCTGTAGTTGAGAGATGCTCTTCAATCTTGATGGCTAGGTCTTTATAAACCAAAAAGTGCTTTTATGCTGTCCTCACTTCTAATGTTTCATGAACCCCATTTTTCTAAATGATAGTTAATATTAGTTGAGGGCACAACTGGAGTCAAAAATGAACACAACAAAAAAGAAAGTTTTTATTAATAAAAAATGAGAAGCTATTACATGCATATCAATCTAAAGAGGACCAACTATATGTCCTATGGACTATAATATTATCAGATTCTGGAGAAAATTCCTTCTTTCAGTACCTTCTCCAAAACTCCCCAAAACTGCCTTTTCACTGCTACGATGGACCTTAAATAGCCTATTTTAGGTTTAGGGCTAAGAATCAAAGTTACATTTTAAAATTTGGGGATTGGGCACCAAAATAGAGGATCTAAAATTCAAATTAGAAGTTGGTGCAAAAAATAGAAAGTTCCTAAAAAGTAGTCCAACTTCCGGGAAGCATAACTTTGATCTTGGACTCCTATTAATGAACTTTTTACACCATTGAAAAGTGGTCCAATGGCTGTCTCCCATTTTCAGGGCCGTATGAGGTCATTTAGTGCCTCAAATCTGTCTTTGAATGTTTTTCAGGTGGTCTTCACAAACTTAAAAATCCAAAACTTTCAAATGGTAAAACATTTTGACTTAATTTTTTTTCCAAAGTGCTTAAAATTTCAGTTACCGCCTTTCCTAGAACTCACACCTCCCTAGTTCTTTATAATTATGGCCTTGCTACAAAATAGCTCATTTTCCTAAATTTTCATGTGTGCTTGAAAGCTTACCCTGAAAAGGAGCAGTGGAAATGTGAGAGTTGAATTCTCTAATTTGCCCCAAATGGGCATCCAAAAAATGCGAAAACATCAAATAGAGACTATCTCTAGACATATTTTTGTGTGATATATGATTGTTCTGACACCGCTGGATGCTCTTGCATCATTAGTCAGTCAGATATGCTTTATAGGCTATGCATAATGTAATATCAAATAAAGGTAGGTGCACATGCTTTATAAATTATCCAATTGGTTAGTTAGAAAAAAAGTATTGTAACACATGTGCTTGGGTACATCGAGATGAGTTTCTAGGACGAGGGGACAAAGGGCCTCATATTAAGGACAACGAGAGGGCGGTAGCGGGGAAGGGGGCTACTATAAACTATACATATAGAACTTGAAATGTTAGCTATGAAATGATATTTCAGAATAACATACCAAATTGAAATACTTGAACATAGAAAAATTGCAACACGAACCAAAACCATTGAACATTCAACATAGTACATACCCTATTGTAACATTTAAAAATAAAAATTCAAATAGAAATTCAAGTACCCGTCTTGGCAGTGGTAGGGTTGCAAAATGATGGACGTGGGGGTACTCAGGTACTCCAATTACCTGGTGCGGGGATGCTTCGGGGATGGGTACTTCGAGGTTTTGGAAGGGGTGTGAGTCCCCGGGTTTCACTAGAAAAAAATATTTATCCTATATGCGTGGGATGGTGAGAGTCATCTGTCCCTTACTGCACTTTTATGTCAGATCTGAAAATTAAATTTAATTTCAACGTAGATTTGCAAGATGCACACAAATGATAAAATTAGTCTTAATGTGAATCTCTTCAACAAAACAATTCTAAACTTTAATGAAACCAATATAGAATATTTATCACTTATATGGACATGGATTTTATGTAATGACCCCTTCTGAAAGGTTGTCAAACAATGTTTAAGATTCATTACTTCATTATCAACTAATTCTATTTAAGATAGTAAGGTTAAAATATTATATAATTCACAATGTATTTTATAGCTAGTATGTTTAAGCCTTGATTCCTTACTTCCCCACTATACCCATCCTAAGGTGAGCGTGGATTTACTTGTTGTAGGGCACTTGACACTAGTATACTCTCTAGTTTTACTCCGCCTCTCCCTACACAACACTATCTATCAACTCCCATAACTATAGTGAGAGAATAAGGGTATAGGCTTTAAACATTCTAATTCTTTTTCTTTATAAAATATACATCTTCATTACGTAACATGTCTCACTATTATAGTTTCTTTTGATTAATTTCTATTATTTATAATTATATCAATTATATATGGATCATATATATATATATATATATATATATATATATATATATATGTTTCACACTTCATCATGTCATATATGTGATCAAACTCATTTCATAGATGTAAAGTCATAAAAATAAGTTTTAAACAACTTAAGATTAAGGAAAATATGCATACCCTTAAGTAATAGTATTTTTAAAATGGCATTTATCCTTGCTAATTCCTTCAAAGACTATATTTTCTTATTCCATGATTGTATTTAATTTTGTTCTCAAATATATTTAATAATCCTTTTATCTTTTTATATTCTTCTATTTTTCTTCCTTGATTTCTATAAAGTTTCTGCAAATTCTATGTAATTAATCTGAGATAAAATCTTTTCCTATGCTTGCTGAAGATGATCTTCCTTGTTACAAACTTGAGAGAAGAGATGTCAATAATATATTTACTATTCTGAAATCTTTTATATCTGCAAATGTTCGAATAAGGCAGACTTTCTTAAAGGAGCAGACTTTATGTTCTTTGTGTGTCCTTTAACTACAACCACACCCTACATAAATACCGTACCCAAAGGGCTTTTATCCTAGAAGGGACATGACTCTATCTAGGTTGGCCCATAAATGCTTTCTCATAATCGGTGCCCTAAGAAGGTGATGGTATGTAAACAAACTTAACTAAGATTAGTTAAGGTTAACACAATCCTCTCAAAAGAGATGCCGATCATGCCTAGACAAGGAGCAATGTATATCTTAGTCCTTCATAAGGTATTTCGAGAATGATAAGGTCTGTGCGATCTGCACAGTCAGATCAGTATGGTGATTAGAGTTACGGATTTAACACTCCCTCTTAACTTGATAATTATACTGAGAGATAACATATCTAGCATCATCAATTACGATGATATAGATTGATACTCTATATCTATTTGAATCTTCTAAGCATGTGGTATCATTGAACACATGATACTAAATCATATTACCATCTTGTGATATGACTTATCACTTATACTAGTGATGACAGTATTGCATGAAATGCAACACTTAGGATAAAATTCGAAGAATGATTAAATTCTTTATTTATCCAAGTTGTGACTCATAGGTATTGGCAATCCTATATCACAACATGATCTTGAGTTAAGATCTACCAGAACACAGGATAAAATCTGAAGAATAAATTCTTTCTTTATCTAAGTTGTGACTCATAGGCATATAAATGTCTCTGTCACAAATGATCTTGAACTCATCTAGATCTGACAGTAGATCTCTACTGTTCAACACATTATCTAAGAGATCATCACCTCTTAGATAATGAATACAAATGGTGGAGCCCATAACAGTCAATAGCCTGACAATAAAAATCATTTTAATAATAATTTAAAGAATACAAATATATTACAATTCCACCATACCAAGTCTTTTCTTGAAGTAATCTATCTTCACTCAAGAGAGAGATTTGGTAAGAATATTTGTTGTCTGATCTACAGTGCAAATGTATTCTAGTTTTACAGTATTCCTATCTACCATATCTCTTACATAATGGTAAGGAATTTCAATTTGCTTGGACCTGTCATGAAAAATTGGATTCACAGAAAGCTTGATGGAACTTTGATTATCACAATGAATAATTGTAGGATTCATGGCTTGTCCAAATAGTCCCACAAGTAACTTTCTAAGTCAAACTGTTTCCCAAGAGGGCATTGCTAGTGCAATGTATTTGGCTTCTATGGAACTTTATGCTACTGATGATTGCTTTCTGCATATCCATGATATTATCAGTGAGCCTAAACTGAAACAACATCCTGAAGTGTTTTTCTTGTCAGTAACGCTTCCAACCCAATCTGAGTCTATGTACCCATGAAGGTCCAATTCAACTTTCTCATACTTGAGCCCAAGGTTAAGAGTGCCTTGTAAGTATCTCATGATGTGTTTGACTGCAACTAGGTGAATCTCCTTTGGCTCATACATAAATTGACTTAAGACATTAACAACATAGCAAATATCAGGTCTTGTATTTGCCAAGTACATAAGAGACCCAATCATTTGTCTGTAAAGAGTACAATCTATGGAAGGTGATTCTGCTACTGCATCCTTAAGTTTATGTAGATTAGTCTCCATTGGAGAAGACATAGGCCTATAGTTCCACATTCCAAATCTCTTCAAGATGTCTAATGTATACTTTTCTTGATTAAGTATGATGCTGTCAGAATTCTGCCATACTTCCAATCCTAGGAAGTAATGAAGGAGTCCTAAATCTTTCATTTCAAATTCTCTGATTAAATCTTTCTTGCATTGATCTATAAGATGATAATCACTTGATATTAGTAAACCATCAACATGCAGTATCAAAATTACCATATCATCTTTATCCCTTTTATAATATAGATTTGGATTAGCTTCATTCTTGGAGAATCCTAAGCCGGTGAGATACTTATCAATTCTTTCATACCAAGCCCTTGGAGCCTGTTTAAGCTCATAGAGAGCTTTCTTGAGCCTACAAACAAAAACTTTAAGATTTTGAGTTTCAAATCCTTGAGGTTGCTCCAAATATACCTCTTCTGTAATCTTTCCATTTAGAAATGTTGTTTTTACATCCATCTGATGTACTTTCCATCCCTTCAATGCTGCAATAGCTAGGATTGCTCTTACAGAGGTGTATCTGGCAACAGGAGCAAATTTTTTTTCATAATCAATCCCCTCTTTCTGAGAGAATCCCTTGGCTATGAATTTGGCTTTATACTTTTCAATGCTACCGTCAACAACATGCTTGATTTTAAGTATCAATTTAGAAGAAATAGCAGATTTTCCTTCAGGTCTTGGAACAATTTTCCAAACATCATTTTTCATAATGGATTGGTATTCTTCCATCATGGCATCCTTCCAAGCTGTATGTTTAATAGCATCTGAAACATTGGTTGGTTCTGATTTAGAGAAATCACTCATGTTTGCTACATAACTAGAAAATCTTTTTGGTCTTTTGCTTTGTTTGAAGATTCGAGATGGTGCAGCAAAGTTTTGTGCTTCTTCTACTGTCTTAATGGCCCAAAGTGGTCTTTTCTTTGAATTTTGAGTTTCCTGAAGATTGAGATTTTGATCAAATATCATAGCTCTTGCAACTTCTATGATTGTTCTATTCTTCCTTTTTGCTACCTCGTTTTGTTGTGGATTATAAGGAACGGTATACTCCCTCTTAATTCCTATTTCTTTACAGAACTCTTTTAACAAATTTAAGGTATATTGCCCTCCATTATCAGTCCTAAGAGTTTTAATTTTGTGTCCTAATAAGTTTTCATTTAAAGTTTTGAATTCTGAAAATCTCTTAAGGATTTCTTTTGATTCTTTACACTTTAAGAAGTAAATTCAAGTTTTCCTAGAGAAGTCATCTATAAAAAGTACATAGTACTAGAATCGTCCAAGAGAAGGAACAAACATAGGTTCACATAAATCTAAGTGGATTAATTCCAAAATATTGTTAGTTTTTCTAGTGCTATCATGAAATGGACTTTTGGTGTTCTTACCCAGAACGCATCCTTTGCATATGCTTGAGTGATCTTTATTCATTTTAGGTAAACCAGTTACCATCTTTTCCATAGTTGATAAGGTTTTGAAATTTAAATGACCTAACCTTCTGTGCCATATTTCATTTATATAAGCAACTTCATGAATTAAGGCTTGAATAGGTTGACTAGGTTCTGTATTTAATTCATACAAGTATCCCTTTCTTTGACCAATCAGCTTTGATTTCTTAAATGAAGAGTTCTTAGAGTAGGTCAATACTTTACCATCCATGAATGCAATATTATGCCCATCATCTTCAAGCGCTGTAACAGAGATTAGGTTCCTTTCTATTCTTGGTACATGGAGTACTCCTTTGAGATATAGAAGACTACCCGACTTTAGTTTCAGGGTGCAATTTCCAATTCCTTTGATGGAATGTGCTGAATTAACACTGATGGTGACTTCGCCATCAACTTCTTCTGATATAGAGTCTAGTGCTTCTTTGTATCTTGTAATATGTTGAGATGATCCACTATCAATCACCCATGCCTTACTTGAGACTTCATTTGATAGTACCGAATACAATACACGATTCTCAGGATCATAGTTATCTTCTTTCCTAGTAATGTCTATACAGTTTACTTGCTACTTATTTTTCACATTTTATTTTGGATAAGATCTTTCTTAGGTTTGTAATTCTTTTGATTACCCTTTTTCTTCTTGAAGTGCTTCTTCTTGCCTTTATAGGAATTTGTGTTGAGAACATGAAGTTCTTCATCTTCAGTTTTCAACTTTTTCCCTTTCTTTAATTTTCTAGATTCTTCCTGAAGACAATCTCCCTTAAGTCTATTGAAGTCAGGAAGATTTTCTCTAGCACTTACTCCTTGTGCGAATGTTTCCCATGAATCTGGTAACCCATCTATAGCCATCAGTGTTAGTTCCTTGTCATCAGTTATGGTTCCTATACTTGCAAGTTCATCTCTTAGATGGGCAACCCTTTGGATGTAAGAATTCATCGATTCTCCCTTCTTTATCTGTATATGATTTAGTTGCCTTTTTATTGCGAGGACTCTAGTTGCATTGTTGACCTCATATGCATTCATCATATTAAATGTTGTTTGATGTTTCATTAGCATGAGTACTATTTCATTTTTCACTCCATCTAATATGATTTGCATGGCTTTCCTGTTTCCTTTACTCCAGATAGTCTTATTAGGTTCAACAACAGGTTGTTTGGATGATGAATTAACAAACTGTTTTACATCATTTTCTTCAAGAATCATCATGATTCTAAATTTCCAAGTGTCGAAGTGTTCTTTCCCATCAAACTTGTCCTCGGGTCTGATTGTGTATGCCATTGAAGATAGAAGAATGATGCTAGATATATTAAGTCTATTTAGTTTGTAGAGCTTAGGTTCGACTACCAGAGCTCTGATACCATGTAAAGTTTCTCCAAATTCTATGTGATTAATTTGAGATAAAACTTTCTCCTATGCTTGCTGAAGATGATTATCCTTGTTACTGACTTGAAAGAAGAGATGTCAATAATATATTTATTATTTTGAAATCTTTTATATCTGCAAGTGTTTGAATAGGGCATACTTGCTTAAAGGAGAAGACTTTATGTTCTTTGTGTGTCCTTTAACTACAACCACACCCTGCATAAATACCGTATGCAAAGGGCATGTCCCTAGAAGGGACATGACCCTAACTAGGTCGGCCCATAAATGCTTTCTCATAATCGGTGCCCTAACAAGATGATGGTATGTAAAAAGACTTAACTAAGATTAGTTAAGGTTAACACAATCCTCTCAAAAGAGACGCTGATCATGCCTAGACAAGGTGCAATATATATCTTAGGCCTTCATAAGGTATTTCAAGAATGATAACGTTTGTGTGATCTACGTAATCAAGTCAGTATGGTGATTAGAGTTATGGATTTAAAAATTTCCTCCTACATTTCCTCCATCATTTTCTCCTATGTTTATTTCCTATTTTTAAATCTTTTTGTCATGTATTTATCCACAACATTTAATAACCATATTCTTGGTTCATAGAATAATGTTTGTTTTTTATTTTATTCTTTCAATGTAAACTTTTTATTGCATGGACTTCCATTTTTATCTCCTCTCTTTGTGATTTTTCCAAAGATATGCCTTTTTATCGTAATTTATCTTTTATCTCTTTTTTCTTCTATGTTCAGAGAATAAGTAGACAACTCTATTAAATATGTATCCAATGGTCATGACCCTTGGTTGCTCCCACTTTGATTGGTAATTATTATTGTTTTATTATTATAATTGATTTTTTTTATCATTTCTTGAATATATTAATTTTTATTATTTATAGTCATGTGGAGTAATTGTTATTTGAATATAAAGATATATTTAATATTATGATTAGCTAACATTATTAATATTATTTTATAGACTAATCTAGTTTTAGCATTTGAATACTTAGTAATGTTGATTAATTTTATTGATTATTATTAAAATGATATAAATTCATAATCAATTATGTTATAAAATTTGAAGTGATTACACACACATACATATGATTTGAACATTGGTTCATGACATGTTAAGATTGCTTATTATGCAAAATACATCAGATAACAATGATGTATTTGTAATGATCCCATCTTTTGGCCTTCACGTTCTCCAAAGTCTAAGTGGAGGATAAGAAGAAATTAAATTAATTTCTTATAAAGTCATTAAATAAATTAAAATTAAAAAGTGGCTTTATATTTAATTAATTTAATTAATTATTGTATTACAAAGGAGATGCTTCTAGAGTGTGTATTAATTATTGGAAAGGTGGAAGCCTTTAGAAGCACAATTAATTATCGCAAGAGAGGAGTTTCTAGAGAGTGCATTAATTATTGGAAGGGGGAAGCTTCTAGCACTTGCAATTAATTAATGTTTTAGTTCTTTCTAGAAGGGTGAAGGAATGGGATAAATAGGGGTGAGAGTCTCATTGTTTAGCATGGGATTATTGTATCGGATGATTATAACTTGCATTTGATAAGAGCTTGGATGTGTGAATCACACTCCTTTTTTGGCAATAGAGGACGTTCATTCTCTGTTGTAACATTCTAGACGTCATTCCCTTAGGGTTTGGCCTTTGGAATACATCTCTTTGTACTTGATTGCAGCATTTTTAGAATTAATATAATTTCAGCAGTTGATTCAGCTTTTGGGCAACCCTGGGTGTCCATTACAGTGGTATCAGAGCTATTAGTCCTGCCATCCTGTGGAGTTCTTATAGAGAATTTGGAATAGTGAGATAAAGGGAAAAGAGTCTGACAAAATGTATACCAGTCCAGATCAAGAAAATGCAATTCTTAGGTTACTTAGTTCATTAGAGGAGGGGCAGCAGATGCAACAGGAGCATAATAGGCGAATGGATATGATGTTGCAACTTATGGCTAGACAGATGGGCATCAACATTGACGATTCGTATGTTGCTCCAGCGCAAAAGGTAGTTGATTCTTCAAATGCGATCGAGACATCACCGGGCTATGCTATTGGTGATAGTCAGGAGTCCACATATGAAGCTTTGTCAGAGGATGGCGATGCAACAATAATGGGATTAGGAGAATGCGAGGATATTATCCTATCAGCAGCCACTGCTGTGTCCATTGAACCATCCAACAAGGAGTTTAGCAGTATGCATGCAGTTGTAGATGTGTGCTTTGATGATAGTAAACCTATTATTGCTAACAAGGTGAGTGATATAGTGACAGAGTCATATTATACTATTGATCAACAAAGTGTAGATGTTCACTTCTACGATAGTACTATGTTCAACATGGATGCCACATTGTCTTATGAAAATTTGATGTTTGAGGTTGATATTGATCACTCTCCTGAGTGGAGTTGGGCTTTGTTTTCACCATCTAGAAATATTCAGTTTTGTGTTGCAGCAGTTGGGAAGAAGAGATTTCATAAATCTTATACGAAGTTACCTTTTGGTGACATTCTAACTTCTTCACCATCAGTACAAGTATTGGGTGCTAGGTTGCACGACATGTGGTTGGTTCAGATGATGTTGATTTGTAGTTGGTATAATGTCCACAAGGATGTCGCATACTTCTTCAATTGGGATCCAGGAGGAGGATGAAGTTCATTATGTTACTTAATTGCTTGAGGACAAGCAATTTCAAGGAGGGCGGATTTGTAATGATCCCATCTTTTGGCCTTCACATTCTCCAAAGTCTAAGTGGAGGATAAGAAGAAATTAAATTAATTTCTTATAAAGTCATTAAATAAATTAAAATTAAAAAGTGGCTTTATATTTAATTAATTTAATTAATTATTATATTACAAAGGAGATGCTTCTAGAGTGTGTATTAATTATTGGAAAGGTGGAAGCCTCTAGAAGCACAATTAATTATCGCAAGAGAGGAGTTTCTAGAGAGTGCATTAATTATTGGAAGGGGGAAGCTTCTAGCACTTGCAATTAATTAATGTTTTAGTTCTTTCTAGAAGGGTGAAGGAATAGGATAAATAGGGGTGAGAGTCTCATTGTTTAGCATGGGATTATTGTATCGGATGATTATAACTTGCATTTGATAAGAGCTTGGATGTGTGAATCACACTCCTTTTTTGGCAATAGAGGACGTTCATTCTCTGTTGTAACATTCTAGACGTCATTCCCTTAGGGTTTGGCCTTTGGAATACATCTCTTTGTACTTGATTGCAGCATTTTTAGAATTAATATAATTTCAGCAGTTGATTCAGCTTTTGGGCATTCCTGGGTGTCCATTACAGTATTTCTGTTTTGAATACATGAAAGAGAACCCAAAATATTGAGCTTAAACATGAGGACAAACTACTATGGCTTTTAATTAAACTTCCCAAATCTCTAATAAATATTTTAAACAGAAACCCCCATGAAAAACTAAAACAATGAATAGTAATACGGTAATACCCATGGCCTCAAGGCTGCCAAGTGTTTACTCACATTCAGAATTACAAATCACAGAATGATTACAAGTTTTAGAGCTAACCAGTAACACAAAATGCTTAGAAACTCCACCCAACTCATAACTAGAGATCTACAACGTATAATGTCTGATTTTAACATGGAATAACAGCAACAGATGACCCCATTGCTGTTATTAAATGTGCAGCAAAATCTGGAATTGCAAACCCACACAACTCACACAACCCACAACCATCACACTTACAAACTTTTAAAATAAACTCCTGAAATTGACATTGATCTGCACAATGGAAAACTCTCTATGAGGTTTCCACTTGGGAGAGTCTCAAACTCCTGTCTGTAGCCTTCTTGGAAACCTTCAAACTCTGTTATTCAGTCTTCTTCTCCACAGGTTTGACAAACTTTGAAGAACAACAAACAATGAGCAAAATAACAAAGTCAATGAATCAAGAAAATGGTATTAAACCCTCTAAATATCATGTTGCGTGCACAACCAAAACCCACGACCAAGAGTAGAGAATATTTCCATTTCCAAGAATGCAACTGTCCCATCCACTTGTCTTCCACCTTTTAACTTTCCAAGTTATCATTTGCCACCTCTCCATAATGTCAAAAGTTGCCAATTTCCACTTAACTTTCTAAAATGTGCTTTCCAATTTTGCACTCTATATTTTGCCTTACATATTTCAAATTTCATTAATTAACTCAACATTAATTCTAATTCCTTTATTTAACCACAAAGGAGATCTTTCCCGGTTTATCCGCAAGTCTTGACTTACTATTTTTGGATTACTAGATTTAATATAAGTAGAAAGTACTAAATATGAAAAGGGGACATGACATTATCTTTGACAAGACTAAATATTCTAATTACTTTTCAAATGGGAAGTATCTCTGGATATTTGTAATTGGAGTCTATGCTCAAGAGGTTTCCTTCTCAAAATGGCTCTGCAAAGATAATAATAGCATTGTGTTTTCTTCATTTCTTCATGATTTTGTGTGGTCACTTTATTTTGTCATAGGTCTTTATTACAAGAGTCATCAAATCTCTTTCTAGGTTTTAACAAGCAGCTTTACTAGTTTAGAGCCATCTATAACTATCTATGATATCTGGGGAATAGATAATGATCATATAGCTGGTGGTACTACTCATCTTTATTAGCGTAAAATTTGTCGATTAACTAGCTGCTTTGTTTGTGCTTGCAATAATTTTCAAATTATAGTGCTTGTGGTAATATGTCTTATGGGAGCAAGTCATAATGCAAATCTTAGTTTATGGAACTATCAATTAACAATAGACATGTTTACTCTTTCCTTATGTGGAACATGTGGTGTTGGGTGTCTTGTGTTTGCAAACCTTAGGTTCAATCACTTGTGTCTACTTCTAGGTATTGCAAGGATTGAAGGCAAGTGAGTTTTAGACAGGTAGTTCCTATGGCGGGAACAATATTGAGAAGGGGGCATCCTAGTATCCTAGCCCAACTTCCCTCTAAGGTTGTTCAACCTCTTTTGACTTCTCCTCCTTTATCAAACTACAAAGCTTCCTTTGTAAGTATCATAAATAGAATTTGAAGAACCCAAGGGGCTACCCCCTCCAATGTCCCGTGATCATGCTGTTCCTCTTCTTCTTGTTATATGGTAGTTTCTTCATCTCAAGTTTTGAGGAGAAAGTTTTCCAAAAGATAAAACAGTTTTCTGAATCCTGTTCTGCAATATTGCAGTTAGTATTAGCAGGGTACATATGCTTTATACACCATCTGTAGGTAATGTTAAATAAAGGTCGATGCATATGATTTAACAGTCACATCTCTAGTCAATAATAATAAAGCTAGGATGTCAGTTCAGGTTTGGGTACGAAGGACCGGTTTGCCAGTACAACAAAACTTTGAAAAGGGGTTTGGGTTCGTTAGTATATGTATATGCACACACACATATATATATGTACATGTATTTATATGTAATCTTCACTCATGCTTCCAGGCTGCATAAATATATGTATATGTATATGCATAAATATAGACACACCCACATATATACATATTTATGCACCCTTGAAGCATGAGTGAAGATTAGAACGTCACACAGTATCATAGAAACACTGAAACAACAAAAACAACTGTAATCACAGCATCTTGAATCATTACCATACCATAATATACTTCATTTCCAACATCAAAGATTCAAAACATTAAAACTAAATCATAGCATCAATTAAGTATCATTGTTTGAATTTCAACAAATTGATTAAAAATTTATTGATACTCTTTTTCTTCTTCATTGGCTTTAGTTGACTCACAATTAGACTAAGGCCAGTGAGATCAGTTGCACTAATAATAGTATTGGCGTCAAAATCTTGAAATTCATCAAGTGCAAGATGAGAAGTGGAAATATCTTTGTCTGCAAGCTCTCTGCATTTATATCCACCTCTTCATCTGCCTTTCATTGTATTTTTTACTGTTGTGTGAGAGACAACATGCAAGTTTTGATGCACAAATACCAAGTTCTCCGCCCTTTTTGATTGCAACCTATTGTACTTTACTAAGTGGATGAAAGAATATGCGTTCCAATTTCTTTTTGATGCAGGCTAACTAGAAACCTATGGAGACAAGACAAAATAAACAATTAAAATAAAATTATTTATCTTATAAGATAAAAATTACTTGCTAGCCATGAAGATAAAGTAAACTAATTTTTTAAAAATAAAACATATGATATAATTTTGATTGCAAGGGGTTGCATCATTTGGAGTCTTTGGCCATGGAGGTACCACCAACTATGAGCATCCTTCCTAAACCAATGACAAAGAGCATCTTTATTTAGGCCTCTTGCATTCACAAACTCTATGAACTCAATTGTAATCAAATCTTGGACATTATCACTAGGAACAAGTCTTTCAAATGCTGCCTTGTACCCATCAAACAATTCTAAATCTCTATATGGTAGTAGCCTTCCTGGTAGATCAATATATTGGGGCCTATAGTATTTGGGCGTTAATGCATAGGCAAACAAATGTAGAGGAGTGGTTGTTTTGTTCACCGTTCTACAACTATTTCTTGCAATTGTTTGAAGGTCTCCTGGGGATCTTGCTCTTTTGCATTTACAATTTGCTTGATCTTCTCAATCATTGAGTCTATGTAATCATAGATCTCTCCAAGGCAAGGTCTATCCATGTCAGTCTACCTAAGCATGCTCATAGTGGGCTCATTGAACTTAGTGAGATATTCCACACGTTCTCACCATGAGTCTTCTAATATCCTTTGTTTTTTTTTTTGGTTTCCGTCTCCTTGTTGCTTTGTCTCCATTTAGTCCAATTGTTGCTGATTACCATATTGCAAAGTGCCTTTTTCAACCGCACAAGTCATCTCAAGATGATTGAATTTGATGTGAAATGAGTCTCAGCAACTTGTAAAATAAAGTAGAGCAAAAAAATACAACTATCAAATACATACTTTAAAAAAGAATTACACATTACACAATCAAAACATGAACATTTGGAATTTTAACATGCTAATTTTGTTTTTTATAATTATATTACTAACTTGAGTTCAAGTTCACTTACCTATAATAGCTCCAAATGTGAGAATATTTGATGCAGTGCAAAGCAAGAGAATCCCCAAAGGAGACATCCTAGCCCCCAACGAATAAACACACAACGGAAGAAAACAATAACACAAAGATTTAGATCCAAACTAATGCTAACTCATAATTTAATCATAATATTTACATCCAACATGCCTGATTGTAAGGCATTCCGAGTTACGGCCAAATACAAACCAATTACAATAGTAATTATGTAAGACCCCGCAAGATCCAAACCCTAGCTAGCCCAGATTCACAAATTGGTAGAAACTCCAAGAAGAATCTAAACTTGTGCTCACAAGCCACCGAGCAACCTTCTTGTTTTCCAAGCCGTAGCTATTAGCTCTGCTAACAAATTTTTCTCCTCTCAACTACTCCATCTTGAACTGAATAATGATTCAAGTCTCCACAAGACCCTCTACTTATATTAAACCAAGCCACAAGTCGGCCTAGCATAAAAAACATTAAATAAACACTCTAATTAAATACACCTTCAAGCCACAAGTCAGCTTGGTAGCAAACATTAAATACATGAAATAAGGAACTTTTCACACATTCTAAAATGCCAGCTATGCGCCTTGGTAAATGAAATGTCTTTTTTCCTTTTTTTCCCTCCGTTTTTATTTTATTATTATTTTTTCTCTAATTTTCCTCACTTTCTCTCTCCACATTTTTTTCTTTTTATAAATTTAAATTATGACCCATTTTATTTTGTGATGCAAGATGCTCCTGCATCAGACTCCCTAGGTAGATAGAAAAGTATCATACTTTGATGCCAAAAGAAATATCTGCACACAACTTCATCTTCACCAAAGGTTTCCAATCCACTCCAGACAAAAGAAGAAATCTGAAAATCAGCCAGCTATGCTTCATCCAATCAAACATCAGAATCGAATGAATCTCAGCAACCCAATCAACAAGCTCACTCCTAGGAACAAACTGAACATAATGCTTCACTAACAATTTCTGCAACTGATCACAACCACCAATAGCAGTATCCTCAAACATGAAATCAATGTTAGCAACATCCAAAACCAACTCAACAACATGTAAGCTCAAATCCACAATAAGAGCAACATGTAAATCCTCAACCATGTCAACCACAGGAAAATCAGGAACATACAGATCCACAGTATCATGTAGATCCTTAACCACATTAGCAACTAGTGAATCTACACCAGCAACATCCAACTCCACATCAGTGGAAACATCCATATGTGAATTCTCACAATTAGCAATCTCATCATCCATAATAAGATGCTCTGCAATTTTCATTTCAGATCCATCTAATAAATCATGAAAACAGATATCCTCTTAAGCTTTAGTGAAGTCATCCTTTACCTCTTCCTTAACAATAAAGTGTCTTCTCCTTTGCACAATCTTCTTAATTGGCCAGACTAGTCTCTTTTAGATTAGTAGACTCTAGCTCTAGAAATCTCTGCGAAGCTCAATCATCCCTTCCTTAACTCGATCGGAAAAACTAGCTTCCAACTGAGTAGACATCTCTAAAATCTTCTTCACCACCACATCATGAAGATCTACAATCATCCTAGGGTCCAATCTTCTCGAAGGCATCTTCCAAGATCTTCGCAAATCCTCTACAACAAATCAATGCTTTTAACAATCACCAACTAGATCAAGCCTTCAATCAACAAGGTCAAATTCCCATCTTCAAAACCATCGATTCATCTGCAAGTCCTCTGCAATTGTAAGTCAAAACCACGATCTGCTACCTCACAACAAAGATATCTAGGACTCCAGAAGGAACAATCCAACACAAGATCAAACTTTGCTCTGATATTCTTCACCCCAAGTCTTGGTGCAAACTGCCTCAACTTTGGCAATCTGTCTACACGCTTACAAAAACTAGCTCTGGTACCTCTTGATGTAGTGCAAGGCAAGAGAATCCCTAAAGGAGATGTCTTAGCCCCTATCAAATAATCACAGAGTGGAAGAATAACCATAACACAGAGATTTAGACCCAAAATAATGCCAATTCTCATAATAGAATCATAAGATTTACATCCAACATGCTTGGTTGTAAGGCCTTCTAGGTTACGGCCAAATACAAAGCAATTACAATAGTAATTCTGCAAGACCTCACAAGATCCAAACCCTAGCTAGCGTAGATCCACAAACTGGTAGAAACTCCAAGAAGAATCTAAACTTGTGCTCGCAAGCCACCAAGCAACCTTCTTGTTTTCCAAGCCACAACTACTAGCTCTGCTAAAACTTTTTGCTCCTCTGCTACTCCATGCTAAACTGAATAATGATTCAAGACTCCACAAGATCCTCTACTTATACTAATCCAAGCCACAAGTCGGCCTAGCATAAAAGACATTAAATAAACACTCTAATTAAATACACCTTGAAGCCACAAGTTGGCTTGGCAACAAACATTAAATACATGAAATAAGAAACTTTCCACTAACTTCTAAAATGCCACCTATGCACCTTGGTAAATGAAATGGCTTTTTTTGTTTTTTGTTATGATAAATTTAAATTATGCCCCATTTTATTTTTGCGATGCAAGATGCTCCTGCATCAATATTCTGAATATTCCTTCTCATGTGGTGGTTTGTGACAATCATCTAAATGTCCTCTTCATACACCTCTTTGATCCACCCAATTTTGTTCCCAATCTTTTGTAGCATAAGATTAAGTGAATGGGCCACAAAAGGTGTTGAAAAGATGTCAATATCACTCTTCATCCAACAAACCAACAACTGTGCAATTTTTTGTGTTCTCTGTTATGACTTGGACAATGTTTCTAGCATGCACCTGTTCAATGGTAGAGATGAGGATATCAGCATTAAATGGGCTATCTTTTACCTGCCCCTCATGATCCATGGATTTTAAAACATTGCTCCTTTAGGGACACCGCCATGACATTGATCAAGAGATGATTTTGCGTATCATTCCACTCATTTGAAATTGTAAGAATTTGCCTTAGGGCAAAATAACACCAAGATCAAGAAGCTCAAGAACTAGCACAATATGGACCAATAATGTATGATCGTAATAACAATATGAAAATGAATAACATATTGAATACACACTAGAAGTGCCTGTATATAAAGGCATCTAGAATGATTAGGAGTTAGCAAAGTGATAAACCTCACAACTAAGCACATGTTCACTAAAAGTGGATTATCCTCCATTGAGCACAGGAGTTTGTGCAATGATGAGAGGATAAGCTTACATATTGTAAAGAGATGTTGTAGACACCATGTGCTCAATTGGAGTACAAACAACTGTGTTGTCTACATGACAACTCAGATGAATATGCAAGCTCCTATGTTGTCAATTGAGACAACTCATATGACTACGCATACTCCTAGGTGTCTATATGATAACTAATAAAATAATACATTTAACCTAAGTAAACTTAAGCAAAGTGTAATAATAATTAATTATTTACATTAACAGAAATAATTGATACCCTCCCTTATTGGCTTCAATTAATCATCAATCATCTTGACCTCTTGATCCAACAAGGTGGTCTATACTTTCTCATGATTGGGGCCTTATATCCTCTTGGAGCTTCATTGGCACTTTTCAACATCATCTAGTATGGAGAGTGAACAACACTAAATGACAATGCATTTGACATCAATGTTGGCAATTTCCCAACTCTCAGTTGAAATGCAGTATCCAATGGCCCCTTTCTTTTCTGTGTAATAGGTGCTTCAGTTTCACTGTTAGGGCCAATTGAGGTAGTATGAAAGGGGTGGTCTTCTATTAAAGTCTTTGTAGAGGGGGGTTGCATTGCCTTTGCTTCTTTTTTACTTTTACTGCCAGTCGTTGTAATCTATCTACGTGCCTCTCTCTCTCTCTCTCTCTCTCTCTCTCTCTCTCTCTCTCTCTCTCTCCTGTCCTGCTGCCTCATGCTTTGGAATATGTTCTAATACTATTGCGTTTGATATAGATGCATTTTTTTTAGGGCATATGGTGACTCCTCTTTTAGGGGCTCCACACAAATGGCCTATAACTTGATAATATAAACTATTCCTTTCTACATCACAACCCTTCCATTTCCAACCAAATTCACCACCTCCTCGAAGGGGTCTTATAATGTCAACATACGTCTGCAAAGGAGGGTTAGAATGGGGTTCAATTCTTTGAGTTTTTTCAGTATTGCCTACGAAGGACGAGGTAGGTGCCATTGTAGTTCCTTTTCCTATAGCAATAAATTTTATACATATTCGATATAAAAGAAAGAAAAGGAAAAATTCTAATAAACCTAAGTAGATCTTATGGATAATGAAAGAGAAATGAAAAATAAAATAAAAAACTTAAACAATGATAAATCAAATGGAAAAAGAGCTTACTTTTTCCACTCATTCTAAGCTTACAAAAGTATAGGAATGAGGTACAAACACTTGAAGAAGATCCACAAATCAATCTTCCAACTCCTTGCACAACCAATTTCTTAGTCGACCACCTATTTTGTCCAGCTCAAGAGAAAATAACCTATTTGCACACCTCAAATGAGAGTTGGAAGTCAACTTAAAACCTTTTAAATCCATAGAAGTTTACCTCAAATGAGCGTATGTGAGTACTCTGCTGGTATTCAGTTTGTCTATTTAAATTGTACTCACATAATCTCATACATTCGCTTACTGGTTAAAAGCACATGGACTCTTCATTCTTTGTATATCTTACATGATGGAGCCATACCTCTAAAATTCAAAGATTAGTCAGTGTACTCTGCCCCATCTATCTTTTGTGGGTGTTTTGTTGCATCTTTGTTTGGGTTCATGGAGTTGAGTGCACATTTGAAATTAAGGTAACAAAACACCCACTAACAGATTTTTCCAACAACTCCATTGGTGAAATTGTTGAGATTCAAAGTTCTTTGGGTCTTGTAGAGTACGTGTTTTGCCCATATTTTTGTTCTTTGGCTAGTGATCATTTTCAAAGAAATTCCTTTTCATCCTAAATAAGTCTCTACCAGGTTTCCTCCCAATTCCTGGAAGAAATAAGTGGTACACACAATAAGGTGCTTCAATCTTGTTGGAATGCTCCAAGGGAAAGCATAATTGAACCCGAGAAACTCAAATTGCAGCCCCCCTAAGATTCCCAGTCAGAATCACTTTTGAAATGTCTAAGACAAAGACTTTGCTACTAAAAAACCTTTGAATTTCAAGAACCCAAGACGCCAGATGGAATCTCATGTGCATATAAGGAAGGTCCCGTTGTATGCTACTGTCCTCTTCTTGCAAGCCTTGCCTTAAAGGAAGAATCACAAAGATGGTTTTGGGATAACTATGAATAGAGTCTTTTATGGGAGTATCCTTATTTGGGGAATAGTAAGGTTGACAAGTGTCCACATGAGCGATTTGATTCCATGATTGATGAAAGCAACACACATAGTTTTGGTGTGGAGAAGTTGAATGAGGCACAAGGAAGTAGACCTCCTGTGGATTGCCCAGACACCTTTGGCAGTCTAGCCATATCTATCATGGTTCAAGCTCCCCATTTTGGTTGGAAAGAATGATATCGCCCTTTTAGACGTCATTCACTTCAACATGCTTGTACACTATTTCTTTGTTTGGTGAGATGAAGGTCAACATTCAAGGATGCTTCCTAGAAACCGGTTTAAATAGGTCAGAATAGATGGCACCAAGTTGAATTCCATGAGACCAATTTGTAAGCACATGGGGCCCTATGAAGGAAAGGGCCATTCTTCTCACCGCTAGTAAAAAGTGTAATGCCCTGCCCAGAGATCCTTGGAACACAAGGATAAAACATGCACTGAATAACTTTTTTACTTAAGTTACTTAACAACAACATGAAGTAACCCAGTGCAAGAATGAAACATCTAAACAAAGTGATAAGAATAGGGAATACGGCTAAACTCACATGTTCACCTACACCAACGGAAGTCTCACAAATAGTTCCAAAGATCCCCAAGCACTAAACCAAACTCAAAATCAATGATCACATGAATCACGAGAATGCACAAGGAGAAATGTTCTTTTTAAGCCCCAAAGAGCAAGTTCCTAGCATGGTTAAATATACAAGTCCATTTCCAACTAACCATAACATTATCAAGAATTATAAGTAGAGACCCTCAAATGGTCACGCACAAGACAAGGGTTCAAAGTTACAACCATTCATCTATTGGACACTATGCTGAAAGATAAATGTTGAATCCTAAAACTTGGCTAAGTTTGAAATCCTAAAGCCTTGAAATTTCCTAGAATCTTTATCTTATCTCGGAGAGGTTTGGAACCTATCTCAAATGAATCGTCGCATATATTAAAATATATCTTAAGTATAAGTTGACATACTTAAACGATATATTTTATGTAAAGTTTTTGCAAATTTTGAACAACCAAACTGATATAATGCCTTTCTTTGACTTGCTGAAGATGGTCTTGAATATATCAGACCTGTATATGAAGTGTTCCTTGGAGTATAATAATTATTCTGCAAATGTTTTATACCTGCTATAAATTGTATAGGGCAGTAATGCTAAAGGAGCAGACCTTATGTTTTTTCGTGTGTCCTTTATCCACATTCTTACCCCTTATTCATATTGCTCTCAAGAGGCATGTCCTTAGAAAGGGCATGACTATTTCCAAGTCGGCCCAATATAAATTAGTGATTATCTTGCCAAGATCAGCGTCTCAAGGATATTATAATTAGTTAGTAAATATACTAACTATACTATGCAAATAGAACATTAATAAATGCTCTCATTGAAGATGTCGATTAGGTTATACATATAAGGTATTTAAGAGGCTGATCCTTTCTAAGAATCTCCAAGCTTTATTAGATCTAACGATCTGTAGTTTAGACCAGTTATGATCATCAGAGTTATATAGAATTAACACTCCCTCTTAACTTGATAATCATATTGAGGGATAATATATCTAGCACCATCAATCAAGATGAATAAGCATAGATTGATACTATATATCTATCTGAATCTTCCAAGCATGTGGTATCATTAAACACATGATACTATGTCATATTACTATACTTGTGATATGGCTTATCACTTATACTAGTGATAACAGTATTGCATGGAATGCAATATAATTCTTCCTTTATCCAAGTTGTGACTCATAGGTACTGGCAGACCTATATCACAATATGATCCTAAGTTAAGAAGTAGATAAGAGAAAATTTTGAGAATAATCAAATTCTTCCTTTATCCAAGTTGTAACTCATAGGCATAGAAATGTTTACATCACAATATAATCTTGAACTCATCTAGATCTAACAGTAGTTCTCTACTGTTCAATACATTATCTTAGAGATCATCATCTCTCTTAGAGATCGTCACCTCTTAGATAATGAATACAAATGGTGAAGCCCATAATAGTCAATAGCCTGACAATAATGATTTTAACTCAAAATTATTTCATTAATAATTAAAGAATACAAATGTATTATAATTCAACCACACCAAGTCTTTTTCTAAAGTGATCTATCTTCACTTGAGAGAGAGATTTGGTAAGATAATTGCTGTCTGATCTGCAGTGCAAATGTATTCTAATTTTATAGTATTCATGTCTACCATATCTCTTACATAATGGTAAGGAATTTCAATATGCTTGGATCTGTCATGGAAAATTGGATTCACAGAGAGCTTGATGGAACTCTGATTATCACAGTGAATAATAGTAGATTCATGGATTGACCAAATAATTAACTTTTTAAGCCAAGCTGCTTCCTGAGAGGCCATTGTTGCTGCAATGTATTTAACTTCTATGAAACTTTGTGCTATTGATGCCCACTTTTTTCATATCCATGATATCATCACTGAGCCTAAACTGAAACAACATCCTAAAGTGCTTTTCCTATCAGTAATACTTCCAACCCAATCTATGCAAGTCCAAGTCAACTTTCTCATACTTGAGCCCAAGGTTAAGAGTGCCTTGTAAGTATCTCTTAATGTGTTTGACTGCAACTAGGTGAATCTCCTTTGACTCACACATAAACTGACTTAAGGCATTAACAACATAGCAAATATTAGGTCTTGTATTTACTAGGTACATAGGAGACCCAATCATTTATCTGTAAAGAGTAGAATCTATGGAGGGTGATTCTACAATTGCTTACTTAAGTTTGTGTAGATTAGTCTCTATTGGAGAAGACATAGGTCTGCAGTTCCACATTCCAAATTTCTTCAAGATGTCTAATGTATACTTTCCTTAATTAAGTATGATGTTGTCAAAGTTCTATCATACTTCCAGTCCTAGGAAGTAATGAAGGAGTCCTAAATCTTTCATTTCCTGATTAGATCCTTTTTGCATTGATCTACAAGATGATCATCACCTATTATTAGTATATCAACAACATGTAGTATCAAAATTATCATATCATCTTTATCCTTTTTATAATAGAGATTTGGATCAGCTTTATTCTTGGAGAATCCTAAACTGGAGAGATACTTATCAATTCTTTCATACCATGCCCTTGGAGCTTGTTTAAGCCCATAGAGAGCTTTCTTGAGCTTGCAAACAAAGGGTTATGAGTTTCAAATCCTTCAGGTTGTTCCAAATGTATTTCTTTTGTAATCTTTCCATTCAGAAATGTTGTTTTCACATCCATCTGATGTACTTTCCATCCCTTCAATGCTGCAATAGCTAGGACTGCTCTTACAAAGGTGTGTCTGGCAACTAGAGCAAAGGTTTCTTTATAATCAATTCCCTCCTTCTGAGAGAATCCTTTGGCTACAAATCTAACTTTATATTTTTCAATGCTACCATCAGCAGCATGCTTGATTTTAAATATCCACTTAGAAGAAACAATAGATTTTCCTTCAGGCCTTGGACAATTTCCCAAACATCATTCTTAATAATGGATTGGTATTTTTCCATCATAGCATCCTTCCAAGCTGTATGTTTAATAAAATTTGAAACATTGGTTGGTTTTGATTTAGATAAATAACTCATGTTTGCTGCATAACTAGAAAATACTTTGGGTCTTTTGCTTTCTCTGAAGGTTCCAGATGGTGCAGCGAAGTCTTGTGCTTCCTCTACAGTCTTAATAGCCCAAAGTGGTTTATTCTTAGGATTTTGAGTTTCCTCAAGATTAAGATGTTGAGTTTAATGTTCAATTTCCTCAATGTTCTCCCTCTGAAACTCAGATTTATGATTTTCTTCAGAGCTAGGTCTATGTGTAGGATGTTCAAAACTAAGGGCTTTTTTGAGTGCTAAATCTTTTTCAAATATTACATCCCTACTAAGTTCAATGTTTTTATTGACCAGGTATGACAAATCTATATGCTTTAGATGTTTCACTATACCTAACAAAAAACCTTTCCTCCCAGAGGGTTCTAACTTAGTTCTCTTTTCCTTATACTGGGCACCCAAATATCCTAAGATGGTTTATCTTTGGTTTAACCTTAGAAAAGACTTCTTCAGGAGTTTTATCTCTAAGGTGGGAGTGAGGACTTCTATTTTGAATAGAGACAACAGTACATGAGGCTTCTGCCCAAAGATAATATTCTAAATTTTGATCAAATATCATCGCTCTATAATTGTTCCATTCTTCTTTTCTGCTACCCTGTTTTGCTATGGATTATAAGGAACATTATACTCCCTCTTAATTCCTGCTTCTTTACAAAAATCTTTAAACAAATCTGAAGTATATTCTTTGCCATTATCAGTCCTAAGAGTTCTAATTTTGCGTCCTGATAGGTTTTCAGTTAAGGTTTTGAATTCTTTAAATCTCTTAAAAATTTCTTTTGATTCTTTACATTTTAAGAAGTAAATCCATGTTTTCCTAGAGAAATCATCTATAAAAAGTATATAGTACCAGAATCTTCCAAGAGAAGGAACAAACATAAGTCCACATAAATCTGAGTGGACTAATTCCAAAACATTGTTAGTTTTTTTAGTCCTATCTTGAAATAGACTTTTGGTGTTCTTACCTAGAGCACATCCTTTGCATATGCTTGAATGATCTTTATTCAACTTAGGCAAACCAATAACCATCTTCTCCATAGTCGATAAGGCTTTGAAGTTTAGATGCCCTAACCTTCTATGCCACATTTTGTTTATATCAGCAGCTTCATGAATTAAGGCTTGAATAGGTTCTATGTTTAATTCATACAAGTATCCCTTTCTTTGACCAATCAACTTCTTAAATGAAGAGTTCTTAAACCAGGTCATTACTTTACCGTCCATTAATGCAACATTATGTCCATCTTCAAGTGCTGTAACAGAGATTAGATTCCTCTTTATTCCTGGTACATAGAGTACTCGTTTGAGATGGAGAGAAATACCTGACTTCAGTTTCAAGGTGTAGTTCCCAATTCCTTTGACTAAATGAGTGGAATTATCACCTATGGTAACTTTGTCATTAACTTCCTTTGATATAAAGTCTAGTACTTCTTTGTATCTTGTAATGTGTCGAGATGATCCACTATCAATTACCCATGCTTTGCTTGATACTTCATTTGAAATTGCTGAATACAATACACGTTTCTCAGGATCATAGTGTTCCCCTTTCCTATAACGTTTGTACAGTTTACTTGTTGCTTTCTGTTCTCAGGGCAATTAGATTTATAGTGTCCAAATTTTTCACATTTGAAGCATTTTATTTTGGATAAATCTTTCTCAGATTTGTCATTTCTTTGATTACCCTTCTTCTTCTTGAAGTGCTTCTTCTTACCTTTAGAGAAATTTGTGTTGAGGACATGAAGTTCTTCATCTTTAGTTTTTAATTTTCCTCCTTTCTTGAGTTTCCTAGATTCTTCTTGAAGGCAATCTCCTTTAAGTCTATTGAATTTTGGAAGATTGTCTCTAGCACTTACTCCTTGTGAGAATGTTTCTCTTGAATCCTATAGCCCATCTATGGCCATAAGTGTTAGCTCTTTGTCTTCAATTATGGTCCCTATACTTGCAAGTTCATCTCTTAGACTAGCCACCCTTAGGAAGTATGAATTCATAGATTCTCCCTTCTTTGTCTGTATATGATTTAGTTTCCTTTTTAGTGCAAGGGTTCTAGTTGCATTGTTAACCTCATATGCATTTAATAATGCACTCATCATATTAAATACTGTCTGATGTTTCATTAGCATAGGTACCATTTCATTTTTAACTTCATCTAATATGATTTGTGTGACTTTCCTATTTCCTTTACTCTAGATAGTTTTATGAGGATCAGCATTAGGTTTCTTGGATTCTTTATCAACAAACTATTTCACATCATTGTTTTCAAGAATCATCACAATTCTAAATTTCTAAGCAACGAAGTTTTCTTTTCCATCAAACTTGTCTTCGGGTCTGATTGTGCTAGCCATTAAAGATACAAGGATGTTGCTAGATATTTTAAATCTGATTGTCAATTTGCAGAGCCTAGGTTTGACTACTAGAGCTCTGATACCATTGAAAGTTTCTGCAAATTTTGAACAACCAAATTGATATAATGCCTTTCTTTGACTTGTTGAAGATGGTCTTGAATATATCAGACTTGTATATGAAGTGTTCCTTGGAGTATAATAATTATTCTGCAAATGTTTTGTACTTGAGAAAGCATAATTGAACCCGAGAAACTCAAATTGCAGCCCTCTGAAGATTCCTAGTCAGAATCACTTTTGAAATGTCTAAGACATAGGCTTTGCTGCTAAAAAATCTTTGAATTTTAGGAACCCAAGACCCCAGATGGAATCTCATGTACATATAAAGAAGGTCCCGTTGTATGCCACTGCCCTCTTCTTCCAAGCCTTGCCTCAAAGGAAGAGTCACAAAGACGGTTTCGAGACAACTATGAATGGAGTCTTTTCTAGGAGTATCCTTATTTGGGGAATAGTAAGATTGATGAGTTTCCACATGAGAGATTTGATCCCATGATTGATGAAAGCAACACACACAGTTCTAGTTTGGAGAAGTTGAATGAGGCATAGGGAAGTAGACCTCCTGCGGATTACCCAGACACCTTTGGTAGTCTAGCCATATCTATCATGGTTCAAGCTCTCCATTTTGGTTGGGAAGAATGATATTGCCCTTTTAGATGTCATTCACTTCAACATGCTTGTATACTATTTCTTTGTTTGGGGAGATGAAGGTCAACATTCAAGGATGCTTCCTAGAAACCGGTTTAAACAAGTCAGAATAGAGGGCACCAAGCTGGTTTCTATGAGACCAATTTGTAAGCACATGGGGCCCTATGGAGGAAAGGGCCATTCTTCTCACTGCCAGTAAAAAGTGTAATGGCCTGCTCGGAGATCCTTGGAACGCAAGGATAAAACATGCACTGATTTTTTTTTTTCTTAAGATAAGTTACTTAACATCAACATGAAGTAACCTAGTGCAAGAATGAAACATCTAAACAAAGTGATAAGAATAGGGAATATGGCTAAACTCACATGTTCACCTACACCAACGAAAGTCTCACAACACTTCCAAAGATCCCCAAGCACTAAACCAAACTCAAAATCAGTGATCGAATCACGAGAATGCACAAGGAGAGGTGTTCTTTTTAAGCCCCAAAGAACAAGTTCCTAGCATGGTTAAACATACAAGTCCATTTCCAACTAACCATAACACAATCAAGAATTATAAGCAGAGACCCTCAAACGATCGCGCACAAGACAAGGGTTCAAAGTTACAACCACTCATCTACTGGACACTATGCTGAGTCCTCAAACTTGGCTAAGTCTGAAATCTTGAAGCCCTAAAATTTCCCAGAATCTTTATCTTATCTCGGAAAGGTCTGGAACCTATCTCAAATGAATCATCGCATATATTAAAATTTATCTTAAGTATAAGTTGACATACTTAAACAATATATTTTATGTAAAGATTCTGTAAATTCTGAACAACCAAACTACTATAATGCCTTTCTTTGACTTGCTGAAGATGGTCTTGAATATATCAGACCTGTATATGAAGTGTTCCTTGGAGTATAATAATTATTCTGCAAATGTTTTATACCTGTTACAAATAGTACAGGGCAGTAATGCTAAAGGAGCAGACCTTATGTTTTTCGTGTGTCCTTTATCCACATTCTTACCCCTTATTTATATTGCACTCAAGAGGTATGTCCTTAGAAAGGACATGACTCTTTCCAAATCTGCCTAATATAAATTAGTGATTATCTTGCCAAGATCAGCGTCTCAAGGATATTATAATTAGTTAGTAAATATACTAACATTACTATGCAAATAGAACATTAATAAATGCTCCCATTGAAGATGTCGATTAGGTTATACATATATGGTATTTAAGAGGCCAATCCTTTCTAAGAATCTCCAAGCTTTACTAGATCTGACGATCTGTAGTTCAGACCAGTTATGATTCTTAGAGTTATATAGAATTAACATTTTATACCCCTTAGCAAATCTGTTTTGAACTAGGAAGGTGGGGAACCCAGCAAGGTGTGCAAAACCAATTTCCAAACTTTCCACGGCCAAGCCTAAATGCCCATTGAAACCCAACCTTTTAGTCTCGTGCGAGACTTTGCATTACTGCGCTCGAGATTATGCATTTGGTCACATGAGACAATACATCACTTCACTCGAGATAGTACTCTTCTGCGTGTGAGAGAATGCATTTCTCGTGCGAGAGAATACGATCTTGCGAGCATGATAGGATACATCCTTGCGCAGGATAGGATACATCCTCGCGCAAGACTTTACTTAGTTGTGCGAGAGAATGCCCTTCCCAGGCGACAAAACAACCAACAACATAACCAAAACCAAAAAGGTAAAGAGAAAGCATAAAGCAAGAAACCTCAACACTGGGGAGTAACAGATCTATGTAAATCGAGGAATGATCACTCAGGAACATAAAGGATATCAATTAATTCTAACATCTAAACCACAACATCTAATGTAATCATGTGGAAAGCAACATCACAATGAACATACATGTGCATAAATCAACCAACTCATGAAGGAGAACACAAGCAAATAGCCACCTAACTAAAAACACCATAGCATCATGAGACCTCAAAGGCTCTAGCCATCCTTGAGCATGAATCTCAAGTTGCCAACAAGATAGTTGGAGTTGTATCATGAGATCATTCTTGCCAATAAACCGCAAATAACATCATAAGAACAAGTACGTCCAACATGCCAATCTACCAGTAGCATCACTAATCCAAAGCAGTGGTAAGAAACCTCATCTAGCAATATAATACAACATCATGGTAAAGGAATGCATCAAGTAAGCATACTAAACATCATATAAAACATGATATCAGTGCATCCAAAGTAGAACATAAATCACAAGAGAACATACTCCGATTTTACCAAAGTACCAAGTGAATATCCAGCACTGGCCTCAAACTAGAAGTAGACCATCTCTGTACACTGGTCCCCAGCAGTGGTGTAGGTAGCCACGCCTCCCAACCACGTGGTACCCGTAGGCCTATTCCCGCCGTGCTCATGGAGATAATGACCCGACCACAATCACATAAGACAATCACCCATGGCTAACACACATGCCAATCAATAACATGATAAGAACATCTATATGGTCACGAAGACAATGCAATCCATCAGGTCACTGGTTAGATCCACTTTGGATAACTATGTAGGGACTCTAGTGGAGTGTAAGTCGCTTGGCATCAGAAAGCCCAAGCTATATCAGGTGCAAAACGAATCCCTTAGGAAACCATCACACAATTGCGGAATGAATTCCTCAGGAAACCATCACACCATGCCCTCGGAACAACTGTACAAGCGCTCACTTATCTGACATTAAGTTTTATTACCCATTTATTAATTTAGTTATACAACTAAATTCTTGCCAATAAACCGCAAATAACATCATAAGAACAAGTACGTCCAACATGCCAATCTACCAGTAGCATCACTAATCCAAAGCAGTGGTAAGAAACCTCATCTAGCAATATAATACAACATCATGGTAAAGGAATGCATCAAGTAAACATACTAAACATCATATAAAACATGATATCAGTGCATCCAAAGTAGAACATAAATCACAAGAGAACATACTCCGATTTTACCAAAGTACCAAGTGAATATCCAGCACTGGCCTCAAACTAGAAGTAGACCATCTCTGTACACCGATCCCCAGCAGTGGTGTAGGTAGCCACGCCTCCCAACCACGTGGTACCCGTAGGCCTACTCCCGCCGTGCTCATGGAGATAATGACCCGACCACACTCACATAAGACAATCACCCATGGCTAACACACATGCTAATCAATAACATGATAAGAACATCTATATGGTCACGAAGACAATGCAATCCATCAGGTCATTGGTTAGATCCACTTTGGATAACTATGTAGGGACTCTAGTGGAGTGTAAGTCGCTTGGCATCAGAAAGCCCAAGCTATATCAGGTGCAAAACGAATCCCTTAGGAAACCATCACACAATTGCAGAATGAATTCCTTAGGAAACCATCACACCATGCCCTCGGAACAACTGTACAAGCGCTCACTTATCTGACATTAAGTTTTATTACCCTTCTATTAATTTAGTTATACAACTAGAGCCACTCCACATGTCTACCCTACATACCCATGCTCATCTCACAATGAGTGCCCAGAGGCAATTCAGGTTCTCAACCCAACCCCAAATGAACAATCCCTCAACTGACCTATATCCAGGAGTTCGGGTCTTGCAAGATCCCGTCAAATGCACACGCACGTGTTTGTGTGTGGGCACAACCAACTGCATGAAATCAGAATTAAACAAGGGTTGGATGAGAAACAGAAAAGTAACAAGTATAAACAAATCATCGAACCGGCCTAAATTCAGGATTACGGATTCGACACAAATCCCAATGCAATAAAATACATCTAGGGTCAGATAGATATCCCTATGGATAATTTGGATCCACAACCAACTTTAGTGCCAAAAAAATTCGAGAAAGTCGAGTGACACACAAATCGAGGTGAAAACCAAAAAAGCCCAAAAACCATGAAATTAAAACCAATTATGTCATAGGGTACAAAAGTCGCAAATATTAAATAATGGGTTTGGAGTTTGAATGTAAAAATGGCCAGCATAACAGCATGAAACCCCAAACCCCCAAGTCTAAAAAGCTACAAACACTTGTACCCATCCAATTGGGTAGAGCTAGCATGGAGAAATGGAGGGGAACACTAGTTCTTAGCCTCCAAATAGTTTACCAGAAATAGACCCCAAAACAGAGTGAAAACAAAACGGCTAAAACAAGAACGCGTGCAATAAAATAATCGGCCCACGATCACTGCCGAATATCTCGACAAACGAAGGTCTCCCTGAGCTGGATCCAATGAGCTCAACCTTGCAACAATCCCACGCCCGTAGCTCCTACAGTGAACATAACAGTAAATCCTTTAGTGAGGATTTTGGAATTTGCTTTTCAAATTCCTATTTTGCAAGTGAGAAGTGAGGAAGTAATTCCCTTTTGGGATATATATTCACTTTTAAAAGTGGAATATAATATTAGGAAATTAACTGGCTCACTTAAACAACCCCTTTTCAAATCAAACGAAATTGGGCAATTCCAATTAATGGAATTCAACTACAGCAAAATTGTTAGGAATTAAAATAATTAAATCAAATATAAAATTACCTTAAACTATTAAATCACAAAATTCCTTAATAACTTTCGCAACAATTGCGAACCTCTAAATGCAAAGACATGCTCATGGATCTAATCACATAATGCAAATGGGTCCAGATTTATTAAACCTATTGGCTTGATTTTTCACATACAAAAAATTGTTGCATTTTACAGTGAAAATCTAGTTGATTCTTTGAAATTAGGGGTTGTGTTTCATTTTTGTTTTCCCTAAATAAAAACCTCTAATTATTTGTGCCCTAGGTTTGTGCAAATAGGGCTGCATTGGTTCAATTTCAAAAGGATGCGCGAGAATTTTTCGCGAGCCCTAAATGTCCTTAGAAAATCTTTATTTCAAAATTTCCGCATAAGTCTTTTTAAAATATTTTCCCAAAAATCCTTTTACCTTAGCACTTATTCCTCTAACCATGGTTTTACTTTAAGTCAATTGGCACAGTGTTCTTTTGGAAAATCTTAACTTTGATATGGTTTATTTTCCTAACAGTTGATTGAAGACAAGATCAACGATAGGTGCTTTCCCGCATTATGAAGATGCCCTGGACTTTAGAGAAAGCAAGGAAGCAGAATCGTGACACCTGTCTCTGCAAGCCTCATTCAACCTTTTGAAATACTGTATGATTGAGTAACATTCCTATCCATCAGATCTTGGGAAGATCGATGGTGAGCGCTTTCTTGCATTATAGAGATGAACAAACTTTAAAGAAAGTGGGGAAGCGCCTTGATGACACGTGGAATTGCTGACGTCAATTGTTATGAAGGCTATCAGGTAATGTTGAGGTGGATTGTGTACCAAATGTGTTGTTTTGATTTGCTAAGGTGTATTTCGTGTTTGCAGAGGTGGATAATGAGCTGGCTCAGTGGGCCCAAAATCTTAAAGCAAATACATTAATGATGTAAAACTTTCATGATTGTTGATCTCCAAAAGATCGACGATGGGTGCTTCCTTGCATTACGGAATCACTTGAACTTTAGAGAAAGCGGGGAAGTGACTTTGTGACGTGTCCTATTTCAGAAAAGGTAATGCAACCTTTTTTGTTTTAACACGTAATTGCCTAAGTTGATGTAGATCAACGGCTGGTTTTCAAATTTCACAGCGCGACTGGAAATATGACTGTTAGAAGCATTAATTTTGATCAATGCAACTTCGTGTGAGACCAAATTTTCCATAAGAATTCCAATTTTCTCATTATTGAACACCAAGGTTACAGAATTCTCAAAGAGTGGAAATATTCAAAACTCAAAGAGCATTTTGTAAAAAATGGCAAATTGCTGCCGACGGATTTTTTTAGAGAAACAAAAGGGAAAATTAGGTAAGAATCAAAACTTTTGGTTAATTGAGAAACTACAGTCATAGTAAGATAATATTTTCAATATGCCTCGAAGGGATTTCTCAGGACAAGTAGATTACCTTTTAAGGGTTGTAATAATGATTTCTTAAAACAAATGCCACAATCTACAAATGAATTCTCTAGGAGAAAAGAATTGATAATCTAAGAACCCTAAGTTATTGGTCACCGAGGATTTCTACGACAAAGCAAATTGGTTAAGAAATGCCCAAACATCTATCAGGGGTTTGGAGCTATTCTGTAAATGGTTTGCAGAAAGAAAACTCGACACTCCTTTGAATAATGTGCAGGAATTTGACAGTGGTAAGTTAATTGTCCCAGATGTTTTCTTTGATGATGACCTTGCAATGATGTCAAAGAAATATGATCCAATAACAAGGATAATTAAAAATCATGCTGGCGATAATCTTTTCAGGGTTTCACTAGAGTTAATTAGGGAGGTTTTCAAATTAAACCCTAATCATGCAGTGCTGGACAGAATTGATATGGAAGACTTGTAGACAAGGTATGATTCACAGAAGGTATACCTAAGAGGAGGACCACTACAAGAGCATTTTGTCAAGATAGGTTCGTTGCCATTAGTATCTGCTTTCACCCTGATGGAGCCCAAATTTCTAGAATTAAGGACTCCATTTTTGAATGTTGGGATATTTGGAATGGTCAAAACTTGTGTCAGCAATCACATATAATGAGGAGTTCTGCCTGTCTTCAAAGCAATCAAGCCTTCTTCCAAGAATACATGGTATGATGACGGTAGTCAGATGAGTACAAAAGAGGGATTTCCAAATTTATAAAGAGGATACCATCCAAGCAACAAGAATTCTGAAGTGAATCAACAAAAAAACTCAGATCTGCGAGCCAATGTTGTTAAATAGTTGTTTAGTATATCTCAAAATTCATCACTTTCATCAAAAGTCATCTGAAGATTTAAAGGAGCCCTCTACTAAACTGAAGCATGTCATCATATTGTAGGCACTCCTCATGAATGGACTATTACCATGAAGGGAAATATGAATCCAGTTCAACGATTGAGATTTCGTTAGAGCAAAATCAAGTGTTTGATAAGGACATTCAGTCTAGTTTATGCCTAGTGAAAGAATTAGTTGCTGAAGTTCATTGAAGTTATGCTTATTATGTAGTTGTTTGTGAAATAATGGCGGCACTTATGCAACTATATGTCTTAGCTTTGATGGAAATCCTTGGACCCAAGCAAGCAAACATTCAAACAACACCCACATAATACTACATACGACGTGATGATAAAGAAGTACATGGTCCTTTTGCCGGTCTCTTGTCCACTAGATTTTCAAACAATCAATCTCAAAATGGTTGTTGGTGTTTATCAGAGATTCACACAAAGCATGTTCCAAGTAGATGCCTGAAGACATTGAAGAAATTTAGAACACACTAGAAATAAGCCTCACTAGATACATCACCGGTGAATGGAAAGCTCGTCTAAATACCATACATATGGTAATGCCAACTGTAAAATGTTTGCGTGATAGAATGGAGACTGACAAGTAAAAGGATTGACAAACTCAATGTGCCGTAAGAAATGTGCAAAGAAGTCTGAGAAATCCGCGAGGCAGGTTTGAAGCAACGGAAACTCTTATCGCAAAGAATTATAAAGTGATCGCCAATAAAAGCATTAATAATAATTATTTTTCCCTAAGAAATAAATTTTAAAACAATGGAAAGGTGCGATTTAGTTTTGGAAAAGAAGTGACTTTTCATTTGAAAGTTACATCCACCCTTTTATCAATGTATAAATGGGGGTATATTGAAAACAAAAACACAAGATTCAACATTTGGACATTTACATTCATACACTCTGAACAAGTATTTTTATATTACTTTTACCAAGGGATAAGGAGTATAGTATGACTTTGCAATATAAATTCTATTTATTTTATTTTTATAATAAAATAAAATGTTCTTTGTTTATTATTAAAGGCGTGGAGATTTAAACTGCGAGAAAATCGTCATTTGTAATTATTTTCTAGAATTTTGTATACAATTCAAATATCGGATAAGTGGACATGATCATTTAGCATTTTAAATTTGATCATCGCAGATATTGTGAAATATTAAATCATTTCCGTATCTGTGTCGAGTTTGTCTCCCTACCAAATGAGTTCAAATTTAATCTGGAATAATTTAAAATTGCATAAATATTTGATCTTTTGCATCTTGATTATTTAATTGTTGGCCGTATAAGTGTGTAAAATATTATAAAGTTGTACATGAAAATTCACTGAAGTTGACTCTATTGCCCAGATGAGCAGAGGCACTGGTCTTTTTATTATTGTAGTCAGAAAATCTATATATTCCTTCTACAAGCATCAAATTAATTATTCAATTATACAAAACATTTAACCATTATCCAACATCTAGTTTTCATTTTTGAGTTCAAGGACTTGCCAGCCATAGAACTCCAAAAGTTTAAATTTGCTATAGAAAAGCCTTGAACTAGACAATCAGCATTTGAGGTGAAGGTTTACCCGCTTGGGTGTAGCGGAGTCTGAAGTGCAGGGGAATCGAGAAGTATTCCCATTCATTGGCCAAAACTGATTGAGAAGTCCTATCGGAGAAGTGACAGGCTCTTGGATTTCCAATCTGCGGTTTTGGGAACCAACACACCCCAGAGCCATTGCTAAAGAAATTTTCCAATCCCAAGGCTCATGCATTGTACTTCTCTCTTCGTAGAATTTTTGGAATGGACGAACATGATCACATTCAAGGATCCATTGTTCTTATTGTTGCTCAAACACTTAAATATGGCATGGGCTCTATTTTTGATTTTGCTACCCTTTTAGCAGAAGAAATTCATAATGGGTTGATGGGTATAGCTAAGGCTAAAGTTGATAAACCATTCTGCTAGTACTCCATATTAATGTATATATGTTTGTATAAAGGAGTTATCTTCTTCTCTAAAGAAATGAAATTGGAATTGGAGAGGGATGGAGAGAGATTACCAGTCCAATTGTGGAGTGCTGATATGACTTGGGAGGTCACAGATGCCAGTTTTGTAAATTTGACAAATACTTTGCCTCCAAGATGAGGATTTTATTGGCTAGAGATAGCCCCAGAATACCTCAATCATTATTAGAATTGATTAGACCAAAGGATCATGCAAAAGGACTGAAGATAAGTCACAATTGGGGAGATATCATCCCATATGCAATTTCCATAGTATTTAGAGTGTATGTTTTTTTGGGAAGTGCTACCATACCAAGTGCCTTTAAAGGTAGGGATTTCTGAACTCCTATGGCATATAGGTTTGCTAGAAGAAAGAGAATTATTGGGCAAATCCAAAGGTACATTCTTTCCTCAAATTACTATTGTGTATATTTTTTTTTTTGTCAAGAAGGGATGGAGACATATAGAAAACCTTTTAGACAAATATTAGATGGCTCAATCCCATTCTTGCTTTATAGACCTAGAGGGTTTTTATGAAATATTTAGAGAGAGAACAAAAGCCAAATCCCAGAAGCACACTATTTATTTTCTTGAAGATATAGTTAGAATAGGTTCTCATTACAAGAGCAGGAGGTTAGAAAGGAAAAGTGGAAAGTATATAGCAAAGTTCTTGATTTCATAAATGCTTTTGAGCTAGATTATGATCCCCTTGCTGATAGAAAATATTGGGGTGCAAAGATAGATATGCTTATGGATAATTTTGTTGGTTTCATGCAAACCCTAAATGAAAAGAAAGCAATCCTAACCCAAACTTATGCAGACAAGGCAGCTGAGGTAGATACTTGATTGGCTAATAGATTAATTATAAACCCAGGCAAATATACATTACAAGAAAAGCTGGGTATGTGGTAGCAAAGAGTGTATAGCCTGTACCTCTTTACAATAGAACTTTTTGAGAGCCCACCTCCTGCACTTGCTTTCAAGAGACAAAAACTAGAACAGGGTTCCTCTTTTAGGGCTGAAGAGTATTCTCCCATACAAATTCCTCTGCGCATAGAAGATGAAATATCTTTAAGGGAACAACTGAAACAAATGGGAGGGGAGAATGACATTATAATCACCACAATAGATTTAGAGGAAGGAGTCCTGGAGGAGCCCCCTGTACCTACACTAGCCCTCATTGTGGGAGATTTTAGAGGAAAAGAGATTGACCCTGTAGTGGAGAAGGCATCTAAGAAGTTCTTAGATGATGAAAATTTTATTAAATCAAGAGCTTTCACTCAGTTTTTGTGGAGAAGAAACATTAACAATTTTGAGGCAAAATGGAAAATGATTAAAACAGAGCAAAAATGGAAAATGATTAAACAGAGCAATCTGATAGGCAAGACTCTGAAATTGAAGAATAGGTCAAAGCTGACCTTATAGAAGAATTTGCGCATATAACCCTTGAAGGGGGTAGGCAGCTATTGAAGGATTCGGGAGTTTTGATATTACTTGAGTGGGACATTGCTAATGCAATGATTTTTGACTTAGTGAGGAAGGCAAAAGACACCCAGTTTAAGACTGAGGAAGAAGTCTTACAAGCCCATAAGGGGTTAAAATGTAGTGATGACCATCAAGCCTTGGTAATAAAAAAAAAAAAGAAACAACCATAATTCAAGAGGTTTGTGATTTTGAGCATGTAGGCAACCTTATGGTCTATAGGGCAGAAGAGGTGGAGAGTGATAGAGTTGCTAGGATGACCAAAGAAATAGCAAATTTTGGAGCTGTAGTTGCAGCTAAAGACAAAAATAAATTCCTAGAGTTAAATGCTAAATTTGAAAAGGTGCTAGAGGCTTATGAAGAAAGAGGGAATAAAATACACCAGCTGGAAAGAACGATTGCTCAAATGGAGAGACAATTGGGGAAAAGAAAAGTAGGAGAAAGATCTAGTCAGCCAAGGATTACTTATCCTCCTCATCCTCCAATTGCACCTTTGAATACAACTCCCATTGTAGATATACAGCTACCCCATAGAAACCCCAATTGTACACAGTTGAAGATTTTGAGGAAGAAAAGAACAAATTATGGGCCATGCATGTGGAATTGGATGTTTAGTATGAAGATAAAATAAGAAATACAATTATGTATCTAGTGGACAGGGTGGGCTGGCTTGCATTTTATGAGAAATTGTCGAAAGTAATGGATATATGGAATGAACTGAAAATAATGAGGACATTTTGAAACCAATTGTGA
This sequence comes from Cupressus sempervirens, assembly GCA_028749045.1. NCBI lineage: Eukaryota > Viridiplantae > Streptophyta > Pinopsida > Cupressales > Cupressaceae > Cupressus > Cupressus sempervirens. The sequence continues at coordinate 190,422,143 of CM053788.1, forward strand.
AAAAATGGAACAATAGGGATAGTGATGTTACCATTTTATTTTGTTTAGTCATTAGTCTTTCTTCTGAACAAGTAGAAAAAACATTTGATATGACTAATGACCTTTCTGATTTTGATAATAAAAGAATTGCACTACAGAGGAGAATCATCAATTATTTTTCAAAATATCTTGATAAAAGTTTTGGGATTTTCCCTCATGCACTTAAGGTTGTAGATAAATTGGAGGATAAAGAAGAATGGGAAGGAGTTGGATGAATTGATCTGCATCAGGTTAAATAAAGTCATAAATGAAAATGATCTTATATGGTTTGCCAAGACAATTGAGGAAGTTGTGCAAGTTCAGATATTCTTTGATTCTTTTAAAAGGGATATTGATGAAATTGAGAAATTAGGAGAGGATATCCTGAAGAAACAACATGAGATATTGAACTTCAACTGGACAGATGATTCACTTTTTAACAAGTGGATGTCACATCTCGCTCAAGCAAATCAATTAATATCTGAAGAAACTGATGAAGATGGTGCTGATCCAAATGAATTACAGATAATTGATGCACCAACTCAAACAGAAGAAACGGAAGAAGAGCAACCAATTGTAATTGTTGATTTGGCAGTTCAATTTGATGATTTGGAGGGAGGGCAATGAGTCATAATCAATTTTCAGATATGGGAACCTGATTCATCACATGCAAATCAAGTGGTTCCATATTTAGAGGAACAACAGATGCATCTAGACCAATCATCACATGAAGCCTCTCAACAGCAAGAAGCTGCAACAAAAATGGCCCCACAACGAGAAGATTCATGATAGAGACATTCTATTGCAGCAAAGCAAGGGAACACAAATTTTTGTCTTATTATGATAGCGACCTTTTGTTGTAAAATCTTTTTGTCTTAAGGACATCTGTCATTCTTCTCTAGGCTGGAAGCTTGTTGCATCTTATACTATATAAATGAGATCTCAAGGCTAGAAAAAGGGTCTGAAACTTATGTAATTTTTAGTTTTATGCTAGTCTTGCATTTGGTCCAGTGAGTCTTAGTGTTAACTTTGTGATGTATTTTTCTCTGCAAATCTGAGAATACATTGACATCGAAGGATCATGTTGTCTATCTTGAGTTATTAGGAGTTTACATCAGTGTTGTATAATTTTCAAGGAGAATTACTACAAAGGGAATGTTATACCATATCCGTTTTCTCTGAATTCTGTCTCCATTGTTATGTGCTAGTTATCTTGAGGTTGTGTGAGCAAGGTTTATGCAATTTAATGCAACTAGAATAGGTTGTATATCAGTTTGTTGTTGCTTTTCATTCTATGAATTAAGTAAATGCTTCCATAAAGTGATAGGCTTTCCATTCATATAAGAAGGATATTCATAAGAACGGGGTTTAGGGTTAATTGCTGATATAATTGATTGTAAGGCAATTAATTAACTCAAAATTGTTGGGTAGACTCTGAATGCCAATGGATAGGGCACTAATCATTTATTCAGTTGCATGTTGAAGAAATCATGGAGTTGCATGAAGCAAAATTTTAAAATCAAATCAATTTGTACTTTCATGTATGAAGAATTTAATTGATGGTCAGCACTCGTTTGCAAATTAATCTCCGTGTTATAGTTAGCTGCTATAACCAAGCATTATCTGCAAAACTAAGAAGAATTGTGACCAATATCTACTACAAGGGATGAGTGTGATGAAAGAATATCAGTGAATGAACGAAATGTGAAGAAAATATCAAGTATCAAGCCTTTTATCCCTAAGGTGCACCCGCCTAAGCTTTGCAAAGCTTAAAGAGTAGAGAATCCTTGTGATTTTAATGTTGTATCTGGATCTGATGAATTATTAGTTGAATATAGGAGGTAGCTAACCCTTAGACCAAGATTTATCCTCTGAATTCTGGTATCAGGTACCTTGTTGCTTGGTAGTTTTGAAACACCAACAAAATCACTAGAGGGTTTAATTAATCAATTAAATAGGATATGTCGACCATATAGGGACGACATTGGCTAGGTATGAACAACTGAATCACTAACTCCATGTGCCACTACCGAGGATATAAATCCTACACACTAAACAACATGTTCAAGTGCAATTGCATATAATAATATAGCCAAAGTGATAAATGCATTAAATAACGTAATTAACCATTTATTTAATTACATTAAAATAATCTATTGACATCACTCATTGCATCATAAAACATCTTAAAGCAAGAATCAAGTAATTAACCGTAGCATCAAACCAAAGTATCCAGAATCCAATAAGTTCATCATATAATCATAACAGAGTATATGTTTGAATACAAAATAACTAGATATCATCATAAAGCATCATGTCACATCAATAAGCATCATCATGTAGATATGATCAAACTGAACAACATAGCATCTTACATCTATGATACTAGTAAATCAAAATAAAGTATCTGACCATTAGGTCATCTCAAATGTCCTCAAACATGAGTATCAAAGTATTTCTCGAAAACAAAATATAACAAGGTACAAGATGCAAACACGGGAGGCACTACAAAAAGGTTCAGTTATAGGTCGCTTCCTTCCTTTTCTTTGTAAATATTGTACAATAATATTTTTTTTGTGTTCCCTTTTTTGTTTTCGTATGTGTTGCCTTTTTTCTTTCAGTTGCCTCCCCCGCTTAGACTCTATTGCCCAATGGATAAGGCATAGGTGCGTTCTGTTTTTTGGGTTCTCTTCATCCTTTCAGTCCTTGTCCCTATTTAGAGCAAGTGTTAGTTGCATTTTCTGCACCCTTTAGTTTCAAAACTTTCCTTTTCATCCTTCAAAGTCACTTGGTCCCTCTTTTCCATAACCTGCAGTGTCACTTGATCGGCCCTTGCAATAACCTTACAAGCTACAATCTTGCTTTCAGCATTTTCTGTCCCCATGAGTCGGTCGCTATCTTAAATTGGTAACTTCTGATCCATGCTTTGAAACATCGGCAAGCAAGCACCTGCCACTGGCGAGCTCTTTGAGGAAAGGACATTATGGCATTACTTTGCATTAAATAAGGCGATTTAGAGGCAACCTTTCAAAGGAAGCATGTTTTTTTGAAAATAGTGAAATTAAGTCTTTTCATGAGGTGGCATCGTACAAAAGCTTAATTTCTTGTGTGATAACTTTATTAATGAGTTGATTGGGCCTATTATAAATGTAATCTTTGACCACCTTATTTTTCAACAATCATCTAGCAAGCTCCATCAATTCAGAATTTCTCTCATGTTAAGATGGGGATTCCACTACCAAAAGGATACAATTATGAAGACTCTCAACCTTAGCTTCAACTAGATCTTTGGGAAACTGTGATAGAGGAGGAGTATGATGTCTTCTCTAGCTTGTACGTTGCTGCCTAGGACCTGAGGACTACCATCACCTGCTATAAGAGGGAGATTTACGAGTTGGAACTAGAAAGAGAATATGCAAACTTTGGTTTTATTTTGGAAGATGTAAAGGATGACAGAGCCTTGGACTTTATGATGGACCTCCTCAATATGCTCCACATAAATCCAGAAGGTGGGGAAGCAGGAAATGGAGAAAACACAGAGGCCGCTCAAGATAGAATATAGCTGTTACTTTGCTTGATAACAGAATGCCTGCAGTTTTAGTCTTTGTAACTGTCACATAGTTATATAAGGAAGTGTTGTAAAAATTGTAGTGTGGGGGGGGGTGGGGGGTGCGGATAGAAAGAAGATTTTTTTTTCTAATAAAGGCACCTTTTTCTGGATTTGATATCGGTGATGAAAAAAACTGCAATCCTTTTGTTTTACCTAAGAAGGTAATGGAAATTTCGTGCTACCACTCTCTGGGCCTCTGTTTCTATGTGTTCTAGTGATTACTCTCAGATATTATCCAATTTTGTGCAATATGTTATCTTTAAATAACAACTGTTTGCACTGCAAGTTTACTCTCCTGTGCTCATACTATGGTTCTGTTTTTTTATAATTGAATTGTGCTTCATTTTTATTATTTTTCCATCTTGCTGGTAGTTAGTTTGTATATCTTATATGAGGGAGTTCTATCTCTAAAATTCAGAGATGGGTCAGTGTACTCTGCCCCATCTGTCTGTTGTGGGTGTTTTATTGCATCTCTTTTTGGGTTCGTGGAGTCAAATGCACATTTGAAATTAAGGTAGCCAAACATCCACTAACAAACTGTGATTGGTATAGGGTCCAATTCCTGTGAACCAGACATCCTAGTAATAAAGTAATTATCCCACATGCATGGGAGGGTAGGAGTTGTCATTATCAAGACTATGTATGGTAATCACTTCCCAAATGGAAGGCATATTAGACATTTATAATTGGAGTTATGTTCTTTTAGGAAATTACTCCCTTAAAATGGTGCTGCAAAGATAATAAAAGCATTCTGTTTCATTTCTGCATATTTTTGTGTGTTCATATTATTGTCTTGCAGGTTCATTGAATCATGCATCCTTGGAAGAAAGAGAGGTTAGCTGCTATTCTCTTGCACAAGGATTGATCATATAACATAGCATATTTTTGTTGTCGCTACATCTTCAGTCTTTCCAAATAGGGACCTGTAGTATGTAATATAAACATATGGTTCTAAGGAAAGGTTTTGGTAAGGTCAAAAAGAGCATTCTATAACTCGCATATAAAAGTTCTAATGTACAAGCCATTTCAGCCTTATATATTGGTTCTTATCACATAAGTCTACTCACAATTAAAGCCTTGTTTGACCAGTTGCTTTCTTTGGACATGTGTTTTAGATATTTGCAAGGACAGCAGTAATTCCATCTGGCATGTACTGCCAGGTATCATCTGCAATGCAAATAAAATGCTTAGGATTCTTGGAATCAGGTTGAGCAGGTGTGTTGGGATCCCGTTGTTAAATTTGGGGTTGGAAGATTGTTGAGAAAACTTCCTCTGATGAAAGCATCTGTGCCTACCTGTATTTCTCTGATGCAAGGTAGGAATGTGAAATAGTAGAACCAAGGCTTATTAGTCTCCAGAATGGAATTGGAACACATTAGTTTGCAGGTATCTTAGCAAAAGAAAAAAACTGTGCCTGTCGCCTACTATGAATCCTTCCTTTATAGAATGCATTTAAGTAAACTTTGTTGTGCTTTATATTATCAGTGATCACAGATTATTTTCACCGTGAGAAGATTTGTCAACATTGGTTATTGATATAATTCAAAAACAAGACCTCCTTTGAGTATGATGTGGTATAGTGCTGCAGCCATATAGCTTTTAACTTAGGGCTTAATTCATTTTTTCTACGAAATAGTTTTTTTACTTATGCAGATTTTAAATCTTTTATTTGAATGAAAAGGAAATTGACATAAAATAAAAACAATATGTACCATGCCATGGTTTATTCTTTGTTCCAACTGTAATGTGTAAAATTCAACCACTGCATTTACAGTTGATCTTTGCCATATGCAGCACTCCACATATGTCTATTATGCACAGTGACACCTCTTCTGATCTCCAAGTGGTTGGCAGAATCCTTAAGGACAAATTGGGGGTATGATAATTTTATCAAAAGTTTCAACTACGAGGGAATTTCATGCTTCTTTTTTCTTTCCTTGAGGTTAGCTTGCTCTCCATTTAACAATAGTTTTCAGGAGGTCAAGCTTTTGTTTACTTGTATCCTGACATGTTTTCCAGATCCCAAACTCTTCATTGAAGACACGCAAAATTGTTGTTGAGGTTTGTCGGATTATAGCAGAGAGAGGTGCCCAACTGGGAGCAGCTGGAATTGTTGGGATTTTAAAAAAAATTGGGAGAGATGTATTTGAAACTAAAGAGGGGAAAAAAACTGTTGTTGCGATGGATGGTGGGCTCTATGAGCACTATGATCTTTTCAGACAGTTTCTGGAAAATACTGTTACAGAATTGCTTGGAAGCAAGGCTTCAGAAAGAGTGGTTATAGAACATTCAAGGGACGGCTCAGGTATTGGAGCTGCTCTGCTCGCTGCATCTCACTCACCGTACTTGCAGGAAACTTGAGACTGAAAGTTTGATATTCAAGGCATACTCATACCCTAGTTCAGAAGGGTTGATAATGCATCTTCTTGTATTAATAGATAAGATAGGCTTATTTTAGTGCATCTTGAGCATGTCAGTCAGATGCTGCGATGCAGTTATTTTCCTTAATTTTGCGCTTTACTCTAATGATCTGTTCAAGAGGTAATAATTTATCGTCTTGTGTATGGCTCTCTTTTGAAAATGAAAATTAGAAATGTAGAAACTTTTGTTATCAATTTTGACTCGCACTTTTCTTCAGTTAATCTAGAAATTGTTCATAGCAAATAATTCTAGTTCTTAGTTTAAAGATGAAAAAGTGCAGCCTCTAATTTTTTTTTTTAAAACAGTTTATTAATCGATAGCAATGCAATTTGATTGAATCACATTTTTAATCAAGAAAGTTGGATTAAAAAACGTTCATATATGAATATCTGCTAGACAGTGACTGATATTCAGCATTAATTTTAAGTACTGAATCATAGACATAGTAACTTAATGAGAAATTATTCATAGCAAATAATTCTAGTTCTTAGTTTAAACATGAAAAAGTGCAGCCATTTTTTAAAAACAATTTATTAACCGATGGCAATGCAATTGATTGAATCACATTTTCAATCAGGAATGCTGGATTAAAAAACGTTCATATATGAATATCTGGTAGACAGTGAGTGATATTCAGCTTTAATTTTAACTACTGAATCATAAACATAGTGACTTATTGAGAATCAACATGCAGAAAAAATCTTGATAGACAACTCAACCAACATGTAAAAAGGCTGAGTTAATTCTATACACTGTCGCTGAAAAAGAATATCTAACAACAGTAATTGTAAATTGATGATTTTTTCAGATGAAAATGCAGCCAAGGTTTAGTCTCGGGCTTTGCCCATAATCCTGTACGCAACAAGATTAGAATCACCTTCTTTGACTCTCATTGAACATTTTGGAGTTCATTTCTGCTATCACCAAAACTACTACTTTCACAGGATGCTATCTCACAGCTTCTTTTGACTGTGCCAATGCTTTCCCCAACCTCTACCTATTTTGTTATATGGATGACGTAAAAATCTCTAGCAGTTTAACAACTCTGTTTAAATTCACTCAACTAGCCTTAAAATTATAACCTTGAAAATGATCTGGGGCATATGCTTAGATTCCCAGTGGACAATTTTTATATGAGAATCAAAATAAGCAGTATGGTTTATGTAGAAACTTCTTAAGACAATTAAATTGGCAAAGGTAAAAGATGTAGAACTAATTAGAGAACGTATTTATACTCATCTATCTATTCCCAATATGGCATATCCTTGAGAAACGCGTATGGCTGTTTATCTTTTATATATGCAAGCTATATTATAGATGTGAGAATGCATGGAGACCAAAAGCTGCTAGGAATTGAATCTGTTGGCCCTCAAAATTGCATGGTCAATTCTGAGCACTATTGAAAAATTCAGGCCTATAAATGCTTCGTGAAGCCTATGTACCTCGCAGTTGAGTTAATGCGTAAATGGTGTTTAATGTTTCTAACACCTTCCATTCAGCCTGTCTACCTGTTCCATGAAGATAGATCATCATTCTGAGCTATTTGGCGGAGTCCTTTATCGAGCATTTGTCAAATTTGCAATTCTGCCCGTGTCAAACAGCGACAGGAGGCTGTGTTTGCACCTAAATATCTGCACCCAGAAATGCGTCATGACTTACCCCTTTGAGAGTGTCTAGTATCCATACATGATAACCTATGTTTTAGATTTCGAGTCGTTTGGAGTCCGTTTGACTAGGTTTTGAATCCCTCAAAGTTGGTAGTTTACTGTTTTCACACAATTGCAAAATATTCAAAATTCTGGGAAGCCCTGTTTGACGTGATATAACTTTTGACCAGTTGACTCAAATGTTGAAATTTTTTTTTGCGTTGCATTGTACACGTCAGAGACTTGTTATGTGTCAGGTTTCATCTTTTGACGAATCCGTTTGATATGTTTTCAAACGCGATTCCAAACGAGATTTCTAAAGTTTTACTGATGTCAGCACTTGCAGATTTGTCAGTACCCCTGTTCATGGCGTTATAACTTGAAATCCATGATTGGCAAGATCGAATGGATTGTACCATTGTGTTGTCCACTGAAAATACTACAAGTGTGCCAGTTTTCAAATCTTGACGAATCCATTTGCACACTTTTATGGGGTCATTCCATTTGTAAAAATTGTTATCTTGCCATTGTTTCCTGTCCTGCAAATCCAGGTAGCCAACTTCAGACGATTTCCATTTGCGTCTTGTTATTCGTCATGAGCCTAGATCGTGGATCCATAATGTCCTCATGACAGAGTTTTAATGCCCCAATTTTCGTCTTTCCAAGTGTCTGTTTGCCCAGTTTTCTAGGCCAAATCCAAACCCAGTTAATGGTTTTCTGACATGTTTGTTTGCAGGTGAATTTAAGTTGGCAACTTCAGGGGTCGATATCTTTTGATCCCGATGTTGTCATACTATGAGATCTGACAGGGCTGTTGAATGTGTCAGAGGGATGATATACCTTGAGTTTCAGAGTTATGTCAGATGTTTGAATTAGTTTTTAAGAACAGCTTACGAGCCTTGTCATCAAAAAGTCACAGTTTTCAAAGAGCAGAATAAATGTGTTTTCAACGATCAATTTGTGATCAAATTTGACTCCAGTCAATTCGAGAGGGTCTGTGGATCAGTCTATAGATCAGCTGTACGTAAAACGAATTTTTTTTAGCCGGACCCACTTTGGGGTCCGACTGATTTCATCAGAACTGATAAATGTGTGCAAGTCAAAGATCTTTAAAGAGGATATTTACTTTGATTGCTTGATTAAAGTTGAGTTTATAGAATCTCAAGGTCAAGGTAAGAGCTCTTAATTAATTAAATGGCGAGTTTGAAGGTCTTGTGTATGACTTAATTTGGATGGAGATTCTCACTTTGGAAGCCCAGTATGTTGATGCCAGTCAGTCTCACGGGCCTTCTCGAAACAACTTCATTTTGTTAGCTTTTGTCAAGACCAAGCTGCTGAAATCTCTGGATGAAGCATGCATCTTGGAGAGAGAAAACATGTGTTGAAGAGCTCGAGGTGTGAGTAGGAGGTCGATTCATCCAGCGGATGGAATTACAAGTTTTATGATGGTCAAGTTTGTTTACAAGCATAAAACATATGAAGTGGACCAAAAGTCGAGAAACTTTGAAATTAAATGGTGGCAATCAAGTAGAATTTCGGGGAACTACAATCGAACAATTTAATAATAATCCTGATTTAAAGCTTCTTTTGACCTCCATCAAAGCATAAAGAAGTAGAGTAGCTGGCTAGTAAAGAGGGTCTCCCATGTTTTAAGAAAAGAATTCCGCATCCAAAGTCCCCAAGGAAAGGAAGTTGTTCACAAAGGAGAGTCACGTGCAGGATGAAGAAAAGGGGCCGGCTAGGGAGTGAAGCCGCAGATGTTGAACGAACAGAAAGCAAACCAAGGAAACACCAATGTTAAAAAGGAATAGCCCAGTTTTTGCAAGAAGAGAGAACCTGCGTGAGGACAAGGGAGGCGTGAAGAACAAGAAGATTAAACATTAGAAAAGACGCTAGTTTAGAGAAAACAAGGAACCCCAAGTGTTTAAAGAAGAACCCTGCAGTCAAGCAACCCATTCACGCATAGCAGAAGAAAGCATCTATCAACGATGCAAAGGCACCATTTAAAGGAGGACAGGGTCAAAGGGAAGGCCATGCCCAGTGTAAAAGGGGGCAGTTGGCACATATTGATAAAGGATCATGCAAATTCTAAGGAAAGCCGTCCATGACAAAGCAACCATGTTTAAGTCATGTTGCCATGGGAGGAAGGCAGCGCCAAGCAGGTAAGTAAAAAACGCAATCAAAGAACTCCTGCCATGAATAAGGAAAGCCGCCCTCCACTTGCAAAAGGTCATTCACGCCTAGCAATGGAGAGAACTCACAGTAGATAAATGAGGTGCCAGAACAGCAACGAAGGGAAGATGCCTTTCCAGGCAGTCAACGACATTAAAAGAAGCTGTAGGCTTGCATGCAAAAACATAGAAAAGAGCCCCACGCAATAAGAATGGAGGCTCAGCTTTAAAAGAAAATCGAAACTCCTTACGCCAGTATTGAAGACTCCATGCACAGAGCTCACGCATTGTTTGAAGTAAGCCATGGCTAGGAGAAACGATTCAGCTAAGAGCACAGGCAGTGGAAAACGGTCAATGGCATATATCCCACATTGCCTGTGGGTGAGACTTCTAAAGTCGTTAAATAATATCTTGTGTGCAGTATGTAATGAATTGAGAAAGAGGCCTTTTGAAGGCAAACCTCGCGCGGGACCCAACCTAGATGTTAGCTGGAGGTGACATCATTGTGTCACAACTTATATTTTAAGCGAAAGTGCAGAAATGTTGATGTGGCACCAAAAACGACGATTGAACGAGAAAGCGACACGTGGATTGATCCGACGCATTCCGCATCCCCGCAATATGAAGTTGCGCTCGGTTTAAATAATGCGGGAATGCGGGCTTGCGCCACTTGGCGGTGGGGCCCGGGCCAGGAGCGAGGTAGGCAGGTGATGAAGCAATAGGCCGGCCAATCAAGAGCCACCATGTGGCAGCCCAGGTGGCGCCCAGTGGGCCCAGAAAAGCATAGTGAAAAATTGAAATGCCAAAAAGTAATAATTTTAAATTATTATTTCCAAAAAGTGGTTTGCACGTCAGAAATTTTGAATTTCAAATGGGGATATTTTTTCTAAAGTTTTAACTTTAGATAAATTTAAAACTTTCCAATTTTAAATTTAAAAGTGCAAACATGAGTGCCATGACAGAGGAGACTGTTTTCAAATGGACTTTTAGTGGGTTTTTGGAAGCTGAAATCAGCGATGTTATATATCGCCGGAATCGGGAAAAGACGAACTATTCGATTCCGGAGTCAGTTTTTGCACAGGTAGTAGCTGGTTCAAGCTACAGGAGGTTTTCTTTCAGAATTCCAGATTGCAACCGAATTCGGGTGTCAATGTTCAATTTTGATTTCTGGCATGGTAATGAGCTAAATATGGATAAAACACAGTAAAAATGCAGTTAGGGTCAAATTGGTTCAGATTTACTTAGTAAAAACTCATTTTCACTGGCTTTTTCATAAGGAATCAGATATTTAGCAAATAAGGGATTTCATCATTCAGGAGGAGATATTTGTAAATCAATTAGAGTATAAAGATGAAAATCAAATCAGATTGAAGACAGAGGTTAGAGAGAGTCTTTTCAGTTGTAGAAGATTGGATTTCAAGTGGACACCTGGCAATTGCATATCAGATCTGGGAGTTCATCTGGGCTATATCATTCTTTCTTTCTGTCATTGTAAGGGTTCTAGTTTTTTGGAGAAAAACCAGTCACTACTGAGATACCAGATTTTGGGTCCAGTTTTGATATGTTCCTATACTGTGATACCACATATTTCTTCAGCAATTTCTCTCATGTGAACAGCAGTAGGAAGATAAATACAGATAGTTCAGACCTGTTAGGTTGTTTCATGTCTTTCATTTCATGCATATGATTGTATATTTTCAAGGAAATAATGCAAAGAGCAGCAGATAATTAAGTTTCAGTTGAATCTTGTCTCCATTCTCATTGAATTTCAATGTTTTACGATCTCTGAACAAAGAGTTTAGGTTGTAGTTGCAGTCCCCTAAGACTGTATGTTGTTTCATTGTTGCTGATAATTCAAAGAATTGTGTAAATGCTTCATAGAAATCAACAGGGTTGCAGATTTATTGAGGAGGATATCATGTAAGAACGAGATTTTAAACTGAACATAGATGTCTATTTACAAGTTAAATAGATAGATCTATATCTGAAGATACACACATGTCTCAGATATTCATATTTATGTTTGTGATCCATGAATTTGCCCAATGGACTAGGCACTTATCAGCTACAGGGTCATTACTTTCTCACTGCTGCATATCTGAGGGTTGTTGAAATCAACATCAAAAATCAAATGTTTTTTCCCTTTCATGTTGAAGAGTTATCATAGAATGCCCTCACTCAGCTTATGAGATTTATAGATTTGCATCTAGCTGTCGTAGGTTTGTGTTATTTCATGAGTTCTTAGGAGAAATAAGGGTTTTATCTGCTTCATATAAGATTCAGTGTATGCTTTGACAACTGGTACCATATAAGGAATCTGTAGGTTCACCCATCTAGGTTTTGTAGAGCTTGAAGTGCAGAAGGAGTATAGCCTTATAGTTGGCCTGGTGTCTGAATGGATGTGTTGATAATGGGAGTTAGCTGCCCCTAGATATGTTTTTTTCTCATCGGGGTAATTGGAAATGGGTAACATTTTCAAACACCAACAAAATCTTCTCCTTGAAGAGAACAATTTCTTTCATTGGTTTCTTATCTACAGCAGTAGAGTGTAATCAATTACTAGTGCATCCCCGATGATAATGCAATGACTTGGCACACCACAAGACTCATGGGCCCAATTGATTGTCGTGCTGATTATTTTGTTTGGATATTGTAGAATGATGCCTTAAATGATGGAATGAACTGGTGTGTGAATTGGATGTGGCAATTCTAGTAGGAACCACAGGTTGATTGGTTGAGGCATGTTTTCTGCACAAGTGCTTATCTTGATGTAAAGTTAGTGGTATTGCTATTGGAGCATGTATGGTGCTTGTTGGAGTGGATATAGATCTTTGTGTTTTCAAGATCATTTGGGAGCTGTTTTAGTGTATTACAAAGGTAAGCTGCCAAATACTTGCTGCAAGCCATGAAGATAGCTGAATTTTTTTCGTTGCCTTTTTAGTGATTTTTTTGGAACAGTGGCCCTCTCCTTGTGACACAATAGTTCTTATTTGAAAGAGTCTCGAAATAAATGCAGAGCGTTGACATCTAGTTGCTATATGGTGAACCTCTTCGCCTATTATCAGAGTTGACCTTTTCTAACAACTATATAGAAAAGTGTAGAACAATTCAGGGCATAGATAGTTTCTAAGATATGATCTATCTTTGCCATATGAATCTATTCCTCATAAAGAGATAGTAGCATAGCTTTGCATAATCTTCTTTTCTGTTAATGTGGCATGTGTTGATCGAAAAGCCACTTTTAAAATTGAACGAGTACCTAGGTGTAAATTCTGGTGGATAGGCCCATCGAAGAGTTTCAATTAGGTTATAAGTGGGGGTGATTTATGTATGATATGGATTTTAAGAATATGGAAAGAAACATAACATATAGAGCAAAGAATGGACAATTAAAACTGCAAAACAAAATTATACTATGCTTGGTACCATGTATGATTCGTGAGTCCAAATATATGGCCTATCCCCATATGGTTTTTTTAATCATGCCAAGCCTTAGAAAGACTAGCTATTTTGCATATTTCTCCGAGAGAGAGGAATGGGAGGTGTTTGAAGGTGAGAGTTTCTATTTCCATTTGCAACTGCCACAACCACTCAGAGTCGGATCAATCAGATAGATTCGGCTATATGATAGCATCAATGTAGAATAATGACATGTGATTATTACTAAGAGTGAGGATTTTATTGATCAAATGTCATCATTCGTCTTGTAGCAACTACGATCCACAATAGGTTTGAGTGGCCTAGATCTTTCTGGGATCAATCACACCTAGTATGAATAATGACCCTCTTATTAATGGCCGAAGGAGTGGAAATTAGGATGCAATGGAAAGGAACTTGACTTATTAGTCCTTGCGTTTTAAAAGGCATAGAGTATTGTTTTCATAATAAATAAAAATAAAAATTATTAATCCTACTTTCACATTTCTTCGACCATAGAGAAAATAAAAATATGATATGGCTTATACTATTTTAATGTCTTCAATTTCTATTTTTTTGAAATTTTCTTGCTTTCCTATTCATCGGCTATCATTTTCCTAGTGGTTTTATTGTTAGTAATTCTGTTTTTGTTAAAAATAATCAATAAATAAATCAAATAAAAGAACACGAGCGAGGGCATTTCAAAGAGCCAGTTGGCAATTTACACGCTTCAATATTAACTTTTGTTATTATTATTAATAAATGTTCCAGTGAAAGTTGCAGGTAAATGCGATCTCAAGGGTGACAATAAAATGATGCAACTGAGTTTAATTCGCCTTCACAATTTCAAGAGTAGAGGATGGAGATCTTTGGACTTTCCAAGCTTTCGCTGTCGTCTTCTCTAAAAACTAGGGCATTTGCGTTTGTGGGAGTCAGAAGTTGGGACATTGGTTTGGTATAGATTTTCCAATTTGCCTTGTCCTTTTTAATTTTTCTTTCTTGCAAATTTTCTTCTCGTATAGATAACTGGGTTCTCTTTTCTATTGTTCAAACTGTCAAGTTCTAGAGTTTGATAGCACACCAGAGGGAGCGTTGGATAGTAAAAAGAAACCCCTGAAGCTTTACGAATGACCCGACCTGTACAAACATTCAATTGAAGGTATTTCGAATTCTCATGTCTATAATTCGTCCATTCCTACAATATGTTTTAAGGTTTTACTTTGGCTGCATCTTCCATACGTCTCATCTTTTTAATGATGAATTCCATTTTAAAATTGATCAAAGTTACCTAGTTAGTGTCTAAAAGAAAAAAGGGCAAAAAAAAGTCGTCAGTGGCCGCTATCTACTCATGTTGATTTCTTCGTCTTATGCGTTTAGTTTGTTCTAATTTTAGATCTTGCATTTTGTTTCTATGAAAAGAATAGGGTATATGGATTTATAGGACAAAGTGTGTAGATTCTGGGAGGGAAGCAAAGGTGTGTCATCCCATTTCCTGCTTTTGGATTCTAATCATAAATCATAGAGATCCCCTATTCTTATAAGGGATCATGGGTTATGATTTTCAAATTTCTTTAGGAAAATGATTATGAAAATTTCAACCTTAACTGTTTTATCTCAGCAAAATTATGTGAAAACTTTTGTAGGGTGGAGTTTTTATCATGATTCGGGTCTAAACTGTTATAGATATTTCAAGTATAATATTGAGGATCACAATTAGCAATTTGGGGAGACTCATATGCCTATTTTAAATCTGTCTTAGGATTTGTGTCGGTGGTATCTAATAGTTTTCTGAGACATTTATGGAAGAGTGAATATTTAACTTGTTTCATATAGTTTCCTTGTACTGATAAGGGATCAGAGATTATGATTTTAAATTTTGTTTCCAAGCTTCTTCTTTTTTACACATGATTGCACGATTCTTTCATTTTCCTTTTATTGTTTGTTTGATATTTTGTTTAAAACCAAGGTTGCACAATCCTTTGTTAGATAGTCAGATTATACTTTTAGAAATTGATATTATTGTGTGTTACTTATTTTCTAGTATCATCCAAATGTCTGTGACATTGGACATGAGTTGTATCATTTTATAGCCTACTTCTCATGAGGATAAACCACAAGGGTAATTGTGTTCTCATCAAATCCTTATAGGAGCTATTTATGGTTGGCCTAGAGAGATAGCTCTAGGTGTTTGTTCTTTGGATTCCATTCAAAGATAGCCTCCTTGTTTTGTGTCCTCCATATGGAGAGTATTGCAACCCTTGGGAGGTTTTTGTGTTTATTTGTAACCCTACAAATGTTTCCCATAGCTAGAATCAAAATATTACAGTTTGTGTCCTTGTAATTTCATATGTTTTCCTCTCTAAGTCAACGTTAAAGGGTATGTGGTGCACTATGTCTAGCAAATAAGAGTGCAAATTTTTGATCAAGAAGGTTCAACACAAAGGTTTTCTATTTAAAAATCACCTCGCTTAACTTAGTTTGTTTGTCAATGGTTCTCCCATTCCCCCATCAAATATCAAGAGTCGGTTTGTAAAATCCTAAAGGTCATTTCATAGAATGCACATAGTCCCATTCTTGTTGAACTTTTTGACTGCTCTTATTTAGGCATCAGCATCTAAAAAATCGACAGTAAATTATTTTCATCTACCCATTCAATGTAAAGTGATGAATCATACTTAGTTATTGAAGAGTTTTGTTGTTGTTGCCAAGTTGACAAGGCTTTTCAATGTACATTTTATTGATGTCTATTCTTTCTCATTTTCCCTTGCAGTGACTACTCATAGAAGCTTTTAAACTAATCGTATGTGTACCATCTTTTCTATAAAAATTGAATTCAGTAGCTTTTCTGGCCATTTCTTTGTTAGTCTTTTTTGCTTTTAGGAATGTATAATATAGATGAAGTTAAAATATTTAAGTTGGATTTAGTCCAATGTCTAAGCTGTGGGGAAAAAAATGTTATACAATGGTCTAGTTTACATTTAATCCGTGTTTTGATGAGTCTCTTCGAAAAATAATTAAAATGGTTTGTTCATAATTGTGTTCATGTTCTTCCTCAAAATCCCTAGTCTCAATTTTCATATGATCTTCCAAGTCAATACCTTACTAATTAGTTTTTACTTCCTTCTCTTCCCTATGCATTTAATGATAATGACATCATTAAGTCAGAGCTGGTAGCTAGTCCACCACAAAATTAAAAAGGGGTTCACTGGATTATTGTCTACCATCATTCATATTGATTGAAATCTAATTTGTATGCTTAAGAAACAAGTTCCTCAAATTTCCGTTCAAAATAGAATAGTAGATGGACATAGAATGACAATGTTCTAATGATAAATAGGAATTTTTAAAATCAAATGTTTCAAATAACTACCATCAAAGAGCATGAAATGAAGTAATTCCTCAATCATGTAAAAGATGAATTTTGCATCGAACATAGGTCGTTTCTTCAACTTCATGCTAGTTTACAACCTGCCAACAATAGTGACAATAATTTCTAAATGGCCATTGAATGTTATTCTATCTACTGCATTTGAAATTTTGGTTGAAAATTAACATTTGTACAAATTTCAAAATAGGTCCTCCTCATCCTACCGTGTTAGAAGTTGGAGTTAGACATGTCAACACTCATCTTTTCCTTTGTAAGGTTGTATAGATATTTCATTCCCTATCAAATCTCCTTCCGTTGTTTGGACATGGGCTAACAAGAATTGTAGTTTGTAGAAAGCCTCTCCAACTACCTGTGTACTGATAAGCCTTCTTCATCCAAGGCTTGCACACCATGTAAAATTGTACATGTACAATATAGATATACTAGAAAAAATTATATACATGGGATCATACACCTCTGCTCATTTTCTTTAACCTCTTTCATATCTAAGGGGTATGCATACCATTTTTTCACATATTTTCTATGTATACTATATCTAGAATCGTACTATATTTTGTTTTCATACTTTATATGACTAGGCATATATCTATTTTTCCCCTTCATATACTTGGATTGTTAAAATTGAGTTCGTCTTTGCTGACTTCTCGATAAGAAAATTTCTATAAAATAAATATACATGAAAAAATAATATTCGATGGACTTATATATTTCTCCAACTTTTGATTCAGTGGAGTCAAAGAACTTCAATACACAATTAGTAGTCTGAATGTTACAAGTAAGGTCTTATCTTGTCAGGCTTGAACATTAGACTTTTAAATTGCATAACGTTTTAAGATAGGTATCAATTTTCATCCCATGTTTGTATGGCTTAGATTGGTGATGGTAGATTTTTTATCAATTTTATATGGTGACTAAATTTAATTATTTATACTTTTTTGATAGCTATGTATGTTGTCATAAATCATTAGTTGTCTAATCCATGGCTGCAGTAGAAATAAAAGAAGCAACAGATTGCAAGATGAGATTTTTTCTATTATAAAAACATGCCCATTGCTAACCTCTTATAAATGGTGGAGTACATTTTGCATTCCCTGCAACAGATATATTGTCATCATTATAGTTTTAGACTATAGGGTAGTGCTACTATCTGGGCTTCAATTCTTACTAAAGTACTACAATTTATTCCTTTTATTTGTTGCCAAGGCCAAAATTTCTATGCTAGAGAACAAACATATTGATGTGGATTGTAAATTCTATTCCCATGCAAATTTCCTTCCAATGACTTGAAAGTCTATCAAAGTTACCTCTTACATAAGGCTAAACTTTAGATATTAGAGAACATACACCTCAATGGAGACTGTAGAGGACCTCTCCATTCTTGGAATGACTATGCAAGCTTTATCAAAGTGGGTTAATATTGCATAGTCCTCAATTTCCTATATTAGAAAAAATACATGTTGATGAGCATTGTAAAAGACCCTTCCTATGCACAAATATTCCTTATACATTCAACAAACGCTTTCAGAACTTGATCTTCTTATCAACTCCCATGGAGTTTGCTCCATTGGCCAATGTCACACCTGCTGGATTCAACTCCCTCACACCATCTATGAATTCCAACAACTTCTTTCTACCCCTGTGCAACATGTGTTGCAATCCCCACAAGCAATTCACTATCACTATCTCATCCTCTTCCCAGTCCATCCTTTTCTTTAGATTCTCCAATTGGGTTTCTTGAATGAAAATAGAATCCTAATTGAGCTTGCATGCTAACACAATCTTCTTTCTATCTATTTGGGCAAAGATAAATCACCATCTTCATTATTGTCCTTGTCATCATCATCCTCATCTTCTCATGTAAGGACTTTGATCTTGAGATAGGCAATATTGTAGTTTTCATTTTCCAAAGCTTCCATCAATGGTAGCCATTGCATTCCCTTCATGATGTCAGAATCAATGATGTACACCTTTTGTCTTTGATTAGATATTGCTTCTAATATGTTCTGGTTAGTTGTGAAATAAACCACCCTAAGGTAGGAATAAGCTCGGTTAGTCAAAGACAACTCAAGAATATAAGCAAATATATTACTAGATTACCGTACATCAACATTTTGCTACAAATGCCCTCCATAGAAATAAGAGAAATGAATTATTTTTCCATAGGACCAAGCATTTTTATAAATTGCAATTTCAAATTTAGTAATCAAATAAATGCAAACAATGCCTATGCCAAGCTGGAGTCCTTGCCTTCTACAGAGATTAGTACCAGATTTCAGTAGGCAGAAGAAAAGTTGGGTATATTCCTGTTAATGTCTTCTAATTTCAAAAGAGCTTAATTTACATATGCTTATATGCATGCATCTTATTAGATAAACCAATCTATAAAAAAATTCGTCATAGATATTGGATTAGATTTATTCTTACTTTAATTTATTATGTAATTCTCTATGTTGAACAGATTAGAAGACTATATCTAATAACAAAATAGAGAACAGATCCACTTAAGTGACAGACTTCAAATTTGAATTGAAGGTATTCCATCTTTTCCATCTCTGTAGTTCTTCCATTATTCAGATATTTCCAATTCTAGCTAACTAGTTGGCTCTAAAATTATATATCGATTTTACATTAAAAAAAGAAGTCCCATTTCTTTCTTGGACGTTATTACATATATTTTAAACATTGATGAATATTACCAATTTAAGACCCATTTTAATTGTTAATTTCTCACTATAGTTTGCTAGAAAATGGCATCAATGTGATAGGTCCCATCTAAATGTCTATTTTAGTTGTTAGTTTCTCAGCAGATTTTACTTGGAAATATTGTGAATAAGATAGGAGAGGGTTTCAAAATTATTAGTTTGTCAACAAAATTATGTTAAAAAATGATGTCAATGTAGTGAGAAAGGGTTTCTAGAAGATTAGGTTTGACTAGAGAAATCATTCCATAGTTTTCCAACTATCATTGACCAACCTTTTCCAATGCTTGGTATATACAATATAATTCCTTTAGAGGCTCTTGTTGATGTAAAATACATACATAGGGGAAACAACCTGAAACAAACTAATAGCGAAAACCTGTCAGTTCTCTCCCATTTCTTTAATACCCAACAAAAGCGGGTTGCATATATGACAAAGCCAACTGAAATACTTTTTTGTTCAGATGTTATTTGGTTTTCTAGTTTTTTCTATTAACCAGTCATTATTCTACTATCCGTAATAGTATCAATTAATGAATTCAGAGTTAAGTAAAATGTGGTGGCTCATATGTTGCTTGCACCTAGGATCTTTTGTGACCCTCAAAATTTTTGGCTACCAAACTAGTCAAAATTATCGATATTGACCAAAGGTTTGAAATTAGGATGTTCCTGTCATAACATGTCATAAAAGCTATATGACATATGATCAATATATTGACACATGACCACAACCTAGCCATATGAAATACAATTCGACTATATAACCTGAATATATGTTTGCTTTAGAAATCTTGATAAAAAGTAGATATATTTTCATTTCCATCATTGCTTATCAAATATGGCTCGGAAGGCACTATATTTTATAGCCTCTGACATTTTATTCCTTATTATTCACGTATCTTCCTTTATTCAAGTGAAAATCTTGAAACTATATCTTGCTATTAATACCTTTTAATAGAAACTATGTGTCTTGTGTTGAGTATTCCATTTATTCTTTTGTTTGTAGACATAGTATCTAATAACTGGCTTATAGCTATAAAGAATTATTTTTCCATGAATCATATGCCTGTAACTATGAACTGCTATATAATATATAACAAAGAGAAAATTTGAACTTATATGAAATGGTCATATTCAATTTATAGCCACCATTATTGATTCAAATCACCCTTGAAATGTCCTTATGACTTTTGACTAGGAATATATTCCTTTCTAGTTTTAGAAATAGATAATCTAACCAAAACATGTTTCATATTGATATTTCTATATTTTGTTGTTGATAATAAAATTGACTAAGAACTGTCAAAAAAATAACACTAAAACAATTTTCTTCAAAATGTGTTGATAGTATTCAACATATTACCTTAATCAATATTTCTAATTCATTACTTAGCATGTTGTCATTCCAGTGTTAGAGTTGACAACATGTTTTCCCGACTATCTTGCAAGGGCTGGTGTAGGAGGATTAATGTATATTGTACTTATCTTAAACCCACTACTACTTCATCTTTGTTTCATTCATTAAATGACGAACATATTTTTAGCTACACCAACTACATTAAACTAGTCATCAAAATTTCCAATAATACTAGTCACATACAAATCAAATGGCACATTTCAAAATAAATCAATTGACAATGCTCTTGGCGATGTCCATTGCTTTCGAATCAACTCATTTAACTTCAACATTGGTGATTGTTTGTTTGATACAATACAAGTGTTGCTTCATTCTCGATATACATCTAATGAACTTTGTAAACCATTTCTTGCACTCGCTCCACCATGGTTGTGATGTAGCTTCAACGTCTTTTCAACATGAGCTTCACCCTTCATTGCTTTATGATTTGCATAAAGTAACTGACAAAGCCACATACTTGTGGAAAATGCGACTCTCAGCAACTGAAATCAACCCTTTGGGTGAATCAAGCCTTTGGGGTGACACATTTTGTATTCATTGGATGTCTCTTTGGCTAGACATACCCATATGCATTTGGTCATTAACACAGAAAAAACCATACCTCCATTTCAGAAAAGATGCACCTCATCATACTATATCATTTCTTTTCCATGATGTTAATCCATTGGTTGGGCACTATGAACCTAGCTTCTCAAGAATAAGTACTTACAATACACTACAAACTATGCAACAAAAAATTCCAATTTTATCATCCTCCATGACAAATATTCTAGACATAACTGAGGAAGAATTAGCTTGCATTGGTCTAAAACAATTCGCTACATTTGCTTCTCCATATGGTGAAAGCATGTTCGCAACTGTTGCCTTCTTGGTTGACAATTAGTTTAATGCAATTGCCTTGCGATTGTACATGGCCCAGTCATTAGCTAATGCATTAAAAGTAAATAACAAATTTTCATTGCACTGCTTCCATATGTACAGGCAATTTTCCATGTTAGATAACAAACTCCTCCTGCAAGCACATACACTAATCAACAAGGTTGGAATACAATATGCCCAAAGCAACCTAGAAGGTTGTGCATCGTGCTTGCTATGGCTTTCATACATCTTCAATATAGCTATAAACATATGGCAACTAGATCCATTAAATAAAGTTCACGTCTATTGCAATTGTGTTGAACCAAGAACAAGCATTGACTTGATTTGTTTTAAAAATGGCACAGGTCATTGCCATTATGAACTGCTCCAACCAAAGGAACAAATATTGAATCAAACAAAAAGAAATGAACACAATTTGTTGCAAGATAAAGATATTGCAACAAAAATGAGGAAAAGAAGACTGTCTCTTATCAAAAGCTCAATCATTGCAGATATTACAACTATGCCTGAAACAACTTAAAGACTCATTGTTCACTTAGAAATTTGAAAGAAACAATTTGCAATAGACAACAAATGTCAACAAACATGGACAACAATCAATCAATTAACACTAACAATATCATGAAAGAAGAAGAGACATCTACAATTGTTAAGAAGAAATACGTTTTCTGCAAGCCATGCATGACACACCAACCTACAAGTTATCCATATCAAACTACACTAAACAAAACACATGAGAAATCAATTAGAAAATATCTACAAGAAATCAATGATACACCAACTCAAGCATGCACAATCTACAAAATGTTGTGCTTCAACAAAGACATCTGCAAAGTCACTGATGCATTTGTCAATGCTTTCTCTTTGCTCTCTCTTCAACCAACTGCAAAGATAATTGCAATAGGTGAACTAATTTGCAAACATTGTGTAGATGCCATTGTACATGGTAGTCTCCCTGATTATGCTGCTCCATGGAACATAAGCCGAAATAAATGAATCCCTGTCGTACAAACCTTAACTAGCCTAGAAGAAAGACTTGTCTCCTTGCGTATTGCTTTTGCATAGATAAGGCAATTGACATACAAAAGAGTAGAATATGGCTTGAATGGTATAGTAATCAATGTTCTTGTCGATTTTGACAAAGTGCAACATGCATTGCCTAGAGACATTGATGAGACAAACACTATTATAGTTAGACTAAAATGCAAGTTACAATATGAAAATGCATATGGACGAGGAAATGTAAGACCTATGCATGTCATGAATTCTTTAACTGATGCAAGAGCATCTTGGGTTGCCTTTTTATCCTGCTCATTTTGTTCACCTAGTAGTTCCTTCATGTGCCTAGCAATTCCTTCAATTCCTTCATGTGCCGAGTTACTATAGCACTCTTCATGTGCTAGGTTATTGTAGCATTCCTTCATGTACCGAGTTACCCAGTTGATGCCAAGTGATGCTGAGTCGCCAGTTTCCAGTTGATGCCGAGTGTCAGTTTCCAATTGATGCTGAGTGAACAATTTTCAGCTGATGCTGAGTGCCAATATCTAGCGGATGCCGAGTGATGTCGAGTTGCCAGTTTCCAGTTGATGTAGAGTGTCAGTTTCTAGTTGATGCCAAGTGATGTCGAGTGTCAGTTTTCAATTAATGTCGAGTGCTAGTTTCCAGTGGCTGCCAATTGATGCCAAGTGCTAGTTTCCTAGTGGGTGTCGAGTTATCCAGTGGGTGCCGAGTTGTCTATTTTTGGTTCTTAGTGGGAGCCGACTTGCGTATTTAATTTCGATCATGAATTTGATGATAGGATCTTGTGTCGGCCTTCCTCTTATGCAATGTTCTAGAATGATCTGTAAGCCATTTTGGCAAGTATAAATAAAGAGTTTAGGCCTAGAGTTAAGTAAGTTTTGGGAAGAAAATAAGTTTTTGGAGAGAAGAAGTTTTTGAAAGAAGATGAGGGAGCATAACTAAAAGTGTGAATTTGCAATTGGATCTTTGAATGTGAATGTATTGGTTATTGGCCGTAACCTAGAAGGCCTCACAGTTGGGCATGTATGAAGATATTTTGATGAATCAATAGAAGTATTTGCTCTTCTCTCTCCTTTGGTTGCTGTTCTTTATGTTCATTTTCGTTGTGTTAACTCTTGTCGGGTGGTTTGGATAGCTAGGTGAGCCTTTGGCCCTAGTTATTCATCCTCCTGCCTACGTTAGTTGGTATTAGAGCTTGAGGTTTGTCCTTGTGGAGATTGGATCATGTAGAACCTGATTTGGATTTGGTTGTAGGGTGGCAAATCTGCGGATTTGACCTATAACTTGCAGAGGGTTATGATCTTGCAGGAACCTGATTTGTAAAGATGGTTCATGGTAGAGGAAATAATGTTGATAATGCTATATTGGATCAGTTGAAACAAATTGCAGCCAAATTAGATGCTATGGAAACAACCCAGAGGAGAGGAGCACATCTTGATGATGTAAGTGATGATGAAGCAGCAACACCAAACCATAATCTAGAACCTGAAGAAGATCAAGATGATGAAAGATTGTTGAGAGTATTGTCTAGGGAAAATTCAAAACCTGCTGTAGAAGTTGTTCCTTATGATGGAAAATTGGATACCAATGCTATGCTAGATTGGATCTCTGATATGGAGAAGTTCTTTGAGTATGAAAACACTCTTGATAATAGAAAGGTGAAGATTGCAGTCACTAGGCTGAAAGATCATGCATCACTATGGTGGGAGCACTTGCAAACTGATAGACAAGGAAGAGGAAAGGAGAAGATTAGAACTTGGCCAAAGATGGTGAACAAGGTAAAGAAAAAATTCCTTCCTACTGATTACCAAGTTAGCTTGTTGAGAAAGATGCAAAATTTGAAGCAAAAAGACATGACCGTGAAAGAGTATACTGAGGAATTCTATAGACTGGACATTAGATCTGGACATGTGGATGATGATGTTGAGAAAATTGCAAGGTACATTAATGGATTGAGATCTCGAATACAAGATGAAATAAGTTTTGTGAACTTGGAAAGTGTAGAAGAAGCATACTAGTATGCCTTGAAAGTTGAGGAGATCTTGACAAAGAAGCATGAACAAAGACAGAGAGGTAGATGTGGTAGATTCTAGAGAGGCAGAGGTAGATCTTATAGAGAAAGTGACAGATCTGGTAGTTCTATACAGGATAAAGACAAATATGAATGGAAGAATGATGACAAAGGAAAGACTGAATGGAAAAGTGGTAACTCTTGCTGAGGAGGCACTAATTCTTATCGAGGAAGAGGTAATTCTTCTTCTAGAGGTGGATTTCATGGTAATTGTTTTAGATGTGGCAAAGAAGGGCATAGATCCTTTGAATGTAGATTTTCTGAAGGTGGGCAGAATAATAGAAATGCTATGATTCAAGAAGACATTGAGAGTTCACCAAGTGGACCTGAGGTTGGAGAAAATTTGATGGTGAGAAGAACCTTATGTAATAAGGGAGGTGATGAGGAACCTATTTTAAGGAGAAGTCTTTTCAAGACAAGATGTAAGATGGCTGAAAAATGCTGTAAAGTGATCATTGACAATGAAAGTTCTACAAATCTGGCATCGGAAGATCTGGTTACAAAGTTATAGTTGTAGAGGTTGAAACATCCCAAACCTTATCATGTTTCATGGATCAAAGATGAGCATAAGATATTGGTAAGTGAGTAATGCCTTGTAAAGTTCAAAATTGGACATTACTTTGATGAAGTTTTGTGTGATATTATGCCCATGGATTGTTGTCATATTTTTTTGGGTAGACCTTGGCAATATGATAGATATGTTGTACATGATGGAAGATTGAATCAATATACTCTTTGGGTAAATGAGTTGTTGCCTTTGATCGAAATTCTAGATGAGGTTAATTGTACTACTATAAAAAAATTGTATGGTTAATGGGAAACAATTTGAAAAGGAAGTGAAGAAGAATCAGGTTTGTTTTGCTATAATTCCAAGAAAATTGAGTTTTGTCATTGGAGACCGAGTGCCAGAAAAAAATATTAACCGAGTGCCAATCAGTGGTGACTGAGTGATAGATGGTAGTATTGACCAAGTACCAGAAGAAATTGCAGAGTTGTTGAATGAGTATAAAGAAATTATTGCTAATGATATTCCTGATGGTTTACCTCCTGTGAGAAGTATAAGTCATTGTATGGATCTGATTCCTGGAGCTAGTTTGCCAAAAAAAGCACCATATAGATTGACACCCATAAAGAATGAAAAAATGAATAGACAAGTGCATGACACCATATAGATTGACACCCATAGAGAATGAAGAACTGAATAGATAAGTGCATGAGTTGTTACAGAAAGGTTTGATCAGAAAAAGCTTGAGTCCATGTGCTGTACCTATTGTATTAGCACCCAAAAAGAATGGAGAATGGAGAATGTGTACTAATTCCAGAGCCATTAACAAGATAACAGTGAAATATAGGTTTCCTATGCCGAGGATGGATGGCATAATGGATTGTTTAAGCAGAGCAAAGTATTTTACCAACATTGATTTGAAGAGTGGCTATCTTCAAATCAGAATTAGAGAAGGTGATGAATGGAAGACTTCTTTCAAGACAAAAGATGGTTTGTATGAATGGTTGGTTATGCCTTTTGGTTTGACTAATGCACCTAGTACTTTCATGAGGTTGATGAATGAAGTTCTAAAAAGATTCTTGGGTAAGTTTGTGATTGTTTATTTGGATGATATTTTGATATTCAGCAAGACTAAGGAAGAACATCTTGAGCATATTAGACAAGTATTGTAGAGGTTGAAAGAGGAAAATTTTTTGATAAGATAAACAAGTTTTAAGGGATCCTAAAACCCATAAGTTTTACAAAAAATAAGGCTGATAATAAGCAAAAGAAGCCCAACCAAAATAGAGGTCCAACAGCTGAAAAAAGCCCGAAGGCCCAGCCCAAAACAAAGGCCCACAAAAAGGCCAGAAAACAAACAAACTAAAGCAGCCTACAGAAAGTCTATCCAAAAGCCAAAAGCCAGAAAGAAGAAAATACAAAAGACAAGAAAACTAGTCTTCAGTAATCTTCTCCATTTCCTGCATAGCTTGAGCTGCCTCGACTATCTTTTGTTGCTCCTTTGCCATTTGATCCTGGACCTTCTCCATGCTCTGATCCATACTGGTGAACGTACTGATTGTGGCCTTGTCATCATCTGACCTGGCCTTATCCCTGTTCTGTCCTCCCTCCTCCACCAGGAAGCCCTTGTCCTTAAGTTTACCAGCAAGGGATTGGATGTTGTCATTCATCGAACTCAGGAGAGAAATCATCTAACTTGACAGGTTGTGGTTGTAGTTTTCAAGATTTCTAATTCTCCTTTCATTTAAGCTTTGTCTGTTATCCTGGTTCTCCTGGCTGTCAATACTTGTCTTATTCTTAGTACTTTCCATCTGGGATACCCTTTCTCTAACTTCCTCCAGCTCATGGAAGAGCCATTTGATTGATCTGAAGTTGTCAATCATACTACTGCGGTCATTATTCAGAAGGTTCATTCCAGTCTCCCTTGCGTTGTCTGAAATGGCCAGGATAGCTAGGTCTATGAGCTCATTGAGCCTAGGCTCCTCTAGGTTGTCCACTAGGATCTAAGGGTTCATAACTTCCCTAAAAATCCCCATAGTAGCAGTCCTCACATTGAAATTTTTCCAGGCCTTTCTTCTGTTATTGACCTGCACTTCCCCCTCGTTCTCACCAGTGATGACATTCACTTTTTCCTTTGAAGGAGGCTGAGATTGGACAAGGGAGAGGGGGAGAGGAATATCATCCGTCCTCTGGTTTCTAGTCTCCTCAACTCTCACTACCTCCCTCTTCCATTTTTTCCCAGGTTTCTCCTCTTCTAACTCCTCATCCGACACATTGTCAAAATCTTCCGTATCCTTTTCCTCCTCCTCCTCAGCATAACTCTCTTTTGCTTGAGCTTGGCCATGATCCCTAGGGCTTTTCCTGCTGGGAGTTGTAGCTATGGACTGTTTCCTGTCTTGACTTTTTTTCTTATTTCCTGAGGTAACATTCTCCTCCTCCGAGCTAATGCTCTCAATGTCATCAGAGTCTGAAAAAGAGTTGGAGCTGCCTTTGTCAACATCCTCAACTTGAGGAGGGTTATTGCATATAGACTGAGCTTTGAAATGCTCATGGATGAGGAGCAATAAAACCTCATGCAAAGTAGGGTTAATAGTGGCTTTCTTCTTGAAACTAGAGATTGCCTTGTTCATAGAAGTGAGAAGGTAAAAGGGAATGGAAATTCTACTCTTATGGCGAAAATGATTTAAAATCACAAAATGGTGAGTTCTGACCTGATCAAACCTAGGGTCCAGGGTTACATAATCAATGAGGGCATATAAAACATACCTCCAAAACTTCTTTATAGTCTCCATCACATAGAAAGACTCTTTCTTTTCCAGCTTGTTCATCTCTGCAAATTTTTTCACGAACTCCTTGACTGCATTGGACGAAAGTTTCTTGTCCCTGTAGAATTTGAAACCCTCTATAGGGATACCACTGACCTCCACAACCACCTCCTCTATGATTTGGAAAGAAACCCCATTCACCTTGACCTTGCCATTGTTCCAAGAGTTCACCATGCTGTTAGTGACCTTAGGGTCAAAACCATGGAGTTTTTCAAAAAAAATCGCAACCCTGCTCTTTTGCAGTTTTTTCCAGACTTTGCCCATATTCTTCCACTTCTCCACTTCACCCACCGGCTCCTTTTTACTTTGTTCTCTAGTCATGACATCCATTTTTTCTTCAACTATTCTCATGAGCCCCAATCTCTGCAAATTTTTTCTAGCCAAGATTTTGGCTCTGTTTCTATTATTGGGTTCGTGATCATTCGCCTCTCTTATACAATAGCAAGAGAAAATGATAACGATCCTCCAAACGTGTCAAAATGATGGAAAAAATCCCTTGAGATTACGAAAACCAAGAAACTTATCATGGCTCGTGCCAACCTCCAATCTTTCTTTATTAAACATGATAACAGTTAGATTGACCCATACTTCCGTGGATTTTCTCCAGCTCGATTAGTGACTTAGCCTCCATCAAAAAATCTTTTCCGAAATGCCAGGTCATCTCTTTGTCTACTCCCACCCGTTTGTTAGTGAACTAGTCAACAACTGGGTTTGCCTCTCTAAATGCATGAGTGACATGGACCTTCTCAAATTTTGTGAGGGCGGCACGTGTCTCATTAATTATATTTGCAATCGACCACGAGGGGGGGGGGGGGCAGATTCCATTAATATTGTTAATTATGTTTTTAGAGTCCCCTTCAAGCCAAAGTTTGGAAACACCAGCTTCAAAAGCCAGCTTTACTACACTGCACGTGGCTTTGGCTTCAGCCAAATGGTTGGTCCGAGTTCTACGTGGGAGAGAAAAGGCTGCAATCCCCTCCCCAAAACTGTTTCTTATAATTCCACTGCTTCTAGAGGGGCCTGGGTTGCCCTTAGAAGCGCCATCGAAGTTAGCTTTTGACCACCCTTCAGAGGGTAGAATCCATCTGGCATCTTGTCTTTTTCTTTAATCGTCTTCCTGTCCCCTATATCAACTTCCCCCTCCTTCATCACTTGAAGGTTTTCTTTTATGTTTTTCAAAATCTTCCTTCCCATAATTATTGCCGACTCCTCTCTATCCTTGAAAATTATGTTGTTCCTTTCCTTCCAGATGCTCCAGCAAAAGTGAGGCAAAAACCAGACATAATTATCTTGCCAGCCTGAAATTTTACAAAGGCTTTTCCAATGATTGAAAAAGTCGATAAGGTTATCCGGCCAGCACCAGAGAATCTCCAATTCCTGATTAAGAGAACTCCACACCTCCCTAGCAAAGTCACATTGAATGAAGATATGATTTCCCGACTCAGACTGGTTTTTACAGAGTGGGCATCTGCTGGGCATAACATGGCCTCTCTTCATGAGATTATCTTGCATTAGGATTTTGTTTTGAAGGGCCAGCCAATAAAATATGTTGATCTTTGGAGTGAGGCTCGTGAGCCAGGCATCTTCCCAAGGGGGTTTCTCCTTTAAACCCCAGAGAGAGTTGTAGCCAGAAGCAACAGAATAACTTCCATTGGGATTATCCCTCCAGACTAGCTCATCCTTATTATTACTAGGGATCGAAGAGTTAAGCATAGTCATAATTGGTTTCAAATCCTCGAAAATGAGGGAAAGGTCTCTCCATTCCTGACCAACCCTGTAATTGCTTACTTTAAACCCATATAGCTCCGTGCATTCTTGCACCCATCTCTCAAATATTGGGTTGTTAGAAAGTGGGCCTTGACATAACCACCTGTCAGACCAAAACTGAATATCCTCCCCATTGCCTAATTTCCAAGAGATCCTCGCCTTAGCCAGGTCCTTGGCCTTCAGGATACCATTCCAAATAGTCGACCCTTTAGGGATGTCCTCATTGAATAAAGTAAAATGAAGAGAAGGTCTTCTGAGGTATTTATTTTCTAGAATGTCTCTCCATTCACTAGTGTTATTGAAGATTCACCAGATTTTTTTTGCAAGAAGCGCCTTATTGAGATGGGTAAGCAATCTGATGCCCAGACCACCATACCTCTTGGGGAGGCAGACCTTCTCCCAGGCAACAAGAGGGTACCTTTTCTTTCCTTCAAGTCCAGTCCATAGAAAGTCTCTTTGGAATTTCTCCATTTTCTCTGCAAATTTCACAAGAATTCCAAAGAGGCTCAAAGCATAAATGGGAAGGTTCTGAAGAGTGGATTTGACCAGTAAACATTTCCCAGCCTGGCTGAGAGAGGCACCTTTCCATCCAACCATCTTCTTGTTGAATCTGTCCAGAATGCCATTCCAGAAAGAGTCAGGTGGAGAGGAGCCCAAGGGGAGCCCTAGATAGGATGAGGGAAGAGAGCCCACCCCACAACCAAGGATTCTAGCAATTTTCCTTTGGCTGACTATAGGGGTGTTAACAAAGAAGGTCGAGCTTTTGTTCTAGTTAATCAACTGTCCAGTCCCTCTGGAGTAAGTATCAAGAACCTCTTTCAAAGTCTTAGCTTCTTTCATAGAAGCTTCCCCCCCCATTATAGTGTCGTCCACAAATTGCTGATGAGTGAAGGGGACATTTCTCGAAGAAGGCTTAATCCCTTTAAGACTTCCTTCAGACTTTTACGTTCAATAAGCCTCCCAATGCATTCAGCTAAAATAATGAAGAGGATAGGAGAGAGGGGGTCTCCCTGCTTGAGACCTCTAGAAGGTTTAAAGAAATCAGAGGGGGCTCCATTAATCAGAACAACAAGAGAGGAGTTAGACACCAATTGAGAAATGAGTTTACACACTTTATTGTCAAAACCAAAGGCTTGAAGGACCTTCCCAAGAAAGGACTAGTCCACCTGATCATAGGCTTTTGAAAGATCCAGTTTGAGCAACATACCTTCCTGCTTGGAAGCTTCTAAAGAATGAATAACTTCATGAACCATCATCATCGAGTCCAAGATTTTTCTCCCAAGAACAAAGCTAGATTGTTGCTGCGATATGATCAGATGCAGGATTTTAAGCATTCTGGAAGTGAGAACTTTAGAGATGTTGAAAGAGGAAAAGTTGCTGATTAATCTGAAAAAGTGTTCTTTTATGCAAGAGGAGATTGTGTATCTAGGATTTATGATTTCAGCTGATGGTTTGAAGATGGATCTTGAGAAGGTTAAAGCAATTTTGGAATGGCCTACACTTGAGAATGTGAGGTAAGATCATTTCATGGTTTGGCTAGTTTTTACAGAAAGTTTATAAAGAATTTCAGTACTGTTTGTAATGCTATGAATAAAACAATAAGGGGAGATAAAAATGAATTCAAGTGGACACATGGAGCTGATAAGAATTTTGAGACTTTGAAACAAAAAGTTGTTGAATTACCTGTATTGGCTTTACCTGATTTCAACAAAGTATTTCAAGTTGAATGTGATGCAAGTGGTAATGCAATAGGAGCTATATTAAGTCAAGAAGCTTTACAATACTTGGAAAGTCAACATAAATTGAATCAAAGACATCTGAAGTGGGTTGAGTATTTGCAGAGTTTTACATTTGTGATCAAGCATAAGAGTGGAGTTACTAACAAAGTTGCTAATGCATTGAGTAGAAGACATTCTTTGTTGACTAAAATGAAGGTTGACGTTCTTGGTTTTGATGAGATGAAAGAGTTATATGATGCTGATCCTAATTTTTTTGAGTCATGGAGAGAGTGCAGAGCACCAAATCTAACAGATCACATAAGCAAGTATGATGAATATTTCATTCAAGAAGGTATGTTGTTCAAAGGTATTCAGTTGTGTATTCCTAGAAGTCCTATGAGGTTGAATTTGATTAAGGAAAAGCATATTGGTGGATTAGCTGGACATTTTGGAATTGATAAGACATTGAGTTTGCTGAAAGAGAAGTATTATTGGCCAAAAATGTATAACGATGTTCAAAAATTTGTAAAGAGTTGTGGAGTTTGTCAAGTTGTGAAAGGAGTGAGTCAAAATACTGGTTTGTATACACCTATTACTATTCCTAAGAAACCTTGGACTGACATTAGTATGGATTTTGTTCTTGGATTGCCTAAAAAAATGAAGGGGTATGATTCCATATTTGTTGTAGTGGAAAATTTTTCTAAGATGGCTCATTTTATACCATGTAAGAAGACATCAGATGTTGAGCATGTTGCTGAACTTTTCTTTAAAGAGATTGTGAGATTGCATGGATTACCAAGAAACATTATTTTAGATAGAGACAATAAGTTTGTTGGTTATTTTTGGAAGACTTTGTGGAAAAAGATGGGTACTAAGATAAAGTTTAGTTCTACATTCCATCCACAAATAGATGGACAGACACAGGTTGTGAATAGAAGTTTGAGAAATTTGCTAAGATGTTTGGTTGGAAATAAGTCAAGTAATTGGGAGATGGTATTGGCACAAGCTGAATTTGCGTATAATAATTCTGTGAATAGGAGTACAGGGAAGACACCTTTTGAGATTGTTACCAAAATTCATCCTAGAGGTATATCAGATTGGAGAGATGTTGCTGGTGAAGAAAAGAAAAGTGTTGCAGGAGAAGAATTTGCTGATTTTATGGAGTCTTTGCATAAGGAAGTGAAGTTGAGGTTGGAACAAAGCAATCAAAAGTATAAGGAGAATGCTGATAAGTCTAGAAGACACCATGATTTTCAAGTTGGTGATGAGGTGATGGTTCATTTAAAGAAAGGAAGATTCCTAGTTGGAACATATAGTAAGCTGAAGATGAAGAAATTTGGACATTGTAAGATCTTGAAAAATTTTGACAGTGGTAATGCTTATGAAGTTGAGTTACCTGATGACATGGATATATCTCCTATATTTAATATTGCTGATTTGTATACGTATCATGAGTTAGAGGATGAAGTTGTTATACCAGATGATTATCCTAAGAAACAGATTGAGGAAGTTGAACAGATATTGGATCAAAGAGTTGGCAAGAGTACAAGAGGAAAAGATTACTATGAATATTTGGTGAAGTGGAAGAACAGACCTATTGAAGATGCTTCATGGATTTCTCAATTTGAGTTGGATTTAGCTCAGGTTGGGACATCTCAATCATTCAGGAGAATCATTTCTTTCAACCCCGGTTGTCTGATGTAGGAGCATCCTGGGTTGCCTTGTTATCCTACTCATTTTTTTCACCTAGTAGTTCCTTCATGTGCCTAGCAATTCCTTCATGTGCCAAGTTACTATAAATGTGCTGAGTTATTGTAGCATTCCTTCATGTGCCAAGTTACCCAGTTGATGCCGAGTTGCCAATTTCCAATTGATGTCGAGTGCCAGTTTCCAGTTGATGCTGAGTGACAATTTTCAGTTGATGCCGAGTGCCAGTTTCTAGTGGATGCCAAGTGATGCCGAGTTGCCAGTTTCCAATTGATGTCGAGTGATGTTGAGTGCCAGTTTCTAGTGGATGTCAAATGATGCCAAGTGCCAGTTTCCTAGTGGGTGCCAAGTTATCCAGTAGGTGCCAAGTTGTCTATTTTTGGTTCTTAGTGGGAGTCGACTTGCGTATTTAATTTCGATCGTGAATTTAATGATAGGATCTTGTGTTGGCCTTCCTCTTATGCAATGTTGTAGAATGATTTGTAAGCCGTTTTGGCAAGTATAAATAGAGAGTTTAGGCTTAGAGTTAAGTAAGTTTTGGGAAGAAAATAAGTTTTTGGAGAGAAGAAGTTTTTGAAAGAAGACAAGGGAGCATAACTGAAAGTGCAAATTTGTAGTTGGATCTTTGAATGTGAATGTATTGGTAATTGGCTATAACCTAGAAGGCCTCACAGGTGGGCATGTATAAAGATATTTTGATGAATCAATAGAAGTATTTTCTCTTCTCTCTCCTTTGGTTGCTGTTCTTTGTGTTTGTTTCCATTGTGTTAACTCTTGCCGGGTGGTTTGGATAGCTAGGTGAGCCTTTGGCCCTAGTTATTCACCTCTTTCTTGTGTCATTAACAATATTGTCTAAGACACCATTGTATAGAAAGAAAAAAATCTCAATAAATAAAGATTAATAACTTCTATTTGCAAATTAAAAAAATGCAATAGCAAACAAATAATGACATAGATGGCGACATAGATGCACATGATACTATACTTGAAGATGAAGAGGAACCTGAAGCTAAATCACTTATACATTGGTTTAATGAATCACATTCAATCAATGATCTTGGTACAACTATTGTTGAAATTGCACTAGCAGAAGGCTTCAAACCTCTTGGCATTTTCTAAGATACTTAGAAGAAATGAACTTCCCAACATTGTTTTTTGGATTCCCATGAGTAGAAGAAATCATAAAAAACTTCACCTACCAAAAAATTTTTAAGTGGGAGCTCATGCATAAAGACAACAACTTTTCAACAAATATAACAAACATATTTTTTAAGGCTATAAAAATAATTATCCAACAAATATTGTTTGTAGCATGGGTCTATATAGGGAAGGCTGAACTAAAAGGTAAAAACCTATATGCAAAGGATGTGAGCAACCCTACAAACCTAGAAAACATATTGAAATCTCCAATATGTTTTAGGTCGTTAAAGAGTATACACACATCTCCTGATTATTTACAAAATATGAGGAAAAATATTATTGTGATGATCTGTCAACTTGGCTCTCCAACCTTTTTCGTTACACTAACTAGTGCTGAACACTTTTGGCAGCCATTATGCAACACATTGCAACATATTTGTAACACTTAACAAACAAGACAAAATGAATCTTTAGAGAATAAAGACTTGGACTTTGAAATAAGAAAAAACTCAGTCCTTTGCAGCCACTACTTTAATCATAGGGTTAATGCATTTAAGAAAATGATGCCTTATTTGGATAAGTGTCTAATTATTTTTTTGTTATAGAATTCCAAAACTGAGGCAATGAACATGTACACTTCATGATATGGATCTTGGATGCACCTATCTTTAGACATTGCAAAAACAACAACATTGACAACTTCATTGACAAGTACATTTCATGTGACTTTACACTATTAGGTCCAAACTATGTCAAAATGAAAAATCACCACCACACAAAAATATGCAAAAAGTATAGAACATCTAGTTGTAGATTTAGCTTTCCCTTACTTCCAATGAGCCAAACAATAATATTGGAGCCCTTGTTAAACCTTGATCCTACAATTAAAGATAGAGCTAAAATCTTCTTCAAATAATTAGAAAGCAAACAATACACAAAAGAAGTTACATTTGACAATTTCCTCTATGAATTTCAACTTGAAGAAGCTGATTACATTGCCATGTTGCAAGCATCATTGTCCCATAAAATTGTCTTGCTAAAAAGGAAACCAACTGACATATGGATAAATTCATTTGCCAAAAAAGTGCCTACACTATGGTATGTAAATACAGACACACAATTTATCTTGGATGCATATGCTACTGCATCATACTATAGTTCATACATGAAAAAACAAGATAGAACATTGTCATGAGCATTCAACCAAATACAAAAACAATGCACTTATGCTTACAATGAGAAGGCACATTTCATATGAAAATTAGGAAATGCATTGCTTAATTACCAACAAATGTCCAACCATCAAGCAGTTCATATTGCCTTGTCTTTACCATTACAAATAAGCTCAAGAAGTACCATCTTCATCAATACCTCACTACTGAAAAGTAGAGTTGTTATGCTAAAAAGTCCTAAGCTATTAGCAAAAGAAAAATACGACTCCAAAAATATCATGTATGCATCTACAATAGACAAGTATATACAACGGCCAAAAATATTTGACCAATTTTCACTTGTAGAATATACAACTTTCTACTCAAACAACCCATCGAAGCCCTACAAAAGAACAAGACAATGCATCATACATTATGTAAAATATAATCCGCATATTGATCATGAAATTTTTTGGAGAGAAAAACTCATGCTTTATGGCTCTTTCAGAAATAACAAAAACTCATTATTAATAGGGTATAAAACATGGAATGCAGCATTTGAAACACACAAAGTACAAATCACTAGAAATAAAAAAATGTTTACTTCGCTAGTAGATAGTAAATGGGGTGAAATTGAGCAAGTTGCAACAAAAGCTAACAACAGCAATCACTTAACAATAGACCTCGACACTGACCATGCACAAAAAGAACAACAAAATGAAATTGAGAAATATGACATTATGCCTGACATGAAACGTATAAAAGCCTTACAAAACATGCATGCTACTAGATCCTCACTATTCTTAGAAATTCCCCAGCCATTCCTTCTTCCAAATGAAGAATACTTCAGCTTGCAAAGGTAGCTAAATGAAGAGCAACAATCAATAGTGAAAGATGTTCTCATGAAAAAGAGACTTGCATTTGACAAACTATAATACTTGTTCTTGACAGGAGTGCTGGCACTAGCAAAACATTTACAACAAAAGTCCTCTTTCAAATAATGATATGAATTTATGATAAGCAACTAGAAAGTGACTCGTACAAGCCTAAAGGTATTATTGTCGCTTCCACAAGAAAAGCTGCATTCAATGCAGGTGGCATAACTGCACATTTTATTTTCCATCTGCCATGTAACTCTTCAAGGATGTTGTCATTAGACTCAAACACTCTTGACAACCTAAGCAAGAAATTGGATCAACTACAGGTCTTGCTCATTGATGAGGTGTCATTAATTGGTTCAAGATTACTATATTATATTAACAGAAGACTTCACCAAATCAAACATACACCAACAAAATCATTTGGCAATGTTGACATCATATTTTGTGGCGACTTGTACCAAACACAACCTGTATGAAATAATTGGATATTTGAAGAGCCAAAAATAAATAGCAAAACAATTTCATACACATTTTGGCTAGACAATGTCTTATGCTTTGAATTACACTTTGTCACTAGACAAACAAACAAACACTTCATTTCCATTCTAAACTATGCAAGAATTAGTCAAGAAAATGATGAAGACCTAAGCTACTTGAATTAAACATGTTACAAGATACCTCCTAAAGATCCAAAATTCTCGTACTTGTTTCACATAAATTCAATTATTTCTGAACATAATAAACAAATGTTGAACTTCTTGCCTAGCAAACTTTATGTATTTGAAGCTCTTGGTGAAACAGACCCACACACTAACAATTCCCACTACCAAGTTCAAAAATCATCATTGTCTACTGTAATCTATCTAAAGCCAAGAATTGTAGTTGAGCTAAAAGCTGGCAACCTTGACACATAAGATGGACTAGTCAATGGTGTTGATGGAGTCTTCCAACTACTTACAATAAATTATGAAGACATTCTATGGATTCAATTCAATGACACTACAATTGGCATATCACAATGCAAAAAAATACAAAGCTTGTACACCAATTCTATTTCACCTTCTTGGACCCCAATAATGAAGATAGCCAAAAAAATGAAAAGTCCTACTAAATTTATTACATGAAGACAATTTCCTATTCAACTAGCATTTGTAAGAACTATCCATAGGGCACAAGGTTTGACAATGGATGGGCTCACTTTTGATCCTCATAAAGTATGCCAGCATGGTCTTACCTACACAACTTTATCTCACGTGAAAACCATCAAAATATGATATTTGATGCACAAACTACAACATCAAAATTTCAAAGTATCACAAAAAGTGAAGAAAGAAATGGATTGACTTTGAAATCAAGTAGAATGGAAAATTTAATATAGCCTTCCTTTCCTATCAATGGTCCATCTTATCATATGCTCTTTAAATACTCGAAGCCTTCCATTGCATGTAGAGGAAATTGTCCATGACCATTATTTGCTCAAAGCAAGTATACTATGCCTCCAAGAAACAAGACACAAGACACATGCACTCCTCCCATTGCTAAATGAAATATACAATTGCTATTCTTCACTTGTTATTCATGGTATATTGACTTGTACCAAAACAACTACAATACTAAATACAAATTCTTTTGCAATAGACTGTCTAGAATCAATCACCATTGATATATTACATATTGGTCATACCATACAAATTACTAATGTTTATATTAGACCAAGTGCACCTATCAATGACATATCGAATCTAATACTAAGTATCTTTACCTCATTGCCAACAAATTTAAAAGTAATAATTACTAGAGACTTCAACATTGACATGCTACATCTTAGTTAAAAACAAAAAATGCTTACAGAACTCATGCAACAATACAAATTCTCTTTAATAGTTGACAAAGCAACAACATTTGCAAGCACTTTATTAGACCACTTTTGGATACATAATATTAATCAAAAATCTACAAAATTCATTCTCCTAGATACATATTGGTCAGATCATTTCACAGTATCTCTACAACTCTAGTTGTAAATTACATAGACTTCGTCTTAGAAAATGACAACAACCCAAAAACTTAGATTCTTTACTTATGCATTACAAAACTACTATTTTTCACAGCTTTCTAATTTTCTTTAGAAGCATACCTCATACCATATCATTACACAAATGCATATAAGTTTGCTACATTTTTGTTGCATAAGAATATTGACCTGGTTTGTTCACATGACCTTTGTCAAACTCACTTTTGCATTGATTTTACATCCGAACAATGTCATAGTTTTATTCATGGATGGATATTTGATGGAGTCATCCAAAACAAACAAACATGAAGCTGAGAGTAGCCTTGATACGAATGAGTTGCAAAAGTAGAGTTCAACTCTCACAAAAAGGTATTGCAATAATATATGCAACATTCCATACCTTCCCATGCATCCATTTCATTTTTATACATATTTAGTTATTTTACTAACTTTTTTTGATACATTTTCTAGAACTTTGTTCATATCCTCGTCTCAATAGCAAAACCTTGTAGAAGATAGCAACAACTTTCATGATAGACACCTAGCAAAAAGGTATAAATGATTGTAGAGTTCTTAAACTATTTTAATTCATTTACATATCATTGCAGACTCTA
The DNA here is from genome assembly GCA_028749045.1 of Cupressus sempervirens. NCBI lineage: Eukaryota > Viridiplantae > Streptophyta > Pinopsida > Cupressales > Cupressaceae > Cupressus > Cupressus sempervirens. Next base: position 190,461,222 of record CM053788.1, read on the forward strand.
AAATAATAATCTCTTCTCTCCACAGACTCAACACAGAAGAAAACAATTTATCTAGCATTGTAGATATTTGTAGAACACAATCAACTACTATTTTTGAAGGTGATGTCCTCGTCACTTATGGTCCTATTTATGCCAAAAATCTGACAAGCCCAACAAAAGATCCTATAGTGCATGTTGATCTCATTGATAGTGATGGTCACATGACCATAGCAACAAAAATAACCAACCAATTAATCGACAGATTTATGAAAAAGCTTTATCCTAGTGCAAGTGTTTGCATAAAAGATTTCTCTCTGAAGAAAAAAACACAGTATGAAAGATGTGACACAGACTATTGCATCCAGTTCACTGCACAACAATCTATTGGAATGATTGACCAAGTTTGCAGCCAACAAAAACTGATGCTTGACGCAAGAATATGTCAACTTATTTAATCATCTAACAACTATTCAATTGGCACATTGGGTGTTAAAGTAGTAGCTTAAAAACAAACCCCAAAGGAGTACGAGCTCCATGTCAAGGATGGATAATCTATATTAGACACATCTATTGTAATCTTCTCATTCCATATCTATGTCCACACTTGATGTTTTTTGTCATAATACAATTACTTGTTCTACTGACTGAAACATTCATTTTCTTTGTAGGGAACCATTCCTAAATTCCATGCTCAAGCTTACACAACATTCCAACAAATCTTGCATTCTACCACAACACCGCTCCTGCTTCTCAAGAATGTTGTGCGTAGTGGCCTTAGAGGAACAAATAATATTAAAACAACACCATCTACATATGTTGACAACCTCAATGATGAAAGTACAATCAATGCTCTACAAAACATACTCTCATCTAGTATATAGGTAACCAACAAAACCATACCACCTTTCAAATAAATCTGCAATCATATTCTAGATAATAGACATCTCGAACTCATAACTAAATCTTCTTTTATATCTTAGGTCACTGGTACCCTTTGACCAAAGAATGCTTATCTGCAACCATACTAGCTACTATGCACAAAATGGAACCAACCAACTTCATTGGCGCCATCCTCAACCGCCACAACTAGCCAATGTTTTGCATGTGGGAAAATCACAAACTTTGCTTATGGACCTTTCTTGCAGTGCACTATAGAAACTGATAATAAAATTGTTGAATGTACCATGACTAGGAAAATGCTTGAACAATGCTCGCCATAGCTTATAAATATACCATTTGACATGCACAAAAACAATACGTCAACAGTCATGTACTTGCTACGAACATTTGAAATACAAGGGACTTTCTCCATTGCAATGAATGACAATATCATCTCCATTATAGGAGAAACCAGCGAAGAAAGATAAAACTAATTCATCTTTCTTTTCCTTTTGCTTTACCAAATATTTATTTTCCTTCCAAGTCTTTGCACTTAACAAAGCCATTTTGGGGTGTATTGTAGATCAATTAAGGCTCCTAGACTAGAATTCGGGTTTTTTGTCATTGGAAGGCTTTAATCCACACCATCACATTGAATCCGCTGAAGACCTTGCAGATGTGCTAGCAATAATATTTTCCATAGGAATCACTTATACTCTAAAATTTTGGTACATATAAATAGGCTTTGATCAACAATATCATGCTAAATACATTAAATCACCTGCAACAATATGAAGCATAATATTTTTTGTCCACAACTTCCCATACACAGATTTTGCATATACACTTTAGATAGAATTATGTTGCGTGACTAGAAATTTGTATCTTGTGTTCAACCATAAACAAAAACATGTGATCCAAAACATGTAGTCTAATATTTTCCTATCTATAGAAAAGCACTATTTTAACTCAAATTTTCTTGGCTTGCATACTGCTTCATTTTATTTCACTTTCCTTGCATCTATTTCCAACACCTATATATAATCTATTACACTAGAAATTAACACTTGTAAAAAATAATTCGATGTTATTAGTCTATTTTAATAATATCTGTAGATGAATTGTCTTTGTGTTTGGATGTTGAAACCACATATTGGATTTTAACATATAGATTCCCATTATGGTTCTATAGCACTCCATTTACATTTTCAGTTTTCTGTCTCAAGAAAAAGTTCTATATAATGTCCATTACAACAAATATTGATCCATTTTACAACTAAAACAAGAATAAAAGACACAAAACAACCCACATTTATCTTTGATGTATTCTTGGGACTATCCATGGCTTAAAATGCCTTCATTTTATATAAGTGGTTTCCCTCTTCTGCATCATGCACACTTCAATTCTCTTTTCTCAATGTATAGGTGGAAGCACATAGTTTTAGCATTTCATCATCTAGATTTTGGTCAACTATTTTTTAGAGTATGGACCAAGTTTTTGAATGCCTAGTGGTTTGTCTATGACATCCCACTCTTTAGGACTAGCCTGTAATAGACTAAAATCTGTCTCTTCTTCACAATTCAATTTGAAATGATTTTCTTTGTATAGTTAACTGTGATCATTAATTACATTGTGTACTTCATAACATGCATAATAAAAATACTTTAGTAATATAAATTAATAGGTATATCTATAGATGTTGATGTAGGAGCATCCTGGGTGTAAGGGCAATCTTGCATCACCCAAAAAATTTTATTTTTAGTCTTTTTTATTTTAATAAGGACTAGTAGATAGGGTGGTTAGTATTTATGGAAACTTGCTATTTTTAGTAAGTTCGTTATATGAGCTTGGAATGTTATCATTTTCTATAGGAAGGTTCATTTTAGAGATATAAGCCTACCATATAAATCTCATTGCTCTAGCTTAAGTATCAAAAAAGTTATTGCAGATTTTCAGTGGAACAATTTGCAAAAAAATCTTTAAGCTCACCATTGGAGGCCTTAGAGTACCTAGATGAGGTCCAAAAACTCGACATAAGTGTGCTAGCATTGTTTTGAGCCTATAGATCAGTAGTTGGCATTTTCAAAAAGTAGTCATAATAGCCAATCAGAGCAATGGTTCGTGAGTTATGGCCTTCTGAAGTTGGGCTACCTGAAACTTCTAAAATAATTGTCAATGGTGTATTTGATTGATTCTATATGTTTTGTTAGGGTTTGTCAGCCCTAGTTATTAATTTTGAGCATCTAGAACCTTCCCAAGTTGTATAAAACTGCCTATTTAAGAAAAGCTCAAACATTGTCTAGTATAACTCTAGGTGATAGTTCATAGCTTGTCTAGAAAATTATTGTACTAAAGATGCCCATGTGGGTTAGCATATTGTACTTATGAATTCTATAATTCCATATTTTTGGTGCAAATAAGAAGTCCATATTTTGTTCTCACATTTGCTATTATTTTTTTGTTTCTATTTTGAGTTTATGGTATTAAAGGGAGCACCCTACATCAAGTGGTATTAGTGATGCAGGGCTAGAGTTCTTGAGTGTGTGGACAGATCACCAATTGTGAGGCAATTCACACCAAGACCATGGTTTGGGTTGAGTGTGTAGACAGATTGGCGATTATGAGGCAGTTTGCACTACGGTTTCAACGGAAGTGCAAAAATGCCTCCACAAAGAGAGCATGGTGGAAGAGCTGTAGGTGTTACACTTGAGAGTTTTTGAGCCCTCCAAAGAAAAATGCAAGCATTGGAAGAACAAATGCAAAGAGGAATAAATCTTCCTATGAGAGATGAAAGTGAGGATGAGGACGAAGTAGAAGAAAATGTCAGAGCAGACACAGTTCTAAACCCAGAGGAAGAGAGGCTTTTTAGGGCCATCTCCAAGATTGGAAAAAGACCTAAGTTTGAGGTTCCCACATTTTAAGAAAATCTTAACCTAGAAGAGATGATCGATTGGATCAATGAACTCGAGGAGTACTTTGAGTATGAAGTTATTGAGGATCTGGATAGGGTCAAGTTTGGGAAGGCAAAATTGAAAGGACATGCAAAGATCTATTGGCAAGAGGTTCAGTTGGAGAAAAATAGAAAGGGAAAGGACATAATCACCCGATTGGATTAGATGATAGCTAAAATGAAGTGACAATTCATTCTTATGGATTATGAGCTTGATCTATTGAAGAAGATTCAAGGGATGAAACAAGTGGGAAAATTTATTCAAGAGTATACTGAAGAGTTCTATTGAGTTCTCATTAGAACCAGTCATGTAGAAGCTGATAAGAAGAAAGTCACCCATTATCTTAATGGGTTAAGGCCAAGCATTTAGGATGAGTTGAGTTTGGTTCAAATGAACAATATTGAGGAGGCATAACAGTTTTCCCTAAGAGTTGAGGAGAAGCTAAGCAAGAAGTTTGACAATAAGAATAGTGGAAGAAGTTGTGGTGGAAGATCTGGCAGATGATCTTATGGAGGCTATAATGATGATCAGAAGAACAAGGATGAGGCTGAAAGTAGCAATCAAAACCAAAGGGGAAACAATTAAAATTGTTTCTATGATTAGAACAATAGAGATCAGAGAGCAAGAGGTAGAGGATAAGGATCTAGAAGAAGAGGCTTCTGTGGGAAATGTTTTCACTATGGAGAAGAAGGGCATAGAGCATTTGAATGTACCCAATGCCAAGGAAGGAAAAATCAAAGAATTGAAGGCTCGACTAGAGTTGCACATGTTGGAGAAGATGCCAGATCCTCACATTTTGAAGATACTAAAAGAGGAGAAGTCCCAGTTAACAAAAGAGTCCTACTGAGTGGTAAGAATGAACCTTATCAAAGAAGAAGTTTATTTTACACAAGGTGTAGATGTGAAGATAAGTGTTGTGATGTGATCATTAATGGTGGAAGTACTAAAAATTTGGTGTTAGAAATGATGGTCACCAAGTTGAAGCTAAAGAGACAAAAACACTCATGTCCATATCATATTGCTTGGGTGCAAGATGACCACAAGGTTATGGTCAATGAGAAGTGCTTAGTGAAGTTAAAGATTGGAAGCTACTAGGATGAGGTACTATGTGATATCATACCTATGGACATATGTCATATGTTGTTGGGTAGGCCATGGTAGTTTGACATGCATGCTATACATAATGGGTGAGAAAATACCTACACTCTAAGGATGGAGTGAAACAAAAGTTGAAGTTGTTGAAAGATAAAGAAGAAAAGGTATGTAGTGTTGTCAGAATATGTTTTGTTGATGGAAAATAGTTTATTAAAGGTATAAAGCATGAGCATATATGTTTTGCTATAATTCCTAAATATAGAAAAGAAGTAGAAGAGGTACCTGCATAAGTTGCAGATATGTTGGGAGAGTTTTCTGATATTGTATAAGATAATGTATTTGATGGATGGCCCCTAGTGAGGAAGATCAATCACCAGATGGATTTGGTTCTAGGAGCCAGTTTGCCAAAAAAGGTAGCACACAGAATTACATGAGTAGAAAGTGAAGATTTGAACAAGCAAGTTCATGAGTTGTTGCAGAAGGGGTTAATTTGAGAGACTCTGAGTCCATTTGTTGTACTAGTAGTGTTAGTACCAAAGAAGAATGGAGAATAGAGGATGTGCACAGATTCTCATGCTATCAACAAGATCACCATCAAGTATAGATTTCTTTTGCTAGGGATGGATGATATTATGGACTGTTTGAGCAGAGCTCAGTATTTCATAAAGATAGATTTGAAGAGTGAATACCATCATATTCATATCAAAGAAGGTGATGAGCGGAAGACTATTTTCAAGACAAGGGAAGGACTATATGAGTGGTTAGTCATGCCTTTTGGGCTAACCAATGCATCGAGCACTTTCATGAGGCTCATGAATGAGGTACTGAAGGAGTTTCTAGGTAAGTTTTTCATTGTTTACCTAGATGATATATTCATCTTTAGTAAGACTTCGGAGGAACATTTGATTCATATTTGCAAGGTGTTTGATAAGTTGAGGGAAGAAAAGTTGTTGAAAAACCTAAAGAAGTGCAATTTTATAAAGAAAGAGTTGGTGCATCTAGGATTTTTAGTCTCAGGAGAAGGTCTAAAGATGGACCTAGAGAAAGTGATGGCTATCCTTGAATGGCCTACTCCAAGGAGTGCGATAGAGGCAAGATCTTTTCATGGACTGGCTACATTTTATAGAAAGTTCATAAGAAGTTTTAGCAGTATTTGTGGACCCTTGATTGAAACAATGAGAGGGCATAGGGAAGAGTTTAAGTGGACTGTAGGAATAGATAAGAATTTTAATTTGTTGAAACAAAATGTTATTGAACAGCCTATTTTGGCACTTCCTAATTTTAACAAGGTGTTTCAAGTAGACTGTGATGTTAGTGGTACTGCAATAGGAGATGTTTTGAGTCAAGAAGGTTGAACTATTGCTTATTTCTTATTTCAGTGAGAAGTTGAATGATGCAAAAATAAAATATTCTATTTATGATCAAGAATTTTATGCTATAGTTGAAGCATTGAAGAAGTGGAGACACTATCTTCTTCCCAAGGAGTTTGTTTTGTATATTGATCATCAAGCTTTGCAATATTTGAATAGTCAAGGAGAATTGAACCAAAGATATTTAAAGTGGGTTGAGTTTTTGTAGAGTTATACATTTGTTTTGAGACACAAGAGTGGGAAGTCTAACAAAGTTGTAGATGCTCTTAGTAGAAGACAACTTTTGTTGATAGAAATGTAGATAGAGGTGGTTGGGTTCAAAGAATTTAGTACTTTGTGTCCAAATGATCCTAATTTTGGTGAAGCATGGAAGGCATGTACAAAACCTATTACACTTGATTTGACAAAATGGTTGAATTTTATGATCCAGGATAGTATGTTGTTCAAAGGAAGCCAGTTGTGCATTCTGAGAAGTTCAATGAGAGAGAACCTCATCAAGGAGAAGCATAGTGGAGGATTGGCTAGAAATTTTGGCAGAGATAAAAATATAGCTTCAGTTGCTGAAATGTAGCGCCTGACCCTAGTTCACATTTTTGCTATTGTTGCCAAACTCTTTCTCAGTGAATTTTTTATTAATTAAGCCTAATTAAAAGATTTAATTAATGTTTTAATTTAATGGAAAATTAATATGATATTTTAATATTTATTTTATTTAATTAATTGGGAAATTAATTAAATAAAAAAGAATTAAATTTAAAGATAGAAGTTATAAGTTTAAATTTGGAACGTGATAATATTAATTTAATTTAATAATAATAATAATATATTTAGAGTTCATTTTTAAATAAATGCTATAATAATATTATTATTTAAGTTAATAAATATTTTATCAATTAAGTTTAAAAAAAAAAATTTAAAAGTGGAAAAGATATTAAAATTATTAAAAGATTCTAGATCGCATGATGCGTGCATGTGATTAAAAAATATTAAGATAAAACAAGTGGATTTAATAAAGTGAGTGCATGAGATTTAAAATTAATTAATTAATTAAAAAATAAAAATAAAAATAAAGTGAATATTAAATAAATTAATGTGTATTATTATAATATTTATTCACATAGGAGTATGCAAGCTCTCGTGAGTTGTCATGTTGACAACACAGGAATTTCCACTCTAATTATGCACGTGTTGTCTACACTTAAGAGTTAGCACATTATTTGAGCACATGGTGTCTACAACATTCTAGACACCTCATCATGTTTATCTTCTTATCGTGGAAGATATGTGCTTAGTTGTCATGCTTATCTCTTAGTTCTTTCTAGACACATTCTAGATGCATCTTAGAGGCCTTTATATAGAGGCTCTCCTAGTATGCTCCTGCATCCTCATATGCTTCTACAAGCACTCCTAGTCACTCAAGGGGGTTCGGTTCTTGGAAGAATTGCGAATGTTGGAGAAAGAGAATTTTTGAAAAGGAGAAGGTTCTAAGAGGAGGAGCTTCTCTACAATTTTCTGAGGCATAGTGAATTAGCATCAGTGTCTAGGTAGGCCCTTGTGATTATTTCACATATTTTACTATGCTCTTTCTTTTCCTATCTTCATCGTGTCTGTTATGCGTGTCTTAATAATTCTCTATGAATAAATCTTCAATTTTGTAATTTGGAATTTGGGCATGCATATTGTTTCATCCAGTTATAGGAATTACAAAATATTATTGCAATCTTCCCTTAGTAGAATCAAGATTTGGAAATTGATTCGGGTTTGGGTTTGAATTAAAATAGAATCTTATTTTATGCATTAGTTTTATATGATTTATTAACTAATCTAATTAAATTAAATTAAATCAAGATTAGTTAATAGTAGAAGAAGTGTAATTAATTATTAGTCAATTTAAGTAAATGGATTTTTAAATGAGGGAAAATTAAAAGAAAAGAGATATTAATAAGTGTTTAGTAGAATTAAATAATTGAATTATTAATGAGATTGATTTTACCTAAAATCAATGAAGATTATTTTAAATAAATGATTGTCGTTGAAGTGTTTTAAAGAAATTGTAAACTAATTATTTGAAAGTTGATAAGTATTATTCTTATGATTTGAATAATGGAAGATGCTCTTGGAATTAAGGGAGTTTCATTTAATTATTAATAACATTGATTTTAGTAAAATAATGCAATGATTTTATTAGAAGTCAATGGGAACTAGTTTAATGATTTAGATAAGTAAGCAATTATCTTCTGATTATTTTAGAAAATTGTTTTAAAATAATGGAGGGATAATTCTATGTTTTATTCAAAGAGATAAATGGGTTGACTGGTAGAATAAATAATGAATCTTGTACATTTGAAATATACTCGAAACAAAAACTGAAACCTCATACTTGGCATAACAATGTGACTTCAAGAGCAAACTAAAATATGTATTTGTATCTTTATTTTGGGAATTTGATTGGGGTAAATTTGTATTCTATTTGTTGAAATGAAAGGGTTAAACTATATCAAATAAGATGTGCCTCTTTAAATTTGAAAACTCACATTGAATTGGAATTTGGAACTTTTTGGTGAATTGACATTGTGTGTTCAGAGCTAAACCCAAATATGAAACTTACATTGTGGTATGTATATTGTTTGTGTTTTGAGATTTTGCGGTTGACTAGATTGTTGACCAATCTTAAGTTATTACCAGAGGCTCGGGGGTTATGAGACATGATGGCATGTTGATGTTTTTTGATCTCGATCTTTTTAAAACTCAACCATGGTTATGAGATGGTATGCTCTATGAGATGTTTGTATTTGTTGTGCATTGATGATCATTAGTCTTCTTGTGTGAAGCTTGACTTAACCATTTTTGAGTCATTAATTAGTTATATTTGGATTACTATCTAGTCGCGTTGATGGGACTAAAGTGTTTGATTTACTCTTGATGATGTCATGTTATGACATGTTTGACTTGACCATTTTGGAGTCTTCGATTAGTACTTTGAGATACTTTCTTGTTGCTAGTTAAGAACCAATGGATATTATAATTTATTTTGAGATACTATACGGTTGCTCGATGAGAAGTGATGGATATTGTGATTATCATTGATGCCTTCAGTTGCCAATAGAGAACTATTGTGGTCATGATTATCAATGGATGCTTTTCAGTTGCTCATAGAGATTTGATGTTGTTATTGTGGATTATCTTTTGGCATTTTTCTAGTCGCTTGTTCAGGACTGGGGTGATTTTTTGATTTGTGATTTCATGAGTCTAGCGTAGGTTATCTACTTGTAGTGTCGAGAAGTGGCTTGCAATGGAGGCCAGGGCCCTAAGTGGCTGCTAGGGTAACTCATTGTAAGTTATTTAATAAGTGAAACAATTTACACTAAATAGGGATTAAAATGAACCTAATAAGATAATTTTATGTTCTTGGCCATGCCTCGAGTGCTAGTATAGACTAGGATGGGAGTAGAGAGAATGCTTGGTTGCGACTTTGCATTCTGCAGTATGCTTCATTAGTACGAGAGGATACTAGTGGCCGCATAAGGATCACTAGGGGGCTAGGATCTATTGAGAGACTGCCAGGGTAACTCTAGCGTGATTTTTCTAATGAAACTTTCCCACTTGCATAGTAGGTTTCCTACATGTCATTGTTGTGCCTCTGAGATTAGATGTCAGCCTATGTTGGAACCTTGAGTTAGCATAATTTTAGGATTCCTGGACTTAGATAGTATTTGTGTTATGTGATTTGATATCTTATTTGGGACTTGAGACTATCTCCTCAGCATGGTGGGAGTGGACCATTTAGGTTCCACGTAGTCGGGTGTTAGTGCTTTTTCACTCTTACCATTTGAGATCCATCTGTAGACACCGTGGTTGCATCATTCTTTTTTGGTATTTACCTTCATTCAGTTCTTGGATCCTATGATAGATGTAATTACTGACATGTTTCTTCATATTGATGGTTAGCATGTTTTAGGAGTGACATCCCTATTACTATAGTACCAATGATCTCTTTGGTGGCTTAGGATGTTATGCGTAGGGGATGGCTAGGGCCCACGATGGTCTAATGATGCCATTTACAGTTGGGAGGAACTGCGCATTTAGATAATTATGTGTTGTGTTTATGATTTATGGCTATCGTTTACGATGGATGTTCATATCTTCTATGATGATGTACCATGTATGGAATTTGGTTTCATTTACTTTATTGCACTTGCATCATGCATTAGAATAGGATGATGTACTTCATTTTCACACATGTATATTCTTTTAAACCTTTCGTACCCTGTGTCATATACAGTGGATGATTGAGCATTCCGAATTTAATTGCCAAGAGGCATTCAGAACAAATGTGTAATATGGACATTGGACTTTCTATTTATTCTTTCATGTGGATGTGGTAGTGGTTAGAATTAGTATTAATTAGATCAAATGTGACTCAACGTCTTGGGATCTTTAAGGAATGTAACTTGTTATGAATGCTTTTAGTTGTATGTATGCTATTACTTCCGCTACTATGTGTTTGATATGAATGGTTTATCTTTCATGTTTAATTTTTTTTTTTTTTTGGCAAACTTAGTAAAATTTTAAGTTAATTGTTTTGGATCCCTTGGCGGGCCGTTACATCTGGTATCAGAGCCCAAGTTTCAACATTGGGAGCTCTGGGTATATTGGCACACCACTAGTGTTAACTAGTTGAACAAAAATGATAAATTTGAACTATCATGTGTATCTCTTTCAAATTGGAACTTAAACTGTTACTTGCATATTTTTCATACTTCAACACTTAGGTTTCAAACCTGAAATTATACTAGAAACCTAAACGTGGGCAAAACTAAAAATTGAACCTTATTCTATTTTCAAAACATGTGTCTTTTATCTATGTTTTAAGGTAGTATGCCTTTGATCATCTTTGTGAGCATTATGTTGCTCTTGTTTAGAGTGTTTAGGAGATCTATTTTAGTAGTTTGTTAAGAACGAATGCTGGATCAATGTGATTTTTGGTTTACTATTAAGCCATAATCATATTGCTCTAAGTGTGTTGCAGTGTCCTTAATGGAATCATATCTTCCTATAGGAGGGAAGGGTTCAATGGGACCCGCACAGTGAGTTATTTAGTATTATCATCCATTTAGGCTTCCAGGAGTAAGCCTAATTCTAGGGGGCGTGGATGTAGTGACTGCCCCTAGTTCACATTTTTGCTATTGTTGCTGAAGTCTTTCTCAGCGAATTTTCTATTAATTAAGCCTAATTAAAAGATTTAATTAATGGTTTAATTTAATAGAAAATTAATATGATATTTTAATATTAATTTAATTTAATTAATTGAGAAATTAATTAAATAAAAAAGAATTAAATTTGAAGATAGAAGTTATAAGTTTAAATTTGGAATGTGATAATATTAATTTAATTTAATAATAATATATTTAGAGTTCATTTTTAAATAAATGCTAAATAATATTATTATTTAAGTTAATAAATATTTTATCAATTAAGTTTTGAAAATAAATTTAAAAGTGGAAAAGATATTAAAATTATTAAAAGATTTTAGATCACATGATGCGTGCATGTGATTAAAAAATATTAAGATAAAACAAGTGGATTTAATGAAGTGAGAGCATGAGATTTAAAATTAATTAATTAATTAAAAAATAAAAATAAAAATAAAGTGAATATTAAATAAATTAATGTGTATTATTTTAATATTTATTCACATAGGAGTATGCGAGCTCTCATGAGTTGTCATGTTGACAACACAAGAGTTTGCACTCTAATTATGCACGTGTTGTCTACACTTAAGAGTGGCACATGATTTGAGCACATGGTGTCTACAACATTCTAGACACCTCATCATGTTTATCTTCTTATCGTGGAAGATATGTGCTTAGTTGTCATGCTTATCTCCTAGTTCTTTCTAGACACATTCTAGATGCATCTTAGAGGCCTTTATATAGAGGCTCTCCTAGTATGCTTCTACATCCTCATATGCTTCTACAAGCACTCCTAGTCACTCGAGGGGGTTCGGTTCTTGGAGGAATTGAGAATGTTGGAGAAGGAAGGAATTTTCGAAAAGGAGAAGGTTCTAAGAGGAGGAGCTTCTCTACAATTTTCTGAGGCATAGTGAATTAGCATCAGTGTCTAGGTAGGCACTTGTGATTATTTCACATATTTTACTATGCTCTTTCTTTTCCTATCTTCATCGTGTCTGAATAATTCTCTATGAATGAATCTTCAATTTTTTAATTTGGAATTTGGGCATGCATATTGTTTCATCCAGTTATGGGAATTTAAAAATATTATTGCAATCTTCCTTTAGTAGAATCAAGATTTTGAAATTGATTCGGGGTTGGGTTCGAATTAAAATAGAATCTTATTTTTATGTATTAGTTTTATATGATTTATTAACTAATCTAATTAAATTAAATTAAATTAAGATTAGTTAATAGTAGAAGAAGTGTAATTAATTATTAGTCAATTTAAGTAAATGGATTTTTAAATGAGGGCAAATTAAAAGAAAAGAGGTACTAATAAGTGTTTAGTCGAATTAAATAATTGAATTATTAATGAGATTGATTTTACCTAAAATAAATGAAGATTATTTTAAATAAATGATTGTCCTTGAAGTGTTTTAAGGAAATTGTAAACTAATTATTTGAAAGTTGATAAGTATTATTCTTATGATTTGAATAATGGGAGATGCTCTTGGAATTAAGGGAGTTTCATTTAATTATTAATAACATTGATTTTAGTAAAATAATGCAATGATTTTATTAGAAGTCAATGGGAACTAGTTTAATGATTTAGATAAGTAAACAATTATCTTCTGATTATTTTAGAAAATTGTTTTAAAATAATGGAGGGATAATTTTATGGTTTATTTAAAGAGATAAATGGGTTGACTGGTAGAATAAATGATGAATCTTGTACGTTTGAAATATACTCAAAATAAAAATTGAAACCTCATACTTGGCATAACCATGTGACTTCAAGAGAAAACTGAAACATGTATTTGTATCTTTATTTTGGGAATTTGATTGGGGTAAATTTGTATTCTATTTGTTGAAATGAAAGGGTTAAACTATATCGAATAAGATGTGCCTCTTTAAATTTGAAAACTCACACTGAATTGGAATTTGGAACTTTATGGTGAACTGACATTGTGTGTTCAGATCTAAACCCAAACATGAAACTTATGTTGTGGTATGTATATTGTTTGTGTTTTGGGATTTTGGGGTTGACTAGATTGTTGACCTGTCTTAGGTTGTTATTAGAGGCTCGGGGGTTATGAGACATGATGGCATGTTGATGTTTTTTGATCTCAATCTTTTTAAAACCCAACCATGGCTATGAGATGGTATGCTCTATGAGATGCGTTATGCTCATTAGTCTTCTCGTGTGAAGCTTGACTTAACCATTTTTGAGTCATTAATTAGTTATATTTGGATTACTATCTAGTTGCCTTGATGAGACTGAAGTGTTTGATTTACTCTTGATGATGTCATGTTATGACATGTTTGACTTGACCATTTTGGAGTCTTCGATTAGTACTTTGAGATACTTTCTTGTTGCTAGTTAAGAACTAATGCATATTATAATTTATTTTGAGATACTATATGGTTGCTCGATGAGGAGCGATGGTTATTGTGATGATCATTGATGCCTTCAGTTGCCAATAGAGAATTGTTGTGGTCATGATTATCAATGGATGCTTTTCAGTTGCTCATAGAGATTTGATGTTGTTATTGTGGATTATCTTTTGGTATTTTTCTAATCGCTTGTTTAGGACTAGGGTGATTTTGTGATTTGTGATTTCATGAGCCTAGGGTATGTTATCTACTTGTAGTGTCAGGAAGTGGCTTACAATGGGGGCCGGGGCCCTAAGTGGCTACCAGGGTAACTCATTGTAAGTTATTTAATAAGTGAAAACATTTTCACTAAATGGAGATTAAAATGAACCTAATAAGATAATTTAATTTCTTGCCCATGCCTCGAGTGCTAGTATAGACTAGGATGGGAGTAGAGAGAATGCTTGGTTGCGACCTTCCATTTTGTAGTATGCCTCGTCAGTACGAGAGGATATTAGTGGCCGCATAGGGATCGCTAGGGGGCCAAGGTATATTGAGAGACTACCAAGGTAACTCTAGCATGATTCGTGTGATGACACTTTCTTGCTTACATAGTAGGTTTCCTACATGTCATTGTTGTGCCTCTAGGATTAGATGCCAGCCTATGTTGGAACCTTGAGTTAGCATACTTTTAAGATTCCTGGACTTAGATAGTATTTGTGTTATGTGATTTGATATCCTATTTGGGACTTGAGACTATCTCCTCAGCGCAGTGGGAGTGGACCATTTAGGTTCCACGGGGTTGGGTGGTAGTGCTTTTTAACTCTTACCATTTGAGATCCGTCCGTAGACACCATGGTTGGAGTATTCTTTGTTGGTATTTACCTTCATTTAGTTCTCGGATCTTATGATGGATGCAATTACTAGTATGTTTCTTTATATTGATGGTTAGCATGTTTTAGGAGTGACATCCCTATTACTATAGTACTGATGATCTCTTCAGTGGCTTGGGATGTTACGTGCGGGGGATGGCTAGGGCCCATGATGGTCTAATGATGCTATTTACGGTTGGGAGGAACCGTGCATTTAGATAATTATGTGTTGTGCTTATGATTTATGGCTATCTTTTACGATGGATGTTTATATCTTCTATGATGATGTATCATATATGGAATTTGGTTTCATTTACTTTTTTGCACTTGCATCATGGATTAGAATAGGATGATGTACTTCATTTTCACACATGTATTTCTTTTAAGCCTTTCGTACCCTGTGTCATGTATAGTGGATGATTGAGCATTTCGAATTTAATTGCCAAGAGGAATTCAGAACAAATGTGTAATATGGACATTGGACTTTCTATTTATTCTTTCATGTGGATGTGGTAGTGGTTAGACTTAGTATTAATTAGATCAAATGTGACTCAACGTCTTGGGATCCTTAAAGAATGTAACTTGTTATGAATGTTTTTAGTTGTATGTATTTTATTACTTCCGCTACTATGTGTTTGATATGAATGGTTTATCTTTCATGTTTTAAAAAAAAATTTGTTTGGCAAACTTAGTAAAATTTTAGGTTAATTCTTTTGGATCCCTTGGTGGGGTGTTACATGAAAATTATTACTAGCCACAATTACAACAAGATGTGACGAAGTTTGTACAAATTTGCCGAGTATGTCATATGGTGAAAGGAGTGAAGCAGAATACAAAGTTGTATTAGCCATTACCTGTACTAGAGAATCCATGGGAGGATGTCAGTATGGATTTTGTTCTTGGATTACCAAGGACAAAACATGGGTATAATTCTATTTTTGTTTTGCTTGACAGGTGATGTTATTCATGTAGTAGAGTTGTTTTTCAAAGAAGTGGTAATACATGGTCTGCTAAAGAGTATAGTTTCATATCGAGATACCAAAGTTGTTGGGTATTTCTAGCATACATTATGGAAGAAGTTGAAGAAAATTTGAAGTTTAGTTCATTAGATCATCCACAGACTAATGGATAGACAAAACCTATGAATCATAGTTTGGGAAACTTGCTGAGAAGCTTGATTGGAGATAAACCAAAGGGATGGGATATGATTTTACCATAGACAAAATTTGCATATAATAATTCTGTCAATAGGATTACTAGTAAATCACCATTCCAGATTGTGTATGGAAGTAGTCCTAGAAATGCTTCTGAATTGAGGCAGTTGGATAAAGGAGAGATAGGTAGTGCTGAAGTAGAAAATTTTGTTGAATGTTTGAAGAATTTCCATGAGGAGGTAAGGAAACACATCATAAACATGAATACACAGTATAAGGCAAAGGAAAATGTGAAAAGGAGATATAAAGAATTTTAGATTGGAAATGAAGTCATGGTTCATTTGAGAAAGGAGAATTTTCTAGTGGGTACATATAATAAGCTGAAGATGAAAAATTTGGATCGTGAAAGATAGTGAAAAGACATGATTTTGGAAATGCGTATGAAGTGGAGTTGCCTACTGAATTGAATATTTCACCAGTATTTAATATTTTAGATTTGACAGAGTATTATGAAGGAGGTGATGGAGATGAAGTTGCAAAAGTGTAGTGGAGTATTTCGGTAGCTAGTTTAGCTACACAAGAGATTGAGGAGATACTAGACAGTCATATTGGCAAAAGCACCAGAAACATAACTTATGAGGAATATCTAGTCAAATGAAAAGGGAGGCTAGTTGAGGATTCATCATGGCTAGCAAAGAAGGAGGTTAACCATCTTGGTTTTCCTCTAAACACTTGAGATGTGATAGGGCCACTTCTCAAATTACCCCGGGTGTCTAATGTAGGAGCATCTTGGATGTAAGGGCAATCTTGCATCACCCAAAAATATTTTATTTTTAGTCTTTTCTATTTTATCAAGGACTAGTAGACAAGGTGGTTACTATTTATGGGTACTTGCTATTTTTAGTAACTTTATCATATGAGCTTGAAATGTTCTCATTTTCTACAAGAAGGTTCATTTTAGAGATATAAACCTACCATAAAAATCTCATATCGGAGAAGTTATTGCAGATTTTCAATGGAACAATTTGTAGAAAAATCTTCAAGCTCACTATTGAATGCCTTAGAGTGCCCAATGAGGTTGAAAACTCAAGGGAAGGGCACTAGCGCAATTTTGAGCCTATAGATCAGGAGCTGGTATTTTTGAAAAGTGGTAACAATAGCCAATCGAAGCAACAATTCATGAGTTATGGCCTTCCAAAGTTGGGCTACCAAAAACTTCTAAAATAATCATCAAATATGTATTTGGCTGACTCTTTATGTTTTTTTAGGGTCTGTTAGCCCTAGGTATTAAGTTTGAGCATCTAGAACCTTCCCGAGCAGCATAAAACTACCTATTTAAGAAAAGCCCGAACATTTTTTAGGACAACTCTGGGTGATAGTTCACAAATTTTCTTACAAATTATTGTATTCAAGGTGCCCATATGGGTTAGCATATTGTACTTATGAATTTTGTCATTCTGCATTTGCAACACAAATAAGAAGTCCATATTTTGTTCTTGCATTTTTTGTTGTTTCTTTGTTTCTGTTTTGAGTTTATGGTATTAAGGGGAGCACCTTGCATTAGATGTTGATCATCCTCTTTGAAGAATAATTCTTGTAGGCACTTAAATTGTAACATTCCTAAACTCTCTATTCCTATTTTTTCTTTGCCTTTATGCTCCATCCCTTGCCATTCTTCAGTAGCAACATGGTCTACCTTAACACACAATCACATTTATCTCAGCAAAGAGGAGACTCAATCCACGATATCTATCATAGACATAGATCATAATCTAAATATGAATGAGGAAGATGTTGTGGAGTTGATTAAGTCAGCCGATGCTTTTTTTGGGTCAAGCATCTGCTACAATAATTTTATGTCTCTCATGGTGATGATGAAGAATGGATCCCACTTAATGACCTAAATTTTTCTTTTATGTCCAAACTATGTGTCCTCTAGATCAATAAAGTCAACATTGTTAAATATGAAACATAGGTTTTTGAAATGGGTTTTACATAAATTTGTTTATTCTTGTATTTCACATTACTTCAAGAAAGGAAAAATGACAAATCACATTGATCTTTATAATATATATTTGCAACAAAAGCCTCCCAATCCTTATCTTTTTAATATATTCTAATTGTGTGATTCAATTTTTTAAATGAGTTCTCTATAAATTAATCTCTCAATAAATAATTTTTCTTACCAGAAACATTTGTCATCATACACTCAATGATAACCTTTTTTATACTCGCTATATCAAATTTTATTTCACCCGTTTAATTTAGGAGCTTTTACCTATTGAATGGCTCTACATAATAATTAGAAATAGGTTAGTTTTGATTGTAGGACTTGTAGTTTCTAGAGACAAGAGGAAATGGCACAAATGATGGGTATCAGATGCAAGTGCCTACAACAAACAAAATTGAGAGAATCACCTAGAGAGCAATTGCAATGCATCTTCAACAAGGCCAATATAAGGGAAAAGGTGACTATGATAAAATTACTGGGCATAGATTACTAGTCTTCCCATCATGTCCATGATGGTGTTCTCATTCACAACCTCTTCCTCCCCACAATTCAAGTCATAGGACACCCAACACTTGTTAATGACATGGTAAGAAGAATGGTCATAGATAGTCTCTTTGAAAAAGTGACTATAGTCCTAGATCTGATGGACATCAATCTCCCAGGTGGGATGCTAAAATCAATATTTGCACCAGAAAAAAATGAAAACAAAATCATGAAAAAAGCTTGGAAGATCTTCAAGAATTGTATTGCTCAAGACAATAACTTGGAAAAGTTTCTATCTTTTTGTCAAATCAACGACAAGATTTTTTCATAGGATGTTGTAGCTAGGTTGGCCTCAATCAATGAAGGTATTGGATACCTTTATCACTGAGCATGTAATTAGTTTTAGTTCTAGAAAATACTACATACTAGATGCATTTTTCCTTTTGATGAAATATAAAATGGATACTATATTGAATATGCTTTGAAAGTGAAAGGTTCTTAATAAAAATGGTACATGCTAATCTCCCACAAAAAAGGTACCAAAGATAAAAGAAAGTGAAATTTTATTTTATTTTCTAGATTCACGAAAACACACTGATTTTTCTTCAATTTTTTTCTTGTTTTTGACTACAAACTATGCATATCATGAAGATCAAATGATGAAATTTTCAAACAAATCCATGATGTGCATTGAATAAAAATTGCTGAATATAGTTCCTACTAATATTATAGATAAATATGGTAAATCATCAAATGATGTCATTTGTGAAAGACATTTTGCTTTACCTCTAATTGTCAATACATTACATCTATCATTATAAATATTTAACTTACCGATCAAAGGGGCTTTGACAACTCACTTAATGGATTTCTTCTTTAAAAAATTATATAGACTTGATATGGATATAAGTGAACATACCATAAAATAATAAAATTATAATAATAGTAGTATGATAAATTATACAAATATTAAGTTAATTATCAACGACAAATAAATAAATATCAATGACACGTATAATAGTACATGCATAGTATTGCTTCAATTTGCTTTATGTAGATTTCGATGGATTAAAGAAGACAAACAATTCTTATCATCTTAAATAAGAAAATTATTGCCTACAACTGAAAGTAGTTCTTCTTATTTTGTTTTATTCTCCTCTGATTAAAATTAAATTGATATATTTACCTAAAAATAAATATTGTTCATTGCATTTTCAAGATTGTTGTTTTATGTTTTCTCAACCATGCTTTCTAATTTACAATCTAAAAGTAATTATACTCTTCTAATTCATTGTTACATTATTATTTTTGTTACTATTATTTGAATCGAACAAATCATAATAATCTTAAAATGCAATTTTTTTTAGATTATGCTAACCAAAGATTAAAAAAAATTTAATCTTTAACTAAGGGAAAAAAATAGCTTCAATAATCATTTTAAAATTAACTTTAGTTACTTTTACTTTACACTTCTATCTTGTTTAGTTAATTTTAAATTTTAAAAACTTATTGCTAAACAATCAAAGAAAATTATTTTAAAATGCAACCATATTATTTTCGTTCTTCATATATTCATTTTTTTCCAATATAGCTTTAAATGTACAACAAAGATCTCCCAAATAAGTTCTATTTAAATTTCAATTCTAATGTTTCTAATATATGTTAAATGTACAACAAAGGTCTCCCAACTAAGTTCTATTTAAATTTAAACTCTAATGTTTCTAATATATGTTAAATGTACAACAAATATCTCCCAAATAAGTTCTATTTAAATTTAAATTCTAATGTTTCTAATATATGTTAAATGTACAACAAATGTCTCACAAATAAGGTTCCATTTAATTATATATGGGTTAAAATAATTTATGGACCTTATAATAATTGTACACCTTATCTAATACTTTGTTATTGTTGTCAATCAGGATTGCGCCTATAGCAAGATACAAAATCTAGCTATCCTACTGAAACAATGGAAACTCTCTCGGGTGGATGTTGTCCTAAAATGAGAGAAAGAATCTCTAGAAGCTAGGCCTGTTCCTAAATTGTGATCACCTAATCCTAAATTGTACTAGAGATAAGGGTAAGAAATGAACGAATGAATAATGAAAAAACCTAATCTAAATGAGGTGATACACCAATGGTTTTGAATGCAACTTTGACCACTTCAACACGAACTATGAAGAGATGATTGATTCACAATACTCAGACAATCACGTAATCACAAAAGTGTTTCTATATAAGGATTGGAATCTCTTGCTTTGAAAGGGATACCTAAGTTTCACCAATTTTCTGCAAGAAAACAATAATCACAAACATAGACTTGCAATCACATGTATCATGATTCAAATATGCAACTAGGAATGTAACTATAATGAAGGCGAACACAACATTAAAGCAAGGAATTCACAAAATTGCACAAGAATCTATGAGAAGGAACCACTGTATCTCTATAATCAATGCTAAAAAAACTCTATCACAAGTGCCCTTACAATCAACTCAAAATCTGCTATGCACAAAAATTGGAATCCGAAAGAAGGGTCTTCCATAATGAGGTGAAAGTACAATATATAGAAAAATAACCCTAACTCAGATTCCAACATCATGCCTAGGAAAATTACCAAAAAATGATGAAAGCAATGAAGGAGCCTCTCAAAACTGCACTCAATTACCTGCCCAACTGATGGATAACTCAAAACTGAGCAAACTCGGATGCACTAAGTAACCCAAAAAATTAGTATGTGAAACTGATCTTATTTTATACAATATATGCATAAAATAAGCCCTCAATCTGAACTGCATGCATAACTAATCATAACTACTCCATGGGCTGCTAAAAATATCATCAAATCACTCACAAATCTGTGTGTGAAATTGGAACCGAACTTGGCCTAAAAAATATCCCTATATCCAAGCGTTAACTGGATGTCCTCTTTCCCCTTCTAAAAAATATCCTCCCAATCTTTTCTCCTCGCATTTAGGCACTAAAATCATATAATTCCCTTTAAATAATAAGATCAATGATTTTATAAGTATAATCACTTGATTTATCATTTTTACAATCAAATCTTTTATTATATTTAATATTAATGTGTTTGTCTTTTATTTATCAATTTCTTATTTATAAACACATTAATATCAAGTATAATAAAGGGAATTATTTCTTCTATTTTTATTAATATTAATATGTTTGTCTTTTGTCAATTTAAAACATATTAATAATAATAAAAATAGAAGAATATAATAGTTTATAAAAAAACTCTATAGTTTTATATGTATAAAATTATAATTGATATAATTTATCAATTTTATACATATAAAACTAAAAATGGAGTCTTATTAAAAATGCATGCCTATAGTTTATGGCATGGACCCGAAATTTTATAGAATATGGCAAATTTGGCTCTTTGAAATGGCAAAACGCAAGGTTGGAAGCTCATCTTTGTTTTTTTGCACTTTGTACTTTACGTGAGAGCCAAGAAAGAGGGTTTCTCCAAACCCTAGCCAAAGCTAATGAAGTCTACGATTTTTCTCATGTATTTGCTGGCTGTAACTTCATTTTTGGGCGTTATTACTCAAACCACATTTTTAGTTTTACAACATCATGAGTATTTAGCATGTCAAATGCCTCATGATGTTGTCTGCTGTAATGATTTCATCTCCATATGGGTTTTGGAATTTGTCTTCATCACAAACCTGGGCGTGAGTTTTCGACTTCATTATGGTTCCTCTCTGCTATGAATGCCATATCTTCATTTCTGAGCATTACTACTTGCTGTGTGCTTCCATTTGTGGGTTTTTGGATGTCTTGTATTTTGCTTGGTTGCTGGTGGTAGCTGTAAGCAACTGGTTTTTCTTGCCTATTTGCCATGTTTAACAAGGTATCCTGCTGGTTTCATCTTTGTAGCACTAAACGCCTTCATCAAGAGTTCTTGCTAGGTATGTGTTTGCTTCTATACTCCATACAATAGTTTATTTTACTAATTCTAGGCATTATTCACTGTTGGGTTTTGTTGGCTTTTGGCTGCCATCTTTTGAGCTTGCAACAATTTTTTGCTTGGAGTTATCTTTGGATGCCATATTCATTGGTATGAGCTTTTACTGGGTTTTCTCAAATGCTGTAAGCTATATGAGTTAAGCTCTTTAGTTTTGATTTATATATTTGTGCACTATTTATTCACTATTTGCAAAGATTTCTTCTTCATGTGTTGGCTATAAATATATAACAGACTTCTTAAAATTCGTTTTAATGCATTTGCAAACACATGAATATGAAATAACGTCATGAGCATATGGGCTTGGTAATAGCACTCATACTACTATTGTATTTCCTTTCTCATGCTATGAATAACTGTAAACACTGGTTAAGCTGGAAAATAAATGGATTCCTGTCCTCCATTAGGTAACACATTACATGCTCATTTTCATGTACTTCATTCCTTAGACTCTTATGAGTTACTTTATGCAACCATGATAGTTTGATTTCATTTGTTAAGTAAACCACCCCCTTTATTTCTACATGCTATTAAAGCTCAAATAAAATAGGTTACCTCTATATGTTATATTTGGTATGACTGTGATCTTGAATTTGCTTCTCATGAATAGGGTTTCACTGTAACTTATATATTTGTTCAAAATTTAACTTTCTTGAGCGCTGTTACTAAAAAGAAATTCGTAGTAGATGTCATCTTTCTTGGACTCAAATCTTGATTTGTTATAACTGTTCTCTGCTACCAAAATAAATCTCCCAGTCTGCTCAACACTATGAGTTAATAATTTTTTGATGTTGATACTCCTGTTTTCTTATTTATTTGGAACTGATAAGTAATTCTGATTGACCTTGTGACTGATTGCATATGTACCTTCCTGATATACACTAGAATAATACTTGAAATTCTTTTAACTTTAGACTTGAAACTTTATATGTCCTCCATGATTTGACCGGAAGGTCCCATACCTAAAACTTATGTATGTCCCTTCGACAGTTTCCTCTTGTCCTTTGCCTTTGCCGCTACATGATTTGACCAGAAATTTTCATGCTTGTAATTTATGCATGTCCTTTCAATGATCTCCTCAATTTCTTCAATCAACTACATTGGTTTGACTGGAAGGTCCCATACCTGAAACTTATGTATGCCCCCTCAACAGTCTCCTTAATATCTTCTGTCTTTGCCCGAACAAAACTCAGCCAAAAGGCTTCATGCATGTAACTTACGCATGATCCTTCTATAGCCTGAAGTCTTCATACCTGTATCTGCACATGGAACAAACTCATTAGTAAAAACATGTTTTATTTTCTTTAGATTTTCTTGCCTTCTCACTTTTTAGCCTAGTTATTTGGATAACCATGTTGTATAAACAACAGAGTATAGATGATAGGAAAGTTTTCCATTGCTTAGTTCATATGAACTGACCTATTTCCTCATTCATTTTTTGTAGGTTTACTCCCAGATGGAGATGTGGGATCAGCCCTTTGGCAACAAACCTTTCATTCAGGCAATGGATGCTTTTCCTTTTATCTCCTTTTTAGTACTTTTTTGTTTGTACAATGTGTTTAGTTCAAATATTTATGTTAGGAGCTGAGAGCACTAGTAATATCTGAATGCATTGTATTCAAGTACTGTGTAAACATGAACACTTTGTAAAATAATTTTTGAATACTTTAGTAAAAAGTATTATGCTTCTTGTACTTTTCTTACTGCACTCTTTTGGTTTTGTATTGTATATTCTATGCAGCTAAACCTACTTAGTCAGCAGATAGAACATATTTAGTTTAGTATAAAACATAACAAGTTAAGAGGCATGTTAAATTGATAACAGTTATAAACTTAAAATTGTAGAAGTTGTGAAAACCAACTTCACAGATTGCCAAAATCACCTGCATGCAAATAACCTCCTGAAGAGAAACCAGAAAACGGAGGAAAAAGTGAAGCCTAGAAAAACTCAACAAGATGAGAGAAAAACTATCTATCAAGATTGATTGAATGAATGGATGAAAAAAGAATTACAAGAGTTCAACCTTAAAGGTGAACGAAAGCCATAAAGCCTAAAAAAGCTAGGTTGCACAATATAATTAATATAAAATATTAATTATATGCACCTAAAAGCAAGCTTAAGAACTAGAGTAATAAATCACTTAATTAACTAAATAAGGATGATCTAATTAATAAGTGAAACAAAATAATTACTCTAACAACCCCCCTTAAGTGAAGCTCAGGAGGAAGCTAACCTAGCAAAGCTATGAAAGCAGGAAAAGTGGGTCTCGGCAACAAGGCTTGATCAGGTACTCAATCACAAGGAAATCTCTGTAAATCAGAGACAAAGGAGAAAACCCAGTGGGAAAAACCCCTCTCATAAAAGAGATAAAGAATGTTCTAGAAGATAGGAACAAAGAGACGATCATGAAGAAAACCACTAAAGTAGAAGAAGCCACAAACTCTGTCAGAAAGAAACTGCTGATCTAAAAATCCTCCATGGAAATAGAAGGCATGAACAGAGAGTGTCTATATGGTAGGTGATCATCTCACTGAAATGCATAGGTAGCTAGCCACTGCAATCGCCTAGTTTATAGGATCAAATATTGAATACATAGCTCACTCCAATGAACCATCAAACCAAGAAAGCATTAGAACCAACAATATAACCCCCCCTTAATGCAGACAGGGTGAGGTGACAGGGCACTGAAACGATGGGCACAAAATCTCCTACAACATAGGAACCAAACACATCGAGAGTGAGGTACAGACACCTATAATGGCATGTGTCATTGACACTGCATGAGGCAAAAGAGGAAGAGGGCACAAAACTAGCAAACAACTATCCCCCTCCCCCCATGGCACTTTATAAAATAGTGCGAGTACAAAAAACCACAATGATGAAAAGGATCCCGAAATGCAAGAGTGGCACTTTATCTTTGTGTGTTCGCATAAAGATGCTTACAATGAATATTAACAATGATCAAAATAGGAAAAAAGTTGATACAAAAGATAGTACAACCCAAAAGAAGAGATCCCATGCTAAGAAAATGATTCCCCGTACCTGAAATACCCAAGATATCTATCATAGAGAAAAAAAGATAAAATTATGATAGAAAGAGCATGGGGCAGAATCTGGAAGAAATTACATCATTTTTAAAAAGTAGACAGAACTAGCTTTCCAAAATTATCACGTTTTCAAAAAATGGAGATGGGCTGCACAAGAAACGCTCGCCGAAGTCAAAAATAGAACTTTGGACTTCAATTGCAAAAACAAAAAGCTAAACTACATCAAAACAAAAAAACTCCTACACCAATGTCTCCACCTCAGAACTAGCTTTTCGACACTTCTTTCAGATCGAAAAAAGACTTCCGTATGCTCAAGATATGGCCAAAAAATTGCGAGTACGTCAAAAAGGACCTGGAGAGTGCCTGTAGGGTTAATGATGTAGTACCGACGTCAAAAAATCATGACAAAAAATTTGACGGCTTCCTTGCCATCATAGCCAAAAAGGACCACGTTGCAGATGCTGACTGGGCAGCTGATATTGCAAGCACCCCTGGCCACGTGTCAGCTGCAGATTGGCCAAAATGCCATGCGGCGCTAACAGGTCTGTTGACTGGCAGGAGCATCGGCGGGGCTGAGATTACCAGCGAAGCGGTAAACTAGAGAGGCAGAGCGGCTGGGACCACTGGTGGTGGTGGTGACAGAGGGTGGCGCCACCTGTTTATGGTTGCCCACCGAGGGTGGTCAGTCCTGGGCTGCCCTACGGTAGCGTGGCGGCTTGCGATTAGTGCCCTGGTGGTGCAGTGGCAGCTGTGGGGTGGTGCGGCCCAAAATTTGATTTTTAATTTTTTTTTTGAAAAATCACAATAAATGTGTCCATACGGCCTCTCGGAGGGCAAAAAATTTTTGCCTGACGCTACGGAAACCAAAAAAGACAAATTTTATATGGATTCTAACTGTAAACGACCTTTCAAATCCAATGGCAGCATCCGTTTGGGCCCAAAGTGCTCTAAAAAATCTCTCTTCCACCCAATTGAAGATAAATTTTTAAAAAAAGCTAGGGTTTCTAACTCTGAATCATGGCTTATAAAATCATTCAACAGAGAAGTAGTAGGGAGGCTCTAATACCATGTAGAAGTTGTGAAAACCAACTTCACAGATTGCCAAAATCACCTGCTAAAGAGAAACAAGAAAATGGAGGAAAAAGCGGAGTCTGGAAAAAATCAACAAGATGAGAGAAAAACTGTCTATCAAGATTGATTGAATGAATGGATGAGAAAATAATTATAAGAGTTCAACCTTAAAGGTGAACGAAAGCCCTAAAGCCTAAAAAAGCTATGTTGCACAATATAATTAATATAAAATATTAATTATATGCACCTAAAAGCAAGCTTAAGAACTAGAGTAATAAATCACTTAATCAACTAAATCAAGATGATCTAATTAATAAGTGAAACAAAATAATTAGCAAGACCCCCCCTTAAGCAAAGCTCGAGAGGAAGCTAACCTAGCAAAGCTATGAAAGTAGAAAAAGTGAGTCCCAGCAACAAGGCCTGATCAGGTACCCAATCATAACAAGGAAATCTCTGTAAACTGGAGACAAAGGAGAAAACATAGTGGGAAAAACCCCTCTCCAAAAAGAGATAAAGAATGTTTCAGAAAATAGGAACAAAGAGAAGATCATGAAGAAAACCACTGCAACAGAAGAAGCTGCAAACTCTGTCAGAAAGAAATTGCCGATCTAAAGATCCTCCATGAAAATAGAAGGCATGAATCAAGAGTGTCTATATGGTAGGCGATCCATCTCATCAAAATGCATAAGTAGCCAACCACTACAATCGCCTAGTTTAGAAGATCAAATATTGAATACATAGCTCACTCCAATGAACCATCAAACCAAGGAAGCATTAGAACCAATAATATAACCCCCCCTTAATGCACACGGGGTGAGGTGACAGGGAACTGAAAAGATGGGCCAAAAATCTCTTACAACACAGGAAGCAAACACATCAAGTGTGAGGTACAAACACCTATAAAGGCACGTGTCACCGACATTGCATGAGGCAAAAGAGGAAGAGGGCACAAAATTGGAAAACAACTATCCCCCCCATGGCACTTTATTAAATAGTGCAAGTAAAACAAACCACAATGATGAAAAGGATCCCGAAGTGCAAGAGTGGCACTTTATCTCTGTGCGTTCACATAAAGATGCTTACAATCAATATCAAAAATGATGAAAATAAAAAAAAAGCTGATACAAAAGATAGTACAGCCCAAAAGAAGAGATCCATGCTAAGAAAATGACCCCCGGACCTGAAATACCCAAGATATCCATCATAGAGCAAAAATGCTAAAATTATGATAGAAAGAGCATGGGGTAGAATTTGGAAGAAATTACATCATTTCTAAAAAATATCATGTTTTCAAAAAATGGAGATAAGATGCATAAGAAATGCTCTCCGGAGTCAAAAATAGAACTTTGGATTTCAACTACAAAAATAGGAAGCTAAACTATATCAAAACCAAAAACTCCCACACCACTATCTTCATCCCAAAACCAGCTTTTTGGCGCTTCTTTTAGATGGGGAAAAGACCTTCGTATGCTCAAGATATGGCCAAAAAACTGCGAGTAGGTCAAAAGGACCTGGAGAGTGCCTGCAAGGTTGATGATGCAGTGTTGATGTCAGAAAACTATGACAAAAAATTTTGACGGCCTCCTTTCTGTCACAGCAAAAAGGGACCATGTGGCATGCCACATGGTAGTGCCACATGGATGGAACATGGAAGATGTTGACTGGGCAGCTGATGTGGCAGGCACCCTTGGCCACGTGTCAGCTGCAGATTGGCCAAAATGCCACACGACACTGACAGGTCCGCTGATTGGCAGGAGCGATGGCGGGCCTGAGATTACCAGCGGAGCGGTGAAATGGAGAGGCAGAGCGGCTGGGACCAACGGCGGTGGTGGTGACAGAGGTTGGTCCCACTTGTTTGCGGTTGCCCACTGGTAGCAATCAGGCCCGAGCTGCCTTGCGGTGGCATGGTGGCCTGGGAGCGGTGCCTTGGTGGTGCGGTGGTGGCTGCGGGGTGGTGCAGCCTAAAATTTGATTTAAAATTTTTTTTTTTGAAAAATCGCAATAAATGCATCCATACGACCTCCCGGGGGCCAAAATTTTTTTGCTTGATTCTACAGAAGCCAAAAAAGAAAAATTTTAGATGGATCCTAACTGTAAATGGCCTTCCAAATCCAATGGCAGCATCCCTTTGGGCCCAAAGTGCTCTGAAAAATTGCTCTTCCTCCAAATTGAAGATAAAAACCTCAAAAAAGCTGGAGTTTCTAACTCCGAATCGTGGCTTCAAAAATCATTCAATAGAGAAGTAGTAGGGAGGCTCTGATACCATGTAGAAGTTGTGAAAACCAACTTCACAGATTGCCAAAATCACCTAAATGCAAATAACCTGCTGAAGAGAAACTAGAAAACAGAGGAAAAAGAGAAGCCTGGAAAAACTCAACAAGATGAGACAAAAACTGTCTATCAAGATTGATTAAATGAATGGATGAAAAAAGAATTACAAGAGTTCAACCTTAAAGGTGAACAAAAGCCCTAAAGCCTAAAAAAGCTAGGTTACACAATATAATTAATATAAAATATTAATTATATGCACCTAAAAGCAAGCTTAAGAACTAGAGTAATAAATCACTTAATCAACTAAATCAAGATGATATAATTAATAAGTGAAACAAAATAATTACTCTAACACCCCCCTTAAGCAAAGCTCGGGAGGAAGCTAACCTAGCAAAGCTATGAAAGAAGAAAAAGTGGGTCTCGGCAACAAGGCCTAATCAGGTACCCAATCACAACAAGAAAATCTTTATAAACTGGAGACAAAGGAGAAAATCCAGTGGGAAAAACCCCTCTCCAAAAAGAGATAAAGAATGTTTCAGAAGATAGAAACAAAGAGAAGATCATGAAGAAAACCACCGAAGCAGAAGAAGCTGCAAACTCTATCAGAAAGAAACTGCTGATCTGAAGATCCTCCATGGAAATAGAAGACACGAATAGAGAGTGTCTATATGGTAGGTGATCCATCTCATCGAAATGCATAGGTAGCCAGCCATTGCAATCGCCTAGTTTAGAAGATCAAATATTGAATACATAGCTCACTCCAATGAACCATCGAACCAAGGAAGCATTAGAACCAACAATATAACCCCCCCTTAATGCAGACGGGGTGAGGTGACAAGAAACTGAAAAGATGGGTCAAAAATCTCCTACAACATAGGAACGAAACACATCGAGAGTGAGGTACAGACACCTATAAAGGCACGTGTCATCAACACTACATGAGGCAAAAGAGAAGAGGGCACAAAATTGGCAAACAACTATCGCCCCCATGGCACTTTATAAAATAGTGTGAGTACAACAAACCACAATGATGAAAAGGATCTCGAAACGCAAAAGTGGCACTTTATCTTTGTGCGTTCGCATAAAGATGCTTACAATAAATATTAACAATGATCAAAATAGGAAAAAGGATGATACAAAAGATAGTACAACCCAAAAGAAGAGATCCATGCTAAGAAAATGATCCCCAGACCTGAAATACCCAAGATATCCATCATAGAACAAAAATGCCAAAATTATGATAGAAAGAGCATGGGGCAGAATATGAAAGAAATTACATCATTTTTGAAAAGTAGATAGAACTAGCTTTCCAAAAATATCACGTTGTCAAAAAACAGAGATGGGATGCACAAGAAACGCTCGCCGGAATAAAAAATAAAACTACAGACTTCAACTACAAAAATAGGATATTAAATTGCATCAAAACAAAAAAATTTCTACACCACTGTCTCTGTCTTGGAACCATCTTTTTGATTCTTCTTTTAGATTAGAAAAAGACCTCCATATGCTCAAGATATGGCCCAAAAACTATGAGTAGGTCAAAAAGGACCTGGAGAGTGCCTGCAAGGTTGATGATGCAGTGTTGATGTCATGCTAATGTTAGAAAATCACGACAAAAAAATTTCATGGCCTCCTTTCTGTAGTAGCAAAAAAGGACCATGTGGCATGCCACATGGTAGTGCCTCGTGGATGCCATGTGGAAGATGCTGACTGGGCAAGCACCCTTGGCCACGTGTGAGCTGTAGACTAGCCAAAATGCCACGTGGTGCTGAAAAGTCCACTAACTGGCAGGAGTGGCGACGGGACTGAGATTACTAGCAGAGCAGTGAACTGGAGAGGCAGAGTGGCTGGGACCACTGGCGGTGATGGTGACAGAGGGTGGTGCCACCTATCTGCGGGTGCGCACTGGCAGCTGCTAGCTCAGGCTGCCCTGTAGCAGCGTGGCGGCCTGCGAGGGGTGCCCTTGTGGTGGGGTGGCAGCTGTGAGGTGGTGTGACCCAAAATTTGATTTTTTAATTTTTTTTCTGAAAAATCACAATAAATGCGTCCGTACAGCCTCTTGGGGGCAAAATTTTTTTGCCTGATGCTATGGAAGCCAAAAATGACAAATTTTATATGAATCCTAATTGTAAACGACCTTCCAGATCCAATGGCAACATCCGTTTGGGCCCAAAGTGCTCTAAAAAATTGCTCTTCCTCCCAATTGAAGATAAAAACCTCAAAAAAGCTAAGGTTTCTAACTCTGAATCACGACTTCAAAAATAATTCAATAGAGAAGTAGTAGGGAGGCTCTGATACCATGTAGAAGTTGTGAAAACTAACTTCACAGATTGCCAAAATCACATGCATGCAAATAACCTGCTAAAGAGAAACTAAAAAAGGGAGAAAAAAGAGGAGCTTGGAAAAATTCAACAAAATGAAAAAAAAACTGTCTATTAAGATTGATTGAATGAATCGATTAAAAAAGAATTACAAGAGTTCAACCTTAAAGGTGAATGAAAGCCCTAAAGCCTAAAAAAGCTAGGTTGCACAATATAATTAATATAAAATATTAATTATATGCACCTAAAAGCAAGCTTAAGAACTAGAGTAGTAAATCACTTAATCAACTAAATCAAGATGATCTAATTAATAAGTGAAACAAAATAATTACTCTAATACCCCCCCTTAAGCGAAGCCCAGGAGGAAGCTAACCTAGTGAAGTTATGAAACAAGAAAAAGTGGATCCCGGCAACAAGGCTTGATCAGGTACCCAATCACAACAATGAAATCTTTGTGAACTGGAGACAAAGGAGAAAACCTAGACGGAAAAACCCCTCCAAAAAGAGATAAAGAATGTTCTAGAAGATAGGAAAAAATAGAAGATCATGAAGAAAACCATTGAAGCAGAAGAAGCCACAAACTCTGTTAGAAAGAAACTGCTAATCTAAAGATCCTCCATGGAAATAGAAGGCATGAACGGAGAGTGTCTATATGGTAGGTGATCCATGTCACTGAAATGCATAGGTAGCCAGCCACTACAATCGCCTAGTTTATAGGATAAAATATTGAATACATAGCTCACTCCAATGAACCATTGAACTAAGGAAGCATTAGAACCAAGAATATAACCCCCCCTTAATGAAGACGAGGTGAGGTGACAGGGAACTGAAAAGATGGGCAAAAAATCTCCTACAACACAAGAACCAAACACATTGAGAGTGAGGTACAGACACCTATAAAGGCATGTGTCACTAACACTGCATGAGGCAAAAGACGAAGAGGGCACAAAATCGGTAAACAACTATCCCCCCTATGGCACTTTATAAAATAGTGCAAGTACAACAAACCACAATGATGAAAAGGATTCTGAAATGCAAGAGTGGCACTTTATCTCCGTGCGTTCGCATAAAGATGCTTACAATCAATATCAACAATGATCAAAATAGGAAAAAAGTTGATACAAAAGATAGTACAACCCAAAGAAGAGATCCATGCTAAGAAAATGATCCTTGGACCTAAAATACCCAAGATATCCATCATAGAGAAAAAATGCCAAAATTATGATAGAAAGAGCATGGGGTAGAATCTAGAAGAAATTACATCATTTTTGAAAAGTAGACAGAACCATCTTTCTAAAAATATCACATTTTAAAAAAATGGAGATGGGATGCACAAGAAACGCTCATCGGAGTCAAAAATAGAACTTGTAAAATTAACTGCAAAAATAGGAAGCTAAACTACATCAAAACCAAAAAACTCCTACACCAATGTCTCCATCTCAAAACCAGCTTTCTGACACTTCTTTCGAATCGAAAAAAGACCTCCGTATGCTCAAGATATGGCCAAACAACCGCGAGTAGGTTAAAAAGGACCTAGAGAGTGCCTGCAGGGTGGATGATGCAGTGTTGATGTCATGCTAACATAAGAAAACCACGACAATAAAATTTAACAACCTCATTGCCATTGTAGCAAAAAAGGACCACGTCGCATGCCACATGGTAATGCCACATGGTAGATGCTGATCGGGCAGCTGACGTGGCAGGCCCCCTGGCCATGTGTCAGCTGCAGACTGGCCAAAATGCCATGCAGCACTAACAGGTCTGTTGACTAGTAGAAGTAGCGGCGGGGCTGAGACTATCAGCGGAGTGGCAAACTGGAGAGGTAGAGCAGTTGGGACCATCAACGGCAGTGGTGACAGAGGGTGGTGCCACCTATTTGCGGTCACCCACCGGTGGTGGCCTGGCCCGGGTTGCCCTGTGGTAGCGTGGTGGCCTGAGAGCAGTGCCCTGGTGGTGCAGTGGTGGCTGCGGGGTGGACTGGCCAAAAATTTAATTTTAATTTTAATTTTTTTTGAAAAATCGCAATAAATGCATCCTTACGGCCTCCTGGGGGGAAAATAAAATTTTCTTGAGGCTACAGAAGCCAAAAAAGACAAATTTTGTATGGGTCCTGACTGTAAACAACATTTCGGATCTAATGGCAGTATCCGTTTGGGCCCAAAGTGCTTTGAAAAATCACTTTTCCTCCCAATTGAAGATAAAAACCTCAAAAAAGCTAGGCTTTCTAACTCCAAATCATGACTTCAAAAATCATTCAACAGAGAAGTAGTAGGGAGGCTCTAATACCATGTAGAAGTTGTGAAAACCAACTTCACAGATTGTCAAAATCACCTGCATGCAAATAACCTTTTGAAGAGAAACCAGAAAATGAAAGAAAAAGTAGAGCTTGGAAAAACTCAATAAGATGAGAGAAAAACTGTCTATCAAGATTGATTGAATGAATAGATGAAAAAAGAATTACAAGAGTTCAACCTTAAATATGAACGAAAGCCCTAAAGCCTAAAAAAGCTAGGTTGCACAATATAATTAATATAAAATATTAATTATATGCACCTAAAAGCAAGCTTAAGAACTAGAGTAATAAATCACTTAATCAACTAAATCAAGATGATCTAATTAATAAGTGAAACAAAATAATTACTCTAACACCCCCCCTTAAGCGAAGCTCAGGAGGAAGCTAACTTAGCAAAGCTATGAAAGATAAAAAATTGGGTCCCGACAACAAGGGCTGATCAGGTACCCAATCACAACAAGAAAATCTCTATAAACTAGAGACAAAGGAGAAAACCCAGTGGGAAAAACCCCTCTCCAAAAAGAGATAAAGAATGTTCCAGAAGATAGGAACAAAGAGAAGATCATGAAGGAAACCACTAAAGTAGAAGAAGTAGCAAACTCTGTCAGAAAGAAACTACTGATATGAAGATCCTCCATGGAAATATAAGGCACAAACTGAGAGTGTCTATATGGTAGGTGATCCATGTCACTGAAATGGATAGGTAGCCAACCACTACAATCGCCTAGTTTATAGGATCAAATATTGAATACATAGCTCACTCCAACAAACCATCGAACCAAGGAAGCATTATAACCAACAATATAACCCCCCCCTTAATGCAGATAGGGTGAGGTGACAGGGAACTGAAAAGATGGGCAAAAAATCTCCTACAACATAGGAACCAAACACATAGAGAGTGAGGTACAAACACCTATAAAGATATGTGTCATTGACACTACATGAAGCAAAAGATGAAGAGGGCACAAAATTGGCAAACAACTATCCCCCCTTATGGCACTTTATAAAATAGTGCGAGTACAAAAAACCACAATGATGAAAAAGATCTCGAAACGCAAGAGTGGCACTTTATCTCTATGTGTTCACATAAAGATGCTTACAATCAATATCAACAATGATCAAAATATGAAAAAAGTTGATACAAAAGATAGTACAGCCAAAAAGAAGAGATCCATGCTAAGAAAATGATCCCCTGAATTGAAATACCCAAGATATCCATCATAGAGCAAAAATGCCAAAATTATGATAGAAAGAGCATGGGGCAGAATTTGGAAGAAATTACATCATTTCTGAAAAGTATACAGAACCAGCTTTCCAAAAATATCACGTTTTCAAAAAATGGAGATGGGATGCACAAGAAATGCTTGTCGGAGTAAAAAATAGAACTTCAGAGTTCAACTATAAAAATAGGAAGCTAAATTACATCAAAACCAAAAAACTCCTACACCACTATCTTCGTCTTGGAACCAGTGTTTTGACACTTCTTTCGGATAAAAAAAAGACCTTCGTATGCTCAAAATATGGCCAAAAAATTGCGAGTAGGTCAAAAAGGACTTAGAGAGTGCTTGTAGGGTTGATGATGTAGTGTTGACGTCATGCTGACATCAAAAAATTACAATAAAAAAATTTGATGGCCTCCTTGCCATTGCAGCAAAAAAGGACCACGTGCCATGGCACATGGTAGTGCCACGTGGATGCCATGTGGCAGATGCTGACTAGGCAGCTGACATGGCATACACCCCTGGCCCCGTGTCAGTTGTAGACTAGCCAAAATGCCATGCGGCACTGACAAGTTTGCTGATTGGTAGGAGTGGTGGTGGGGTTGAGATTACTAGTGGAGCTATGAACTGGAGAGGCAGAGTGGCTGGGACCACCGGCAGTGGTGGTGATAGAGGGTGGTGCCACCTATCTGCGGTCGCCCACTAGCAGTGGCCTGGCCCGGTCTGCCCTGCGGCGGTGTGGCAGCCTACGAGTGGTGCCTCGGTGGTGCGGCCCAAAATATGATTTTTAAATTTTTTTTTTTTGAAAAAACATAATAAATGCATCCGTATGGCCTCCTAGGGGGTAAAAAAATTTTACTTGACGCTATAGAAGCCAAAAAAGACAAATTTTATATGGATCCTGACTGTAAACGGCCTTCCAAATCCAATGATAGCATCTGTTTGGGCCCAAAGTGCCTTGAAAAATTTCTCTTCTTCCCAATTGATAAAAACCTCAAAAAAGCTAGGGTTTCTAACTCCGAATCACGACTTCAAAAATCATTCAATAGAGAAGTAGAAAAGAGGCTCTAATACCATGTAGAAGTTGTGAAAACCAACTTCACAGATTGCCAAAATCACCTGCATGCAAGTAACCTGCTGAAGAGAAACCAGAAAATGAACAAAAAAGAGAAGCCCAAAAAAACTCAACAAGATGAGAGAAAAACTATCTATCAAGTTTGATTAAATGAATGGATGAAAAAAGAATTACAAGAGTTCAACCTTAAAGGTGAACAAAAGCCCTAAAGCCTAAAAAAGCTAGGTTGCACAATAGAATTAATATAAAATATTAATTATATGCACCTAAAAGCAAGCTTAAGAACTAGAGTAATAAATCACTTAATCAACTAAATCAAGATGATCTAATTAATAAGTAAAACAAAATAATTACTCTAACACCCCCCCTTAAGCGAAGCTTTGGAGGAAGCTAACCTAGCAAAGCTATGAAAGTAGAAAAAGTGGGTCCCGGCAACAAGGCCTAATCAAGTATCCAATCACAACAAGGAAATCTCTGTAAACTAGAGACAAATGAGAAAACCCAGTGGGAAAATCCCCTCTCCAAAAAGAGATAAAGAATGTTCCAGAAGATAGGAACAAAGAGAAGATCATGAAGAAAACCATTGAAGCAGAAGAAGCCAAAAACTTTGTCAGAAAGAAACTACTGATCTAAAGATCCTCCATGGAAATAGAAGGCACGAACCGAGAGTGTCTATATGGTAGGTGATCCATCTGACCGAAATGCATAGGTAGCCAGCCATTGCAATCGCCTAGTTTAGAAGATCAAATATTGAATACATAGCTCACTCCAATGAACCATCGAACCAAGGAAGCATTAGAACCAACAATATAACCCCCCCTTAATGCAGACGGGGTGAGGTGACAGGGAACTAAAAAGATGGGCCAAAAATCTCCTACAACACAAGAACCATACACATAGAGAGTGAGGTATAGACACCTATAAAGGCACGTGTCACCGACACTACATGAGGCAAAAGAGGAAGAGGGCACAAAACTGGCAAACAACTATCCCCCCCATGGCACTATATAAAATAGTGCGAGTACAACAAACCACAATGATGAAAAGTATCCCAAAACAAAAGAGTAGCACTTTATCTCTATGCATTCACATAAAGATGCTTACAATAAATATCAACAATGATCAAAATAGAAAAAAAGCTGATACAAAAGATAGTACAGCCCAAAAGAAGAGATCCATGCTAAGAAAATGATCCCCAGACCCGAAATACCCAAGATATCCATCATAGAGAAAAAATGCCAAAATTATGATAGAAAGAGCATGGGGTAGAATCTGGAAGAAATTACATTATTTCTGAAAAGTAGATAGAACTAGCTTTCCAAAAATATCACATTTTCAAAAAATGGAGATGGGATGCACAAGAAACGATCGCCGGAGTCAAAAATAGAACTTTTTACTTCAACTACAAAAATAGGAAGGTAAACTGTATCAAAATGAAAAAACTCCTACACCACTGTCTCTGTCTCGAAACCAGCTTTTCAGTGCTTCTTTTGGATTGGAAGAAAACCTCTGTATGCTCAAGATATGGTCAAAAAACTGCAAGTATGTCAAAAAGGACCTAAAGAGTGCTTGCATGGTTGATAATGCAGTGTTGACGTCATGCTGACTTTAGAAAATCATGACAAAAAAATTTGACATCCTCCTTGTTGTCGTAACAAAAAAGGACCACGTGGCATGCCACCTGGTAGATGCCGACTGGGCAGCTGACGTGGTAGGCACCCTTAGCCACTTGTTAGTTGTAGACTAGTCAAAATGCCACTTGGGGCTGACGGGTCCGCTAACTGGCAGGAGTGATGGTAGGGCTGAGATGACTAGTGGAGTGACAAACTGGTGAGGCAGATTGGTTGGGACCATTGGCAGTGGTGGTGACAGAGGGTTGTGCCACCTGTCTGCAGTCGCCCACCGGCGGCGGCCTGGTCCAAGTTGCCCTGCGACGATGTGGCGGCCTGCGAGCGATGTCCTAGTGGCGTGGTGGTGGTTGCGGGGTTGTGCGGCCCAAAATTTGATTTTTAAATTTTTTTTTTTTTGAAAAATTGCAATAAATGCATCTGTATGGCCTCCTGGGGGGAAATTTTTTTTTTCCTGATGCTACGGAAGCCAAAAAAGATAATTTTTTTATGGATCCTGACTGTAAACAACCTTTCAGATCTAATGACAGCATCCATTTGGGCCCAAAGTGCTCTGAAAAATTGCTCTTCCTCTCAATTGAAGATAAAAACCTCAAAAAAGTGGGGTTTCTAACTCCGAATTGCAGCTTCAAAAATCATTCAACAGAGAAGTAGCAAGGAGGCTCTGACACCATGTAGAAGTTGTGAAAACCAACTTTACAGATTGCCAAAATCACTTGCATGCAAATAATCTGCTGAAGAGAAACCAAAAAATGGAGGAAAAAGCGGAGCTTGGAAAAACTCAAAAAGATGAGAGAAAAACTATCTATCAAGATTGATTGAATGAATGGATGAAAAAAGAATTACAAGAGTTCAACCTTAAAGGTGAACAAAAGCCTTAAAGCCTAAAAAAGCTAGGTTGCACAATAGATCATGAAGATAGGAACAAAGAGAAGATCATGAATAAAATCATTGAAGTAGAAGAAGCCGAAAAATCTGTCAGAAAGAAACTGCTGATCTGAAGATCCTCCATGAAAATAGAAGGCACGAACAAAGAGTGTCTATATGGTAGGTGATCCATGCCGAAATGCATAGGTAGCCAGCCATTGCAATTGCCTAGTTTATAGGATCAAATATTGAATACAAAGGTCACTCCAATGAACCATCAAACCAAGGAAGCATTAGAACCAACAATATAACCCCCCCTTAATGCAGACAGGGTGAGGTGATAGGGAACTAAAAAGATGGGTGAAAAATCTCATACAACACAGGAACCAAACACATCGAGAGTGAGGTACAGACGCCTATAAAGGTATGTGTCACTGACACTACATGAGGCAAAAGAGGAAGAGGGCACAAAATCGGCAAACAACTATCCCCCCCCTCATGGCACTTTATAAAATAGTGCGAGTACAACAAACCACAATGATGAAAAGGATCTCGAAATGCAAGAGTGGAACTTTATCTCCGTGCGTTCACATAAAGATGCTTACAATCAATATCAACAATGATCAAAATAGGAAAAAAGTTGATACAAAAGATAGTACAGCCCAAAAGAAGAGATCCATGCTAAGAAAATGATCCCCAAACCTAAAATACCCAAGATATCCATCATAGAGAAAAAATGCCAAAATTATGATAGAAAGAGCATGGGGCAAAATCTAGAAGAAATTGCATCATTTCTGAAAAGTAGACAGAACTAGGTTTCCAAAAATATCATGTTTTCAAAAAACAGAGATGGGATGCACAAGAAATGCTCGCTAGAGTCAAAAATAGAATTTCAAACTTCAATTGCAAAAACAAAAAGCTAAACTGCATCAAAACCAAAAAACTCCTACACCACTGTCTCTGAACCAAATTTTTGGCTCTTCTTTTGGATCGGCAAAAGACCTCCGTATGCTCAAGATATGGCCAAAAAACCATGAGTAGGTCAAAAAAGACCTAGAGAGTGCCTGCAGGGTTGATGATGTAGTGTTGACGTCATGCTAACATCAAAAAATCATGACAAAAAAATTTGATGGCCTCATTGTCATCACAGCAAAAAAGGACCACGTGGCATGTCACATGGCAGTACCACGTGGATGGCACGTGGCAGATGCTGACTAGCCAACTGACATGGCAGATACCCTTGGCCACATGTTAGCTGCAGACTGGCCAAAATGCCACGTGGCACTGATAGGTCCGCTAACTGGTAGGAGCGGTGACATGGCTAAGATTACCATTGGAGTGGCAAACTAGAGATGCAGAGCAGTTGGGACCACCAGCGGTGGTGGTGACAAAGGGTGGTGCCACCTATTTGCGGTCGCCCACCGATGGCAGCCTAGCCTAGGCTGCTCTGCAGCGGCGTGGTGGCCTGCGAGCAGTGTCCTGGTGGTGCGGTGGCGGCTGCAGGGTGGTGCGGCCCAAAATTTGATTTTTAAAATTTTTCTTTTTTTGAAAGATCACAATAAATGCGTCTGTACAACCTCCTAGGGGGCAAAAAAATTTTGACTGACGCTACGAAAGCCAAAAAAGATAAATTTTATATGGATCCTGACTATAAACGACCTTTTGGATTCAATGGCATCATCTGTTTGGGCCCAAAGTGCTTTGAAAAATTGCTCTTCCTCCCAATTGAAGAAAAAAACCTCAAAAAAGTTGAGTTTTCTAACTCCAAATCGCAGCTTCAAAAATCATTCAACAGAGAAGCAGTAGGGAGGCTCTGATACCATGTAGAAGTCATGAAAATCAACTTCACAGATTGCCAAAATCACCTACATGCGAATAACTTGCTGAAGAGAAACCAGAAAATGGAGGAAAAAGTGGACCTTGGAAAAACTCAACAAGATTAGAGAAAACTTGTCTATCAAGATTGATTGAATGAATGGATGAAAAAAGAATTACAAGAGTTCAACCTTAAAGGTGAACGAAAGCCCTAAAGCCTAAAAAAGCTAGGTTGCACAATATAATTAATATAAAATATTAATTTTGTGCACCTAAAAACAAGCTTAAGAACTAGAGTAATAAATCACTTAATCAACTAAATCAAGATGATCTAATTAATAAGTGAAACAAAATAATTACTCTAACAAAAATAGGTGGCCTTGGGATCTTTTCCTTAACAACATGTTTTAATATTTTCCCCCTTCCTTACAATAGGCAGGGACTCGTGCTCAAAAAAAGCTCTTGTTTCTATAA
Source organism: Cupressus sempervirens (assembly GCA_028749045.1). NCBI lineage: Eukaryota > Viridiplantae > Streptophyta > Pinopsida > Cupressales > Cupressaceae > Cupressus > Cupressus sempervirens. Next base: position 190,501,639 of record CM053788.1, read on the forward strand.
CTTAAAAGAGAGGAATCGACTGTTTTCTTGTTTGTACTTTATCTAATTTTGCTAGATTGTTGTATTTTATTTTGATATTTTTTTGTTTGTAGTGTTTGCAACATTTTGATCATCCAAAGTCTATATTGAAGATTGGATGTAACCCAAATTAGGACATAGATTAAGCTCCAATATATTATCTCTTTCTTTCTTGGTGATGGTATATAGTTTTATCAAAGTAAATGAAGGTTAGAATAAGCTCAAGCTCTTCTTTTTTAGATGGTAGCAAACTTGATCAACAACTTGAAAAGTGTGTGTGATTTCCTATTCCTATCATGGCATTGCTTGTCCTACAATGATTTGTAACTTTGCACTTGTTTTTGTGTCTTTTAAATGTAGCTAAATGAAGTAAACATATCTTTGTCAAATTCCTGTGTGTGTGTGTGTGTGTGTGTGTGTGTGTGTGTGTGTGTGTGTGTGTGTGTGTTTATGTACACACACACACACACACACACACACACACACACACACATAGATATGAGTTGGAGGAGTTGCTCCCATTGATGTTGGAGCATCATAAGCTACATCGTTGGGTGCTAATGGTTAGAAATCCAAGCAAACCTAAAAAAACATTATTCTAATATTGTTGCATTTGTGTTGAACAAAAGGAGAACTTTTGTCCCAAGTGCCCTATTATCCTATTAGCAACCTCCATCTATTCATTAGTTTGAGCATATGAGTGTAATGCTTTTTTCAACTTTATGCCTAGCATAGATCAAAATGCTTTCCAAAAATCACTTAATAACTTGGTATCTCTATCTAAATTGATAGATTATGGGTTTCAAAAGTGGATTTCAACATTTTGAAAATATGAGTGATTTCTAGACTTATGAAAAGTTCCTCACAAGGAATCAAATTTTCATTTGGAAAATCTATCACCACCACAAATTTAGTCATCACCATGTTCTATTATAAATTAGGCTCATGACAATAGACACAAATGCTCTCTTTGGATTTAAAAAGGGTGTTTGGGTATCTCAATTTTTATTAGTTCATTTTTTATTTTCTAGGTTCATTTAGTTCATTCTTCTAGATACTTAGTCAATGTACATTTAGGCTTATTTTTAGTTTTCTTAATGTGGTGTATTTTAAAACATATTTATTTAGACAACCTTGCTTTTTAGTTCACACTATTTTTATTGTTTGTAAAGCTCTGTCAAGTGTCTATATTGTTAATACCATAGTTAAAAATATTGTGAATATATCTAAGTAAGTATACTTAATGCAATATTTTCTTGCACCTAAGAATTAGTACGAAGTTATCATAAATAACTTATTGCAGATAAGTTGCAAAATATCATTGAGCATTGGGTGAAATATTGGTGATATTTCTCTATTTTATTACGATAAATACCAAACCTATCATCCATGAGCTTGTTTTACATAGGGACAACCCAACACAGGGAAAACACATTTTGTTGGTTTGAAAAATAGATTTGGAGAGGAGAGAGGAAAAATAGGAGAAATAAGGCCATTTACAACTTTCCAAAGCAATTCCTTGCAAATTGAAGTGGATTCAAAGAGATTTTTCAATCAAATTCAGATTCACAAGTTTTCAAAATATTAAAAATAAATAAATTACTTTGTCTTGTATTAGTGACATCTAAGTTTATACAAACTCTATAAGGCCATTTCCAAATACTCTAACTCATTTTAGAGTGTAATAAACAAGATCTTACAATATTTGTTTCTAGCATTTTTTCCATAGTTTTCTCAAGAATTTCATATTTTTCTGAAATTTCATAACCTAACACTTTTTTCTATCAAGTTTTAGAAATGTTTAAACTTATTTAAAGTTTTAAACTATTTTTTTTTCTAAATTTTGTTATTAAATTTTTAAATTTGTGCCTTTAATTTGTATGTGTAGGTTCATTGTTCATTAAAATGGCACATAGGGATACCTCTACAACAAGGTTAGCTATGGGGTCTGCTAGCACTCAGATAATATGTCTATTTGGATATGTAGGCATGCACCCTAAAAGAAGCTAGAGACAAGACATGAGCGTATGCTTTTGAAGGACTTGAATACAATACTATGATATGCATAAAATGTGAAAAACTGATTAGTTGGAGGCATATCTCATTTGAAATACCACATTGTTGGGATCAATTGTATAACACAAAGGTTTGTGACAAGAGCACATATGGATTAAATAGAGAGATGAATTTCTTGCTCATTTCCTAAGAAAAGAACAAGCTACAAAGGGAAAACACAAAATTGGCTATAAGGGTAGCCATTTATGAATCACAAGGAAACTCCCATTGTCCCCTTCTTAAGAATCCTTTATTATTTTCTAATCACCATTATTAGTTTGGATTTTGTTAATATAGTGATAGAATGAACCAATGTGAGTTGTGACCATGCATCTCAACCACCCTTGAAGAATAAGAAGAGGAAGCACTTGAGAGCATAGTGAGCTCTCTTCATGGCTCGTGAATCCACAAATCTACTATCCCTTAGTTTCTACATTCATTGGTTCTAGTAGACCACCATTATTTGTGCCACACACATTTATGGATTTTTTGTGTGCATATAAGCACACCTAGACAACAACCATCAATAGAGGGCACTAGGTGGAAAAATGACATGCATTGGTAAGTTGACATTTAATGTGCTGATTTTTGGTATTAAAAAAACATTCCCTTCAATTTTGCAGCGAGTCCCTATTGGCTAAATTTTTTGATGATAATTTTCATGGCAAGGAATGTTTACAAGGTGTCTACTCCTCTAGACTTGAGTAGGAGGTTAGCTCACTTGTTTTAATATTTAAATATTTTATAGTTTTACAATTTACTTATCTTTGTTTAATGCAAGCTTTTCTTTTATTCAAAATTGTGCACTTAATGTTAATTCTACTTGATGCTTGTAGGTTTCCCAAAGATGCTATTTCTAAGCCTAGAGATGTAATAGAAGATGACATATCACAATGAAAACCATTGGATCAAGCTTTTAGAGAGATAGATAGATGGAAAAAATTATACCATCATTGATTTTTGGTTTCTTCCAAAGGTCAAGTGGTCTTTATGAAATCCATGGATGCCTTTGATAAGGTAAAAACAACTAAAACTTTGTCTCTAATGCTAGAGCAAGTTGCAATGGAGATTTTGGTTAATAGTATAGTGTAAATCATAACTGACAATGCAACAACATATGTGACAATGACTAGGATCCTCCAAAATAACACACCTTTTTTCTCCTCATGTATAAAATTTTTCCTTGATATTCTTTTGGAGTTCATAAGAAAATTGGATTGGGTGAGATCGATTGCAGATGATGCAAGAAAGTTAATAAAATATATCTCAATCACAACTTTTGGTCTATAATCACTAATTGCAAGAAATGAAATTTTAACTGACAACAACATTGGCTTCTTGTGTGGATGGCTTTTGCATCTAGGGTTTCATTGGTGACACATTGGATGTAATAGCTTTTGATGTGTTGATGTTTGGCATCGACTATCCCAACCTATCCTACCCTAGATTCTATCACTCAAGGGGTCCTTTCAGATGGTGCTATTATGTCTACTATTACTACTGGAAATCTAGGTCTAGTTGGGGGTCATTCCAGTGCAAGATAAAGAGTTGTTAGTTGCAATATAGAACTCTAGAGATGTTGCTAGGGCTTTGATAGTTTCTTCTTCTAGGTATACTAAAGTAGAACATGAATGTCCCCCATGTCCCAAATGAATCTATTATAGAGAAGGCTATCAACGAAAGTGGTAGGGAAGAGGTTGTTTATTTTCTAGTAGTTATATGTAGATTTAAAGGCTTTTGGCCCTCTCCTTGGACTTCATTAGTGGATTACCAAATAATGTAAGCCACTAATTATAGACATTTTTTCTTTTTTTTGTTTAGCGAGGGTATTTTTTTTTTCAAGTTTCAAAATAATTTGGATAGTTATACTATTCTTTGTAGGCCCTTTTTCACTTGGGAAAATCATTTTCCTATGTTGAAGCCCTGGCATGAGGATTTCAACCCCTCTTTGGAATCCTTTTGCAATATTTCTATTTGGGTCAAGTTTTCTTATCTTCCCCTTCATCTTGGGGTTGATTCTTTCCTTGAAGAAGTGGGCTATGCTCTTAGAGATTTTCTAATGGTAGATGAGGAGTCTTTTGATATCTTCCATTCTACCTTTTCTCACTCTTTAGTTAATATTGATGCTTCTAAGGAGCTACCGAATGAAATCTAACTCAAGTCTTCTAAAGGTTCTTGGATTTAGTCTTTGGATGATGAGGTATGGATACTCACCTAATGTAAAATATTTTAAGGTATTTGGAAGCAAGTGTTATATTCTCAAGGATTTAAAAAATGGTAAATTAGATGCAAAAAGTGAAGAAGGTATATTCCTTGGCTATTCCACAAGAAGTAAAGCTTATAAGCATTTAAAATACTAACACTAGAAAATCTAAGGAAAGCACAAATGTAAAATTTGATAAATATACATAGGTACATGAGGCTAAAACTATGAAGGAACCAAAGGAATAGAAATCTTTTGTATACTTCTATGAAAGTATGCCTACTAATGAAGATGCTATAAATCAAGTTACAAATCAACAACACATTTTAGTGACTGCCGAGTCATATAAAATGAATGGCGAGTTGCATTTAGGAACTAAGCTATAGTTAGGTGTTGAATTGCAAACTAAAGTTGAGGTACATTCTAATTTTGAGATTAGTGTACATGAAAGAGATGGTGAATCACTTGATAGAGAAGTACACATTGATTCATAAGTTGATAGACCTAATGAGGAAAATAGGGAAGAACCAAGATTGTCAAAGTATGTCAAAAGACATCACCCTATTGTACAAATTATTGGAGATAAAGATATAAGACCAATGACAAGAAAAAAGTTGAGAATCAATACATGTTTTCTTATAATGCATGAACCTAAAATAGTGAAAGATGCCTTAGAAGATGTGAATTGGAGTAAAGCCATGAAAGAAGAGATTGAATAGATTGAGACGAATAAGACATGGACTCTAGTTCCAAGTTCACAAGATAAAAATGTGATTGGAACCAAGTGGTGTATAGAAAAAAGTTAGATGAAAATGGAAAAGTCACAAGGAATAAGGCAAGATTAGTTTGCAAAAGGTATGCACAAGAAGAAGGGATAGAGTTGGAGAAATATTCACCCCTATTGCAAGATTGGAAGGAGTAAGAACTCTACTTTCTTATTCTACATACAAAGGTTTCAAAATTTATCAAATGGATGTTAAATCTACATTTCTAAATGATATATTGGTAGAAGAGGTCTATATAGAACAGCCAAAAGGATTTTTTGATGCCAACAACAAAACCATGGTATGTAGACTACACAAAGCTTTATATGGTTTAAAGCAAGCACCAAGAGCATGGTCTGAAAGGCTTCACAATTATCTTGTGAAGATTGGATTTGAGAGGACTGATGATAACAATAATCTATACCTAATGATAGAAAAAGGAAAAGGTATTCTACTATTTAAATTTTTTGTTGATGATATTATATTTGGAGGTCATGATACTATATGTAAAGCCTTTGCAAATGAAAGGCAGAAAGAATTTGAGATGTTTATGTTTGAAGAGATCAAGTTCTTTGTGGGTTTGCAAGTACATGAAATGAAATATGGTATATAGATCACTCAGTCTAAGTATGTAAAGGAGATACTAATTTTTTTTGGATTGGAAGATTCTGAGCCAATAAGCACACCTATGGTGATAGGACACAATTGTCAAAGAATGATGATTTGGCTAAGGTGAATCAAACATTGTATAGGTCTATGATTGGCAATTTGCAATATGTAGTGCATAACAGACATGATATTGCATTATTTGTTGGGATAGTTGCAAAATTCTTTGCTAATCCTAGGCATAATCATTTGATGTTTATTGAAATGATTTCTGGGGAAGATTGTGTGAGAGTTTTTTCATCAACGTTTCGGATCATACTGTATGATCCATCATCAGGATGCCACTGAGTCACTGAGTCAGTGACTCAGTGGCATCCTGATGATGGATCATACAGTATGATCCGAAACGTTGATGAAAAAACTCTCACACAATCTTCCCCAGAAATCATTTCAATATTCATGGATTGTGGAAATCTGTTTGCTTTGATTTGATGTTTGTTAAGAGAATAATGAGATATTTGAAAGGAATAGAAGACTATGGTTTATACTACAAGAAAAATGAGAAGTTTAAGTTGAGAGCCTACACTGATGCTAATTGGGTTGGAAATATTGATAACAGAAAGAGCACTAGTGGAGGAGTATTTTTCTTAGGAAAAAGGTTGGTTATATGGACTAGAAAAAAAAAAATTTGCATATCTCAATCTACTATTGAAGCTGAATATATTGCTGCTAGTATAAATTGTATAAATGTTGTTTGGATCAAACAACTACTAAAAGGTATGAAGGAGGAAATCACTAAACCTGTGATACTTTATTCCAATAATACAAGTGCTATAAATATATTAAAGAATCTTGTGATGCATACAAAGACTAAGCACATTGCAATCAAGTATCATTACTTGAAAGAGTTAGTTCAAGACAAAGAGGGTGAAGATGAAATAGTGAATACAAAAGATAAAATTTTTGATATCTTCACAAAAGCATTACCTAAGGATGCTCATGAGTATCTAAGAGGTAAAATAGGGATGATACCCCTATCCAAGGCTATTTAAGAAGCATGAGTAATGCCATGTATCAAATGAGATGATTGACATATGTTACACATTGATGCATTGGATCTTACTTTAGGAGTTTCCTAAAGTAATCAAAGAGCTGAAGCTATAGATTAGTTACAAGCTAGCTGATAGAGCGAGAAACTAAAAATTTTCATATTTACATATTAAGATGACAATTTTTTTGCATTGTTGTCAAAGAGGGGAAATATAGAATAAATAGAGAATGGATAAGATAATATAAGATAAGATAATAATATTAATGTCCAACAAAAGACCACAATGAGGGTTTATGGGATTGGAAGCTTACGTCAAGAAAATAGCAGACAAATGAAGCACCAAACGCTGACCACAAATACATAATACCAAAAACAAAGAGAGCAAGGGAGAAACATGGAATATCTATTCAGAGGGAGATATAAGAAAATAATAATACATAGATACTTGAATATTAAGAGGGAGTGATCAAGAGGGATTCATAAGGACAAGTTGATTGTCTATTGATCACAACAAAGTTTTGTAGCCATTCCAGAAGATGAAAGTTGCCAATAGAGGGAGAGATTTCAATAAAGGGAATTATTTTCTTTTTGGTATTGTTGTTGGTATGGTTCAAAGTAATGAGAATCAAAATCAGATTAGAATCATCAAAGGCCAAATTGAATCATGAATTGGCCATGAATCACCCATGAATGGGCTATGAATTGGCAAATTAAAAAAAACACTTTAAATTTAGAGATTTTAACAATTTAAAAATTATTTCATGCACCCTTTATTGAATATAACTTAAACACACTATAACATCATCAAATAGAAGTTAAAACTTAACATACATAAACATGGAACATAAATAATAAATCCATCACATACGTAACTATGTTACATGTAAAATATAAATTGTAGGCTGGTTGAAGTAAATATAAATCATATGATCATAATGATTCAAATCTTAGAGTATGTAAGATGAAGATCCATAAGACATAAAATCATAAATGTATGTAAGAATCTAAGATGAAGATCCATGAAACGTATGTCTATCAATATCAATATCTTTAAACAAAATGAAAAAACAAGGCTCCAACTCAAGCCTCATCATCATCCTCATCATCATCCTCAAGCTCGGTCACAACCTCAACCTTAGCCTCTAAGTATCTAGTGTGCCCATTAGAGAGGCATCTAAGGTAGGTCCTAAAGGACTGCCAAGTCATATCCCCCATATGTAAGATGGGCTCACGAACAACATTGCTATGGCCTATGTCTATGCATGCACGTGTGTGTCTACTAGTGCTTGAACTTGCTCTAGCTACCTCCTCTTCCATGGCCATAGCCTCACCCTCTATATCCACATAGTCAACTTGCTCACAATCTTCCCAAATTAAGAATAGATCCAAAACATTTGTGAGCCACTCTAATTCTGGATCAATTTCCTCTAGATTGATTGCAGAGGTGTTAGTGCCCAAAATCTGTCTAATCCTACGATGAAGGTTCTATTGAACAAAGACAAGATCACTAAACCTCTACACAGTCAACCTATTTCTCCTCTTCGAGTGGATGTGCTCAAACATGGACCAACTATGCTCACATCTAAAAGTGCTACTTGGCTAACTTAGAATACAGATGTCAATTTTTTGAAGTTTTGGGGCTGTGGGCCCAAACATTTGCCACAATCTATCTAAAATAAGGGAAAACAAAAATAATTAGTCTCATTTACAACTTTAAAATCATATAATCAAAAATTAAAATTTAAAATGCACAAATTATAAGTCATAAACTTTGGATTCATGAATATATTATTTAATTTTTACTTGGTTGTATTGTCATCCAGGAATCTATGGCCATCCTACCAGAGAAAAGTGGCCCTTCTTTATTATTAAACTTGTCGAGGTCAATGATTACAGATGTGCTATCCTCATCACTACTCAACTTTTGGATCACTACATATCAGCCAATGAGAACCTCCTCATCCACCTTGAAGTTAGGACATACACAAAATGCCATATTCAAAAAGAAATCTACTACATGGTTGGGACGGTGGAGCTAATTCTATTATCTCCTATAAATGATATCCCAAATAGGGGCATACTTCTCCTACACTCCTACATACTGGGCTCTAATGGTCTCCTTGGCCCAATCCATGCCCTCATATATGTAGCCCATAGAGGGCTTCTCCCCATCAACAATTTGTGGGAGAGATACAAGGGGCTCAGTGACTTGCATATAAAGTAAAACAAAAATTTGAGTGAAAACTTACATATAAAATAATATAACTTAAAGTAAAACTAAATCATTAAACAATTTAATATTAAATATTAAATACTAAATAGTAAACAATGAAATACTAAATGTTAAATTACAATAAATTTACCTTAAGGATTTCTTTTGTAGGTTCCCAAAATCCATCATCATCAAATATGCAATTCACCACATCTACCCCTGTAGTGGTCACAACATAGGAAGATGAAATTCACTCCTTCTTAACAAACATGCTTCTCAAATCATCCCTTGATGTTAGCAAAGATTGCAGTGTGATGAAATTCGAGGCAAACCTCATGATGCCTGGATGAGCTAACTCCTTGCCTCCTGTGTGCTTCCTTATTATGCTAAGGACAAATGAATGATTATAAATAAACTTGCATATATATTTTTTCCTTTCGACGCATGACTTGACCCACTCAAGCTTGCCAATTTCCTCCAACATGAGGTCAATGTAGTGTGCTACACAAGGGGACCAAAATATTGAGGGGTGCCTCTCCATCAAAAGTTTACCTACAAAAATTTTAAGTTAATTAGAAATTCAAACATGTTAGAACTTAGGAAAATTAGAATTATAAAAAGTTCAAAATTCAAATGAATTTATTTACAAAAGTTGAAAAGTTAAAAGTTTACCCACAACAACCTAACTTACTGCATTATCCATCACCACCTACACCACATGTTGTTCCCCCACCTCTGCTATGAATTTCTCAATAACTTTACATAAGTATGTGGTATTTTTTATATGAGTGGAAGCATCAATAGATTTGAGAAACATGGTATATCCTACAAAACAATGAATTATAATGGATCATCAACAAATTAGAAATCAACAAATTAAAATTTGAAATATAATATATTCAATCATGATTCACAATTATGTATGTAGGAAAGTAGAATGATTAATCACCTCCACAAGATACAAGAAAATTGAGGAGTGTTCTATTCCTTCTATCTGTCCAATCATTAGTCATGATGGTGAAACCATTTTTGATCCACTTTTTTTGGTTCTCCTCAAGCTCAACCCTCATATCCTCTACCATATCATCCATGAGGTATCCACTCAACTCAGCCTCAGTTGGGGCTTTAAACCCTTGACTGCAAATAGTAACTGCATCTATCATGTTTTGCCAATAAGAAGCCCTATCACAAATAGATAATAATTAGAAATTTAGATGTCAAATCATTATGTAAGCTTGTAAAGTGAGTCTATGATTAATCAATGAATCATGAAACAAATAGATATAATTAAAGTTTTACTTTTAAGTTTAACCTTAAAGAAAAAAAAGAAAAAAGAATCAATTACTTGGTTGCAACAAATGAAATGTTGCAAAAGTACCAAAATTTGCAAATCTCTTTTTTGGCAACATCATGAATCTCCTTGTTCAAAAATCATGCCCTCAAACATTGGTTGTGAGCCAAGAGTAGTGTGGGGCACAAAGTAACTGTCCATTCTATTTTTCCACACTCTAGGCTACAATAGGTTGGAGTTGGACTCAGTCTCAGTATAAGACTGACTAGCACTAGCACTCACATGAGCACTAGAACTAGGATGAAAAGGAGGCTTGAAAGAACCCTCTTCAATATAACTTATGGATGTGGAAGCTGATGCAGATGCAGATGTGGCTATGGGAGCATGGGAGCTAATAGCCCTTAACCCTTCAAGTTGCATTTTCTTATTCAATTTCTCTTCTTCATATTTTTCTAATGCCACTAAAAAAGTACATTTTGCCTAAAGAGTTTGTTTAGTGCAAATTTTAACATCATGTCTAGGTATAGAAGAAATATAGTATTTGAATCTATAAATACCTCTATAATTTATTTCTTTACAAAACATACATTTCGTTTGAAATTTGTTTCTTCCAAAAAACTCTTCGATATATTTACAACATTCACCTTTTTTACCCATTGTGGAAAATGAAAAAAAAAGGTTTTTGCAATAAAAAAATTCATGTAAAATATCAAAGTTTGAAACTAAGAAACAAAATCTACAAAACAAAAAAACCTAGTTTTCAATTTAGTAAAACTAAAAACATTCAAGATTTGCAAATGAAAACTTAAAAATTTTAACCAAAAATGCATAATACACTAACATGCAAAAATCAGCACTTACCTCTTGCAAATGAGTTGAGGAGTAGTGATATTGACTCCTTAATGCTCCCAATGCAATTTATGGCCTCCCTAGATGGACTTGTAATCTCTTTGGTACTCTTCCTTCTTGCTGGTTGGAAACCTATGGTTTTTCTTTTCTCTTCTTCTCTCTCACTTTTTCTCTCTTCTACACATACTTAACAATTAGAAGGCCCTTTAGGGTTAAAACAAAGAGGAAAGGCCAAAAAGAAAATAAAAAATATGTGTTTTTAAAAAAAAATGAAGCCAACTTTATTGCATGTCGTGGCTGATTTTTAGGACTGATTCAAGTGATTTTTGGCATGAATCACCTGAATAGGCGATTCATGCCAAAAAAATGGCCAAGAAGATTCATGATTCAAAAAAAATTGCCTGGTCTAAACTGAATATACAAACCAATGATTCATGCAATTTTTGAGTGATTCTCAAAACTATGGTATGGTTTTCCATCAATTCCAAAGAGGGAGATTGTTGAAAATAGATTGAGATAAGTATGAGAATGTGTTTCAATCATTGTTTTGTCACTGATGTACTTGCTAGATAGACAACTACCTAGTTGATTTGAGTAGTATCATTTGTTTGATTAATGAGGAGGTTTTGATCAAATGAGATAACAAAAGTACCAAGAGGAAAAATTGAGTTATGGTAAGAAAAAGGAGTACAAAGATCAATTAAGACAATGATGTTATAGTGTATTGATTATCTACTTAAGGATGCAAAGGTTTGATACATTGACTAATCAATTAAGACAATGATGTTATAGTGTATTGATTATCTACTTAAGGATGCAAAGTTTTGATACATTGACTAAGTCTAGAAGAACAAGTGTGAAGAGTCAAGTCTGCCAAGATTGAGTGAGTGGATAGTAGATGTCAAGGAAAGTTAGTGCAAGCTAAGTAGAAAAGCATTTGGAGCCAAGAAAAGTGAATGCTTAGTGTATGCTGAGTGATATAGTATAAGATGAGTAAAGTTTAGCTAATGCCAAGTACTAATAAAATTTAGTATTTTCCAAGTGATCTAGTTGAAGACGAGTGGAAGAAAAATTTGGAAGCCAAGCGAAAGCATATTGATGTCGAGTCCTAGTATTAATGTTAAATCATAGATTTGAAAAATCAAAGTTGACTATTTTTATTTCTTGAATTTTGTGAAGCATGTGGAGGATAACTATGGTGAGTTGGTAGCATTGAATTCATGGTAAACCATTTTGAGATGAATTCAAGATGATTAAATAAGAAGTCTCTAGAAGGGACTCAAATGAAAAGATGGGTAGATTCATTGAATCCTACCTAATCCTACCTAAACTTAAAATGGAGATAGAGGTTGAACAAAAAAACATCTTAATTTTCTATTTATTGAGATGGTTGGTCAAAAGCAAGGTTGGTCATGTCTAAGAACCTAAGTTAGACAAGAGGTCTAAGGTTTAGCTTCATTTAGTGACAGAACAAAAGATACTTCTATTGACAAGATAATATAGATAAGATACAAGTATGAGTGCTTGAAAGATGAACAAGCTATCATAGCTGAAATGTGTGAAAGCCAAGCAGAATGGAGGATTGAAACAAATATCTATAATCTACAAGTGAGTTGTAATTTTTTTATGAAGAATTAAAATAATGGTTAGGGTTCTAGAGTGAGTGTTTAGGTTACCTAATTAGAATTAGATTTGGATGAAAATTAATCTTCTAAGGTTAGGGTTTTGATTACACTTTTTGTGGAGTTTGGATTAGGCTTTTATTAGGGTTCATATTAGGGTTTTATTGGATAAATATTAAGCTTAAATATCAAGGTGAACATATATATGCACATGTACAAAATTCAAATTTGAAATTTTTAGGAAGTAAAACACACATTTACACATGTATGTTATTTCATTTCATGTTTACAAAATTCTATGTACATGTACATAACATATGTTCATTTCATGTTTACTTGTATTATTTAATTTCATGTTTATGAAATTATAGTTTCTTAAATGTCATTGTACAATAAATTTCAAGTTTATTAAATGTCATATTTTGATTTAGGATGTAAAACACATATGTAGTATGTATGTTATGTTCGTTTCTTGTTTACAAAATTCTAGTTTCTTAAATTTCATTGTATGATAAATTTCAAGTTTATTAAATGTCAAATTTTAATTTTAGGTTTACACATTATATACACGTGCATACTACATACATTGACCTCCACATGGCAGATCAATAACCTCCTATCCTTCTCAAGCAACAACCTGCTATTTCCCCTAAGCAACAACCTCCTATCCCCCCTTCTAAGCAACAACCTCTTATCCCCCTTGAGCAGTATCCTCCTATCCCCCCCAAGCAACAACCTTCTATCCCCCTTGAGAAGAAGTATCCTATCCCACCCCAAGAAACAACCTATCCCCCTAGTAGTGACCTATTCCCTCAAATTAGAAGCCTATCTCACCTGACATGCTCTATGATCACACTAACCAAGAGATTCAGAGACTTCATGAATCCTTGGCTAGTGGGACATGCTCTAGTGTATATAGTAGTACATGTTAGAGAATCTTATGCATCCTCACACATATTAGAGATGAGATTCATGTTTTTGCTCCATATTCTATAGATAATATACAAATTGTCCTTGATAGTAAGAGACAAGAGGTCTCTTTAGGTCTTTCACTACAATAGGTACAAGGCTTAGTGCCCAAAGAGACACTAATGAGGGAATTTTTCCCACAATATGTTCCACAAATGTATGTGAAGGGGTATTCTCCCCTTAAGTACATAGATCCATAGATAGCTACACTTATATACCCACACTTCCTTTCTACTCATGGTCATTATCCAAATAATGATCAAATTTCACTTTATTTTGCATGAAAGATTTGTGTTGAGGTTCTCTTAGGCAAGGTGGTGAACTACACTAATTTACTATCACATTTAGGATAGGGGCGTAGTAGACTAGTTGATAGGAAGTCAGGTCATCCACCACAGACACATGGGTTGATTTTTAGAGATAGGGCGCTTACTATTTCTCCTATATTACACTTACTATTTCTCCTATATTAGGTCCATCAACTAATGAGGCCATGCATAGCACCCGGTTGCAAGGGGTGATTTAGGGAGTTGGAGAGATTATTGCAACTATTATATCTATTTTGAGTGACAAGATTGACTAGTATTTGATGTCTCGTTGGCATTCCAAATCACTATTTGGTGCTTCATCTTCAGAAGACTTGTATAGTGCAACATGCATCCCTTCACTAATTAGCTTAGAGGGTCGCACTGGAGTGTTGGCATGAAAAACTATGACTAGTCTTGTTGATGATCTATTATATTCATATAGATTCATATTAGAGCATCTTGGAATACCCATATCAGATGTTTGACATTGTGTCCATGGTAGTATTGGGACACATCCTCATCCACATTCTTTTCATTGATTAGGTAGTGGTCATGGTGGTAGTGTACATCATGATCCACCTATTGGCCACTCTTTTTCTACAAAGGGACATATACATACTAGTATAGACCCTTTAGCTAGTGTAGAGCATGGTCAAAGTTTAGATGTGGGCCTTGATGATGTTGAATTTAGCTTGTCGACCACATGATGAATGGACTTTTTGACATGTGATGATTCTACTTCTATGCCATCTCATCTAGTCAATTCACTTAGATCATCATTATTAGGACACATGCCAGTCACTAGTCATACTATTGTAGATGCAAATATGGAGCTAGATAAGGCCCAACAAAATCTAGATATATTGGTGGACACTTCAATGCTAGGCAGTCTAATTATTATCAGATGCCGACATCTGCGCAAGTAAATCTATATGTTTTTGTTTATGTTAAATTTCAATTGTTTGTTCAACTAATAAATTATGCATGTATACATATTGTGCCTTTGTAATTATATATTTTTTTCATTTTATTTATTGCACATGTATGTATGTATTGTAGGTGGACATGCCTATTTTCATTCCATATTTAATACTAGATTATGTATGTCATCGAGACTCATTCAATGATGTTAGTAGTGGATAGGTGAGTTTTAAATATAATGTATAAATTTCACGTAATTTATAAATTTAAAAGAGATTTAATTTAATATGAAAATTTGTACATTGATATCACTTTCTCTTAAATATATATAGGGGTCAACACATCCTAATAGTCAGTCTTCAGACCATGCTATGAGGAGACTTCACAATGATAGCCCTACCCCTGATGATCTATAGTTTTATTATTATAATAGATTATTTGATCTAGACTTTTATCCAGAGAGATTATTTGATCTATAACATGTTTTTGTTATTTGTTTGATGATAGATACATATATTGTAGGCTTGAGAACAATGTTCAACACGTGTTTATTTTTAGTTTAATATACATGTTTGATGATTGACCTGCATATACACATTCTCTAGACATTTGTTTTACATGTTAGATTATGTTGGATAATGCTCTATTATGGTGGATTATGCTAGATTATGTTGGATTATGTTCTTTTACATGTTAGATTATGTTGGATAATGTTCTATTATGTTAGATTATATTTAAAGATTATGTTGGATTATGTTAGATTATGTTCTTTTACATGTTAGATTATGCTAGATAATGTTCTATAATGTTAGATTATGTTGGTTTATGAAATTGATGTATATATATGTGGTTAATTTTGTTCTATGCAAGTGATATATAGATATGATTAAATTCCTAACTAGTTACATAATTCCTGTAAGGGGTAGGGTTAGGGTTAAATAGTTAGAGATAGAGGTATATAATTCCTAATTAGTTACATAATTCATAATTCCTAATAATGCATGTAAGTTGCTAATTTCTATATTTAGTTACACATCACAATTTAAACTTGACAATTTAAATGAAAGAGTAAAAGTAATATATAATTAGTTACAAGTCCTAATTTCATCCCCTTAAGACACAAGTTTTAATTTCATCCCCTTAAGACAAGTGTTCAAAAATTTTCCCCTCAAGGAACATGTCCTAATTAGTTGCATATAAGTTCCTAATTTCTATAATTAGTTACAAATCACAATTTAAACTTGACAAGTTAAATGAAAGAGTAAAAATGATATATAATTAGTTCAACCAAATTTAAAATTGAAAATGATCAACTTCAACCAAATTTTAGATTTCAAATAGTTCAACCATATTTCAAAATGTTCAAGTTATTTCAAATTACAAGTTGTTTCTAGCTTATATCAAGTGGGTCAGATCGTTGTTGGATAACATTTAATATTTTCCTATGATCATTAAAATCGAGCCTCCACTTACGTATTCCAAGTCATTTGGGGTATGTGCAAGATCATTGTCAACCAAAGTATTTTGTTAAGTGGCAATAAAAAATCAGCAAATTAGGGTTATGTCAACTTGACGTGCAATTTTCTATTTGTTATAAACTTTATATAAAAGGTTGAGAGAAAATAATCTCTAGGAAATTGACTTTAGGTTCAAAACTACTAGGCCTTATCTGAAAACAATAAAAATTGATTGGTCAATCTTTTGAATTTTAATTCAATAGTACACAAATTTCAAGACAAAAATAAGTACACGTATGTCTAACCACCTTAATCAAAATCAAATAGTAATATTTTTAAATAATACTCTAGATAGAAGAAGTAGACTCATGCTTGGATGTGATAAATATTTTTGGGTTTTTTATTCTTAATAAATAACTAAATATTAATTTTCAACTTTAGTATTTTTGGAATAAAAAACTCTTGTGTCTAACCACCTTAACTAATTCAAAACTCTGCAAAATTTAATTTTTCTTTTTTCTTTTCCTTATAGCAGAAGAAGCATAGAATGTGATGCATCTTTTGGATTTTAAAAATGTTGTACCATTTGAAAGTATAGTTTTTTTTAAAGCAACGTGTCAATCAACACTTTATATGTAACTCCATTAGAAACTAAGTAATAATTACTTACTGAACTCATAATTTGAAAAAGCTTACATTTATGGAAAGCTAAGAAAATTCTTAAGAAACCCCTTTCATTCCATCAAATTTTGGTGAAAAAAGGTCATCAGCTACATGTTTGAAATAAAAAACACACAAGAACAGGCAAAAAACACATTTTCAAGACATTTTTAACGTTGATAATATAGGGTTGGTATCAAAATATATAGTAGGCCTTATAAAGGTATTAATTGTTTTCATTTAATATTTGGATGGGTGGGAAAAAAGCTAGAATATAGTTTGAAATGCTTTGAGGCATTTCAAAACTACATATGTTTTAGATCACCACTTTTATGCACACCATGATCCTGCACACAACCTTTGACTAGATAAAGAGCTAGACAAGTGGAAATAATATGGTTACTATACTAATACACATTATTTTTAGGTTGATAATTAGTGAAATGAATCCCATTCTTAAGTAGTTTACTTTTCTTCAAATATGTTCCATGAACAACAACAGAACCTACATCACATTTTTAAAAAAATCACATAGATTAATTAATTACTGAACACACACACACACACACACACACACACACACACACACACACACATCAATCAAATAAGTCAATAAATTTGAATATATAAAAAATATAGATGTACATACATGATTCAACTATATACTAACTCGTGAGAAACATAATTCCATGACTTATTTCAGACTTTGTTAGCTTCTCTTTTTGTATGGTGCAACACAATAAATAATAGCTAACACCTTCTATGTTTTTAGATTCTGTCATGACTACAAAAACATTTCCTACACAAAGTACATGTATATAAATTCCATGTGTCATGTAAATAAGTATATATATTAAATAAATTAACCAAAATTATGAAACAAATATTCTTGTACATATATATACATACCAACTCTGATCAATCCTAAAATATGATCATAATCACTAGAAATCAATGGAATATCATTATAGTTTTCATCCTCAAACTCATTTGTATTGATAACATCTAGTGGCACCAAAGTCTATTCACCCACATATCCATGTTCTTGATTAATGAAACCATCATAATTTTCATCAATGCAATCAGGGAAAAAACATGATTATTCTCTTGTTTACAATGACCACACATTACTATCTATACTCATAATTGAATGCAAAGATCATGTCTTCTCTACCCTTTTGCATGCATGTATTGATCTTCTATCAACACCTGGATGTAAGGTCCATACATACATATAAAAAATGAGTTTTAAATATGTTTGTAAATAATTTAGTTATTTCCTAATATATTAAATATAAATTTGATTCAATTATAATATTCACATTAATTCATACCTGATACCTCCCAAAACACTCTGAATGGTATGACTTGATCCACTTGTGATGATGTGTTATCTATATTTTCTTGCATCATAACATGTGTTTTGCACCACTCAACCACATCATGAGCATTATTGATGCAATATCCTTTATAGTCCATTTGATACTTTCTTAAAGCACGTTTGATACAAGCTCCTACACCATCATGCTCACCCTTTCCATGTCCACTCTTAAAAAAACTCCAAATGTGTGGTATATTGAGTTATTGATGATATCTACATAATGCATAAAATGGTCTAGCTAATTTAAATTGTGTTGCACATCCATCTGACTATACAAATTTTTTTTCCATTTTTATGCCTTTGTTTTTCAAATATTCAAAAAAAGTCTTAAAACAATGTTCCACAAAACATGTCTCATGTTCTTTTTCATCACTAATGTAGAAGTGATACTCTTTTTTAATGACTTGTGCTTGATCTGTACTTTCCACAACATCCAAACTAATTTGTGCATGTTGATAAGACACTTAAACCATAATAGTAACCTTCTCTGTATAGTAGTATTCCGCTTGAAGTTGTTTTTGAGAAATGAAAGAGTAATTCTCTACAAAATCAACAACACATAAAAATTTTCCGAGTGGGAAAGTTTCCCTTAGTGTTTGAAATTTTTCTTTTTGGCACTTAGAAAATAATCATGATGTATATATGGTTGAATCAATTTATGAAAAATTGACATAAATTCTCTAGTAGGTATGTCATCCTCTACACATTCTAACCTTGTTGACTCTTTTCCAAATTTTTTTTTTGACTTTATGTACTCATGTCTCTTACATTTTACCATCCTCATCATATCAGTATCTTCATCTTTCAAAGGAAATTTAGTCAGGTTACCACATGTTTCACAAGTTCCTCTTATGCAATCTATTTCACATATTGCATGATCATTTGGTTTCTCACATAATATTGATGTTAAGAATTGGCTCGGTCATATATGAAAATAATTTTGAGAACCACCACTTTCTTCTATCATATTTTAGAACCCTTGAAAGTAAAAATTAAATTCGACATGATATTGACAACAACATGTCAAAAGATCTATTTAGCTTCACAAAATAGGGTTTCAATCTTTCAAACATTGTTTGTCTAATCTTTTTGTCAAGATTTAAATTATAAAATGAGAAATACAATTCATGTTGTGTGACATCCAACCAATTTTTTGCACATTAAAGATAATCCTTAGGCCCAATCCTTAGCTTGATTATATCTCTTCTATTTGGTGAAGGATAAGTATTATCAATCCAAAATTGAATAACTAAGTTCTTTACTATTTCCACAATTCTATTAGATTGAGGAACTGTACACATTAGCGCCCAATTTCCTTCTAATGTACTATCATCCAAATTGTTTCTCCTTTCCAAATAATATAATATCATCTTTCAATTATACCCAATATGAGATGATAGTGAAGAGATCTATCTTTTTTTCCATAATTTCTTATTTAAAATAGATGCTAGTATCACTCTTTGTGTAAGGGATTTATCTACAGATCTAGTTCTTTCCCAATGGAATGTAACTATTTCTTAACACTTTCAACAATATCTTTTTGTAGTTTAGAATTATTCCTCTTTTTTATACTAATATCTATACCCAATAGTTTCAATAACTCTTTTAGTTCATCTTTAAGAAATTAAAATTGATAATAGTTGAGTTTTCTCTACTATATCAAGATTCTAAAATTGTGCAATTATTTCTTTAGACTTTTATTTCAATTTCCTCTTTGTAGTATGTGTAGGTTGACTAACATATTCTCTCAATTTTTTGACATCCATTTGAATTAAATGATCTATGTTTCTATGATTAATTTTTCTCTTCAATCTTTGAGCTGGATTAACATTCTCATTTTCTATTTGATATTGGGTTTCAAGAAAAATTAAAATAAAGACTTAATATACAACTTCTTTTTAGGGGACATATGTGTCTATAAAAAGTGAACTATTAAATACAATTTTTTCTAACCTTTAGATGATCCTTCTTCAATATCCATTGCTTTATCTTCAATTTCCTCAATCAAAGATATAAAGTTTTCCTAGACCTAGAAATCTAGAGAGAGATTGTAATTACAAGAGATGCATGCATACATACCTATTTGAACTTGGGATGAACCTTCTCCAACTTTAGTAGGTTGTCCCGGTTGACTACATCATAAATAAATTTATAATTTAAAAGACCATAATTCTAATGATTCATAATTTAAAAACCATAATGTAATAAACCCTAATCCTAAATATTCATAATTTAATAAAACCTAATCCTAAATATTCATAATTTAAAAAAATCTAATCCTAAATATTCATAATTCAACAATACCTAATCCTAAATATTTATAATACAATAAACCCTTAATATTAAGTTAATAGTAACCCTAACTTAATATTTACCATATTCCTAATTAGATAAACCCTAAACCTAACTATATACAGACAAAATGTCTAGAATACGATCATACACTATATGTCAAATATGCATTGGAAAAAAGATTGCACGTGTACCTTGCCTCCTGTACTATGCTGCTAATTTTTTTTTGATGATTTTCATCTTCTTGTACATGAGTTCTTCTTCATGTCTATTTACTTTCTCTTTTATCTTTATTTCCCATGTTGCAAATTTTTCTTCCAAAATTTGAAAATAGAAAAGTTGAAAAATATTTCCTCCCTCTCGATTGACTTGTGCAAATTCTCTAATTGGATTTGAATGTTAAAATTGAAGAAGAAGAAGAAGATATTATTTATATGAATTTTTTTATAAGAAAGTAGACATCCCTAAAGGCCAACAAGAGTTTCGATCAAAACTGCCTTAGATAGTTTTGAGAGAAACTTAGTTTCTATCGAAACTAGCTAGGTATTTCTATCGAAACTACTTAGGTATTTTTGATTGAAACTACCTAAGGTCAGTTAACCACACACATAAATTTCTTTTTTAGTTTTGATAGAAACTTTAGGATTTTTTTTTCTATCAAAACTAATGTTTATAGTTTCTATAGAAACATAGTTACTATCGAAACTAGCTAATTACAAGTCTTCTCTAAATGTTAGAAGATTTCCACTATTTTCATGGCTTCCAAGCTTAATTAGCTGGTTCAGATGGAGCACTAAAAACATGTCATTTTTCATGATATAAGTACTTTTAATGAGCTTTCTAATGACTATGAATTCTCTACATTTTGAATTTTTTAGGTATACATTTTTTAAAGTGAATTGAATAGATGTTCTTTGTAAAAAATAAACCTCTATATTGGATGCTCATGGAAAAATAGTAACTGAGAGATTTTTCTTTTTGAAAAATAGCCACAATCTCTATATTTGAGTCCTCTTTCAATTAAAAAAAGAAAATTTGAAATTAGGTAAATATATAATAAGTTAGATGTGTCAAAAGCCACATATATCCAAATTGGTCTTATGTAAACTTTAAACTCCAATAAAATATGAAATACTAAGGATAAAAATATTTGACCACCTCCACTATTTTGGTATCAATGTCAGAAAACAAAATTTGAAAGAATAAAATTGATATCTATTTAAGAAAAAAAGTAATGTGTGTCAAAAGCAATGCCACTCTTTCAAAATAAGGTTTTTGATAACATACCAATTTTTGTGGGAGAAAACATAATTCAATAAAATAAATTAAAAAAATTAAAAAATACATATTTAGAATCTAGATAGAAAATCCTAAAAAACTCTAATTTACTTCATTTTCAAATTCCTAACCATTAAACAAAAATTTTCATTTGAAAGTGAAAGTTTTCTCAAATATTCATAGTTCAATGTTAGTTTAGGCAAAAAAGTGTAATGGTTCATCCAAATTTTTAGTTAGCTGCAAACAAAAATTTCTCAACATGTTTTATTTTGGGATAAATATTATTCATGGTTTATCCCACATGCAATAGGAAACTAATTTTGAACACTTTAAATATCAGAGTGTGCAGTTATGAAATGTCTAAAGTGCTATCACTTTAATAGAAATATAAGATTTCACATGTAGGTCCCTTGACCATCCAGGTAGATGACTAGGGATATTTTGACTAATAGGGTGCATGATGTGGAAACCAAGTAAAGGAATTCGAAGGTGGTACATGGAATGAATACTGAGGTGGATGAGATAGACAAGGCAAACACATGGAAAGATGTCGCTATGTCACTGATGACGTGGAAGACTCATAGTTTCATCATAACATCATGATGGTGTGACACATGGAAAAGAAAGAATTGAGACAAGGTGACCAAATTTCACAATGTGGCACCAAATTAATGGTTTTCATGATTGGAATTTGTGAGGAGATTAATGATCACGATATCATGACATGATGACATGTGGTGCTATGGGTTCAGGTAGCTAGTGTACAAGTGGACAAATCAGACTGTGTCATGTGGCATAGATGTGGTAATTTCTCAGGTAGAGGATGACAAGGCAAGTGGTAGCGATAGGAGCAACCAATCACTAGATGACATGTGGTGTTTACATGGTCAACCAGGTTTGATCACATAACCAAGTGGAGGGAAAGATGAGATTAAGGCTCCAAATTTAATATTAAAAAATCATGTCATAGTTGAGCACTCAAATAAGAATATGGAGTTCCTTGTTAATAATAATAAAATAAGGATACTTTAAAAGAAGCTTGGGCCCCACATAATTAATTTGGACCAATTATAAGGAAGCAAAATTTGCATTTCAATCCCTCATTTTATATTAAAATATGATTTTATTATAAAGTTTCAAACTTTGCAATAAAATGAAATGTCTCAAATTTAAAGAGTCTGCAACTTTTTGTTTTAGATTGCCTAGCTTTCAGAGGGTTTTTTCTTTTTGTTTCAATTGCCAAGAAAATATAGGCATATTATATACCATTGGAAAGAGGAAAAAACATAGATTCTATAGTAGCTCAGATTTAGCTTGTGAATAAATGATTACAGGGTTTCCTCCAAACTTGGAGAGGGTCTTGCCATTAGTGTTATTTTTCTTCCTCATTCACTTGGTGGACATTTTAGCAGAGATTTTGGTAGAAGAATTGCTATTATTTCAAAGGGGTTTTATCATCACTTGGGGGAGAGATATTTGGAAAGTTTGTTGTGTCAAATGATGAGATTTGATTTGGTTTTCAGTTGGGGAGAGATGAGAGAGGCTTTGCACCAACAATAGATGAAAGATGAAGATGATATTTAACATCTAAAGATCATATCTAACCAAATTCATTTTCCTATATCTTCTTCTTTATTTTCATTATAAAGGGTTGGTTCCCAGTTGTTTGAGCAAGTTCTCAACTTGGTTTTTCACCATTCTTTCAACATTTTTCTAGTTTTGAACAACATATAAATTTTCTTGAGGAAATAATGAAGGAATAGTGATAGATCTGGTTTATTATGTGTTTCTTTGAGTTTTCATATGCACCTTGATTCTATTTAGTTTCAAATAAATTAATAAAAAGGAGTAATGAGAGTAATTTCATCTTGAATCCTGTCTCCTATCTCTGAGTTGTGTAATTTTCTATGATGTGTGGACAAAGAACCTAGATCCGTTGTAATTTTTTTTTGAGTTGCATGCATGCATATGTATGTTTTGTTGTTGATTCAATGAATCAAGTAAAGGGTTAGAAAGGGTTGAGCACATTGGTAAAGTAATGAAAATAATGGACAATTATTTAATTGAAAATGGATAGTATATAGTTTTTCCTAATAATAATAGTGAAGATGAAGATCATAACAAAGGAAGTGAATACCCTAATGATACCATGTCTTATATTGGTGAATAAAAGGACTCTCAATTTGAAGAGACAGATGAGGCAAATCAGTACATAGAAGATGATTATATGACTAGATTTTCTTCTTACAAAAGTGTGTATGTAAATGAAGAAAAGTCTAAAAGTACTAAGGATAACTCTTCTTGTGATAAAAATGAATGCGATGATATATCTATTGTTGGAACCTTCTGTAGAGAAGAGAAAACATGTTGTGATAATGCCTCTAATTTACCAAATTGTGGTACTAATGATCCTACTATTATAAATATCTCACATTATTTAGCTTATGTTTAGAGCCAAGGAGAAAGACTTGTGATGAAGTCTTACTGAACACTCATGAAATTTCAGCACTATTGGCTCATGACTTTGAGAGGTATCCATAAAATGGTGATTCAACAAGATTTATCTACCCTTCATTTTTAGCATGCTTTGTGTGAAGAAACTAGAAATGGATATGAAGTATTATATAATGATAATGAACATGATGAAGATGACATTTTTGTTGCCTTATGTGATGAAGAGTTAGATCTAATGTTTACATATATTATTAAGGTTATTCACGCCTTCCCTTGTTATGATTCTTCACATAATGAAGGTGCTTCCTATTGTGGTATCCACAACACACACCCCATTTCTCACTAGTAATGGGGACCCCCTACTTTTTTTGACTCTCAGACTCATAGTTCGAGAGTTGGGAGAAGAAATTTCGGTTAAATAAGTTAGAGTCAAAAAATCAAAAAGTCAAAAAAATAAAATAAAAATCACAACAAATAAAATAAGTTCTAGAATATCATTTTTAAAAATGTTTTATATGTATCCAGTAATTAATCATTTTTTTTCTTTGTGACGTGTAGGTAATATAATCAAATGGCATCCACATCTAGATCAACAACAAAGCTAGTTGTGTACAAATTTGAAGGCATAACCCCGAAGTCACAATTGCACGATGAACACTCTGAGATCAAAGACACAAAACTTAGACACACAGACTTGGGAGAGTTTTTGAGGGTTTTTAACAACCCAACTAAAAGGTCTTCTTTGATATCTTCCTTAATTCAATCTGGATTGGTAAATGCAACATCACATCCTAGGATTGTTCAGTTAGCTAAATTGATTATGACCTTATCTCGACATTTTGTTCCTGAGGAAAGGGTGGTAAAGAGCGTCACTGGGGAAATGGTCTTAGATCTACACCCTAATAATATCGAGAGAGTTTTTCACTTACCTAGAGCTGATTAGTTTATCAAGATTTCATATGAAGCAGCTGAGAGGTGGCATAAGGATCATCACCAGGAGGCCATTGACATCATATATTCCTCATACTTCATTGAGAAGCCATCTCGGGGAAAGACAATCAGTAAAGTAGATATGGCTCGAGGATACATGAAGGATGACATTGGATATTCAATCATTCTCCTAAGCAGAGTTATGGGATTGCCTGCAGTGGGTCATCTCGCTCCATTTATGGTTAACTTAATTGAGACCATCAGACATGCAAAGATGCCACTGGATTGGGCCACCACACTTAGTGAGAACTTGTGTGATTAGTTGCAGATAGTAAAGGACAAGAAGAAGTTCTATATGACTTCTTATGTGGTATATTTACTTATAGCAAGAGCCATCGACTATCTCGGGTTGTATAAGAAGGGTAGTATGCAGGATCCTAATGCATGACCATATATAGTTTATCCTCAGCTAGTTAAGAAGAAGCTCTCACCGCAAAGAAAAGAGTACAGGATTGTCAATGATGCCTTCATCTTTTCCATCATTTGATTCATTGAAGGGGATTCTGGGAAAAGATTGTCTAATGAGGCTAAGACACAGATCACAGCTCTTGGTACATATTTCATCCAGTTCCAAACATTCACATACATTTAGGTTGGTGGTGCATCTATCCATCCAAAGAAGCTCCCAAGCTACCGAAGTGACAAGTTGGTTCTAATGGAAATTTCTTGATAGATTGAGTCAGCTTATGAGAGGATCAAGAAATAACGAAGGCCTTGTTGGGATTGGCCTTTTGTAATAGGAGCATACCAGGTAAAGAGAAAGTAGGATATCCTAACTTTTGAATGGGAATGGGAAAATTATCCTCTTGAAGGATATAACTCTCCCCGGCCATTCTTTGACAATGTTGGTAAAGTGGAAAATCTAGCAAGAAAAGAGTTCTACCATGAAGATGCCATTGAAGATCATTGGATGAATACCACAAATGAGTATGATGTTTGTATCATGGACTATTGTAGAATGACTTTGTATTTAGTGGAGAAGGCTCTCCATTTGACCATCCTAGCCGAGATAAGGTTATAGGATTCGTAGGAGCTATTGGATCCCTTATTCAATATAGATAAAGTTGGCGAGAGGCCCATTCTGAATGTAGAAGTTGATAGAGAGGAAGGAGATGATATTAATTATTGAGCAAGACATGTCATCAGAATGACAAAGAGTTGGATCAAGAAACCCTTTCCACTTGATCTGATTCTAGACATAGTGATATTCCATGCACATGCTCACCCAGAAAGGGTAAAGGGGAGGAAAGTCATAGTTCCTATCTTTGCACTTCAATCTCCTATCAGGCCAGAAACAGTCTACTAGCTTGATTTCCTAGAGGGATACTACCATCCTTCAGAGAAGAAGAAAGAAAAGAGGAAGAGAGCTTCTCCTCAGAGGATCCAAACAGAGCATGTTGAAGAATAGGCCCCTTTGCAGCAACATGAATCTACTCCCCAAGACCCTCGAGACCCTAGAATTTCTCATATCTAGGTTGATTTTCCATTGCCTTCTATTTTGTCAAGCCAACAAGAAGAGGGAGAGATTCCAGAGACATCCATTCATTCGATGCATGAAGAGCTCACTTCTCCTATGGTTCCACAGAAGCAAAGGAGGGTTAAGGTTAGAATGAACAAGAGGTAAAGAGTTCATAAAAGATTAGTGCCTAATCCATCTATTCCTAAAGCCATTCCTGAGGAAGAATCAGATGAGGATGAAATAGAGTCAGATGGGGAGGAAGAGCAAGTGCCTCTACAAGGGAGAACCTGACTGGCCAGAGCCACAGAATTGGAAAGAAAGAAGAATGCCACAAATACCCCACCACCCACCCAAGCTGAAATAGTAGAGCTCTCTTCTTCGGAAGATGAAGTACAACGATGGGTGAATGAGCAAAGGGAGTTAGGTGATGATATTCTCTCCAGTCTAGATTTTTATTTTATGCCAGTGGGTACAAAATTGGTTGGAGATAAGATTAGAGATACTCCTATAGGTGAATTTCAACAACAAGATTGGACATAGATGCCACCTAAGACACAAGGTCCTCATCCAACACCCCCATCTTCACCTCATGCTATGATGGTAGATAAGGTTTCAGTGACACCTCCACTTTTGAGTTCAGAGGAACATGTTCAGAAGGAATCATCATTACAAGGAGAAAAAGAACCAAGGACTACTAGTGAGCCATCAAAAGAGGCACAGGTTATGGAATGTATACAATAGCCTTCCCAAGAAGTTGAGGATCAAACTATGGGATCTATAGAAACTAAGACTACAGAAGAAGAACCCTCACAATAGGAGACTCCAAGCAAGAGCAACAGAGGGAAGGAGGTAGTTGAACACATCCCTTCATCATCTAGAGCCAAGGTTACAGAAAGACATATCCTGAGATGGTTCCAGAAGGAAATAATGAGAAGTGCTAAGCATCAATTCCTTGCTTCAGAGGATGATATTTGTGGCATTGCAGAGATTTTGAACAAGCCTGACTCTCCATTATAGGATGCGACATTGTTTGCATTCATTACTACTACTCGAAACCAAGACTTATTTTTACAAGTGGCTCACCCTTCGAAAGGTACAGATGAAGAAGCTATCAGCCTTCAGGACTATGAAGTGAAGGATGTCATGTTAGGGAAGCCTACACAGGATACTTCTTGATAGATGATGACTATGGGAGTCAAAGAGGTTCTTAACCATATGGAACGTGATGAGATTCAAATAAGAGCACTTCGAAGGCAAGTTGAGATCTTGAAAGGATATCTAGCTAAAATTATTGGTCCTCTTGATTCTGAACGCCCTAAGGAGACTTTGACTACCATTCTTAAAGAAGGGGAAGGTGTACGGCTCAATCCATTCTTGAGAGCTTGTCAAGATTGGCGAGACAACCTTAAGGATAGGGGTGTCACTATAATTACAGAAAGTTTGAAATTATTACATACTACACAAGACAATGTTGATAAGATCGTGGCAATTTTGAGGTAGGACTTCAGTAATATGGATGAGCTACGAGTTTGGAGCAAGGATTTGCAAATTCTACAGGCCATAAAAGGACAAAGGTATCACATTCTGATTGATGTATATATGGGAGAAGAGCTAGACATGGTAGATGATTGGATAGAAAAGATTGCAGAGGGAAATAAGGTGATGGAAACATTGCATGATGAGATACATAGGCTCAAGGACCAAGCCCAAGAGAAAATTTTGGAAGCAAAAAAGTTATATAGTGATGCATGCTTGGCTGTTTTTGAAGATGAAGAATGAGAGAAGCTTTTACCAGTTGAGGTAGTTGTGGAAAACTTCAGAAAGACTTTAGAGGAAGCATCCAGTGATTAAGACATCAGACAAGACTTCAGGACAAAAGAAGCATTGTTAGAGTTGGATACCAAAATCGAAGATTTTGTAGAAACTCGAATTAAGGTGGACAACTACAGACAGAAGGTCAAAGATAAGTATGAAGATTTGGATCTTCCTGATGCTGCTAAGATTACTGAGATTATAGAGAAATTCAAGGGCAAACATGCAAACATATCTTTAGGATAAAGATGAGCAAAACCCTGATGCCAGAATTTCAATTTTGACACTTAGTAAATTTTTTGAGATTTTGACCCAGTCGAGGTCCACAGTTTTGTAGCTCCACAATTCAAAGGTGCACTGATAGTTGACTTCCAATTCCAAAAATAGCACTTTCCATGCATTTGAAACACATTTTGATGGCAAGTTAACTTTGACATACATCAAGTGAAGGACCAACTTCTATTTTTGGTGTCTCCATGCACTTCTACTTTGACTGATGGCTTCCTCCTATTTTCTCTCTCATGCTTTCATTATTTTTGACATGTAAAGGGCTCATGCATCCAATTAATGAATAAAATATGGATGGAGTCCCTCTAAGCACCAGTTAGATTACCAATTTGTATATATTTAGTTTGTTTTAATATTTTAAAAGCATTTTATTGGGTCAAGATATCCCTCACTCTCAACACAAATTGAAGAGATGATACCCCATTGTAAAATGTAAAAAGGGCCACCGTTATTATGCAATAAAATTATGCTTTTGGTGCTAGCATTTGGAATGTAGTTATTCTTGCCTAAATGTGTCATTGTTTTGTGAATTTTATTCATGAGATTGTGATTGAGCCAAAGGTTTATTGCATTATTTTTGGTTGTGCGATCTTTTAGTTCTGGTGTTTGTTACAGATATATGAATTCTGTTGATGTAACGAGCTTGGGAAGAGATCACCCAATTGTGTCTGCATAGCTTTTTGAACCACATGAGTGCACTTTCCACGGCCTTGTGATTTGATGATGAGTGAAACATCATTCAATTTGTTTTAGATTCTCACGGACGATTGCATCAGTGGATTCTAGGAAGCGCTGATCCTATTTTCATTGGTTTCCTACTAATTTCTTCAAACGTTTAACTTGTAGTGTGTTGTGTTCTATAGCTTATATCCATTTAGGAATTTCACTTTCAAGTTATTTGATTTCATGTTATTTTATTTTAGTTTTGTTATTTGCTTTGCTAACCCCCCTGTTAGAATAGGAACTCATAGTAGCTGCATTGTTAGAGTTGCATTCATTGAAAAATAGAAAATACAAAAATATTGTTCTTTTGGTGTGATATTTTGGGACAGCGAACAGATTTTACTTGATGCCAAGGTAAAAGAGTTTTTGGAACCAAAAAAGGCCTCCTCGTGAACATTCACATTTATCTTCTACTGAGCGGATTTTGGTATGTCACAAGACAAACACTAAACCTTGGAGTGAGTCCTTAAAAATATTTTCTTTTCAAGAGAGGAATTACACTATGGATTCCTTCCATTGACCTCATGCAAAACGAATGCCCAACACTTCCCTAAAGTTTTATATTGAAAATAATGAAAAAATAGAATACTCTTTGTAAAGTTTTGAAAGTGTATGTGACAGTAGTTCAAATTCATATGTCCATGCATATGATGACTCATATGATAAAGAGAACATTTATAAGAATGGATTTAGTTTTTATTTTGATCTCTCTTATGCTAATGATACTTTGGTGATTTACAATAATGAAGATGATAAAGAAATTGCTTCTTTATCATATTTGGGGGAAATATTTGACAATAGGTTTCACCCACATGTGATTGATTTTAAAAATTTATGTAATGAAGGAAGTGGTGATGAAAGTGTTAGAATAGTTAAAATAAATGAGAGGAGGAGGGGGGAGGGGGAATTAGTTATCCAAGGTCCATATGTACCAATTGAACAAATAATCTCTTAAAACAACTTTAGATCATATCATTCCATAGCTCGGTCTCTATAGTCAACTTTGAGTAACATCAACTAGTTTTCCATTGTCCTAAATATAACAAACTTGAAAAATGTAAACATTAATTAGTGAAATACAATAAATAATATCCACACAAGTTTTACACTAGGATTTAACATGGAAACCGAATTTGGGAAAAACCACCAGTAACATGTCACCAATTTTCACTCTTTTGAAGTGAGCTCTATTAGGAGCCAACCTTGTTAAAGGTTACAAAACACATTCTTAAATCTAACCTTGTTAAAGGATTTAGTCACCCTATTATGAGTGGCCTTGTTAGAGGACTTTTAAACATTCCATTAGAATGTTACCCTGTTAAAGGATTTACATATGACTATTAGGTCAACCTTGATAAAAAGACTTTAAATATTATTTACAATGGTTAGAAAGTAACAAAAGGTTTTAATCTATCAAGTACAA
Source organism: Cupressus sempervirens (assembly GCA_028749045.1). Lineage (NCBI taxonomy): Eukaryota > Viridiplantae > Streptophyta > Pinopsida > Cupressales > Cupressaceae > Cupressus > Cupressus sempervirens. The sequence goes on from CM053788.1 coordinate 190,532,725, forward strand.
ATCAATTTATATGTATAGATCTAGGTTAAGCTCATAAGAATTAATTTAGTGAGTAGCCTCCATTGTCATCTTAGTCTTTGATTCACCTATTATAAACTCTTCTCATCCTTCTGCTTAGATTCGTCACTCACCATCATCAATGATTTCTCCAACTCTCAAAAATTCTCTAGAACTCTCCTAAAGTTTTCCCTTGTACCTCCTTAAATAGGTAGTTTTTACCTTTTTCCACTTAAAAATCACTATTGATCTTAGTGTTTACTATTAGATCCACCACATACAATGAATCTGTTCGTCATCTTGTTGATCCTCTTTTTTTCTAGAAACTTCTCTTGGAATGTATTCCTTAAGTAATTTACCTAATCTTCTCCTAGCATTAAATGATCCAACTCATCGATCCTTATCTTCAACATGCTTTCCATATTGTAAGAAATCAACTTAGTTGGATGGAAGTTATAATTTCTCATAAACTGTTAAAATATTTTTCTTTGGCCAACACTATGTTGAGACACTCAGTCATCACTAGGTTACTCAATCACTACTAAATTTATTTCTTAGCACATAAACTCTCACTCAATTAATACTAATGCTCTTTCAACACTAGTTTTTCTCAGCTTGTTTTGGTGCTTGGTCAACACTAGCATCACTCGACATATACTTCTTGTTTCTTAATCTTCTACTCTTTTTCTCAGTCAAGCCTATGCATTTGATCTGTCTTTGATCACATCTTCAAAGCTTTAGTATTATTGTCTTCTCCTCTTGCACTATGATTTAAATAATTACTTTATATTTTCAAAGTCTAACTAATCAAGAGTCCATTTATAGTTTCCTCTTCATAACTCAACCCTTCCTCTAGATAATTTTTTTATGAACAACTTCTCAAATATTGTTCATCAATCAAATGGATATGACACTCAGATCAAATAGAAAACTATCTCACCAATAGGTTTTACATCAATGACAACATAAAAATTGTTCCAATGGTAATTTCCAACAAAAAATGTGCCTAATTTTCTACTTGAGTTTTCTCCTTATGTTGATGATATTTGTGATAGAGATTTCAATGCTTCACATGCTTTTCAAAGGAGTTACTTGATAAGAAAAATGACAGTAATTAGCACTCTAGATGTGAGAAATTTTATGATAATTTTTTATACTCGGTACCTAATCCATTGTTTGAATGTGAAGAGGTTTCAACATATGGAAAATCTGATTGGATGAGTAACAATGTTGTGATTGAAATGAAATCATATTTTAAACACTCCTCACGACTAAATACACAAGATGAGTTGCAAGTTCTTGATGTGTGTAACTAGTTGGATCAAGTTGAATATGAATCCTTTATGTTTCTAATTGATAGCATGCACACTCTTCATAGTAAAGAAGGTTTTTAGTTGGATTTTATCATTCATGAACATGTTGATTAATATTTTCAAAATGAAAATTATGTTGAAGATATTTCTATTTTTCATATGTATTATAAAAATGAAGATGATGATTGTGTTTTTCCAAATGAGCTAATTGAATATGTAGATATGGTTGGTGAAACTGATATGAATGAAACTTTTAGCTTGCCTCATGAAAGTGAGAATGAAAATCAGGTCTAGGATAGAGGTAAGTAGTTTCATTGAAGTTTTGGTGGCTCAGGGTCATCATTTGTATAGTTAGAACTAGTATTCCTTCCTTTCAATAAATAGTTATTCAAAGAAAGTTTTTTGTAGTGGTCTCCTTCTTCTAGATATCTAAATTCTTGTCATGCCCACAAGGGGCATGCATCCCTAGATAGAGCCATTATTGGTACTCAAAATTGTAAGAGGATATTGAGTACCATATTTATAAACTTTTTGAAAGTAACCCCTATAAATTATTTTCATGCATGTGTGCCTAGTTTTGATTTTGAGGCCTATGATGTGTTTCAACTATTATGATGTAGGAGCATCCTAGGTTCCTAAAGATTTTGGCATTTTTTGTGGAAGACTTGAGATGCTCAGTCATTATCGGGCATATTTTTGACTATGGTACTAGTTCATTATGGTGCTTAGTCACGAAAGGAGATTGACATATATTTTTCTTGGCATTTACTATGTTTCTTGACAATGCTTGTGGTGGTTGTTGACACTTGATAGTGTAGCTTATAAGATGGAATTCTTGCAGAAGTCATTGGTCAACTTGGCGTATTTAATGGATATAGCTTGTAATCATAATGTGGATCGATTTGGGAGTGTGTGAAGACCTAAGTGTGCTCTTGGTTATTTCTCCTGTGTGCATTTAATTAGTTTTATAAACTTGGGGTCTTGTACTAAGTATTTTTCATGTGGTTATCATGAGTTAATGCAAGGGTTAACATTTTGTATTTAAAGTTTGTCATGAGCTAAATTGTGGCTTAAATATGCAATTAATGCAAGGGTTTATTTAATTTGTAGCTTGTTAGGCTGAATTGTGGCTTATTTGGGTATAAGTAGGTGGTTTAGGTGGAGTCTTGAGTCATTAATTCAAAGGAGTGAGTCATTATTTAGGGTGGGATCCAACATGGAGAAGATGGAGTAGATGAGTGAGAAGTTTTCCCAAGTGTGTAGATAGATCACCAAATGCGGGGTAGTTTACACTAGGACACTGGGGGAAGTTTGACAAGAGCTAGTGGTTGTAGTTGAAGAAATGAGGATATTTCTTGTTGGTCTTGCAAGCACAAGTTTAGATCTCGTGCAAGGTTTCTTCTAGAGTGTTGTTGTGTTATAGATCTGGACTAGCCAGGGTTTGTGGATTGGATCTTGAGGGATCTTGCAAAACTATTACTTGCTTTGTATTTGGTTGTAACTAGGAAGGCCTTACAACCTGACACATTGCATGTAATCAACTTTTTTTTATGAATAAAGAGTTGTGTTTTGTACCAGATCTTATATCTTGTGTTGTGCTTCTATTGTGTGGTTATTTGTTAGGGGTTAGGACATCTTTTTTGGGGATTCTCCTACCTCTCACCACATCATGTTGATTAATTTTAATTCAATATATGCATGTATCTCATGATGATAAGTTGAAATAATAATTCTTTTTGTGAAGTGTCATTTTGAGCATTTGAGAAATTTGCATTTTTGCCTAAGTGTCATATAGTGTTTAGAGGGCTAGTTTGCACTTGAATATCTTACACCCAATTTAGTGTCATGAGTGATTACTTAGCGAATATTTAGTATGCATATCAAAGATCCTATGTTTTATATTTCAAGTCATTTTTACAAGATTTGATAAAGTTTTGAAATCCCCAAAGTTGGTTGCTAATCATTGTCTTACTAGTGCACTTTACCCAGAAATATAAGAAGTCTTGTTTGACCTTACATAACTTTGACCCAGTTGAGAGAAATTTGAAAATTCCTTTACCCCTACATTTTAGGGGTTAGAGACATGCTATGTTCCAAATTTGAGTTTGTGACAAATCCATTTGAGTAGTTTACAAAGGTGATTCCAAATATGATTTCTAATCTTTGATTGTTGATCAGATGTGCAGATTGACTTGATGTCATGTTCATAATGTTATAAATTTAAATCCATTATAGGTATGCTTGAAATAATTGAACTAGTGAGTTCCACTCTAAAAATACTTCAACTATGCCAATTTGAAATCTTTACAAATCCATTTGCACACTTTCTTAGATTCATTCCTTATGTAAAACTCATTGTTGTAGTAGTATTCCAGTTCTGCAATTCTTGGAATCCAACTTTTTTAGCTTGCCAAACATGCCATTTATTTTTGATAAAATAAAAACACATCAACATATTCTCCATATCAAAGCAATGTTAGACCTCAGGTCTCAAGTTCCTTAGTCATCATTTGACTAGTTTTCCAAGCCAAATCCAAATGAAATTTTATGTTCCTAACATGTTTGAATGCAAATTATTTTTAGAGAGATAACTTCAAAGATTAATATTTCTTGACCGTGTTTTCATCATAAGATGAATTTTTTTAGAGTGGAAGTTTGTTGATTAGAGAGCAAGTGTGCCAGGGCTTAGTAAGGTGATCTTGTAAGTTTTTAAAGCCCTTTTTGAGGTCTCTTGGTACAAACTTGATGGGTATCCAACCCAAGAACAGAATGGACACAATAGAAAAGGGAATTATATTAACTGAGAAAATAAGCTAGTACAAACAATACAGAGAAAATAAACTTCAGAACATGCCCTAAGGGCTTACAATAGCATAAATCTGGAGATAATTTCTCCTTTTAGCACCTCCTCTCAAACTCCACTCTGAACTGCCTTTTACAATGCCAAAAATCTCCTTAAATAGACCCCGAAGGGTTAAGGACTAGGAGTATATTCTAGAAAGTGCTAGTAGGCATCCACTGACCAAATAGAAGGTTCCAGAAGTTGCGTTAGAAGTCGGTGCAAATCTAGAAGAATACAGTAACAGTAACCAAACTTTCAGGAGGCATAACTTTTGAACCATAGCTCCGATTGACAAACCATTTACATTTTTGAAAAGCTCTCGAAGCGCTCTATAGCCCTATGGACAAGCTTTGCTCGTCGCCCATTTTTTGGACCTTTTTGAGGTCATTTAATGCCCCTAACCTGACTTCGAAGCATTCTTAGGGGGTCTCCAAAACTTGAAAAATTGCAATAACTTTCAAACCATGGGGCCTTTTGACCTGATTATTTTTCTGGAATGCTCTAAATCACAATTACATTTATCTAGCCAATTCACACCTTCTAGGTCACCAAAATGATGGCCAAATTGCATGCTCCTATTTTTTCAGGATTTTCTAGCACACTAATAGTTGAACTGTGAGAGTTGGGACCTTTATTTGACCCAAATGGGTATCCAAAAATGTAAAGACATGAAACAGAAACTAAGTCTAAGTACTTTTTTTGGGTGACACAGGATTGCCCTTATACCTCTGGATGCTCCTGCATCAGACACCTAGGGTAGATTGAAAAGTGACCCTGTCACTTTATGGATGGTAGAGGAAATCCCAAATGGGAAACCTTAGCTACTGAAATCCAAGTTGAGTCCTCGATTGACCGTCCTTTCCATTTGACCAAATACTCTTCATACTGCCTGTTTCTGGTACTCCTACCCACACGATGATCTAGAATGTCTTCTATCTCTTCCTTCTTAGAAGCAGGAATTGGACATGGCTCTAACACTAGCTCCTCATCTGCACCATCATCATGATACTCTGTTAAATCTGCAATGTTGAAAATGGGAGAAATGTGAATACCATCTGGTAGCTCCACCTCATATGCATTTCCTGCGTCATGTTTCTTCAAAATTTTGCAGGGGCCAAATTTCTTCATCTTCAGCTTGTTGTAAGTACCGACTGGAAATCTTTCTTTTCATAAGTGCACCATGACTAAATCTCCTACTTTGAATTCCTTATGTTTTCTCCTTTGATCAGCCCTAGCTTTATACTCTTGATTCATCTTGGTTATGTGTGCCTAAACCTCCTCATGTAGACGCTGGATATGTTCAGCAAATTCCTCTGCTTTAGCACTCATCCTTTCCTCGTGTTCTATCTTCCTCAGCTCTGGTGCAGTCCTTGGGCTATTCCCATATACAATTTGGAATGGTGATTTTCCAGTACTCCTATTTACAGAGTTATTATAAGCAAACTCTGCCTGCGGTAGAATCAAATCCCATCCCTTGGGCTTATCCCCAACTAAACGTCTCAGCAAATTGCCCAAACTTCTGTTTACCACTTCTGTTTGGCCGTCAGTTTGTGGGTGATGTGTAGAACTGAATTTTAAGTCTGTTCTCAACTTTTTCCACAATGTCTTCCAGAAATACCCCACAAATTTAGTATCTCTATCAGAAACTATACTCCTTGGAAGACCATGTAGTCTTACCACCTCTTTGAAAAAAAAGTCTGCAATATGGATAGCATCATGAGTTTTGTGGCATGGAATAAAATGTGCCATTTTGGAGAACCTATCAACCACCATGAATACTAAGTCATTACCCCTTTGTGTCCTTGGAAATCCAAGAACAAAATCCATACTTATGTCCTCCCATGGCCTTGATGGAACATGCAACGACTGATATAGTCCAGTATTGTGACTAAACCCCTTGGCAACTTGACAAACCTGGCAACTCTGTACAAACTTCTTCACATCCTGTGAAATTTGAGGCCAAAAATAATGTTCTCTAAGAATTGCAATGGTCTTATCTCGACCGAAATGTCCTGCCATCCCTCCACTATGTTTCTCCTTAATCAAATTTTCCCTCATGGAACTTTTTGGAATGCACAATTGACTACCCTTGAACAACATGCCATCCTGAATCAAATAGTCTAACCACTTGGTTCTATCTACAACAACAGGTTCTTTACAAGCTTTCAATGCTTTAGCAAAATCAGGATCCTTGGGGTACAAATTCTTGAGTTCATCAAATCCAACTACTTCAACCTGCATTACTGTAAGAAACAACTGTCTCCTACTTAGTGCATCTGCAACCCTATTAGATTTTCCACTTCTATGCTTCAACACAAATGTATAGCTCTGCAAGAACTCTACCCACTTCATATGCCTCTGATTCAATTTACCTTGGCTATTTAGGTACTGTAGTGCCTGATGATCCATATACAAAATAAATTATTTTGGCAATAAATAATGCCTCCATTTCTTTAAGGCGTGAACTATTGCATAGAACTCTTGATCATAAATAGAATACTTCTTCTTTGCATCATTCAATTTTTCACTAAAATATGCAATAGGCTTACCTTCTTGGCTTAATACAGCCCCAATAGCGCTACCATTAGCATCACAATCCACCTGGAACACTTTTCTAAAATCTGAAAGTGCCAACACAGGTTGTTCTATTAACTTCTTCTTTAGCAATTCAAAACTTCTCACAGCTACTGCAGTCCATTTGAACTCTTTTCTATCCCCTCTTATTGTATCAGTTAGGGGTGCACATATGCCACTGAAATTCTTAATAAACTTCCTATAAAAACAAACCAGACCATGAAACGATCTTACCTCAGTAGAAGACCTTGGAGTAGGCCATTCTAAGATGACTTTTACCTTCTCTGGATCCATTTTAAGACCTTCAGGTGATATAACAAACCTCAAATAGACTAACTCCCTTTTTGCAAAGATACACTTCTTTAGATTAATTAATAGTTTTTCTTCCCTTAGCCTTTCAAGGACACTACAAATATGCAGTAAATGTTCTTCCAAAGTCTTGCTGAAAATTAAAATATCATCCAAATAGACAATAACAAATTTTCCCAAGAACTTCTTAAGTACCTCATTCATGAGCCACATGAAGGTGCTTGGGGCATTCATCAATCCAAAGGGCATGACTAACCACTCATAAAGACCCTCCTTGGTCTTGAAGGCTATTTTCCACTCATCTCCTTCTTGAATCCATATCTGATGATAACTACTCTTCAGATCTATCTTTGTGAATTACTAAGCTCCACTCAAGCAGTCCATAATATCATCCATCCTTGGCAAAGGAAACTTGTACTTGATGGTGATCCTATTTATAGCTCGAGAATCTGTACACATCCTCCATTCTCCATCCTTCTTTGGTGCAAGTACTATAGGTACTACACATGGACTCAGGCTCTCTCGAATCAAGCCCTTCCTCAACAGCTCCTCAACCTATCTATTTAGCTCCTCTGTTTCAGTAGGAGTCATCCTGTGAGCAACCTTGTTAGGCAAACTAGGTCCTAGAATCAAATCTATCTGATGACTGATTTGCCTTACTGGTGGAAATCCATCTGGAACATTATCAGAGATAATATCTCCAAATTCCCCTAGTAAATCTGAAACTTCAAATGGTATTTCACTACTACCTTCTTTATCTTTCCTAGGAATCAAAGCATAGCACATATGCTGATGTTTCATGCCATCTAAAAACTTCCTTCCATCAACAAGACAAATCCTAGCACTGCTACATACCTTTTCATCTTCCTTTTTCATGGGCTTCAATTTATGGCGAACTCCATCCTTTGTGAGAGAGTATGTGTTTGCATGTCCATCATGCACTGCATGTCTATCAAACTGCCATGGTCTACCGAACAATAGATGGCAAACATCCATCGAAATAACATCATAGAGAACTTCATCATGGTAACTTCCAATTTTGAGTTTTAATAAACATTGTTCACTTACCAGGACCTTATGATCATCTTTTACCCAAGAAATCCGATAGGGCTGGGGATGTTTCTCCCTCTTGAGCTTCATCTTAGAGACCATCTCTTTTGATACCAAGTTAGCAGTGCTACCACCATCAATTATTACGTCACAACATTTATCCTCACACTTGCATCTGGTACGAAAAAAACTCCTCCATTGTCCTAATTCAATCTCACCACTTAGTAGGACTCTTTTATTTACCAAGGTCTCTCCTCTTTCTGCAGCCTTTGAATGTGATGATTGTGCATCCTTATCCACATGAGCAACCCTAGCTTGGCCCTTAGCTCTCCTATCTATCCTTCCTTGTCATTGAGGGAATTCAAAGGCATGATGACCTTCTTCATTGCAATGGAAACAGGTACCATGGATGCCTCCTCTTCCTTGTCCACGTCCTCTACCTCTTCCTCTTTGATTTCCAAAGTCTTGATCATGGGAGCAGTTGAAACCCTCATTCCTCTGGTTTCTGCTAGTACCCACATCTTCATTTTTCTTTTGGGTTTCATTGCGGCCTCCAGATGATCTATCGCTTCCCCTTCCTCCTTGACCGTGCCCTCTTTGTCTTCCTTCAAACCTTTTATTCAGCTTCTCTTCAACTCGTAGGGAAAATTGGTATGCCTCTTCAATGCTGGTCATTCTTACCAGACTTAATTCCTCCTGGATGCTAGGTTGCAACCCACTGATATAATGAGCAACCTTCTCCTTATTTGCTTTTGCATGCCCCACTCTAATCAAGAGTCAGTAAAACTCCTCTGTATATTCTTGGACTGATCTTCCTGCTTGCTTTAACCCATGCATCTTCTTAAATAGATCAATCTCGTAGTCCACAGGAATGAACTGCTTCTTCAATTTGTCCACCATGCAATCCCATCTTGTGATCTTCTCCTTTCCTCTTCTATTTATTTCCAATTGAACCTCTTGCCACCAGATTTTTGCATAGCCTTTCAGTTTGGCCTTTGCAAACTTAACCCTATCTAGGTCCTTGATATCCTCATACTCAAAGTATTCTTCCAATTCATTGATCCAATTGATCAACTCATCTGGTTTCAGATTTCCTGAAAATACACCCACTTCAATTGTAGGTCTTGTCCCAAACTTAGTAATGGCCCTAAAAAGCCTTTCCTCTATAGGATTCAGAACTTCCCCGTCAACTTCCTCTTCTAGTCCCATTACTTCTTCTTCATTGTCATCCTCATTGTTGTCACCTGCGGCAACATTTGCTCCTCTACGAAGCTCCTCTTGCATTTCTTGTACCTGCCTTTGGAGGGCTCTAACCTCCTTAGAATTAATAGCTCTGGCCCTTCCACCACACTCTCTTCATGGAGGCATCTTCTAACTCGAACCCACAACCACACAGTCCTGGTGCAAACTGCCTCACAGTCGGTGCTTTGTCTACACACTCAGGAAAACCAGCTCTGATGCCACTTGATGGGTATCCAACCCAAGAACAGAATGAACACAACAGAAAAGGGAATTATATTAACTGAGAAAATAAGCTAGTACAAATAGTACAGAGAAAATAAACTTTAGAACATGCCTTAAGGGCTTACAATAGCATAAATCTGGAGATAATTTCTCCTTTTAGCACCTACTCTCAAACTCTACTCCGAACTACCTTTTACAATGCCAAAAATCTCCTTAAATAGACCCCGAAGGGTTAAGGACTAGGAGTACATTCTAGAAAGTGCTAGTAGGCATCCACCAACCAAATAGAAGGTTCCAGAAGCTGCGTTAGAAGTCGGTGCAAATCTAGAAGAATCCAGAAACGGTAACCGAACTTCCGAGAGGCATAACTTTTGAACCGTAGCTCCGATTGACGAACTGTTTACATTTTTGAAAAGCTCTCGAAGTGCTCTATAGCCCTATGGATAGGCTTCACTAATCCCCCATTTTTTGGCCCTTTTCGAGGTCATTTAATGCCCCTAACCTGACTTCAAAGCATTCTTAGGGGGTCTCCAAAACCCAAAAAATTGCACTAACTTTCAAACCATGGGGCCTTTTGACCTGATTCTTTTTTTGGAATGCTCTAAATCACAATTAAATTCATCTAGCCAATTCACACCTTCTAGGTCACCAAAATGATGGCCAAATTGCATGCTCCTATTTTTTTGGGATTTTCTAGCACACTGATAGTTGAACTATGAGAGTTGGGACCTTTATTTGACCCAAATGGGTATCCAAAAATGTAAAGACATGAAATAGAAACTAAGTCTAAGTACATTTTTTGGGTGACACAGGATTGCCCTTATACCTCTGGATGCTCCTGCATCAAAACTAAACAATTTTTCAGAGAAGTTGAGAAATGATTTATAATGTTCAATCAGTGATCAATTTTAAACCCAATTAATGCAAATATGGCATTGGATCAATTTAAAATGTCAAGTGTTTGAAATTGAATTATTTTTTTAGCTGGACCCACTTTAGGGCCTGACTACTTTCATCTAAAATGATAGGATATTGTAGGGGTTTGAAGGTGTCTTAAATAACTACAATGATTATAATCATTAAAATAGTACAATAATGCATCTACTATCAATCAAAATCAAATGGGTAATGTGGGATTGTATACACATTTTGAGCAATAAGTAAGAAATTGAAAACATCAGAAAGATCTTGAGGTTTATATTTCAACATTGTTGCTTCCTATGAAACTAATACCTAATGCTTTTTAGGGTATTCAATTATGATGTAGGAGGATCCTATGTTGCCTTATAATCCTACACTTTGTGTTCATTCTGATAGTTCAAATTGAGTTCTTTTAGACCTTGTCAAGCATTGTTGCTTCCTATGAAAATACTACCTAATGCTTTTTAGGGTATTCAATTATGATGTAGGAGCATCCTATGTTGCCTTATAATCCTACACTTTGTGTTCATTCTAATAGTTCAAACTGAGTTCTTTTAGACCTTGTCAAGCTCTTCAGTATGAACTGAGTTGTTCCTTTGGCTAAGTTCCATTAGAATTAATTGAATTGTTCCTTAGGTGACCAAGTTCCATCAGTGTGAGTTGATTTGTTCCTGTGTTGATTGAGTATTTCTTTATTCACTGAGTGAACTTGTGTTGCTAAGGCTTGGGTCCTTCTTTGGCTGAGTTGTCTATGTAATTTTTTCTCAGTTGGAGCCCACTCTTGTATTTAATTTAAACCATTGATTTATTGATAGGATCTTGTCTAGGGATGAGTGTTGACCATTTTGAAGTCAAACTTTCTTTGATGTAATGATCTAGAATGTTTTGTAATCCATTTTGGAAAGTATAGATAGAGGTATTTGGTTTAGTTTAATGGTAGAAATTAGAGGATTGGGAGTCAGAGAAGATGTTGTGAGTTTGAAGTTGAATATATAACTTAGGGTTTTATTTTGTATCTGGTTGTAACCTAAAAGGCCTCAAAATTGGGTATGTATGCTGAACATTTGATGAATTGATAAAAGTGTTTGTTATCTCTTTCCTTGATGTTGTTTTCTACATTTCTTCCATTTTGTGTACTTAGGAAGGTGGTTGGATAGTTTGGTGTGCCTTTTGACCTAGTTTATCATCCCTCCTCATACCAGGTGGTATCAGGGCTTAAGGTTTATCCTTGTGAAGATTGGATTGTGTAGAACCCTAAGTGAATTTGGTTGTAGGGTGGAAAATATGAGGATTTAGCCTATAACTTGTAGAGGGTAATGATCTTGCAGGAATCTAATTATAAAGATGGTTTGAGGTAGAGGAAATGTGAACAATGCCATATTTGATACATTGAGACAAATTATAGCCAGATTAGATGCTATGGAGATAGCCCAAAGGAGAGGAGCACATCTTGTTTATGTAAGTGATGATGAAGCTATAACACCAAACCCTAATCTTGAACTTGAAGAGGACCAAGATGAGGAAGGATTGTTGAGAGCATTGTCTAGGGCACCTTCAAAGCCTACTATAGAAGTTTTTCCTTATGATGGAAATTTAGAATTCAATGCTATGTTGGATTGGATCTTTGATATGGAGAAATTCTTTGAATTTGAAAAAAAACTCTTGATAATAGGAAGGTGAAAATTCCAGTTACTAGGTTGAAAGGTCATGCCTCACTATGGTGGGAGAATTTGCAAACTGATAGACAAATGAGAGGAAAGAAGAATATCAAGAGTTGGCTGAAAATTGGTAAAGACAAAGTTCCTTCTTGCTAATTACCAAGTTAGATTGTTGACAAAAATGCAAAATTTAAAACAAAGGGATATGACTATGAAGTAGTATACTGAGGAGTTTTATAAATTGGACATCAAATTTGGACATGTGGATGATGATGTTGAGAAATTTGCAAGGTACCTAAATGGATTGAGATCTAGATTTCAAGATGAAATAAGTTTTTTAAAATTGGAACACATGGAGGAAGCATATCAATATGCCTTGAAAGCTAAGGAGATCTTGACAAAGGACCATGAAAAAAGGTAAAGAGGTAGAGGTGAAAGATTCTAGAGAGGAAGAGGTAGATCTTATGGAGAAGGTGGAAGATTTGATAATGCTATGCAAGATAAGGGAAAATTTGAATGGAAAAATGATGACAAAGGTAAGATGGAGTGGAAAGGTAGTAATTTTTACTAAGAAAGAGGTAATTCTTATTCTAGAAGTGGTTTTTGTGGTAATTATTTTAGATGTGGCAAAGAAGGACATAAATATTTTGAGTGTAGATCCTCTGGTGAAAATGAACAAGGTAATAAAATGTTGTGATTTAAGGAAATCTTGAGAACTCACCAAGTGGACCTAAGGCTAGAGAAAATTTGATGGTGTGAAGAACTTTAGGTAATGAGGGAAGTGATGGAACCTATTCTAAGGAGAATTATTTTCAAGACTAGATGTAAGATGGCTGGAAAATACGGCAAAGTGATCATTGAGAGTGGAAGTTCTACAAATTTGGCATAAGAAGAGTTGGTTACAAAGTTGCAGTTACAAAGAGTAAAGCACCCTAAGCCCTATAATGTTTCATGGATCAAAGATGAGCATAAGATATTGGTAAGGGAACAATATATTGTGAAGTTCAAGATTGGATATTATTTTGTGCAATATTATGCCTATGGATTGTTGTCATATTCTATTGGGTAGACCTTGGAAATATGATAGATATGCTATACATGATAGAATATTTAATCAATATACTCTTTGGTTGAATGGGAGAAAGAAAATATTATTTCCTTTGATTGAAAGTCCAGATGAGGTTAATTGTACTACTATGAGAATTTGCATGGTTAATGAAAGCAATTTAAAAAAAAAGTTTTTTTTTTTTGTTTTTCCATAATTCTGAGGATACCTAGTTATGCTATTCATAATTGAGTGATATATAGTGCCAACCAAGTGAAAAAATCTAGTGGTAACTGAGTAATAGATAGTGGAAACCAAGTGACAACAGAAACTTGTAGTATTGACTGAGTACTAGAAGAAATTACCAATTTTTTGAATAAGTATAAAGGTATTGTTGTAGAAGATATACCTAATAGTTTACCACTAGTAAGGAGTGTAAGTCATTGTATGGACCTAAGTTAGGGAGCTAGTATACCAAATAAATCACCATATAGATTAACATCTATAGAGAATGAAGAACTTAATAGAGAAGTGCATGCATTGTTGCAGAAAAGTTTGATCATAGAAAGTTTGAGTCCATGTGTTGTACCTATTGTATTAGCACCTAAGAATAATGGATAATAGAGAATATGTACTGATTCTAAAGCTATTAACAAGATCATAGTGAAATATAGGTTTCCTATGCCAAGGATGGATGGCATAATGGATTGTTTGAGTAGAGAAAAGTATTTTACAAGGATTGATTAAAAGAGTGATTATCATCAGACCAAAATCAAAGAAGGTAATGAATGAAAGACTACTTTGAAGACAAAGGATGTTTGTATGAATGGTTGGTAATGCCTTTTGGAATAACTAATGCACCTAGTAATTTCATGAGGTTAATGAATGAAGTTCTCAAGAGTTTCTTGGGTAAGTTTGTGATTGTTTATTTAGTTGATGTTATGATATTTAGTAAGAGTAAGGAGGGACATCTTGAGCATGTTAGACAATTATTTTAGAGATTGAAGGAGGATATGTTGATGATTAACTTGAAAAAGTATTCCTTTATGCAAGAGGAGATCATGTATTGGGGATTTGTGATTTCAGTTGATGGTTTGAGAATGGATCTTGAGAAGGTTAATTTTTTTTTTGGAGTGGCCTACATCTAAAAATGTGGGTGAGGTAAGATCATTTTATGGGTTGGCTAGTTTTTATAGGAAGTTTATCAAGAATTTTAGTTCTTTTTGTAATGCTATGACTGATATAATGAGATGATATAAAAGAAATTTAAAGTGAACACATGGAGCTAACAAGTGTTTTGAGGCTTTGAAACAAAAATTTGATGAGTTACCTATATTGGCTTTACTTGATTTCAATAAGGTATTTCAAGTTGAATGTGGTGCAAGTGGCAGTGAAATAGGACTTGTGTTGGGTCAAGAAGGTAAACTTGTTTCTTTCTTTAGTGAGAATTTGAATAATGCTAAAAGGAAGTAATCTATATAAAATCAAGAGTTTTATGCTATTTTTCAAGTCTAGAAGAAGTGGAGATATTATTTGATTCCTAAGGAGTTTGGGGTGTTTACTAATCATAAAGTTTTACAGTACTTGGGGAGTCAGCATAAATTAATCAGAGACATATGAAGTGGGTTGAGTACTTGTAGAGTTTCACATTTGTGATTAAGCATAAAAGTGGAGTTACTAACTGAGTTACTGATGCATTGAGAAAGAGACATTCTTTTTTGATTGAGATGAAGGTTGAAGGTTGAAGTTCTTGGTTTTGATGAAATGAAAGAGTTGTATGATACTAAACCTGATTTTTCTGAGGTGTGGAGAGAGTGAAAAGTACCAAATATATTAGACCACTTGAGTAAGTCTGATGAGTAATTCATTCTGATGGCATGAATTTTCACCTTGCAAAAATTTTGTGATATCTTTTGAAAATCAAGAAAAGGTTGTTTTAAAATTGATTAGGGCTTCTGAAAATATTGTCATCCTCACAAAAAAGTCCTAGAAAATAAATGTGTTTCATGTTTTATTGAATTATTCATAAATTAAAAATAAGAGTCAAATAGGGATACATGAAAAACTTTGGTTATACATTGATTCTTTTATATCCCTAAGTCCTTTGATCATTTTCATATTATAAGTCATGTTTCTAAAGTTCTTTAAGTTGCAATGTTGTGATATTGTCTTGATTGCTTCATATCTCTATTGTGATCACTAACTATTTTGGAGGATGCAAAAATGTGAAGGAGTTAAGCTTAAGTTCATCGCAACATTGTAGGTGTTAGTATTAAATTTCAAGTTTTGGTTGCAAAGGAGCAACTCACTAAAGATTGCATGATTGCAACTTAGTTTTGGCTTAAAATATTTTAAGTTGCAATGTTATGGGTAATAGCCATCATGATAATGTTTGAAAGCCATCACAACTTCATAGGAAGTTAAGAGTAACTTAAGATTATAATTGTGAAGTAGCAAAATATTGTGATCACAGTCTCACGGTGTTAAAGCTATAGTTAAAACTTATGGTTGCAAGGCCGCAAAACAAAGAAAAGGTTAAATTTAAATAGTTATCACTCTATTGCAAGAAGTCAAATAAAATCTCAAACTTTAATTTTAAATTATTGAATGGGATAAATTTGCAACATCAAAGCTTGTGTTCCATAGGGTGAGAGTTAAGTTGTGAAGGTGCAAAAGGTAATAAAAGTAGTTAAGTTCAAGGTTATCATTTCATCACCTACAATTAGGAATAATCCATGGTTAGGGTGGTGAAGCAGCAATAAATGATCATCACACCATCATGAGGTTTGATCTTAAGTGGTGAAGCCACAAAATAGGGTGACAGTTAATATTGATATAGTTATCACAACATCACATGGCCTAAAGATGTTATATGATTATAAGCTGCAAAGAGGAAAATTAAGTGAAATTGCAAGGTCATAATTTGTATTGGCTTCAAATTTTTTAAGTCATGATGATGCGAAAGGCTAGCCACACAGTCAAGGTCTAGGCAATCGCAACATCACTTGTAGTTAGGAGTAATGGTTATAGTTGCAAAGAGGTGAAAGCTCATGACCATAGCTTCATAGGGTTAAAGGAAAAGTTAAATTTTGTAGTGGCAAAGCTATGAAGAGAATTTGATAGCTAATAAAGTAGTTACCACATCATCATAGGATTAAGGTGGCAGTTAAATTATTTGCTCATGAAGCCATGAAACAAGGTAGTGGTCAATCAAGATGGTCCTTGAAACATCACATGATTGAGAGAAGCCTTGTGTCTGGTAGTTGTGAAGAGGTGACAAGATTAAAATATTGGTCACCGTAGCATCATAAGTAATAAAAATGCTAAGTCTTAAACCACTAAGAAGTTATGCAAAGGTTAGTCTAAAGGATTTTGCTATTTCACAAAGGTTAAGTAATAGTTTGGTTTTGAAGTAGAAATGATGTGAAGAGAGACTAAG
Organism: Cupressus sempervirens; assembly: GCA_028749045.1. Classification (NCBI taxonomy): domain Eukaryota; kingdom Viridiplantae; phylum Streptophyta; class Pinopsida; order Cupressales; family Cupressaceae; genus Cupressus; species Cupressus sempervirens. Next base: position 190,549,337 of record CM053788.1, read on the forward strand.
TAGTAGTTTTTCTTGATCACCATGGTTAATGAAGTAAAGGATTAAAAGATAACAAAGCTTTGAGGTGGTCAAGTTCAAAGAATTTCACCACTTTGCAAGGCATTGATAGACAATCTATTTAAATAATGCGATGTAGTGATAAGGGATAAAATAAAGAGATCATTGTTTTGCAAGATCATGTGGTCAAAAAGGAAATAGAGTTGCAAAGTAGTGAATAAAAGGAAGCACAACATCGAAAGCTTAACATAGTAGCTATGGATTTAAGTGACAAAGCTATGAAACAATAAATATATCTTTTCTCGCATGGTCACAACTAGAAATAAAGAAAAGGAAGAAACTATGGTGAAGTGGAAAATAAAAGGAAATCATTACTTCACAACCTTTAGTTATAAAGGCATAACACAAATTAAAATGACCATGTTTGAGCTAGAAAAGGAACTATGAATTGGAAGTATGAATAGGAAAAAAGTGAAGACATCACCAAATTTTCAAGGACTGAGAAGATTTCAAGCATGCTAGTTTTAATGACATTAATGCCATGCTCCCATTTGCAAAAATGAATAAATTCTAAGAAGAACAAGTATTTTCATCACCAGTTGCAAATAATTGAAGTGCTAGAGTAATTTTTGAGTTGTAGAGAAAATTTTCAGCTTAATAGAGTTCAAGGTAATTAAGATAATTTGAAAGAAATGACACAGAAGGAAGGAGAACTAATTTCAAAGGCACAGATTGAAGAGTCCACTTGGAAAGAAAAAATAATTAGCTCATTTGGACGAATGAATGTAAATTTTAATAGGATCTTCGAATACATAATCAGTAAATGACCATGCATTTAGGGAGCCATACAATTTTTGCAGACATGTAGAGGTTCCTAAGAGAAATGGAAGTGAATTGTTTTGGTTCGACTAGAAAAATAGAATAGAGAAGTTCCCAATTTCAAACCCTTAGAATATGAATTTGGGAAAGCTAATTATGCTTGAGGTCTTTGTGGATGTTGACCTAGTAAAGACATTGACAAAGTCTTACAATCTAGTTAGCAAGTTATTCCACATGAAAGATAGAAGCATAATCTTGGAATGAGATAAGGAGACATTCATAGAAGCCTTGGTTTGGGAGGTCCAATTTCATTACCAATTGACATGGAAAAATTGAATGAAAACTCTAAGAATTAGAAGAGCTTTGTATGGGTAGAACAATGAAAAGGCACATCCCAGTGTTAACAAAAGAGAAAGAAGAAATACCAAAGAAGAAAAGGGTGGAGGACCTCATGCCCATGTAATTATTTCAAAGATATATGTAGAACATTATTTTTGGTTTGAACAAAGCCCTAGGTTCAAATGGAACCATGAATGCTCTTGGTGGGCATTACATCATGGCATTGAATATCCAGGGCCCAAACACAAATGTTGGGTATTATTTTTGAACTACATCATCACTAAGATCCATGATAAAATTTTTGTTGCATAGGAGGGAATAATTGATAATTTCAAGTTCAATTATTACTCCTTGATCATGCATTTGATTTGTTCATAAATGTACAATTCTTTGATTAGAGCTTCTTTCAGTATAAATAGGAATGGGGGAAAAGGTTACCTATACAAAGGTGGACAAGGGTATGGCTAATATTCTACCCATATTCAAATGTTATTTCTTTTTATAATGAATTTTTGCACCCTTTTCCAAATATGATGGGAGTCATTAATGAAAGAATACCTAGGAATGTTAGAAAGGTGGTTAAGCCCAACTTATATTTTGACATGGGGAAACAATTAGGGTATGAATGGGGAAGTGATTTTTTGTTTGAGGATTATACTATCATCATAATTTATGGATGCCCTTAGCCACCTCACCTTCTACCAAAGTATGTCCCAAAGAGATTAGGTTTTATAGAAGTCTTTTGGTAGTTAATTCAATTAAATAGAGAATATCTAGTATGAACTATCAAGAAGGGAGAAATTTTGTGTAGATTTACCAAATTAGGGGATTTTAATATAGGAAAGAATGCAATATAGGAAACTAATGCTTTCTTGACAAGCTATAAATTTCCAACTGACCTGCAAGAACATATGACCCCTGCAATGTAGTCAAAAATGCTTTAAAGCATATGAGGGGATATAATTTGCCTCCAAAAAAGTATTTATGGGAGGAGGATGTCAAATCTAATTTTTTATATGATAATATCTATAGGGAAAGGATGATAAAATTTAGAGATGTTATGAGTTTTAAAAAGGAGATGAAAAAGCTAGAGCCATCCTTTAAGGGATTCTATTGTGAAGTAGAGTACTAGTCTAGGTTTAAAAAATGTATTTAAAATTTTGATGAGATTTATCACAAGTGCCTAAAGGGATCATAAAGAAGGTAAATATTGAGTGTTTTAATAAGGACATTGTTCTTGAGGTTAGTGATGACAATAAGGTTTAGGTTGAAAGACTAGAATGGGCTCAACAGAGAGCAAGAAGTAAAAAATGGGGGAGATTCCACAAAAGGCCCTTGCAAATCCTACCAAGGAACAACCAATACTTTGGTACTATAAGAAGAAATTATCTAATAGATCAAGCCACTGAGGATGAGAAAAGGGCTAAAAAGTTATAGCTCTAGGCTCAAATGATTGATGATAGAATCATTGAAGCCAATGAATCATGAGTGATGAAGGTTTCATCAAAACTAAAGAATTCAAAAGTTTTTTGTTTAAATTAAGACAAAATGAAATATCATTACAAATGAAGCATGGTGATTCTAATGAAGTAGTAGCTGAAATGGCTCAAAAGCTACAAAATTATGACCCTACAAGTGTAACTCTAACTGTAAAAGAGGCCAAATAGATGATACAAAGGAGTGAAATGATTATCTTTCTAGGGTGGGATCTTAGTTTGTCATTCTTATCAGATCAAATGAGGAGGCATGGAAAACCAATATGATTTGAAGATGAAAATTAGTAGGGGTATTTGAGAGGGTTTGGATATAACATTGATGCCCAAACCATGGCAATATGGAGTTTATCTTTAGAGCACTAAAATCCCACTCTTATGGAGATTAAAGAATCCCTTAGGGAGAAATGTAATATTTTGGAATGTCCATTCTACCTCTAGTAGCTAGATTATGGGTTGCAAACTTCAACATCACTATTAGGGATGAACATAATTGATGTCTTAGAATAGCAGCTAGAAGGATCCTATGAAAGGTACGTCAAGACTAGGAGAAATTATGAGGAAGAAATGAAGAAAATCTATGTCCTAGAAAAAAAGAATCTCCAACTGGAAAATAAGGTGGTAGCATTGAAAAAAACTGTCAAATCTACTATTAAGATTAAGGACAAAGGTATACAAATAGAGGGTTATATACCTAAAATAGAAGGTATGACAAGCCAAGCTATGACAATGGATGAAGAGGAATTAGAGTCCAATAAAGAGATTAAAACCAAAACCATCAAGAACTTGTTGACTCAAAAGATAAATTCCTTGAAGTTGGTTTCTCAGAATGTGCATAGGAACTTTTTGGTTTTACAAGGGGTAGAGTATAAATGTTTTGAGAAAATTGCCTTGTTGTTTCCCCTATTCAATACATGGGGTCCTTATACCCATTTTTTTGATAACCTTATACCTATGCTAATATAGAAGAAATACTTACAAAAAGTGATGATCATTGTCAGAAAACTGGTTATTAAAGTAAAATAATTGAATGGTTTCTTTGTAGGCAAGTTGTAGTTGATCCAAAATAAGATGAAAGCCATTTCCATAGGAACACCTAATTTTGTACCCACCATTTTGGATAATGATGGAGGAGTCAAGGAATGGATAGAGTGGTCATCCTCCTTTGATAACATCTTGAATCACTCTCATTTTTGGGCATACTACACTGGTGAAGTTGTCATTGTAGTAATGTATGATTTAATAGATATACATTTTATAAACTAGAGGCAGAGATGGGAAAGAAAACTGTAGAGGTTAAAGCTATAATTGATGCTAAATGTAATAAATGCCTCAAGTAATTAAATTGTATTAGAGATTCCACATCGCTAGATGTAGCTATTGAAATAGGCATTTGGGAGGTTATAGTAGGAATAAAGGCTTTAACATCAGGGGATAGTGATTGAGCGGTTAAAGTCATAGTTAGAGGCAAAAGCGAAAAAATAGAGAGCAAATGCAAGGAAAGCAACAAGTAGTTAAAGTAGAAATAGATCCAAGCTGAAGACACCTGAAGAAAGTGCCACTTGCCAATTTTGCAACTGTTTCCCCAAATTTTGAACTAATATAAAGAATGTTCTATAAAAGTAACATGTAGAAATATCTCTATATTTTTTGATTCCAAATCAAATTTTGACATTTGTATCCCATTTGAAGCTTTTTGCATTACTTATTATAAAAGAATTTCCATGATGTGGAGTGAGGGTCCGAGTCCTATAGAAGTTTAGTGTTATGTTATTTATAGTCAATCCAAGTTTTGTGTCAATTGTATGTTGTATTCAATTTTCCAAGTCTAAGAATGTAGTGAATATTGAATGATAGTTTTTGTCATATCTTGCATTATATTTTGAGTTTCATACTAGTAATATATGGTTTTGAAGGAAAATTAAAACAAAGGAGTGTTTTGCATATCTTGGAAAGACCAAGGTTCTTTTAGTTTAATGGACCTTGGATGAGTTGCATATATTTTCATTGATTGATTTAAATTCAAAGAATTAAATAAACGCTTCGATGAATTGGTAGGGTTTTTGTTGAGATAATTGGCATTGCACATAGTGCATAATATTTTTTATATTTTTATATTTTATTTTATTATGTAATTTTGTACCTAGATGGACATACAACATGTAAAGATTCTCATGGGATATACTTGATGAGTTGTATTATAACATTGTGATAATATTTCATGTAATTATTTAATATTGGGGAAAGAATTAAATTTCTAATATTAAATGTGGGGTCAATCGGTTAGGTAGCACATGGTTTATGTAATACCACTTGGCAATTTTGTAAGACTTGCTACTATATAAGAATCCAGAAGGGTAGCTATTAGAGTGAGAAGACAAAAGGAAAAAAGTAAGAGTCAAGTGACACACAACTTGATAGGTTAGCCAAGGGACCATTTGTGAAGGTTGGAAGCATGGCATGTGATGTGTGGATTCACGTCTGTTCACATGGATTTCTTGGTTGTGGCTATGGTTTTGAAGGCTTCCATGGTTGTATTGCAATGGTGGTTTTGCTAAATAATACATGGTGATGGATGCTTTTGGAGGTTGGGTTTTTCCCTTAGTGAGGGTTTCCCAGGGTATATCCTATGTCATATTTTTGTGGGTATGTTGTCTATTCTCTTGCATGTGGATTTTAATTTCGTATTTATTTTTAGATCTATTATGGATTATGTGGAAATGGTTATATTATTTGTTGCAAGTTTCCTTACAAGTGGTATTAGAGCTATGGTTTTATTATTGTAACCCTATATTGAATCCATGGGAATGCATGAGAGGATAAAAGAAAGAGCAATATTTATGAGTTTTTTATTGTATATTTGAGGATTTGGGGATTGCTATTATGGTGGGATATTGGTAGATTTTGGACATATGAAATTGTTGGACAAAAGGGTTTCTTAAATGTTTCATTTAAATGAGGGTTTTAGGGGGGATCTTGTAGAAATGACCTCCTAGGTAAAAACAAACCTCACCATTGGATCTAGGTCAATGTTTCCATAAATTTTGATATATAATATGCCTTAGTGTGGCCATGTTCGGAGGAAATGAAAGAGTTTCTTAGTTTCAGCCCTGATGACTGTCAAATATAATCCCATCAAAATTTTTGTCACCAAAAAAAAATCACAGTGAAAATGGTAAAAAGACTATCTTAGTAAAACAATCATAACTTTCTCTCAAGATGTTGGATTTCAGACTTCTTATAGGCGTTAGAAAGCTAATTTAGAGCACTACAACTTAGTGTAGGTTTGGTTCTATGATTTTGAGATTTTGTCATGTTTTAAGAGCCTAAAAGTCAAATGTTATTTATTTTGAGCACAAGTTAGGGCATAACATGAAGTCAAATTTTGGACTTCAAGTAGTCAATGGAAAGCTCTTGGAAAGTCTACATATTGGTTAAGATTTGGTGCAAGTTTGGCAAGGTTTTTTGCTAATATATTAATCTGAAAAAGTTTATGATATATATTGACTATGGTAACATTGTGAGTTTATGATATTATATGTTTGGAGATTGAAGATTTGATGTCATTGCATAATCAGTTCATATTTTAGATCAATCTAATATATATATGGTTATTAGTGTTTGATTTGGATATGTATGATGACTTGTTGGGTCTACAAGTTGTGTTGTAAGTGGTCTATTCTTATAGGTTGCATTTATGGCTTGGATATGTGTTGTCTTTTCCCATTGATCTTTTATTATTGATGCATGTTTAGATTGGTGGCTTGGATTTGGGTTTTCTATGCCCCAAATCATACAATTTTTTGATTTGTCTTCATGTAGAAGGGATGGAATGTTGTTACCAGGTATAGTCTTGGTTGAGGATCATGTTTATTTGGTTTCTTTTGAGCTCATGATGTGCACTTTGAGTTCTTTGATTGTTTGATTCCTTGGTTGATTCACATGATTAGAGGATGGTTTTTTCATCATGATGTTATTGATAGCTTGGATACATGATTGAGTGGGAGCTTGTGATAGTGATGGGGTGATAGTGCAGGATTAATTCTTGGTTTGGTTTATATCTTCTTAGTTTGGAGATCTTTGTTTCACTTGGTAATAAAAATTTGGTTATGTGAGTGTAGACCTTGAGGATCTTCATGTAGGATGTGGAATTTATGATGCCATGGGTTATCAATACCACAATTAAGTGGGAGCTTTTTTGGCATTGATATATTTATTGAGTGTTTGTAGATGTTGGAGGTTTGTCTTAGATCTTGTTGCTACATAAGAATCTTTGACATTTGCATGGTGCATTTGTTATCTTCATGGTGTGTGAAGATGGTCAGATATTGAGGACTCATGGAATTCTTAGTTATCTTTATGGTGGGTGGAAGACTTGGATACCTTGATGAGCATTCTCATTCTGGGCACTCTTGGTCTGTTCGGTGGTTTTCTACTTGAGAGATATAGTACATTATTTCTCTTAGGTGCATAATGTTTATGCTTGTCTTTTATGGATATGGATCTTGAGCTATAGTACATGAGTTAGTTCTAGAGGGTTCATTTGAGAGATGGTTTAGCATTGGTTATCTCTATTTGGATATGTTGTTATGCTGGTTGGGTTTGGGAGATGGTTTTATATTGGGCATATTCCTTGGATTAGGAATGCTTTATGAGTTTGATCTTCTTATGAAAGGCTTACATCCATGATTAGTTATATGGTATGGTTTGGGTGTTCCTACAACTTTTTGGTTGGGGTTTTATGGAGGAGATCATACTTGCATAGTTTACATATAGAGGTGTGTGTAGAGGGACATGATACATGTTGTGTTTTGCATTTTTTCTCTCTGGTCTTAGTTATCTTCCTAGATGTTTGGTTTCACTAACATTGGATTTGAGATTGGTTAGAGATTATGATCACTAGTTTGTGTTCATGTATGCCATGTAAGAGATGACATTGTTATTCCTTTATCTCTTTCCTCTATTGGTTGTTTAGAGCTTGGGAGAGTGTTGGAGATATTTTATGAGAGTTGTTCTTGAAGATTATTGGTTTATGTATTGTGGGTGTGCTTGATACTACATGGATTCACTTCTTTGAGATGCTATGAGTGGATTGGTTACAAATTTGACATTAACTTTTGCAGTAGGAGCTTCTTGGTATATATGTGGTAGGTATTATTCTTGAGGCTTGTGATTGTAGACTATAGATTGGATATGTTGATGATGTGAGCTTCACTTGGTATACCTTTGGAGGTATGAATAGTTGGATGGATTTGACACTTGCTATGGGTGTTATTTTATTTATGGATATTTTGACAACTATGAACACATTTGATTACCTTTGGATCAATTTTTTGTGCTTGGAATTTCAATTGGTACATGATTTTATGATCTTCCAATGCAATAGGTTGGGTGGCTTTCTCTTTGGATGGCTTTCTCTTTGGATGGCTTCAATGTATGTTTGGTGGCAGTGAGATAATAGGAGGTGAGATCATTCATGTTTGAGATGCTAAATACTTTGATTTTGTTGCAGGTACCAAGATGGAGCACTTCATGTACTTTGATCCATGATGGTCGATATGCTAGGAGGGATTGTTCCCTTTCTCATTTATGTGACTATAGATTGACTGTATGCAATGTATACAATAAGTGGGAGATTTTTGAGATAATTGGTGTTGCACACATTGCATAATATTTTTTATATTATATTATTTTATTTTATTATGTAATAGTGCACCTAGATGGCTGTGCAACATGTAAAGATTTCCATGGGATATACTTGATGAGTTGTATTATAACATTATGATAATATTTCATGTAATTATTTAATATTCGGGAAAAGAATTAAATTTTCAATATAAAATGTGGAGTCAATGGGTTAGGTAGCAAATGATTTATGTAATACCACTTGGTGGTTTTGTGGGACTTGCTACTATATAAGTAGCACAAGGGTAGTTGTTGGAGTGAGAAGACAAAAGGGAAGAAGCAAGAGTCGAGTGACACATGGCTTGATAGGTTAGCCAAGGGTGAATTTGTGAAGGTTGGAAGCATGGCATGCGATGTTTGGATTTGTGCTTGTTCAAATGGATTTCTTGGTTGTGGCTATGGTTTCAAAGGCTTCCATGTTTGTATTGTAATGGTGTTTTTTTTTGAATAATACATGGTGATGGATGCTGTTGGAGGCTGGGTTTTTTCCTAAATGAGGGTTTCCCAAGGTATATATTGTGTCACATTTTTGTGGGTATGCTGTCTATTCTCTTGCATGTGGATTTTAATTTTGTATTTATTTTTAGATCTATTATGGGTTATTTGGAAACAATTATATTCTTTGTTGCAAGTTTCCTTATAGTTTTTTAGGTATGTGGAAGGGATATCATAAGAATGAAATTCAGGGATAATAATTGATAAATTTAATTGCAAGTCAATTAAAGAGGTCTAAGGTTACTGGTTTTACTTTGTATAAAATTAGATAAGGCACTGGTCATTAATTCAAATGCAAATTGATATAGACATGTGGTTGTACAATACACATTTAAATCAAAATTAGTTTTCCATTTCTATAATAAAGAACTAAATTGCTAGTCATTCCCTTATTGCGACAACTTTTTGTGATTTTATAGTAAGTTGTTGTAAATCAACAAGTTGATTACATTTCAAGAATTTTTGTAACCATCTTTCTTCTATAAGGGATAAATCAAAGAGGAAGGATATTAGTGAATAAATATTGAAGAATAAAATCAAAGAGGAAGGCAATAAATCCCTAGGTGCACCCACCTTGGCCCTACAGAGCCTAAAGTATAGAAAGTGTTAGAATGAAGGTGGATGATACTACATTGGGGGAGTAGCTATGCATTGTAGAGTATTGATATGTTGCATTCATGACTGTATTTGTCATTGATGTCAACATAGCAATAATTTTGTTAACAATGGAAGAATAAAAATTAGTAATCTTAGTATGCACAGAAGCTGAGGACATTATAGATGATGTGCAATGGAGGATATGTCCCTTAGGTTGTCCTGATGACATGGTTTAAAGGACTAAGTCTGATTTAATGTTGTATGGAAGTTACACTTGTTTTATTAGAAGCAATGTAGAAACAGAGCACCTACTTGATAGTTTTATGATGTTTTCATTATATCTTTTAGCTAAGATATAATGAAGGTGATGTGTAGATAATAGTGATACAAAACAATTGTGTGATGATGCCAACATGTGCACATGATGTGGTTTCACACATGTGAAGTTTTGTATAGTTTGTGAGCCAATAATACTATTCCAATTATGAATTAATTAATTATCTTATTTTAATTAATTGGGAATTACGAAGATATGGTATCAAGGAAAGTTGTTTTCCTTGTCTATGGAGAGGACTTGGATTTAGAGGATTAAGTGGAATGCAAAGTATTAATGCATAGCTTTAAGAAGCATAATGCGTACTAAATGTTTGTAAGCCATCCAAGGGATCATTAGATGTGCAGTATGAGATCTGGTTACAAGATCTAAAGGAGTAGAAGTTTGGTCGATGGGACAAAGATAGAGGAAGAAGTACATTTTAGTTCTATTATTCTAAATGGAATAATACAAATATTATTTGGATAGTGGGTTCTTTTATCTTAACCTTGAAGTTTCTTGGGTAGTTGGTCTAGCTATCTTCTACAACTCCTAATAGGGTTGGAATATCCTAACAAGGATTCAAAGCCTCCTAACAGGGACTCAGATGTACTAAATGTTGTAATAGAATCTTAGAAGGGTCTATCCTCTAACAAGGAATATTTATATTAGTAAATCATCTTGTGGGTACCATTCCCACCCAAATTTTCCCTCTAATCAAGGGTTTCTATAGTTAACATATTTGGTGTTAATTGTACATGAGTATCTTGTTGTAGTTTCAGTTTATTTTACTCACATGGATAAGTTTTTTTAAAATTAATGTTTATGTTGATAGTTGTATAAATGATTCATCCCACCTCCTAGTTATATAAGTGAACTATGTATTCTAAAAATTGCTATCAGAGCATTAGTTCCCTAAAGATAAGGCTTAATAGGTTTGAGATATCAATGGCAAACATGTTTAGGAAAGATAGTACAAGATTTGATGGGGCTAAATATGATAGTTGGAAGGAAAAGATGAAGAATCATCTGCTATGCATGGGTCTAGGATATTGGCTTTTGATGTTGAAGAATCAAAGCTAGAGGAATGCAGTGAAGGAGAAAGAGATCTATTCATGTCTAACATGAGAGCTAGAGAAGCCCTACTATTAGCTCCTCCAAAGAATAAATACAATTACGTAAAGAAATTTCAAACATCTCATGAAATTTGTAAAGCATCAGAAGTTACTTTTGAAGGTGATGATCATGCAAAATGAATGAAATTACAAAGTTGGATTTGTGCATTTTAAGATGCTAAGATGATGGAAGATGAGTCCATCAGAAATTATGTACGAAGAATATTAGAAATTTTTGCAGGTATTTGATCTCTTGGTGGAATTGAACATGACATAGTGCAAGGCAAGAGAATCCCTAAAGGAGATGTCCTAGCCCCCAACTATACAACCATGCAGCAGAAACACAACAACAAGAAGTAACAATGCAAGATCTAATACCAAATTACAATAATATATTCGTAAAATATAACTAATTACATGCAATGTGCTGGGTTGTAAGGCCTTATTGGTTATGGCCAAATACAAAGAAAGTAATAGTTCTACAAGATCTCTCAAGATCCAATCCAAAACCCTAGATAATCTAGATCCACACTTTGGTAGAAACCCTCAGGAAGATCTCAATTTGTGCTCACAAGCTCACCAAGCAATCTCCTTGTTTTCCAAGCTGCAACTACTATCCCTTCTCCAAATTCGTTGTTCCAAGCTACTCCACTTTTCCACGATAGATCAATAATAATTAAAGACTTCCCAACAACTATTACTTATACCAATCTATGCCAAAAATCATCCTAGAACACAAATTAAATACAAATACATAAATTCAATGCCACAAGTTGACCAATAGTAGCAATTAAATGCCCAAAATTGATATCTTAGTAAAATTGTGATATCTCTTAGCTCCGAATGAATTAGAACCCATGCTTTGAAATGTAGTTAGTACTCTAGGTCCTTTTCAATAATTAAAATTTTCATCCTATAAATAATTGTGGAAAATTAGCTATATAGCTTGCAACAAGCACCAAATTCCTAAGCAAGGCCGATTTTCTCCCAGACCATGCTGAGCAATTGAAGATCATGCCAAGTAACCAAACACCATGCCAAGTCCCAAGACCATGCCAAGAAACCAAGGACCATGCTGAGTCCCAAGACCATTCCAAATAATCATAGACCATGCCAAGCAACCAAAGACCATGTCGAGTAACCATAGACCATGTTGAGCGACCAATATCAGCCAAGCTCCACAACACTTAAAGAAATCCTACCAAACATGCAGGTTTCAAGAAAACCCAAGATGCTCATAAATTAGACACCCTAGGTTTGAAAAGATGTTCTAGTAACTAGAAGAACATCTTCTAGTATTTAGCACATAAATGCCAAACTACTTCTTCACATACATATCCTTTGAGTCTTCAACTTGTACACTCTTTCCCTTGTTTTTCTTCTTGTACACATCCACCATAGGTGTTCCATAGGTCTAATTTACATGCTGATCCCCAACATTCTCAGATTCTACTAACTCAACTCAACTACCAATACTCAAGTTCCTCCTACCAAGCTCTTCATTCTACAAAGGAATCAAGGCTAACTTCCTACCACCTTTCTCAATAGTAAACACATTCGTAACACAATGATGCATAGCCCTGCAATCATACTACCAAGGTCTACCAAGAAACACATGACAACTATTCATATCCAAAATATCACACAACACTTGATCCTTATACTTCTTAATCTAGAAATCAACAAGGCATTGCTTGCTCACTTCCAAAGCATGCTCACCTTGCGACCAACCAATCCTATAAGGATAATGATGTCTCATTCTCTTCAAACCAAGTTTCTCAACCAGCTCTTCAGCAATAAGGTTATCAATACTACCACCATCCAGAATCACTTTGCAGACTTTACCACCAGAATTAAAACAATTTTTGAACAGACTAGTCCTCCGACAAGAATCCAATGTCGTCTCACCAACCAGTACTCACCAAGCCAACAAACTTTCTTCTTGCTTAGGCTGTATATCCTAGACTTCAACCTCATTCACAATAGCAACTGTCCTCCCAATTGAATATTTAGAAGATCTTTGTCCTTCTTGACCACAGTTGAAACAATTACCTCTGAACCCACCTCCACCTATCCTTCTTTTCTTTTCAATAGGTTTTAGTTAATCTTCTGCTTTCAGTTTAGCTTGTGTTGAACTATCCTACTTTTCTTTCCCTCGGGAACTACCTTGATTCTTCCTTTTTAGCTTCTCCTCTACCCTCAAAGCATATTGATACGCATCCTCAACTAAATAAATATTTAACATAACAACCTAATCCTAAATATTAAATTTCAAACCATTACTATACTGCGCTACCTTCTCCTTTGACAATTCTCTATGCCTAGACCGAATAGTAAACTTGTAGAACTCCTCTATATAATCTTTCAGAGTCATATCCTTCTGCTTCAAATTTTGCAACCTTTTGAACAACTCATATTCATAATTAGCAGGAATGGACTTAGCCTTCAACTTAGTCACCATCAATTTCCATCTAGTGATCTTTATTTCACCTCCCTCTTCTCTATCTCTTTGTTGTTCTTTCCACCAAGGACCAGCATGTCCCTTCAGTGTAGTTTGTACCAACCTTACTCTGAGTGGATCCTCAATATCCTCCGACTCCAAGTAGTCTTCCAATTCACCAATCCAATCAATCAGGTCTTAAGGATTCAAAGTGCCTAAAAAATTAGAAACCTCCATCTTATGCTTCAGCTTCAACTAAGATCCAGGTCAAGCAAACTAACCAACCCTGATTCCAATAGGTCTCTCCACATGATTAGATCTATCCTCACCACCAAATTCAAAAACTTCAAAGTCTTCAACAACTTTCTCATAACTACAATTAGTACCCACATGCCTAGGTACACCACCTAGAGCACTCACAATTTTAGTGATCATGTCACTCTTCATTGATGCTATCTAAGATCTAAACTCTATTCTAACATCCTCAAACTTAGATATGAAATTTTATTTAACCTTCTCTAAAATTTGTTCTTCTACAACATCAGTAAGATCTATAATTTCCCTAGGGTCCAATCTTTTTGGAGGCATCTTCAAAATTTTTAGCAAACCCTAAGATCAATCGACCAAAGATCAATCAGCTATAAGATCAACCTTCATCAACCCAAGTCCTGGTGCAAACTACCTCAACTTTGACAATTTATCTACACATTTAGGAACAACCTTCACTCCGATACCACCTGACATAGGGCAAGGGAAGAGTATCACTAAAGGAGATGTCCTATCCCCTAGCTATACAACCATGCGGTAGAAACATAACAATGAGAAACAATAATGCAAGATTTGATACCAAATTACAATAATATACTCATAAAATGTAACTAATTACATGCAATGCACTGGGCTGTAAAGCCTTCCCGATTATAGCCAAATACAAAGAAAGTAATAGTTCTACAAGATCCCTCAAGATCTCATCCAAAACCCTAGCTAGTCCAAATCCACACTCTAGTAGAAACCCTTGGGAAGATCTCAGCTTGTGCTCACAAGCCCACCAAGCAATCTCCTTTTTTTCCAAGCCACAGCTACTAGCCCTTCTCCAAATTCACTCTTCCAAGCTTCTCTACTTTTCCAAGATGGATCAATAATGACTAAAAACTTCCCCACCACCCCTAATTATACCAATCTAAGCCACAAGTCAGCCCAAAACACAAATTAAATAGAAATACATAAATTAAATGCCACAGGTCGGCCAACAACAATAATTAAATGCCCAAAATTGATGTCTTAGTAAAATCATGATATCTGCTAGCTCCAAATGAATTAGAACTTGCTTCAAACCATAGTTATCATTCTAAGCTCTCTTTAATCCATAAAATTTTTATCCTCTAACTCATTGTTTGAAAATTAGTTATATGGCTTGCAACAAACACCAAATTCCTAAGCAAGGTTGAGCTCCTCCCAGGCCATGCCAATCAATCAAAGACCATGCTGAGTAACCAAAGACCATGCCAAGTCCCAAGATAATTCCAAGAAACCATAGACTATACTGAGAAACCAAGGACCAGGCTAAGTCCCAAGACTGTGCCGAGCAACCAAAGACCATGCCGAGTTCCCAAACCATGCTAAGTAACCATAAACCATGCCAAGAAACCAATATCTGCCAAGCTCCACAACACTTAACCAAATCCCTCCAAACATGTAGGATTGCAAGAAAAACCAAGATGATCCTACATCAAAACATGATGATGAGGTTATATGGAAGATCTTTAAAAGTCTATCACCACCATTCAAGCAAATAGTTTAGATGATTCAGCTAGTAATGCCCTGCACCAAAGATTTCACTAAGGAAACATTGCTTGGAAGATGAGAATCTGTTGAAATAGACATGAGATAGTCTAGGGAATTAGCCAAAGTTGAGATAGCTTTTAGTGCTATGCACATTCAAACTAATCTGTCAAGAAGTACATGCACAAGATGAGACTTTGTTAACATACTAGCCCTAGTTTTGAGTCACCATAATAAATTTTCAATTCCTTTTTGAAACTTTAAATATTACTTCAAGCAAGTTCCTCTCATTTTCTCCCTTTCAAGAGTCATTGTGCCTTGCATATGGAAGTCACTCTTGTGATGACTTTTTGTGAGTCTTTCTCTTGAACTACTTCAAACCTCTTTAAACTTTGGTTTGAAGTAGTTCAAAGCAGTTCAACCAAAGAGTTTTGATCTACTAACCATTTTCTATAGGTGGAACCTAGTGAGTGTAGTGGAGACATTTATTTGAACCACTTTTAACCTCTTTGAACCTTGGTTCAAGGTAGTTCAAAGTAATTCTACTACTGAGGATTTTGCATACAGATATTAATGATTCTTAAAATGATAGTGGTTCTCGATAAATTAAATAAGCTATTAGAGTAATGATTAAAAGGTCTTATCTGATTTATCATTTCTTGAGGTGAAGGTTAAGTTGTCATCATGATCAAAAGAATGAAAAATCTTTCATTTGGGGGTTAGATTAGATGTTAGGAGTTTATAATTATTGCAAGGACACTCATAAAGGGTGATCATTTAATGAAGGAGTCCTCTTATAGTTTCAAGCATGCAAGTTAAGTCACAAAAATCTTGCCATGAATACCTCATTATGAGGTGGTACTTTTTCCAATATGTTCCCTTACCTTTTAAAACACTAGTTTTCCACTTAATTGTTTTATCATGTGCAAAGGAAAACTAGAAGTGGAGTAGCAATAAATGAAGGGAAGTGGTTTGGTTTTCTTTTAGTCGATTATAGGTGAGAATACAAGAAATCCTTTGTCCTTTCATCTATGTGTTACTTTGAAGAACAAGAGTAGTGTTGGGTTTTTCTTTCCTTTGTTTAGAATGAGGTCTATTCTTTATTTATTTGGGAATATTTCTAGTCTTGAGTGTAAGAGACCCATCATTTTTTACACTAATTTAGGAGTCAAGGTTGAGAAGCTACAAGAGATTTTTCTTGAGCAAGCTAATGAGGTTAATGGTTGTTTTGAAGTCCTAACAAGTGGTCTACTCAAGGCTTCTACTTTTTCACCTGCCCTTTTTAGTCCTAAATTCTTTTAGTTGTGCATTGACCACTATGATGTAAGAACCAAGAGTATTTTGAACAAAGGTAGGGGAACTAGTATTGTCCATCTCTAGGTAGACTATCTCATCAGTTTTGTGTCTACCTAAGTGCACTTTTTTTACTTTTAGATCTACCTAGTCTCTGATTGAATACCAAGAGAAAACATAAAAGTACTATAACATTTTTCATTGTTCAAGGCTGCCCAAAATAATCACTAAAGATCACATGAAGTCTCATTTCCATGATCTCATGGTTTTGCTACACCAGGTTAAATGGTTTTCTAATGGTTTCCTCTTTGAAGACTAGATATACTGCTACATAGATATTATCTTAAAAGGAGAATGATTTCTAGATTGGGCAAAATTCATAGCTAGTTCACTAAGGAATTAGACAAACATTCTAAAATATCAAGAGAAGATTTTCATATGTGTTAGAAATATTACTTCCCTTCACCATGAACCTTGGAATGAAGATGTAACTATTTACCAATACTGCCCCCTACTATAAAAGGACAAAGTGTTGGAGGAATTCAGGAAAACACGTGATGATGTTTTAATAGAAAGTGTATATTTGAACCTTAGAAAAGAAACAATGCCAAGGATATCCCTAGAGGGCCAATGGCTAATTTAGGCATATAGAAGCTCTTTCTTTTAGTTTCCAAACTTTACATATGTGTGAGTAGGAGAATTTGAAGAAGAATCCATGAAGCTACCTTAGTATGTATTAAATTGTTTTATTTTAGCCAAGATATATTGGTAATTATTTTCCATGATTAAAGATAATTTTCCTTAGGACAAGTGGGAGTTTGTTTTTCTTGTTAGAATTAGTCATTTAGCTTGTAGAAATATGATTAATGCCTCTATGCTTTGAAGTAACTTGATTAGTTTTATCCTTGGATTCTGTTAGAAACAATAGTCCACCAAGATAACTGAGAGGGGGGGTGTAAATTAGTTATCCAGAATTAAAACATTTATCTTCTTTAAAAAAGCTTAACCATTCAACCAAAGTAAAAAATAACCATAATAAGATGCACATAGACAATTACACCAGATATGTTGACTAGGGAAACCCTTGATCAAAGGAAAAACCCTAGTGAGAATGATGCCCACAAGCTTATGTACTTATATAAATATTCCTTGTTAGAAGATGGAGCTTTTTAGGAGTCTATTACAATATTTAGTACATATGATTCCCTATTAGGAGACTTTGAATCCCTATTAGGAGATTCCAACCATGTTAGGAGTTGTGCTAGCCCTATTAGGAGTTGTACTATAATGTATGCAAGAAGAGCCCACTACCCAAACATGCAATTTCAACTATAAGAAGAGCTTATTGCTCAAATATGAAATTTACTATTATGTTCTTCTTTCCTTTATTATATCAACTAAACCAATCACTATCAGACCTTATAGACTAGTTCACAAACCTCAGATCCAAATATCAATCCTGAGATCGCTCAACAAAACCTTGGTAATGATGTTTCCTTCACTTCTACTTCTACTCTACTAAACTTCACATTCTGCTCTCTTTTTTGCTTACAATTTCATACAATACCATACTCCATGATAAAGGAAAATGTCCTCCTTTATACCAAGCCCATAAAACAATTCCCTTAGCCAATTGTTAGACCTTCTCGATTAATCATTATAGGACTACATTAAGAACATGTTACACTTAGTGATAACATTAATCTTCCACCTTGCAACTTGAATAAATTTCCATACATGTAACATCATGATGAGGAAACTTAGCCACATTATCACCAACATGTCTTGTTCATATCCTCAACCTTGATTCTCAGAATTACAATTCTACTAAGAGATATAAAAAGTTTACTATAACATGCCTTTGTAAACTCTATCTTAGAATAGACATCACCAAAACTTACATAACTTCTTCTAGACTCATAATTTTTTCTTTCAATATTAACTACATGTACTAGATACTCAAAAGTATCTACTACAACCTTAGATAGTTAAAATACTCAACTAGTTGTCTGTACTGACTTGATCTTTCTAATGTTCTTCTGTCAAATAACACAAAAAACTACTATTTTGACATCAATGACAAACTTAGTTATAAATTTAACATATCATCATAGTAAAATATCTACAATACTCCCCCATAGGAATATCATCAACATTCATGCTTTCAATAATCTCTCAATTGATTGTACTAGGGAAGCAGAGATTTTGATAGTAAAGGTTTTGCAACAAAGGTACTCAACCTTAAGGGTCAATCACCCATAGTTCCTCATTAAGAAGATTTATTGGAAGATTGTAATGATAAAAGAGAGTTGGTTAAAAGGGATCATTCAAGATTAAAATTTCCTCAAACTAATTCCTTGAAATTGAAGTACAAATTAGAGGGAATAATTGAAAATGGTTCAGATGTTGTTGAACTATGATGGGAAGAGGCAAGTGAGTAGAAGCAACTAAAAGTAGACTAGAACCAAGATGAAGAAGATGATATAAACCTTAGGACCAGATCCATTTTAATTGATATAGATAAATAGTTAAGGATAAGGAACATGAAATTAGTTAATGAGAAACAAACTACAAAGTCCCAAAAGGTGGTTTCTTTCTCTAAAACACTAACTTTTGACATCAAAATTTCATCTCATGTTGCAGGTGGTATTCTAACTCCCAAGAAGCAAAAAGGAGTAGCATCTCCTAAATAAATCAAAACTCCTAGAATAAGGTCTAAGACCAAATATGAGGCACTGACACTAAATAAAGTTCAAAAAGAGAAAATGATGACTCAAGGACAAGATCAAGGAGAAGAGCTCACTTTCTAAGGTAATTAGGATGGAGATGTAGAATTAATAGAGGCCTCAAAGTTGGATCAACCTAGTTTCATGAATCCTCTCAAAGGAAATAAAGGGATAAAAAATATTGGAAATATGTGTAATCAATTAGATAAAGCAAGTCATGGTTGTCATTTATGGCAACATATTTGTTTAATTTGCAGATTAACCTCATTCGGTTGCAAAAGAAAATTGTCTAAGTATCAGACAATGTTATAGTAGCAAGATAGTTTTGATGATAACAAAATATTCCATTAGAATATTCTCTTGCATAGTTGACAAAAGATGCATGACATCATAAGGATGATGTATACTAGTGAACATATCTTTACAGTCAACCAAACTTGAGTTATGATGAAAATAATGATGCAGTGCTGACACAGTGCAGAACATAGCATAATCAACAGAATATGTTTAACAATTTGATTTATTGTTTTAAGTTATTGAGCTAACTCTAATGATGTTATATGAGTTTACTAAGGAATAATTCAATAATATGTTCTATATAAATAAATTGTTTTATTTTTGAGGTTAGAAGGAGTGTTATGTGTTGTAAAAAGTAAAAGCGAATGATTCAGTAATCAGTTGATGAGAATTCGATATGATATTGTGAAATGAGAGTAAAAAGTGAATGTGACACTTTGATATGTGATGAAAATACTTGATGTAGATTGATATATGCAAAGTCACTATTGTGTGAAGAATCATCAGGTTTGTGTAGTACAGTAAACAAGTAAGTATTGTATGTATACTTATTTCTTGAAGAACTTATTGTATAGTTTCATGTTAGGGAAGTGGGCTCTTCTTGCACACATTTGTATATGGTCCACCAACTCCTAATAGGGTTGAAGAAATTTTGAATAGGGTTGAGGCTAACAAGGCCTAAGTCTCCTAATAGAGACTTGAGACACTATACATACTTCATAGACTCCTAATAGGGTCAATATCCTTAACTAGATTCTTATGTATAGTGAATAATCTAGTGGGTTCCATCCCCATTGAGGTTTTCCCTTGGCTAGGGTTTCCCTAGTTAAAAAAACATGGTGTTATGATCTCTCTTTGTGTATGGTTGTTTACATTTCTTAGCACTATTGGTTTATTTTCTTATGCACATCATAAAGTGATTAATAATATTTAGTTGTGGTTAAAAGGAATGAAAATATTGATTCACCCCCCCTCTCAATATTATCTATTTTTAACAATTGGTATCAGAGCCTAATTATTCAAAGTAGGCTTAATAGCTTGAATAAGATTCTTATGGATATGGAATAACTAAAGAAAAATCTTGAAGAAGCACTTGAATAGATTGATCTTCTTACTGATGAAAGAGATGGTCTCAAAGAGAGATATAAGGATGCAAAAGCCTACATTGGTGAATTGAAGGAAAAGATAGATGACCAAAAATAGAAAGGACCTTCTAATCAAACCAATGATGATGATATTGAAGATATGAAAAAGGAAAATGAGATACTAAAACATGAGTTGAAAATAGTTGAACTTAAGTTGAGTCTTAAGAAAAATGGAGGTAAGATTGATTCTGAACTAAAAGCTAAAAATACAGATCTAAGATCTTAGTTAAGAAAAGTAACATTAGAACTAGAATATATTAAATTAGAACATGTAGAATTATAAAAATAAAACACTATTGTGAAAGGTGAGTGGGTACAAACCAAGCAACAACTTGAGAAATTATATACCACCAATAATAAAATTAAAGAACAATTATCTGCACAAAGACCTGGTTATGACAAAACTAGACTTGGATTCTTTCTTGGTCAATCTACTAAGAAACCTATTGAAATAAAAGAACCTGTTACTCTTGAAATTAATAAGGACCCAAACAAGAAAAATGATACATCTAAGGAAAAAGTGAATACTATTCACTCTGAAATAGTCAAGGAATCTGATCAGAATATAAAAAACAAGAAAAAGGAATCTTTTTCATGGTGTGATGAACCTAAGGACACTAAAGTTAATAGTAAAGGTAAGTCTTTCAAACCTATCTCAAAATTTTATTGTCATAATTGTCATGGATATGGTCATTATGCAATAGATTGTAAGAAACCTAAATTTGATAGTAATAATGCAAATAGTAGGATGCATAGGAATACTAACCATGTAGGATATAGAAGAAGATCTCACAATAATGAAAGTGGAGAAAAAAGATGAATTGTTTGCTACAGATGCAACAATCTTGGACACATTGCAAGGAATTGCAAAACATCTGATGACAAGCTGAATGAACACAAAAAGGATGTACATGTATGTTAGTTATGTAACAACTTTGGACACACAACAAGATTTTGCAGAAAGGACAGAAGAGATCTAAACAAGAATTAGAATTATAGAAGGAATAATATAAGAAATGAGGTAAAAGAGAAGACAAATGAATTAAAGGAATCATTTGTGGAAGCAAAGGAACCAGAAAGTTCTCATACAATTCTAGAAGATGTACTTGACAAGACAATGAGGTCACTTATTGTTAGTAACTTTTCTCACCAAAATTAAGCATTCATAGTGGAATGGAGTATTAGTTATTGATAACTGATGCTAGAGAAGGTATTAAGGGTTACACAGTTGATAGAAGATAGTAGACATTAAGAGAAGTCTACAGTAAAGTATGCATTACCTAATATGATCAGGATGAGGATATATGTAAAGATCAAACTCTCTATTGCATAGAGACAGTATACTAAACTAGTGGTAGATACACATGTATTGTGTAGTATAGATTACAGAAGGTCTTAAGGACACAAATTGACTTGCACACATCATTTGCTTGTGTGAAGTTTATGAGCAAGATTGAAGCAAGATTTGGAGAATTAAAGAACCCTAAAGAATGCAAAGTTGCCAAAAATCATAGTATGCATAATTAATGTATTTTTCTAAATTGCTGAGAAAAATCCCTTCAAGAATGGCAAGGAAAGAAGTTCATAATGTAAGCAACAGGCCTAGGTACAATTTTAAGAGACACCCATTTGTTTCTTTTCTCAATGACCCCATTGGATCATTTTTGCAAGTTCCAAAAAATGTTCTTCATGTGGAAGATATCAGAGGATATATCCACTACAAGATTGAAAGTATAGGTGACTTTGAGATTTACAAGGAATTGGAAAAGACATGCAACAATGATTTATTGTTAAAATCTAAACACAGATATGTAGAATGTCATAACCTAGTTAAGCATATGTTCTACACAAATTTTGATAATAATGACTAGACAAGAATTATTCTTAGCAGAGTACATAATGATCTTCTATGGCTAGGAGATTATATCATTAGCATTGATAATGACCTAATTCACAAGGTCATAGGATTAAGCAATCAGGGCAACAATCTAGTAAATATCAAGAATGTGCACAAACTTGTTGAGGCAAATCTCAATACATATTTTGATGGAAGGAACATGAAGGTCAACTCAATCCAAGATGATGGAGTGAGACTTATTTGTAAAATTTTGGGTTACAAGTATAACCATGGATCAAGAATTAATCCAATCCTTATCATATTCCTACATGTAGCTTACTTGGGTGTAAGAGGTGAAGAAGTAAACATGTGTGATATTATTAGAACACAACTATTGGATAACATCCTTAGAATCAAGAAGTCAAGAAGTGTAGTATTTAGATTTGAATCCCTTCTAATGCATATACTCTTCTATGCTATCAAGAAGTTTCCTGGTATTACAATTTGGAATGAAAATGAGTGTGCAATGTTGCAGATCACTCAAGCTTATAGATCAAGATCTAAAGTGACTAGAGATAGTGATTTGGATAGATTAATAAAGAATTTTTAGATGGAAATGAATAAGAGGTGTAGAATACCTCCATCATGTGTAGAGAAGTACAAAGATTAAATATGCTTTATGGTTGAAACATACTTTTCATGCATGGAGGTAGTAGTTCTTTGAGTGAAATTTATTAAACCTATGGGATATGAAATGAGTGAGGACTTGATTGAAGGATATGTGTAGATAATCCTTCACTCTGAAGTTGATTCTAACTATCCCAAATGGGGAAAATATTTAGAGAAAATGAAAGAGGTAAAAACTAGTAAAGTTATGAAGGACTTCAAGAAAAAAGTGGAGAAAGTTATTCATTCCATCTTGAAGGAATCTAAAATGTCAAGGAAAGAGTTTGATGAGGCTAAGCAAATAGCTATGGAAATGAAAGCCAATGGCCAAACTAAGCTCTTAACCCCTACACCCATTGCTATGGTAGGAGCTACTGAGGAGGTCACGGTTGCCCAAACAAGTGCATAGACTCCTTTTGTGCCCTATGCAACAATTGCATAGTAACAACCATCAAGCAAACCAGTGAAGATAGAGTAAACATCTGTAACAAGAAAGTCTACAAGGACATCAACCCCTCCTAAAAGGAGAGTGAAGCAGACAATCAGTCCCCCAGGAAAAAGAAGAAGAACTCTTCAAATAAGCTCATCTAATTCTAAGGAAGAAATTGGTGATAGACCAGTTGAAGTAGTCGATCAGGAGGCCAAGGCATTAGCAAGATGCAAAGCATGGAAGCCTAAGGTAGAAAATCTTAATATGCAAATTATTAATGATTACAATTTTGTATAGGTGAATAAATATTATGATTTGTATAATAACATGGATAGGAGACAACTAGAATTCTGTAGTTAGAAATATGATTTTGAAGGATAAGAGGTTTGATACCATCAAAGGAAAATACCCAAAAAATTGTACAATAGACTTCTAAGTAGGAAAAGAAAAGTTATAGACGAGGATAAGCAAATAAGATTAAACATGATAAGAAAGTTATGTACTGTGAATAGTGAAGAAGACATAAAAGAAATTTTGAAAGGTATAGTACTATTACTAAGGAAAAAGAAAAGATCCATCCTGATTATGGGAGGAAATTATGAGGAAATCAATAAAGAAACTCAAAAAACCATAGGTTCTTTCATGTCTACTATGCCTAAAAATAGTATGAAGTTAGTACAAGCAAGCTAGATGCCTAAAGGAAGTGCCCAGATGTTTGAAGTTAGTACACAAATAGAAGAGGCAAGCAAGAAGCCTGAAGTAAGTGCACAAATAGTAGAGGCCACCCAGTCACCCAAGGAGAGTGCATAGATAAAGGAGGATAATACTACAACTTACAACCTTCCTCACCAAGCTACACCAAGCTTTCCTCCTCACATCACTATTGGTAGTGAATCCATGCAAGTAGATAACACCAAAGTGACTATTGAAAAATGAGAAGATCCGTTTAAGAATTATGGTGCCAGCATTATTGGCAATATTGTAGACTACAGTAGCTCTGATAATGAAGAAGATCAAAAGACTACTGAAGAAGTTACACGGAAGATGGAAACTGGTACTATATTAGGTACCTCAAGTGTGCCTTAAATAGTAGCAATAATAGTGGGAACTTCCACTCCTCCTACTCATATAGCAACAATAGCAGCAATAGTTTCAACTCAATTTGATGAAGAAGATGAGGTGAAGAATCTTATATCATCTTTGAGAAAACTTCTTGAAAAGAAGAAATCAATCAAGTCACTTGAGAAAAATTTGACCATAGTTTTGGACAAGATGGAGCAAGTAGTAAGCCTTGTTGACACCTCTGTACACATTCAACAATGTACAACAATTTTGTGGAAGGCTTTTGATAATGAGTTCTCTACACTCATGAATGTGGCTACTATTAAAGCATAGACCAAGCATGATGGTAAAATCCTAAACACCATGTGCACTAACATGAGGAATGATATAGAGACTCTAAAAATTTGTATTAAAGCACTTAGGTAGTTCTTAGAAGAAGGAAAACAAGCATATGCTAAGTGTAACTTAGCACACATTTATCTAAAACAATATGATGACCAAATCAAGGATAAAGTAACTAAGCTTCAAATAGTCACTGAAAACTTTTTGAAGTAGAATTAGAAAGTAGACTCCATTGAACCTACTATACAATTACTTCACGATAATATAAGGGAAATAAAAGTGGAGAAGGAGAAAATCCTAAAATTTTTCACTCTCTTAAGAGCACATTTATTCCCTTAGATAACACTACTAGAAAACCAATTGCAAGAATGTTTGTTTGCAAAACCTTCATATGGCAAGTTTGTGGCTATAGACCTTAATGCAATAGAATTGGTAGCATATGATCTATGTGTGTTTATAAATGTATCTAATGCATTGAAGGATAGTTGGAAGAAAAAATTTGAGCAGTTAAAGACAAATTTCAGTGATTGTCTTTCAAAATTTTGACATACAGCTATTAGATTTTGACAATTTTTGATAACTTTTATCATTGATGTCCAAGGGGGAGAATATATGGAAAATTGTATTGTAAAAAATTGTAATATGTATGTAAGGGGTAGAAATAAGTTATAATAGGAAGTGATAGGAAATGTAATTTGTCACAACATGAATACAAATGTCTTTTATGTTTTGTGTTATGGCTATTTGTTTTGATTGGCATGACAACATGTTTGGGACTTAGTCAATTTTCCAAAATATTTTCATCAATTAAAAATGGGGGAGATTATTAGAAATATGTCCAATCAACCAGATAAAGTAAGTCATGGTTTTCATTTATGCAACACATTTATTTTGTAGATTAACCTCATTCAGTTGTTGAAGAAAATTGTCTAAGTATCAGATAGTGTTCCAGCAACAAGACAATTTTGATGATAACAAAATATTCCCTTGGAATATTCTCTTTTTTAGTTGACTAGAGATGCATGAAATCACAAGGATGATGTATACCAATGCACATGTCTATACAGTCAACCAAACTTTAGTTATGATGAAAACAATGATGCAATGCTGACACAATACAAAACAAAGCATATTTGCAAAATATGTTTAATGATTTGATTTATTGGTTTAAGTTATTGAGCCAACTCTAATGATGTTATATGAGTCATCTAAAGAAGAATTCAATAAGATGTTCCATATAAATAAATTATTTTATTTGCAAAGTTAGAAGGAGTGTTATGTTTTGTAAAAAGTGAAGGTGAATGATTCAGTAATCGGTTGATGCGAAGTCGATATGATCTTATGAAATGAGAGTAACAAGTGAATGCAACACTTTGATACGTGATGTGAAGATTTGATGTAGACTAATATATAAGCAATTGTTATTGTCTGAAGAATCATCAGGTTTGTGCAGTACAAAAAATAAGTCAGTATTGCATGTATACTTATTTATTGAAGAACTTATTGTGTAGTTGCATGTTAGGGTAGTGGGCTCTTCTTGTACACATTTGTAAATGATCCACCAACTCCTAATAGGGTTCAAGGAACTCCTAATAGGGTTGAGGCTTTTAAAAATGCCTAAGTCTACTAATAGGGACTTGAGACACTATACATGCTTCATAGACTCTTAATAGTGTCAATATCCTTAATCAGATTCTTATATATAGTGAATCATCTAGGGGGTTCCATCCCCACTAGGGTTTTACCTTGGCCAAGGTTTCCCTAGTTAACAAAACATGGTGTTATGATCTCTCTTTGTGTATGGTTTTTTACATTGCTCAACACTATTGGTTAATTTTCTTATGCACATCATAAAGTGATTGATAATATTCAGTTGTGGTTAAAAGGGTTGAAAATACTAATTCACCCCCCTCTCAATATTATCTATTTATAAAAAAAACCACTTCAACTTTTCCACCATGGCTATTGAATTTAGTAAGCAAGAAAAACAATCTTCAACTGGTGTCCATGCTCATTAAGGAAATTGTCACAAAATACGCAACCTATGGTTCTAAGAGAAAGAAGATGAAAAGTGACGTGTGGTTGATTCAAGACCCTGTGATTGGAAAGGTGACAACAGAGGTGGCTACCTATTAATAGAAGGATAAATCTAGGGAAATTGACATAGAGGACTTCAAAGTTACTATTGTGGAATTGGAGGCTAGCACCAGAGATATTGGGAACCACTTCTTCAAATTCTCTAATATCATATGCTAACTTAGTCTAAAAGGGATGACAAAGAAAAGAAAGAGCTGAAAAGGATGGTGATCACTATGGCTAGGTACATAGATTCTCTAATTAATTTGGGTTATCTTCCATTTATCTAGACTCAACAATATTTTGATCCCAATTCATCAGATAGCCAACAATTGGTCAAACAAATGCAAAAGGGAAAGTTACTCTCAGATGCAATGCATGAGTGGATAGGATCCATAATAAAAGAAGGTAGTAAATTTATCCTAGATTTCACTACCATGTACATGAAAGGAGAAGCATTGTTAGGTGACATCCAAACCCTTGTTCTAGTATGGCACACAAATCAAAGTTGGTTCCATGCCATTGTGTTTCAGGTCCATGAAGTTGAAAAATATGGCGTGTTGAAGTTTTTAAGAAAAAAACCCCATGTTGACTGTAGACACATGCATGATGTTCATCCTCAAAAACAATATGGGTTGGAAAGATTCAATATACAAAGGATTCATCAAAGAGATGAGAGAAGTGGAACTTAAAGTCACTGGAATGCGTAAAAAATTCCTGAAGGATATGTAGATTGTCAACCCTACAAACATTTTATAGTTTGAGGATGACAACATGGACTCTAAAGTTTTAACTAAGAGCTTCAACAAAACCATGTCTGGGATAAAAGATAGCAACAACCCTACTTCTAATGACTTCACCACCCTAGCCAATATTTAATCAATTTAATATTTGAACAAGGACCTTATTCCAAGACAAAGCTGTAGGATAAGGGAGCTTAAGTGGCAAAAAGATTCCTGCAGATCAAGACTACTTAGCCTAAAGAATCCTCACTCCCACATGATGGAGGAATTTTTGTGAACCTTCAAAAGTAGGAAATTAGTCAAGTAAATCATGGAAGATGGAGAAAATATTGGTGAGGATGTTTAGTTACAAATGGTTATCTTTGATGTTCGAATTTTCAAAACTATTTTAAAACTATTTCTTTGCTTATAACTATTTTCAATTGAAAGGCTGGGTTTTGATGGAGGCCTTTTTGGGTTTGTAAAAGATTATAAATGCTGGAGCATTTGGCTAGAATAGGTTTAGATTTTAGTAGCATAAAAATACTTTGATAAGTTTAGTATTATTTAAGTTGGTTGGATGGAAATAGTAATAGACAAATAATAGTATATGCAAAAGTTCTCTCTTTATGACTTTGTGCTTGGGAAGTCGTTTTGAATATATATATCATATTTTATTGTGATTTGAAACTTAGTGTTTGAGTAGAATTAGTTATGATTACTTTGTGAGCTATGATGGTTTATATTGTATGACATCTACTACTATTTCTCATGTAGTTTGTATTTGTCTTTTATTTCTAAAAATTGGTTTAAGTTGCAATAGAATTTAAGTTCATTTTTGAGTCTTAATAACTTGTAGAAAGATTGTGAGCTTTTTGATTCAATGTTAAATTTCTAAAGTTGTAAATCAATAACTCAGTACCTAAGAGTATGTGAGTGTCCCTTAAGCACTTTCTAGCAAAAGTGTGCAATTTTTTTTTTGGATCTTTCTAATTCATTGATAAATTATTCATACAGGGAGCTGTACCTATAAAAATTTAGAGGGAAATGATTAACACAATGGTTAACCAACTGTTGTGAACTTTATTGGGTTTTCCAACCTTGGGCATAGATTGAATTACTAATTTTTGTGGGAAAAGACAATTTGTTCACTAACAGATTTTTGGTGACTCTACTAGGGAGAGTCCTTGGAGGAAGAGGAATAAGGCCTTTTGAAGTGGTAATGAATTACAATGGTCCTACCACATGATTTTTTTTTTTCTATTTTTCAACCTAACTTAAGGTTTGAAGACACATAGGAGGACATTGTTTCTTATTTGACTTTGATTTTCTTGGATACTGCATCGAAATAATAAAAAAATTCAGCAAGTTTTGAATGTCCTTGAAAGAGAAGAAGAATGTCTTGAGCTCTTGAGAGGCATGCAAAAATTTTAAGAAGAGGTGATGGTTAATAGACTTTCTCAAGCCCTTGCAAGACCCTAATTAGAGTAACAGGAAAGTAGATTTGGCTGATAGAAGGTACACAAGAGGAGAAAGAGAAAAAGGCATTCTAGATGAATGTTTTGAACCTTTAAAGAATTTAAGTTATCTTCCTAACTTTAATACAAAGGGCAAGTGGAAAATGAAATATTGTAGTAGACCTATTTCTCCTCCCAAACATTCTCCCATATCACCTTTGGTGTAGTCTCTACTTCCACTAAAAGCTTTAGTTCCTTCTCATTTGAATATCCAAGCTCTATAATTTATATTACCAATAATGGCTATCAACCAACCCTAGGGACATAATATAGGTCCATTAAAACTTGGAGTTAACCCTACTACATTACCCAAGGGTAAAACTAAAGTTTTACTCATTTTTAGAAGTGACGATAAAATCTCTACAAAAGATCACCTAAGTTCCTTTCTGTCCCCACTCAAGAGATAGTTGTAGGGTTATTTGTTCAAATGATAATAGATGTTACTGCCGATTGGTTCAATCACCTGCCCCAACATTCCATAGCTAGTTGGAATGACATCAAGACAACATTTGAAAATAGATTCAAAACACTCGACAATGAGTGCTCTTTATTACTTCAGCTAAGCCAAATGAAAAAAGAAATGCATGAACCCATGAGGGAATTCATAGCTAAATTCAATAGATTGATCTAGAGGATTCCTACTACCTCTAGGCTGAATGGTGAAAATTAAAAGATATTCTTTGTAAATGTAGTTCCACCTAATGTAAGTTTTCATCTTATTAAAGGCATAGTCATTGATTTGGCTGCTGTAAAATATTGACAATTCAATTAGAAGATGCACTCATCACCACTGGTAAATGGAGAGTTTAATCTTTTTGGCCTACTTCTACCTCTGCTCCCACAAATCCTTTCATGTAGAGATTAATGAATGATATGGATGTGTTGAAAAGACAATAGAATAGAACTAGTGGCCTTTACCAATCCCCATATTAGGATGTTAATAGACAAAAACAACACCCAGGTCATGGTGAAACCCCTTTCCTAATGACCCCTCAGCCAAGATTGAAAATTGAAGAAGTACCTAAAGATACCATGTGTTATTTCCATCTAACTATAGATCATAGCAGAAAAAATTGCATTGATTGGTTAAGATGTGTTCAAATGGAAAAGGATGCTCTTATCACTAAACAACTGGTGAAATGTGAAAGGGGGGAAGCTAAAAATTTAGGTACCTATTTTCTTGAATATGAATTTGACATAGAAAGGGGAGGAGATGTTTGTGTGATAGTAAAAGATCCAGCCTACACGATCTTAACAAGGAATCAAAGAAATCAAAAGTCCTATGCATGAGCCAATGCAATTGCCACAGGCTCTAAAGGAAAAGAGCACACACATATAGTGACCTAGCAAGGAATGCAGATTTTAAAATATTATCTAGAGTAGAGTCAATAAATAGCTCTTCTACATTTGACATTGTAGAATTTTGTAAATCTTCTTCCATTTATATCTCTCCAGTGGAATACTTGAGAATGAATCCTAAAGAGTTAGATGAACTGGTCTAATATGTGAATAGGGAACCCCTATCAAATGCCAATTCACTAATAATGTCACTAAAAATAATACATCTCATGAGAAACCTATATTTGTGTTAGAGGGTACTAGAAAAGTCCCCAATAATGAAGAACCTTGTGTTCATTCTGTATAAGGAGGAGTCAAAGAAAGAAAACCCAACCCATTTTATGTATCTCTATTGTTAAATGGGAAAAAAATCAGTAATTGCATTATAGACTCGGGGCTTCTAATAATATCATGTGAGTTCTAGTAGCCAAAGCCCTTGGTCTGGACCTCACTAAAACTTTTAGATGCTACTATTCTATGGATGGGAAATAGGTCACCCTTATTGGTCAAGTTAAAGATGTATAGACAATCCTTTACACTTTCCCAGATAGGAGGTTGAAGTTAACTATCCTAGTGGTTAACATTCCCATCAGTTATGGAATGTTGCTAAGAAGAACATTTTGTAAGGACATGGGAGGGGAGATCAAAATGGATTGGTCTAAAACTTCAATCTCGGTAGGAAAGAATAAGATCAAAATAGAGTTGGAGCCAAAGAATAAATACACAGTGGTACCTTCAGACAATCCTAAAGCCCAAATATTGTATGAAGAATGCCAATATGGGAACTATGTCATTTTTCCTAATAGTGGACCCGACAAAGATGAGGAAAATGCAGGAACATATGCCTTATGGATATTGGAATTTTATGGTAGTTACTCTAACTCAGGATCAAGAGCCAAAGCGGTCTTGATTTCTCCCATAGCAGATTTGTTCCCTTTCTCTTTTAAATTGGACTTCCACAACACCAATAATATAGTACAATATGAAGCCTTATGCTTAGGGTTGTAGGAAGCCAAAGTGAAAAAGATAAAATAATTGAGGGTAAAAGGTGATGCAAAATTCATCATAAAATAGGTGAGAAATTAGTTCTCTATAAAAAATGATTGATTGAAACACTATAGAAACCTAGTTTTGGATGAGACTGAATTCTTTGATTCTTTCTCCATAGAGTTTATACTTCACTCTCAAAATTTTGAAGCTGATTCTTTAGCTATTTTTGCTTCTTTACTATTGCCACATCCAGATTTTAGGAGTGATACTGATAGGATCAAAATGATCTATGGACCTAGTGTCCTTGATAATGTAAACCATTGGTAGATTTTTGACAACGATTCACAATTAAAATATTTTATTGGATGTATTAGAATTTTTTTTGGCATTTTCTTTGAAGGGTCAAAAAAGGATGGAAAATTAGTTGGAAAAGAATTAATTGAGTCTGGGGAGATGATTCAATTAAAAGGAAATAAAATTCCAAGGGGATTAGTTTCTTTGGAGCATTTGTTCAGATGAAAAGATGATATCACCATAAAAAAGGAAAATGATCACAATGAAGGCTTGAAGGAACATGATAAATTAAATATCAAAGACAAGGGGCATCCTAAAGGGATTTCTATTAGCTGAACATGCTCAAAAAGAGAAAAGAGCACCTTACTCAAACTTCTCATCAATTATAAAGATTTCTTTGCCTAGGGGTATGAATACTTTAGGAATTTTAGGAATGGAGAGTTTAGGCATTACATATCTTTAAAACTTGAGGCAACCACTTTCTGAAAAAGGCTTCAAAGTTATAACCCAAAGGTGTCTGAAGCAATTTTTAAAGAAGTGGAGAAAATGTTGAAAGCCCATATAATATATTTTCACCATTCAACATGAATAGAAAAAAGTGTTCTTGTGAGAAAGAAAAATGGTGATTTAAGAATTTGCGTGGACTTTAGGTATTTAAACTAGGCTAGTCTCAAGGAAAGTTATGGACTTCCAATTATGGATCATGTTCTACAATTAGTTATGTTGATGCTTGATGGTTACTCAGGGTATAATCAAATTAGTGTTGCACCAAAAGATCAACACAAGACAACTTTTATAATTCTGTGGGGCACCTATTTGTATAATAGAATGCCTTTTGGCTTGATCAATATAGGAGCAATATTTCAAAGAGAACTGAATTCCTCTTTCAAAGTGTTGCAAGATAAAATAATTGTAATATATTTGAATGATCTGACTATCTACTCCAAGAGGAGGAAACATCATTTGAGGGACCTAGAAGTAGTATTAGGTTGATGTAGATAACATGGCATATCTCTCAACCCTAAAAAGTTTATTTTCTTCATAGAAGGAAAACTTCTAGGAAACATTGTTTCAAAGAAAGGTATAAGGATTAACTTGGACAATATAAGAGCAATTCAACATTTATCTCTACTTACCAATAGGAGTGATTTAAAATCATTCTTTGGTTGGATACATTTCCTAAGGAGCTTTGTCCTTGAGTTCTTAGAAAACGTAAGGCATATGCTAAGCATGATGAGTGATAAACACCCTTTTAGATGGAAAGAGGAAGGTAAAAGAGATTTTGAAGATATTAAGATAGCTATTTCAAATGTCCCTATCTTAATAAGCCTAGATTTCAAAAGAGATTTTATTATTTACTGCTATGCTTCAAAGCATACATTGTCTAGAATCTTGACCTAGAGAAATGATTAAGATGATGAAGCCTCGATTTCTTTCATGAGCATCCCTTTGAAAAAGCATGAGCTAAATTACACTCAAATGGAGAAGCATGCATTCACTATGGTGAAGGTAGTGAAATAGTTTAGGTATTATATTTTGCATTCTCATTCTACTATGTATCGAAAACAATAGTTGAGAGCATGCTAACTCAAAAAGAGATTGAGATAAAAAAGAGGGAAGTGTGGGTGGCCAAGATTCAAGAATATGACCTTACAATTAAACCTACTAATTTGGTTAGGGGTTTGGTTTTATGTAAATTGATAGAAGAAAGTGGAGAGTTTTTGCTAGAATACACAACTTTGCACCTACCATTTTGCTAGTTAGTTCAATTGATCCTTGGGTTTCTAATGTAGTATACTTCTTGACATATGGTGAATGCCTCATGAATTTGAGTTATAAGGAAAAATGAAACCTCATGTTGAAAGCAGCAAAGTATGTAATTTCTCAAGGGATGTTGTATAAAAGAGGTATAAATGGGACCTTTCTGAGATGTGTAGATAGTAAAAAGTAAAAGAAAATATTAAAATTATATCATTCAAATGTTTGTGGTGGGAATTTTTCCTCAACTATAATTGCTTTAAAAATTTGTAGAATTTTTTTCTACTGGCCAGATATGTTTAAAGATGCGTACTTGTATGTGAAAGATTGTGAGAAGTTTAAACTCTTGATAGTCCACTCTCATCTTGTTGCACTACTACTAATGCCAGTAGTGATTGATGAACCTTTCCATCAATGGGTTATAGATTTCATAGGACCCTTAAATCCTCCATCTAGTGCTAGTCACATATATATCTTAACTACCATGGATTATTTCACCAAATGTGTGGAATAAATCCCAACTAAGAAGGATAACTCACAAGTGGTGTATGAGTTCTTGATGGAGTACATATTTGTTAGGTTTAGGGTTCTAAAAAAGATAGTGGCAAATAATGCAACCTATTTCTCATCTGAAGAGATTTTTATGTTTTTCTATGAACATAGCATACCATTGGCACATTCTTTGGATTATTTCCCTCAGGGCAATGGGTAGGCAGAGTCTAGTAACAAGAACTTGGTCACTATAATGAAGAAATTGGTAAGTGATACTACTCAGAATTGGCATAAGAAATTATATGATGCACTATGGGCTAACAGGATTATGCCTAAGAGAGCTATTGGTATCACCCCTTTTGAATTGGTCTATGGAGTAGGATTTCAAGTATTATTACCTCTGGAGTTATCTATCATGAATTTGTAATCAGTAATAAGGGATCCATTTTTTTGAGACTCCTTAGAAAAAAGATTAATGTATTTGAATAAACTAGAGGAAGAAAGAGATAAACTTATGGATCACATTACTGAACACCAGATGAAAGTAAAATAGATTTTTTATATGAGAGCCAAACCTCACAATTTCACAAAGGGAGATGAAGTTCTTTTATGGGACAAGAGGAGGGAACCCAAATGAGTACATGGTAAATTCAATTCATTGTGGAAAGGTCCATTTATTGTCACAAAAGCTATTGGTCTGAATGCTTTCCACCTGAGTTACCTATATGGTACTAGCCTACCCTTTACTTATAATGGACAAGACCTAAAATTTTTGAAATTGTAATCCCACAAAGGCCCTTCCCATGTATATATCCTTTTTGGCTTTCTTGTTTGTTTTTGTTCTATTTTCTATCATGTCCTATTTGTGTGTTCTTTTGGTTAGTTTTGTTCCTAGCATTATGAGTTCTTTGTGTACTCTATGTACACAGTCCCTAATTAGAGCCCCTATTAGCCATAGTTTTGAGTTTCCATTATAAATGTTTAGTTCCTTTTTGAAACCCAACACCTTACATTAGGAAAGTTCCTCTCATTTTCTCCTTTTCAAGAGTCATCATGTCTTGCATATAGAAGTCACTCTTGTGATGTCTTTTTGTGAGTCTTTGTCTTCAATTGCTTCAAATCTCTTCGAATCTTGGTTTGAAGTAGTTCAAAGTAGTTCAAAGAAAGCTTTTTGATACTAATTTTTTTTTGTAGGTGGGACCTACTAAGTGTAGTGGAGACATTTACTTGAACCACTTTGAACCTTGGTTGAAAGTAGTTCAAAGCAGTTTTATTACTGAGGATTTTGCACACAGATATTAATGATTCTTAAAAGGACAATAGTTCTTGAGAAATTAAATAAGGTGTTAGAGTAATGATTAAAATGTCTTGTCTAATTTATCATTGCTTGAGGTGAAGACTGAGTTGTCAGCATGATTAAAAGAGAGGCAAGTCTGTCATTTGGGGGTCAGATTGGATGTCAGGAGTTTATAATCATTGCAAGAACACTCACAAAGGGTGACCATTTAATGAAGGAGTCTTGTCATAGTTTCAAGTGTGAAAGTTAAGCCACCAAAATATCACCATGAATACCTCATTATAAGGTGGTACTTTCACCAGCATGTTTCCTTACCTTTTAAAACACTAGTTTCCCACTTAATTGTTCTATCATGTGCAAAGGCAAATTATAAGCGGAGCAATAGTAAACGAAGGGCAGTGGTTTAGTTTTCCTTCAGCTATTTATAGGTGAGAATACAAGAAATACCTTGTCCTTTCTTTTGCTTGTTACTTTGAAGAACAAGAGTAGTGTTGGGTTTTTCTTTCCTTTATTTAGAATGAGGTCTATTTTGCATTTCTTTGGGAATATTTCTAGTCTTGAGTGTAAGAGACCTGTCATTTTTTACACTAATTTAGAAGGAGAAAAGGTTGAGAAGCTACATGTGATTTTTTTTGAGCAATCTAATGAGGTTAATGGTTTTTTAGAAGTCCTAACAAGTAGTCTACTCGAAGGTACTTCTTTTCCCCCCACCCTCTTAAGACCTAAATTGCTTCAGTTGTACATTGATCACTATGATGCAAGAACCAAGAGTATTTTGAACAAAGATAGGGAACCAATATTGTCCATCTCTAGGGAGACTATCTCATTAGAGTTGTTTCTACCTAAGTGCACCTTTGCAACTTTTAGCCGTACTCAATCTCTGATTGAATACCAAGAGAAACTAGACAAGTACCGTAACATATTGGTTAGGAAATGGATAGAGACTAACTATAAAGATTTTTTGAGGTTGCCCAAAATAATCACTAAAGATCACATGCAGCCTAATGTCCATGATCTCATGGTTTTTCTACACATGGTTAAAAGGTCTACTAATATTTTCCTCTTTGAAGATTGGATGCACCGTTACATAGATATTATCTTGAAAGTAGAATAGTTTCTAGATTGGGCAGAATTTATAGGTAGTTCACTAAGGAATTAGATCAAACATTCTAATATATCAAGAGAAGATTTCCATATGTCTTCCTACTTGACCTATTGCATTGCCTATGTTAGCAATATTACTTCCCTTCCCCATGAACCCTGGAACTAAGATGTAAATGTTTACTAATATTGCCCCCTACTACAAAAGGACAAAATGTTGGAGGAATTTAGAAAAACACATAATGTTTTGATGGAAAGTGTACATTTGAACCTTAGAAAAGCACCAATTTTGAGGATATCTCCAGAGGCCCAAATGCTTGTTCATACATATGGAGGCTCTTTCATTTAGTTTCTTAAGTTTACATACCTACAAGTAGGAGGATTTGAAGAAGAACCCATGAAGCTATCTCAGTATGATTTTTAAAAAAAAAATATTATAGTTGAGATATGTAGGAGATAATTTTTTATCATTAAAGATAGTCAGCCTTAGGAGAAGTGGGAGTCCATTTTTCCTACTAGATTTGGTCATTTAGCTTGTAGTAATATGATTTGATGTAGTGCAAGGTAGGAGAATCCCCAAAGGATATTTCCTAGCCCTCAGCTATATAACCACATAGCAGAAACACAACAACAAGAAGCAAAAATGCAAGATTTGATGCCAAATCATAATAATTTATTCATAGATACAACTAATTACATGCAATATGCCTGGTTGCAAGGCCTTCTAGGTTAGGGCCAAATATAGACAACTATTACAAAATTAGTTTTGCAAGACCCCTCAAGATCCAACTCACAACATATCTTAGCTAGCCCAGATCTGTAACATAACAATAATCTGGAAGAAACCACCAAGGAAATCTAAACTTATGCTCACAAGCCTATCAAGAAATCTCCTTGTTTTCTAGCTACAACCATAGCTCTGCTCCAATTTATCCAAGATCTAAGTGTAGACTACCTAACATTTGGTGTTCTATCCACACATTCTCAATTTCATCACAATTCTATTGTAAACTGCCTCACATTTGGTGCCCTATCCTCTAACACAGGAAAACTCACTCTTTAGCTACTCTCTACACTTCAAGATTGATAATAATCACTAAAAGACTTCACCATAACCCCTACTTATACCAATCTAAGCCACAAGTTGGCCCCAAATGAAAAAACTAACATTAAATACTTGAAGAGCCACAAGTTTAGATTTCCTTGGTGGTTTCTTCTAGATTATTGTTATGTTACACATTAGGGCTAGATGAGATATGTTGTAAGTTGGATCTTGTTAGATCTTGTAGAATTGATTTTGTAATTGATATTTGTATTTGGCCTTAACATGGAAGCCCTTATAGTCAGGCATATTGCATGTAATCAATTATATTTTATGAACAAATTATTGTAATTTGGTATCAGATCTTGCATTGTTATTTCTTGTTGTTGTGTTTCTATTGTGTGGTTAAATTTTGGACGCTAGGAAATCTCCTTTGGTGATTCTCTAGCCTTGTACTACCTCAGATATTATTAGATCAAAGTTTGTTCCTAAGTGTGTGAACTAATCACTGAATTTGTGGCAGTTTACATCTGGACTTGGGTTGGAGAAGTAGATCTGATTTGATCTTGATTTGATGGTGGATTTTCTTTTTGGAGTCCTAATTCTCTTGGTTGTGAGGTGGTAGATCATGGTTTTAACTTGAAATTGTAGAGGGCTTGTAGATGGGTTGATGGATGCAAAGATGGAAGACCGGTTTTGTTGAGGCATGATCATAGAGAGTTTGAGGATTATAGATCTGTGGTCCTGGACTTGTGATGTGGTACTTGATTATTCATGCAAGGTGGAAGGTTGATATCTAACTTGAAAAAAATTTGAGGTTGTCACAAGGAGTGTGGGAAGGATTTGTTGTAGAGGGTTTGCAAATATCTTAGAAGATCACTCTAAAAGGATTGGACCTTGAGATGATTACAAATCTCCATGATGTGTTGGAAAGGAGGTTTTTGGAGATGTCTGCTTGGGTTGAAGCTAGTTTGGTTGATCAAACTAAGAAGGTGGTTACTTAGTTTGTAACTAGTTTAGCTGATCAAAATAACGATAGGATGAGGAAGGCATTCATAGATGTTTTTGGAGCTGGAGTCTACCAATTTAGAAGAGAGTTGTTTGGCTGGTTAAGAGACTTGTTCATGAGAGAAGATGACATGACAAGTTCAAGGTGGAAGAGGTTGGTTTTGTTGATAAATTTGTAAAGTTTGATACAAAACTTGTAGAGTACCTGAAGGTTGTTGCTAAAGATATCCCTAACCTTGTTGATGTTGGGATAGGTACTATTTTTCATGATTAGTCATTTTGATATGACATGAAAATTTTAGAGCACTTGGTCATGGATGATCTGGTTGTTGTTGGAAATGAGTTGTGTGTTGTAGATCATCTTGTTGTAAGCAATGGGATAGTTGGGATTGTGAGTTTGGCATGTGTTGATGGAGATCTACATATTGCTGATGATGTAGAGTTTGTTTCTAGTAGTGTGGATTCACTAGTTACTAATGTGGATGAGGGTTTGCTGATGAAGCATTATGTTCAACTTGTTCTTGGGTGTGAGCATGCTGATTGGGTTTCTGATATGTATTTGATTATGATGATTTAGTGGATGAAGCATAGATGGTGGATTTTAGATTTTTTCTACTGACTTTGATGTAGTGGAAGCCTTTGGTAAAGATGAAGTTGGTTGCAAATCTTTCTTTGAACATCAAAGTATGGGATATACTTTTCTATTTACCTGGGGAGTTTGATGCAGGAGAATCAAAATTTAATTTTGATGGAGTTATACTTTTCATGGTTAGGGATGTGTTGGAGACACATTGGGGAACCTTTCCTCATGATTGTATAGAGATTGGATGGATTAAGTTGAAGTTTGAGCTATTTGTACCTTGCTGCTAGAACTGTGTTTTCTAGTTTTTGGGTGCCTATTGTAGACCATGTAACTAATTTTGTGCAATGAATGAGAGACTGAAAATTTTATGGATTGAATAGGGCCTAAATTTATATCTCTATTTAAAGGAAAAAATTTTAATTCCTCATAAGTTGGGAGATATGGAAATTCTCCTGGAGTATCAATTTTTGGTAGTTTTGTGTGATAGTTTTCTATGATTGAGTTGGGATGGAATAGAGGATAGATATGAATTCAAAGAGCTAGAGATACAACTTAGGAACTAGAGGATATATTGGTGGACCTAAGGGCACAAGTGTAGATTCTTCTTGGTGTTCTTATCTAGTTGTGTATTTGGCCTAGCTAAGATTGGTTTCTAAGTTGGATCTTGTAGAACTAATTTTGTAATTGTTGTTTGTATTTGGCCCTAACCTATAAGGCCTTATAGTTGAGCATATTTCATGTAATTAGTTATATTTTATGAATAAATTATTTTAATTTGGTATCAAATCTTGCATTTTTGTTTCTTGTTGTGTTTCTATTGTGTGGCTAAATGCTGGGGGCTAGGACATCTCCTTTGGGGATTCTCTAGCCTTGCGCTATGTCATGATCAATGCCTCTATGATTGGAAGTAACTTTCTTAGTTTTAACCTTAGATTCTACTAGGGAAGGATAGATTTTGATAGCAAAGGTGCTCAACCTTAAGTGTTAATCACTCACAGTTCCTAATTTAGAAGATTTATCAGAAGATTGCAATGATGAAAGAGAGGTGGTTAAAAGGGATCATTCAAGATTAACATTTCCTCAAATTAATTAATTGAAATTCAAGTTCAAATTGGAGGGAATAATTGAAGATGGTTTAGATGCTGCTGAACCCAAATGGGAAGAGGCAAGTGAGAAGAAGCAACTAGGAGTAGACTAGCACCGAGATGAAGAAGATGGTATAAACCTTAGGACCAAATCCATTTTAACCTATAGAGATAATTGGTTAAGAAGAAGGAATATAAACTTAGTTAACAAGAAACAAACTACAAAGTCCCTAAAGGTAGTTTCTTTCTCTGAATCATTAACTTTTGACATAAAAATTTCATCTCATGTTGCAGGTTGGTATTCTAACTCCCAAGAAGCAAAAAAGCAGCAACATCTCTTAAATAAATCATGACTCCTAGAACTAAGTCCAAGACCAAATCTAAGGCATAGACACAAAAGAAATTTAAAAAAGAGAAAATGATGACTCAAGGACAATATCAAAGAGAAGAGCTCACTTTCTAAGATAATCAGGATGGTAATGTAGAATGATAGAGGCCTCAAAGTCAGATCAACCTAGTTTCATGACTCCCATCAAAGGAAATCAAGGGATGACAACTAATTCCACTATTCCACCATGGCTATCAATCTTAGTAAGAAAGAAACATAGTCTTCAATTGGTGTCCATACTAGTTAAGGGCATTGTCACAAAATATGTAGCTCGTGGTTCTAAGAGCAAGAAGATGAAAAGTGACATGCAGTTGATTAAAGACCCTATTACTAGAGAGGTGACAATGGAGGTATCTACCTATAAAAAAAAGGAGGAATCTAGGGAGATTGGGATAGAGGATCTAAAATTTACTACTGTGGAATTGGGCACTATCACCAGAGATATCAGGAATCACTTCTTCAAATTCTCTATAGATCATATGTTGACTCAGTCTGAAAGGGATAGTAAAGAAAATAAAGAACTAAAAAGGCTAGTAATCACTATGGTTGAGTACATAGATTCTTTGATGAATTTGGGTGCTCTTCCATTGATTTAGACTCCACAATATTTTTATCCTAGTTCATTAGATAGCCAAGAATTAGTCAAACAAATTGATGCAGGAGCATCCAGCGGTGTAAGGGCAATCTTATATCACCCAAAAATATTTTTAGAAAATTGTTTCTATTTAATGTGTTTTCATTTCTAGATACCCATTTGGGTTAAATAAAGGTTCCAACTCTCATAGTTCCACTATTAGTGTTTTGGGTTAGAGTTTTTTAGCACCTTGGGATACGTGAAAATTCTAAAACAGTAGGACTACGTAATGGAGACATAATTATGGTGAGTTAGAGGGTGTAAATTGGAGTGATTTTTATATTTGTAATTCAAAACACTCCAAATTAAGAATCAGGTCACAAGGTTTCATGGTTAGAAAGATATTGCAATTTTTTGGTTCCTGGAGACCTCCTAAGAGCACTTCAACATTAGATATGGGGCACTAAATGGCCTTGTACGGGGCCAAAAAATAGGGGGTGAGAAAAGCTATCCATAGGGCTATAGAGTGCGTCAAGAGGTTTTTGGAACTGTAAATGGTTCATCAATCAAAGTTACGCTTCAAAAGATATGCCTCCCAGAAGTTGGACTACTATTTTTGGATTCTTCCAATTTTACCCTAACTTCTAACGTAATTTTTGGAACCTTATATTTTGGTGATGGATGTCAACTAGCATATTCTAGAATGTATTCCTAACCCTAAACCATTCATGACTTATTTAAGAACATTTCTAGCATTGTAAAGGCAACTCTTAGTGGAGTTAGAGAGAAGGTACTGTGTAGAGGATTTCTTTCTCTAAAATTATACTATTGTAAGCCCATAGGGAATTTTTCATTGATAATAATATTTCCCTTTTCTTGTGTGTTCATTCTAGCCTTTGTATGTGTCTCCATCAAGTGGTATCAGAGCTAGTTTTCCTAAGTGTGTAGACAAAGCCCTGACTGTGAGGCAGTTTGCACCAGGACTACGTGGTTGTGAGTTTGAGTCAAGAAGATGCCTCCATGAAGAGAGCATGGTGGAAGGGCTAGAGTTCTTAATCCTTAGGAGGTTAGATCCCTCTGGAGGTAGGTTTAAGCATTGCAGGAGGAGATTTGTAGAGGACTGAATGTTGCTGCAAGCAATGAAAGTGAGGAAGAAAATGAAGAAGAAGAAATTGGATAGGAAGGGAAAGGAAAAGGGGAAGTCCTAAATTAGGCACAGGAGATGCTTTTAGGTCCATTTATAAGCTTGGAAAAAGACCTAAAATTGATGTGGATATGTTTTTAGGAAATCTAGACCCGGATGAGTTGATCGACTAGATCAATGAACTAGAGGAGTATTTTGAGTATGAGGATATTAGGGATCTAGATAGGGTTAAGTTTGTGAAGGCCAAAATGAAAGGCCATGCAAAAATCTAGTGGCAAGAGATTCAGCTAGAAAGAAATAAAAGAGGAAAGGAGAAAATCACAAGATGGGATTGCATGGTGGACAAACTAAAGAAGTAGTTCATTCTGGTTGACTATAAGCTTGATTTATTGAAGAAAATGCAAGGATTAAAAAAAGAAGGAAAATATATCGAGGAATATATGGAGGAATTATACTAACTTCTTATTAGGGAATGGTGTGTAGAATAAAATAAGGAGAAGATTTCCCATTACCTCAGTGGGTTACAACCTAGCATTTAGGAGGAGTTAAGTCTGGTTAGAATGACTAGCATTAAAGAGACATACTAGTTTTCCATATGAGTTGAAGAGAAGCTAAATAAAAGGTTTGAAGGAAGGAAAAGAGGGCATAGTCAAGGAGGAAGGGGTTGTAGCAGGTCATTTGGAGGTTGAAATGAGACCCAAAAGAAAAATGAAGATGTGGGTACTAGTAGAAACTAGAGAAATGAGGTTTTCAATCACTCCCAAGATCAAAACTTTGGAGATCAGAGAGGAAGAGGTAGAGGACATGGACAAGGATCAAGAAGAGGAGGCTTCTGTGGTACCCATTTTCATTGCAATGAAGAAGGTCATTGTGCTTTTGAATGCCCTCAACAACAAGGAAGGACAGATAGGAGAGCTAATGGTCAAGAAAGGGTTACTCATGTGGACGAAGATAGATAGTCATCACATTCAGAGGATGTAGAAAGAGGAGAGGTTCTTGTAATGGGAGGGTCTTACTAAGTGGTGCGACTAAACCTAGACAAAGGAGGCATTTGTTTTGTACCAAGTGCAAGTGTGAGGATAAGTGTTGTGATGTGATTATTGATGGTGGCAACACTAACAACTTGGTGTCTGAGGAGATGGTCTCCAAGCTAAAGCTGAAAAGGGAGAAACACCCCTAACCCTATTAGATTGCTTGGGTGAAGGATGATCATAAGGTCCTGGTTAGTGAATAGTGTTTAGTGAAGTTCAAGATTGGGAGTTAACATGATGAAGTTCTCATTGAAATTATTCCAATGGATGTCTACCATTTATTGTTGGGAAGACCATGACAATTTGATAGACATTCTATACATGATGGTCATGCAAACACATACTCTCTAAAAAATGATGGAGTCCACCACAAACTGAAGCCCA
The DNA here is from genome assembly GCA_028749045.1 of Cupressus sempervirens. Classification (NCBI taxonomy): domain Eukaryota; kingdom Viridiplantae; phylum Streptophyta; class Pinopsida; order Cupressales; family Cupressaceae; genus Cupressus; species Cupressus sempervirens. The sequence continues at coordinate 190,593,034 of CM053788.1, forward strand.
TGATAAAGGAAGGTGCAAAAGTATGTAGTAGTGCTAGGATATGTCTTGTTTATGGGAGAAATTTTTTGGATGGTATGATACATCAGTGTATGTGTTATGCTTTGATTCCTAGAAGAGATAAGGAGGTCAGTAGTGAAATTCCACCTGAAGTTTCAGGCCTATTAAGTGAGTATGGAGATGTCATCTCTAATAATTTTCTAGGAGGGTTTTCACTAGTAAGGTAGATTAGTCATCAGATAGATTTAATCCCTAGAGCTAGTTTGCCTAACAAGGCTGAAAATAGGATGACTCCTACTAAAACTAAGGAAATAAACATACAAGTTTAGGAGCTATTGAGGAAGGGTTTGATTCAAGAGAGCCTAAGTCCATTTGTAGTACCTATAGTACTAACAAAAAAGAAGGATGGAGAGTGGAGAATATACACAAACTCCCATGCTATAAATAGAATAACAATCAAGTATCGATTTCCTTTGCCAAGAATGGATGATCTTATGGACTGCTTGAGTGGAGCTTAGTGCTTCACAAAGATAGATCTCAAGAGTGGCTATCATGAGATATGGATACGAGAGGGAAATGAGTGGAAGACTACATTCAAAATCAATGAGGGTCTATATGAGTGGTTAGTCATGCATTTTGGACTGATCGACATGCCAACACCTTCATGTGACTTATGAATGAAGTACTAAAAAAATTCTTGGGAAAAATTGTTATTGTCTATTGGGATGATATTTTAATTTTCAGCAAGACTTTAGATGAAAATTTATTTCACATTCATAGAGTCCTTGAAAGGTTGAGGGAATAGAAAATGTTGATTAATTTGAAGAAGTGTAGCTTTGTAAAAAAGGAGTTAGTCTACTTGGGGTTTTTAGTATCATCTGAGGGTCTCAAAATGGATCCAGAGAAGGTAAAAGCCATCTTGGAATGGCCTACTCCAAGGTCAACTATTGAGGTGAGAAAATTTCATGGTCTAGCTAGTTTTTATAGAAAGTTCATTAAAAATTTTAGTAGCATATCTGCACCCCTAACTGAAACAATAAGGGGGGATAGAAAAGAGTTCAAGTGGACTACAACAGCTACAAGGAGTTTTGAATTGTTGAAGAAGAAGGTGACAAAATAAGTAGTGTTGGCACTTCTTGATTTTAGTAAAGTGTTCTAGGTAGATTGTGATGCTAGCGATAGTGCTATTGGGGCTATATTGACCCAAGAAGGTAAGCCTATTGCATATTTTAGTGAAAAATTAATGATGCAAAGAAGAAGTATTCTATTTATGATCAAGAGTTCTGTGCAACCGTTTAGGCCTTAAAGAAATAGAGGCATTATTTATTGCCAACAGAATTTTTCTTGTATACTGATCACCAGTCATCAAAATACCTAAATAGCCAAGGTAAATTGAACTAGAGACATATGAAGTGGGTAGAGTTATTGTAGAGCTATACATTTGTATTGAAACATAGAAGTGGAAGGTCTAATAGGGTTGCAGATGCATTGAGTAGGAGATAGTTGTTGCTTATAGTAATGCAAGCTAAAGTGGTTGGCTTTGATGAACTCAAGAATTTTTACCTTGAGGATCCTTATTTTACTGAAGCATGAAAGGCTTGCAAAGAACCTATTATTGTAGACAGAACTAGGTGGCTAGATTATTTGATTCAGGATGGTATATTGTTCAAGGGAATGGAAGGACACTTTGGTTCAGACAAGACCATTGCCATTCTTGGAGAACATTATTTTTGGCCTCAAATGTAACAAGATGTGAAGAAATTTGTGCAGAGTTGTCAAGTATGCCAAGCATCCAAAGGATTTAGTCACAATACTAGACTTTATTAGCCATTACTTGTTCCATCAAAGCCTTGGGAGGACATAAGTATGGATTTTGTTCTTGGGTTACCAAGGACACAAAGGGGTAATGACTTAGTATTTGTGGTGGTTGATAGGTTCTCCAAGATGGCACATTTCATCCCATGCCACAAGACTAATGATGTTGTACATATTGTAGATTTGTTTTTCAGAGAGGTGGTGAGACTACATGGTCTCCCAAAGAGTATTTTTTTTGATAGAGATACTAAATTTGTGGGATATGTTTGGAGGACTTTATGGAAGAAGTTGAGGATAGAATTGAGGTTTAGTTTTACTCATCAGCCGTAGTCTGATGGATAGACCGAAGTGGTAAATACAAGTTTGGGCAATTTGTTGAGGTGTTTAGTGGGAGATAAGCCCAAGGGGTGGGATTTGATTCTACCACAAGTAGATTTTTCTTACAATAACTCTATAAATAGGAGTACTATTAGATCACCCTTCCAAATTGTGTATGGAAGTAGCCCAAGGATTGCAATAGAATTGAGGAAGATGGAGCAAGGGGAGAGGACAAGTGCCAAGGTAGAAGAATTTGTTGAACATATCAATAGCCTACATGAGGAGGTCCATGCACACATTACCCAAATGGATCAATAGTATAAAACTAGGGCTGATCAAAGGAGGAGACACAAGGAGTTCCAAGAAGGGGATATGGTTATGGTACACTTACGAAAGGAATGGTTTCCAATGGGTACTTACAACATGTTGGTGTTTGAAAATGTTACCCATTTCCAATTACCCTGATGAGAACAAGATGCATCTAGGGGTAGCTAACTCCCATTATCAACACATCCATTCAGACACCAGGCCAACTATAAGGCCGTACTCCTTCTTCACTTCAGGCTCTGCAAAACCTAGGCGGGTGAACCTCTTTAGATCTGACTATGTGACCAGTGCAATAACCATATTCAGGATCTATAAAAGCAGACGAAACCCCTAATTCTTCTACACTCAATCAGGAATCACAAACATGAAATAGCTAAGAACATAACTCATGAATGGGGCAAGCTAAGTGTGGGTTAACATTGAATAGCTTTCAACATAAAAGGGAAAAGTGATTTAATATGTTGATATCAGCAAGACCCAAGTATGAGCAACAGAACTTAATGATCCTATCTCTGACCAGTGCCTTATCTATTGGGAAAATAAATGAATCATAAGCATACATCTCCTGGAAACCTCAAACATATCTCTACATCAAGATCCCTGATCTATCTTTCACCTTGTGAATAGACATCTGCTATAGAATGAATCTCATACTCAGAAAATCCTATCATGAAATCTGCAAACCCTGTGACAAATATCAAGTAATTACATGGTTCTTTGTTCCATAAGCAAGACATTTTAACCACATACATTTCAAAATGTAATGCAACCTAATTCATGCTCTTTGATCACAAATTAGAAGAAATAACAGAGCCATAATCAGGAGACAAGATTCAAACTGAACTTCAAACTTCTGTTGCACTTTATTTGTTTTTGTTGAAATCAAATACATGAAATGTATAGAATATAACTCATAGATCACCTAACAGAAAAGAACTATCTGCATAAAACTTAAAATGATGTTCAATACAAGAAGAAATGCTGAAGAATGGTTTCTCAGTGCAAAAAATGGAACCCTTCCAAATGAAGAAAGAAAGAAAGATATAGCAAGAAATGAATTCTCGGATCTGATATGCAATTGCCAGGTGTCCACTTGAAATCCAATCCTCTGTAACTGAAAAACCTCTTTCTTCTTTCATCCCTTCTGATCTGATTTTGTTTCATCATTAATCTGTAACAAACTTAAAAAATATCCTTGCCTAATGATGAAAACCCTTTACTTGCCAAAATATTTGATTGCCCCATGAAAAAGCTAGTGAAAATGAGTTTTTACTGAGTAAATTAGAACAAATTCGACCCTAACTGCATTTCCATTTCCTTCTATTGATATCCAGGTCATTATCTTGACAAAAAACAAATCTGAACTTCCTGGTATGAATATGGTTGCACTTTAGGTACCTGATAGAAAACCTCATGTAGCTCAAACTGACTGATACCTGTGCAAAAATTGACTCCAGAATTGGAAAGTTTGTCTTCTCCCGATTCCGACGATATATGATAAGGCATACTTTGCCTTCCAGAAATGCCCAGAATCTCGATTTGAAAAATACTCCTCTGGTAGAAAGTTCATACTTGCAACTTTGATTTTTTTTAAAAAAAAAATCAAATATCTAAATTAATCCAAAGTTCAGACTTCTATTAAAACCCCTTTGATTTTAAAACTCATTCACGTGCAAACCTCTTTTTTAGAAAATAAATAAAAACTATTTTTGCATTCTTCAAATTCTCTCCTATCCTTTGAATCTAGGGTTAAATCTCTATTAGCCGGGTGACACGTGTCACTCCTTGACTGGTTTGAGCTTCTACAACAGGCACCACATCATCTCTCACTGGTCTTGCCACCTCAGCATTGCTACATCGCCATGGTAACCTCCTTGCATCTTCTCCATGGCGACACAACGATGATCGTCAGATTGATCCATGTGTTGACATCCTGAGCTTCATCGCCACATCAGCGTGCTAGCATCTTTAATTAAAATTTTTCTACTCGTCTTGCTCTGACATCACGCAAGTCAGCTTCATGGGTCCCACTTACAAACTGCAACCTTTCCAAGAGCTCTCACTCCAATTCATATTGAGATATGTGTTGCTTTGTATTTAAACATATCATGATTTCACCCACAGGGCATGTGGGATAAAACATCAGAATCATTTTCCTGCGCTTCCCTCTTTCTATATCGCATGGGAGCCTTGCCTGCAGATATGTTTTTGGTGGTATTGTGTCTCTGTATTTTCCGCTTCTATGCGTGGGGTCTCTCATGTTCTTAATGCCTTGGCCATTCCCATCGCTAGATTTTTATTGCGTGGGCTGATATTTATTGCATGACATCTTTTCTATCTGCAGCTTGTGTCTATATTATAGCGTGGAATTGCTTAATCTACCTGCGTGATGGCTCTTTTATGGTGCAGGTATGTGAGTCTTCTTTCAACGTCCCCTGCGGCTTTTCAGGTCCATCTTACCTCTTGGTCAGGCTGCTCTTTTCTCAGCATTTGCATGGTATTTTGCCTTTCCATGCAATGTCTTTCTTGACCAGCGGCTTGACTAATCTATTTTAAAGCGTTAAGAATCTTCTTTCTCTTGTTCAATGGGGTGGGCAACTCTGTAACTCTCCTTGCCCTATGCTTGGATATCTTCATTCTTTTAATAAAAATCAAATTGTAGAGGTCAAACTTTGACTCTCAGGAACAATAGTGATCTTGGCATGTTGAGCGTCTTTCACTCAAGGAAATTAGACTCTTGGGTCTAAAACAATGGAGTCTTAAAAATAAAATCATTTATAGTTTAAACTAGCATATTCTAAAGATATTCTATGTTGCCCTCTTAGTCAACTCCCTCTTCTTCACATACACAGCTTTTCAATTTGAGGAAAATATCAATTTGGCACATGAACTTTGAACCTCCTTCAATTATCACTTTCATAAGTGTTGTCCCTTTATCAATGAACTTAAATGGATTTGTTAAATTACCAAAGCAATCTCTATCTTTATTTTTATCACCATTTCCCATAAAGCCCAAACATTTTGACAAGATTAGTCGGACCCTTAAGTGGGTCCGGCTAACAAATTTTTCACTTTCGGACAACTGAAAAATCCAAACTAATTCACTGACCTTTTAATATCCACTACAATTTATTTCAATCATCAATTGATCATTAAAATCTCATCTTATCATTTTATGCAACTAGTCAAACTGGTGCCAGCAGGTCCGTTGACTGCCTTTGAGAACTGATTCAAACAACTGACTCGGCTCTGGAAACTAACACATTGAATTCTCTATTCTGTACATTCTCAACCTGTCGAATCTTGTCTCATGACGAATTCAGGGTCAAAAGATATTCATTGTTAAAGTTGCCTGCTCAGAATTACCTGCAAATAAACATGTCAGAAAACAACAAATTGGGCTTGGATTTGGCTCGGAAAACTAGGCAAATGAGCACATGGGAAAATGAAAACTGGGACACTAACTCTATGTCATGAGGTGAATATGAATATGTGATTTGGGCTCATGATGAATAACTGGGCGCAAATGGCGATCAGTCAAAGTGGGCTACTCAGAAATTTGCAAACTGGACATGCTGACAGAAAGCATTTTTGCGAATGGAATTGATTTGGAAAAGTGTGCAAATGGATTCGTCATGGCTTGCAAACGGACACACTTGGAGTATTTTTGGAGGAAAACATAGTGGTACAATCCATTCGATCTCACCAATCACAGATTAAGAGTTATGATATCACGAACAGGGGTTCTGATCAATCTGCAAATGCTGACACCAGTAAAAGTTAGAAATTCCATTTGGAATCGCGTTTGAAAACTGATCAAATGGATTCGTCAAGGGCTGAAACTTGAAATGTGACAAGTCTCTGACATCTAAAATGCAACGCAAAAGGAATTTCAACATTTGGGTCAACTGGTCAAAAGTTACAACATGTCAAACAGGGCTTCCCAGAATTGTGTAAAGTGCATCAGCATGAAAACAGTAACTGACCAACTTTGAGGGATTCAAAACCTAGTCAAACGGACTCGAAATGACTCGAAATCTGAAATATAGGTTTTTGGATATGGATATTAGGTACTCTCAAAGTGGCAAGTTATGATACAATTTTGGACAAAAGATATTCGAGTTCAAACACAGCCTCCTGTCGCTGTTTGACACTAGGGCAGAATTGCAAATTTGACAAATGCTTGAAACAGGACTTTGCCAAAAGACTCAGAAAGTCAATCTAACTTTACGAAATTCTTAGGCATGCTGAATGGAAGGTGCCAGAAGCGTTAAACACCTTAGGGGTCTCAACTGGACAGCCGGGTACAATCTCATTTAAAAGCATTTATAGGGCTAATTTTTCTCAACAGGGTTCAAAATTGACCATGCAATTTTTAGCACCAACACAACAAGCTAAAGATGAAGAAATTTGGCCCTTATAAAATTTTGAAGAAACATGACTTGGGAAATGCATATGAGGTGGAGTTGCTAGATGGGATTCACATTTCTCTTATCTTCAACATTGCAGACTTAACAGAATATCATGATGATGGCGTAGATGAGGGGTTGATGCTAGAACCATGTCTAATTCCTACTTCTAAGAAGGAGATAGAAGATATTCTGGGTAGTCATGTGAGTAGGAGTACCATAAATAGGCAACATGAAGAGTACTTAGTGAAGTGCAAAGGACAACCAATAGAGGACTCAACTTGGATATCAATAGTGGAGGTTTCCCATTTGGGCTTTCCTCTACCATAAAGTGATAAGGTCACTTTTCAATCTACCCTGGATGTCTGATGCAGGAGCATCCAGTGGTGTAAGGGCAATCCTATATCACCCAAAAATATGCTTATAAAATAGTTTCTATTTAATGTATTTTCATTTCTAGATACCCATTTGGGTCAAATAAAGGTTCCAACTCTCACAGTTCCACTATTAGTGTTCTGGGTTAGAGTTTTTAAGCACCTTGGTATACATGAAAATGCCAAAAAAGTAGGAATATGTAATGGAGCCATAATTATGGTGAGTTATAGGGTGTAAATTTTATGTATGGTTATATTTGTAATTTAAAACACTCCGAAAAAAGAATCAGGTCAAAAGGTTTTATAGTTAGTAAGTTATTGCAATTTTTTGATTCTTGGAGACCTCCTAAGAGGGCTTCAAAGTTAGATATGGGGCACCAAACAACCTCATACAGGGCCAAAAAATGGGGGATGAGTGAAGCTATCCATAGGGCTATAGAGCGCTTTGAGAGCTTTCCAAAAATGTAAATGGTTCGTCAATCAGAGTTACGGTTCAAAAGTTATGCCTCCCAGAAGTTGGACTACCATTTCTGGATTCTTCCAATTTTACCTTGACTTCTAACATGATTTTTGGAACCTTCTATTTTGGTGATGGATGCCAACTAGAATATTCTAGAATGTATTCCTAACCCTTAATCATTCAGGGCTTATTTAAGAACATTTCTGGCATTGCAAAGGCAACTCTTAGTGGAGTTAGAGAGAAGGTACTATGTGGAGGATTTCTTTCTCCAGAATCATACCGTTGTAAGCCCATAGGGAAATTTTAATTGATAATAATATTTCCCTTTTCCTATGTGTTCATTCTAGTCTTTGGATGTGGCTCCATCACAAATACAAAAGGGAAAGTTACTCTTAGATACAATGCATGAGTGGGTATGATCCATCACAAAAGATGGTAGTAAATTTATCCTAGATTTCACTACCACGTACATGAAAGGAGAAGCATTGTTAGGTGAGGTCCAAGCTCTTATTCTGGTATGGGAGGTAGATCAAAGCTGGTGCCAAGCCATTATGTTTTAGGTCCATGAAGTTTAAAAATATTGTGTGTTGAAGCTTCTAAGTGAAAACCTCATGAAGACTATAGAGTCATGCATGATATTCATCCTAAAAAAAAAATTTGTTTGGGAAGATTTGATCTAAAAAGGAGCCATTGAAGAGATAAGATTAGTGGAACTCAAAGTCACTTGAATGCATAAATAACTCTTGAAGGATATGGAGATAGTCAACCCTATAATAATATTATAGTTTGAGGATGACAACATGGACTCTAAAGTTTTAACTAAGAGCTTCAATGATGCCATGTCTACGATAAAGGATAGTGATGCCCCTAATTTTGGAGACTTCACCACCTTGGCCAATATTGAATCAATGTTATATTTGAACAGGGACCTTATGCCAAGATAAAGCCATAGGATTAGGGAGCTCAAGTGGTAGAAAGATGCCTTCAGATCAAGAATACTTAGCCTGAAGAATCCTCACTCCCATGTGATTAGGAATTTTCAAGCACCTTCAAAAGCTAGAAATTAGTCAAGAAAACCATGGTAGATGGAAATAAGCCTTGTGAGGATGTTTAGTTACAAATGGTTATCTTTGATGTTTGAATTTTCAAAACTATTTTAAAACTGTTTCTTTGCTTGTAACCGATTTTCAATTGAAAGACATAGTTTTGATGGAGGTCTTTTGGGGTTTGTAAAAAACTATAAACGCTGGATCATTTGGCTAGAATAAGGTTAGATTTTAGTAGCGTAAAAATACTCTTATAAGTTTAGTATTATTTAAGTTGGTTGGATGAAAATAGTAATAGACAGATAGTAGTATATGCAAAAGTTCTCTCTTAATGACTTTGTTCTTGTGAATTCTTTTTGAATATATATATATATATATATATATATATATATATATATATATATATATATATATATTACTATGCTTTGAAACTTAGTGTTTGAGCATAATCAGCTATAGTTACTTTGTGAGCTATGATGGTTTACATTGTATGGCATCTACTACTATTTCTCCCACAATTTGTATTTGTCTTTCATTTGTGAAAATTGGTTATAGTTGTTGTACAATTTAAGATCATTTTTGAGTCTCAATCATTTGTGGAAAGACTGTGAGCTTTTCAATTCAATGTTAAATTTTTGAAGTTGTAAATCATTACCTCAGTACCTAAGAGTATGTGAGTGTCCCTTCAGCATTTTTTGACAAAAGTGTGCAATCTTTTTGTTTTGATCTTTTGAATTGATTGATAAATTATTCATAAAGGGAGCCATACCTATAAATATTCAAGGGGAAACAATTAACAACATGTTTACCCAACTATTGTGAACTTTATTGGATTTTCCAACTTTGGGCATTGATTGAATTATTGATTTTTGTAGGAAATCACTAAAATAGTAGTAGTAGATCTGAAGAAGATAAGAAGAATGAAGAAGGAATAACCCTTCTAATAAGAAGAGAAAATGATGGTAAGAAAATCTTTAAGCATTGGACTTGTGATGAATATGGTCATTTTGCATCTAAATTTCTTAAAAGAGAGAAAACATTTAGAGGGAAATTTAAGCCTAGAAGAGATAAGGATAGAAATTGTTTATATGCTAATGAGGATGAAGAATTTGATGAAAAATATTAAAGTGAAAGTGATGATGAATTATAATTTGTGTCTATTAAGGAAGATAACCTTTATAGAGAAATTAGAGAAGAAAGAGCTCTAGTTACCCAAGTTGAGGAAAAATTAGATTGGATAATTGAAATTTGATGTTCACGTCACATGATTGGTGATATGAATTAATTTGTTAAGTTCAGAAACCATGATGGAGGTATGGTTAGAGTTGGTAACAATGTAGCCTATCATATTACAGGGATTATGTCTATTACTCTTGATGGTAAAACTAACACTGGTGATGTTTACTTTGTTGATGGTTTGAAACATAACTTGTTTAGTGTTGGACAATTGGTAGACAAGGGATATCTATTACAGTTCATAGAGAAGACTTGCATTATCAAAGATAAATATGGTAAGCTGATTCGTACTAGAACTAGATCTAGAGGTAATGTATTTCATTTGAATCCTACTGAAATAAAATTCTTGGTTGCAAAGGTTGATAACAGTTTGTTATAGCATAGAATGTTTTGTCATATAAACTTTGATCATATTGCAAAAGTTAGCAGTGCATTTGTAGTGAGAGAGCTCCCTAAGATTATTAAGCCCACTAATGTTGTTTGTAAGGAATGTATTTTGGCTAAGCAAAGGAAAGTGTCTTTTCTTAGCAAGAAGTTCTCTATTGCAGAGAAATTGGAGATTGTTCACATAGATTTCAGTGGTCTTGCAAGACCCAGAGGTTTCTATGGTGAAAAGTACTTTATGAACTTTTTGATGCTTTCACTAGGATGATGTGGGTAGTATTTCTTAGAGAAAATTTTGAAGCTTTTGAGAAATTTAATACATTCAAGAATAAAGTTAAAAATTAATCAAGTGTTAAGATTAAGTGTTTAAAATTAGATAGAGGAGGAGAGTTTGCCTCTAGAGAGTTCAACATGTTTTGTGAAGAGAATGGAATCAAAAGACAATTATCTTCATTTAAAACACCTAAATAGAATGGGATTATTGAAAGAAGGAACAAGTTAGTAGCAAAAGTAGCAAGAGTAATTTTATTTGAGAATGATGTCTCAAAGACATTTTGGAGAGAAGTAGTTAACACTACAATATATACTTTAAATAGAGTAATACTTGTAAAATGTATGAGCAAGACACCTTATGAGCTATGGTTTGTTCACTCACCATTAGTCAAGTATTTCAGAATTTTTGGAAGTAAGTGTTACATAAAGAGAGATGATGATATTGGTAAGTTTGATCCTAGAAGCGATGAAGGTGTGTTCATTGGTTACTTGTTGAAAATAAAATCATATAAATGTTTCAAATATAGAACTAAGACAATAGTTGAGTGCACAAATGTAAGGCTTGATGAAAAGTTTGGTACTAAGAGAAGATGGTAGATTATAATTCTGATGAAAATGATGATAATTCTAGAATTTTTAGATAGAATGCTGAAATTATTTTTGAGACTAAAAAATGACTTGCATAATGATGTATCTATTGAGCATAGAGAAGATCAGAGATCCAAACCCAGAGAAGAGATAAGAGTTGAGATGTCAACTCCCAGTTTTAGTAGAAACATGACGAAGAATCACCCTCCAAAGCAAATAATTGGAAGCAAGGATAAAGGTGTGATGACAAGGGATAAAGTGAATGAGGAATTGTGTCTAATTTCTCAAGTGAAACCTAAGAGAATATATGAATCATGTAAGGATGATCACTAGATGTGAGCTATGAAAGAAGAACTAGATTAGATTGAGAAGAATGAGACATGGGAATTAGTTCCTATACCTAAAGACAAGAATGTGATAGGAACCAAATGGGTATTTAGAAATAAGATGAATGAGCAAGGAGAGCTTGTGAGAAATAAGGCCAAACTTGTTTGCAAAGGTTACTCATAGCAAGAAGACATAGATTATGAAGAAACTTATGCACCCATGATAAGAATGGATGCAGTAAGGATGTTCCTAGCTTATGCAACAAGCAAGAATTTCAAGGTTTATCAGATGGATGTCAATTCAACTTTTCTAAATGGATAACTTGAAGAAGAAGTATACATTGAGAAACATGATGGGTTTCTTTAACAAAAGATAAAGATTTTGTATGAAAACTAAAGAAAGCACTATATAGTTTGAAGCAAGCACCTAAAACCTAGTATGCAAGGTTGGATATGTATTTATCAAAGGTACAATAGATGGTAATTTTTATTTGAGGAAAATTGATGATGGTCTATTTAATATTGTAATATTTTTGGATGACATGATATTTGGAGGAAAGATGAAGAAAATGACAAGTTTTCTAAAGAGATGAAAATTGAATTTGAAATGAGCATGATAGGAGAAATTAAGTTTTTCCTAGGATTGGAGATTACACAAAATAAAGATGGGATAATTATTTCAAAAACTAAGTATCTAAAATATATGTTGAAAATATTTGGTTTGGAGAATTGCAAACCTATTGGTACACCCATGATAACTACTCACAAGTTATCCAGTAAAGATGAGACACCTATAATTAAGTAGAAGAAGTATAGATCTATGATTAGAGAATTGCAATATCTGACTCACACTAGACCAAATATAGCAAATGTAGTCAGGATTGTAGCAAGATTACAAGATAATCCAAAAGAGTATCATTATGTAGTATTAAAAAGAATATTTAGATATTTGAGAGGTACATCTGATTATGGAATTTGGCATGATAGATCAAGTGATTTCACCTTGTGCACATATATTGATGTAGATTGGATAGGCAGTATAGATGAAAGAAAGAGCATTAGCGATTGATAATTCTTTCCTGGAGGATGATTGGTTTCTTGGTTGAGTAAGAAATAAGACTACATATCTTAGAGTACAACTGAGGTCGAGTATGTTGTAGCAGCAAATAAATGTAACCAAGTTATGTGGATGAAACAAATACTGAAAGATATTAGGATTGAGTTCTCAAAATATGATATCATTTACTATGATAATATAGGTATATAGTAAGTATATCTAAGAATCTGGTATTGCATTATAAGACTAAGCACATATCCATAAAGTATCATGTTATGAGAGAAAAGGAAAAAGAGAAGGAAATAAGGTTGGAGTGTGTAAGAACTAAAGATTAGATTGCATATATCTTTACGAAGCTATTTCCTAATGATGCTTTTGAGTACCCAAGAGGTATGTTAGGGGTTATGCCTCTAGGTAATTGGTATTGAACAATGTCTTTGGACACTCAAGTTGGCTAATGATTTGAGTAGCATATTAAAAATTGATATTATGATTGAAACCTTTGAAATTGATGTCAATGGGGGAGAGAATGTACAAAAAAAAATATTGAGAGAATGCACATAAGTAGTGAGAAGAGAAGCACCTATTGAGAAGGCAATAGGGGAGAATTATCTCTTTAGGGAGATCTAGAAAGATTCATGTAAGTGCACAATCAAAAATATAAGTGCACAAAAGGAAGTGCAAGTGTACAGATGCAACAAGAGAGTATTGGAAGTTGTTTATTGTGAAGAACTATTATCAATCCTAAAGAAGAAGGAGAACAATACAATATTCCTGAAGATTTTAGATTGATGAAGAGGATTTGAGAAGATGATAGGAGTAGGGTATTGGTAGTGGCACAACGTCCCTCACAAGGTTTGCAACATGACTTAACCACCTCCTATGGTTCTATAAGACTATTGGTTGTATTAGACATTGACTAGTCGATCTTTTGGTGCAATAGAAATCCTAGCCTTTCTAGCAATTGGTATTAGAGCTTGGTCATAGATTCAAATCCCATAGACCATAGTGAGCAACACTAGGAAGAGGATTATTGGTAGTAGGACAACATATTTCATAGGTTTTGTGGCATGGCTTAACTATATTTTGTGGTTCTATAATACTAATGGTTATATTAGACATTGATAGGTCAATCTTTAGTGCAATGACAATCCTAGTCTTTCTAACATAGAGTACAATTTGGTATTCTTGGAACTTAGATTTTTTCCATCTATGTTTCCATCAATGCCAAAAGGGGAGATTGTTAGCATGAATTATGATAATAATACAGTACGAGAGTATCCTATATCTTTTAGAGTATTGATATGTTGCAGTCATGACTATATTTGTCATTGATGTCAACATAGCAGTAATTCTGCTTAGTTCAGAAGAATAGTAGTCAATAATATTAGTATGCACACAAGCTAAGGAAGTTCTATATGATGTGTAGTGGAGGATATGTTCCCAAGGTTTTCCTAATGGACTAAGTTTTATTTGATCTTGTATTAAAGTTACACTTGTTTTATTAGAAGTAGTGTAGAAATAGAGCACCTATTTGGCAATTTTTGATGTTTGCATTATATCTTTTAGCCAAATTGTAATGAAGGTGATGCATAGATAATAGTGATAGAGAATAGTTTTTGATGATGTCAGCATGTGTACAAGATGTGGTTTCACACGTATGATGATTTGTATAGACTGTGAGCCTACAATACTATTGTTATTGTGAATTAATTAATTATCTTATTTTAATTAATTGGGAAAGCCTCAAGGCTGACTCAAGGAATTATTATGATGATATGGTATAAACGAAATTTTTTTTTATTGTTTATGGGGAGGACTTGGATTTAAAGGATTAAGTGGAATGTGAAGTATTGGTATGCAACTTGAGAAGAGGCATAATGCTTACTGAATGCATGTAAGTGATCCAAGGGATCATTAGATGTGTAATATGAGATCTAGTTACAAGATATGAAGGAAAAGAAGTCTAGTTGATAGGACAAAGACAATGCAAGAAGTACATTTTAGTTCTATTATTCTATAATGAATAATATAGAGATCATTTTGATAGTGGGTTCTTCGATCTTAACCTTGAAGTTATTTGGGCAGTGGGTCCAACTATCTTCCACAACTCCTAATAGGGTTGGAATATCATAATAGAGATTCAAAGTCTCCTAATAGGGAGTCATATGTATTGAATGTTGTAACATAATCCTAATAGGATCTACCCTCTAACACTGAATATTTATATTAGTACATCATCTTGTGGGTACCATCCCCACTAGGGTTTTCCCTCTAATCATGAGTTTTCCTAGTCAACATATCTAGTGTTAATTGTGCATGAGTATCTTGTTATGGTTTTAGTTTATATCTTGTTGTGGTTTTAGTTTATCTTACTGACATGGTTAAGTTTGTTTAAGGTCAATGTTTATGATGATAGTTGTATATATGATTCACTCCCCCTCTTAATTATATTAGTGGACTATTTATTCTAATAGAAATCCCTTGTGTCCTTTGTTGAATTTGGTCTAGATCTGAGACAATTTTTGCTGAATATGTGAACTAGCTAATCCTTAGGCTTTCATTTATCTTCTGCATCCTAGTATTGGTTGTTCAAACTTGTAATTTTTTTGAAACACCAAAGAAATGTCAACTCTATTGGGGATTATGTGAAGCAATTCAACTTTAAACATATCTGAATCTCTGGTATAAATTGCATATTTCAGTCATGTATTTTATCTATGGTTTGCCCATCCAAGTCACCAACAAAATGTTGACTCTGTTGGGGAGTCTATAGAAAAATAATAATTTTGAATAACCAAAATCTCTGATGTAAGGTATCCATTTGTAGTAAATGTCCTATTGTTTATGCATGTGTCTGATATTGGTTCCTTTTTAGTGACAAACCTTGAGAATTTAAAATAATCCCATTACCCAAGAGTTGTGTAATGTATGATATGCTTACAAGTGCCTTATTTTCCAAATAGAGTTTATATTCCTAAAGTAAACAATATCAAAATCATTTGGGTTGGGTCCCTCTATTAGATCTATCTTTGTAAATACTTTTCCTATGAAAGCCTCTTGTCTCTTAGCCATCATTAAAAGGTTTTTTTTCCCCTAGTGGGTGGCAACTCGGTCATAGGTTTTTCTAACTAGTGCTCATATTAAAGTAAATAATGACTAATAGAAGGAAGAATAAAAGATCATATGTTAGGGAAAACCCATATATTCCTTTGTACATAGAATTACCAAAGGGTGGTATGAAGGATTGGCCTAAGAAGAAGGGAGAAACTAATCATGCATGGAAACCTAGAGATAATCTTCAGTTCAGCCTATAGTTGAGAATGAAGTCTTGTCCCATAGTTCAAAATCTAAGAGTACTAGGATTTTAGGAGGTCTTTTTACTACAAATTTTCATTAAGATCATTGTTACCAAGATAAAATGGTGTCATCTATGGGGCATAATTCTTTTAGATCTAGTGATTTAGGAGAAAAAATTAGCATCTCAAACCTAGAAGTGTTCAATCAAGTAGACTTCACCCTTGCTATGTTCCTTTCATTGAGAGAAACCTCATTGATCTTAATGACCCTATAGAATAAGAAACAAAAACCATTGATTTTAATGATTTTCTTACTGAAGTGGATGTTCTTAAAAAATGAGCTACTGAGGAAGAAGCCAAATGCACACATTTGGAGAAGGAGAAGGAACATATTACTATGAATACCCTCATTGAGAGAGACAAACTACGTAGGAGAATGGTTTCCTTGTAGGAATAAAATAAGAAGTTAGAAGAGAGATATTCTAAAGTACATTCATATTTTTTTTGGGATGTTGAATTTTTGAGATCCAAATTTCAAGAACAATAACACCTTCTAAAAGAGAATGAAGGCCATATCATCTCCTAAATCTAACCCTAAAAGCCTATTAAAGCTAAGGTCATAGATGTAGCCATAAAAAACCCTGATAAAGGAGAGAAAAAGGTAGTAGGGATTCAAATTAATGAGTGTTAAGTCCTTTCTAACAAGTCTACCATTTCTAAACTTGACTTAGATTCAAAAAAAGACAAGAAATAAAGAGAGGATCTAGCCAAAGAACTTGAGAAAGTTGAAAATGAGGCCCAAGAAACATAGACTAGAAGGAAAATACCCTTTATTAAATCTACTTCTACCTTAGCATCTTGGTGAAACCATCCTTCACAAGTTACACCTTCTATTTCTATCTATGGACTTGCAATAACTAGCCAAAATATATTTCAATCAACACCTTCTCCCTCTTTAGTAACTAGCACTAGCCAAATATCTCTAGTTCAACAACCTCAAATCCCTATACAAACTCAAGGGGCTAGACCAAGCACATCAAATGTTGTAGGTTTTCAAAGAAGACCTATCTACATGGAAAAGTATAAGAAAATGTCCTTTGTAGGTATCCCTAGTTTCCCTAATCTTATTTATAATGATTTAAGAGATAAGGTCATCAAGTTTTTAGGCAACAATGTTATGACTTGTGAAGAGCACCTTAGAAAATTTATTGATATGTTAAATGATTATGAGGTAGAGCATGAGGATGTAGTGATGAAATTTTTTGTTCATTCTCTTACCAAAGATGATAGGGACTAGTTTAGAAGATTTCTTGATGATAATATTGGCTCATGGAATGATTTGGAAAAGCTTTTCAAAGAACAATATGGTGACAAGACCAATGTGAGCTTCATGTTGAATGAGTTTAACAACATAAAGAAGAACAAAAATAAATCAACATTTGATTTTAATGTGATATTCCAAAAGGGGATGTATAATTTGTTTCAAGTGATGAGGTTAGGGCAAGATGTATGCCTTAAAACTTATTTTATTTCCTTTGATAGTAAAATGGTTTATACTCTTAAGGGATAAGGATCCTAGAAAATTTAGAGATGCTTACAAGATGGCTGTGAATATTGAAAATAATAGAAAATCATTTGGTAAGCTAGGGAGAAGGGATGACCCAAAGCTATTCAATCCAGTGGGAAATAAGAAAGAAGGTGACAAATCTATTTTAACAAAGAAATTTGAGGATGATACAATGGGTCAAATCTTGAATTTTCTTAAGAACTTGACTCCACTAGCATACTATGTTAATAAGCTACATACTGGTGATAAGTCCCAATTCAATAATAATTACAACAAGCAACCTAGGATGTAGAATTATCCTTACATACATAGTGGAAAGATGGTAAACTCATCCTTAATCTAGCTCAAGGTACCAAAGATAAAGGTACACAAGATCCACTAGAAAGAAATTATGTGAACATGATGGATGATGTGGATTGGCGTATTGTATGCCAATCCCCTCACTCTTCTAATTATTGTGTAGTTGCTTAGTATTTTTCTACACATCACCAAGTACAAAATGAAGAAGGAGAGAAAGAAAAGAACCATGAGGATGTAGCATGCAACATGATAAATCTATGTGATAATGGTGAGGAATCTAATTTAGAAGATTGTAAAATTGATGTTATAAATTAGGGACATATATATCAATTACATCATCAAAAAGTATTTTTAAATAATGAACACTAAGATGAAGATAGGATGTGCAATATAATATCAGATGTAGAGCACATGAATTTGAGAAAACCATCAAATGAAGAGATTGACGGCATTGTCAAAATTACACGTGGGAAAGGAGTAAACTTCTGGTGGGGGGGGGGGGGGGGGGGGGGGGGGGGGGGGGTGAATTAGGAGTTTAAACTTGAATCCATAAAAATTTCCCCATTCATACATCACATGCATAGTAAACTAAAATAACATATAAAGCATATGCATCAATCATGTAAACGTGTAATCAAACACAAACACTTAAAACCATATATGATTACCCAAAAACCCTCCAAGTGAGAAGGTAAAATTGGGGTGGTGATGACACCCACAAACCTTCATTACTATAGCAATAAAGTGTATCCAATTAGGATTACAATGGTTTGACCATAAATCATGGTCTGCCCAATGAAAGGCCTGCCCTATTAAAGGGTTAAAAAGACTATTAAGTCCCACCTTGTTGAAGGACTTTAACACCCTGTTGGAAGTGTGCTTTGTTAGAGGACTTCAACTTACGATTAAGTAAGCACCCTGTTAAAAGATTTCATACAACCTATTTTTATTATGTAAAAATAGGTTTTAAAGGACCCAAAACCTTAAATGAGTAGAGTATTAAGAAATTATCATGAAAAGAGAACAAACAAACAACATGAAACAGACCTCAGAAAACAAAAAGAGGTCACAAACAACATTGCTGGAAAAGACAGCAAAAGACCAGCTAAGGAGTATTAATCAAATGCATAGCCTGGTCCACCAAAGAATGCATAGTCTTAGCAACAACATTCACCTCGTCCTTCTTAGTGGTTTTCTCCATCTTCTTCAAATTGGCCCAAGTACGCTTGCTTGGACCTTGAGAGTCTACCCCTGGGGGAGAAACCTGGCTTTTATTTGCCTCATTCTTTTTTAGAAAGCTAGTCATGTTATCACCCAATTTTTTGAGATGTTTATCCATGTTACCCAGCGAGGTTAAAAATTTAGACACCTTCCCCTAGATACTGCTAATGTCCTTGTCCATCACCTTCTACTTGGCTTCAAGTATAGGGATCTTATGCATCAGATTTGTCACTTCTTCTGCATTACCTATGACCTCTGAGAGCTTGTCAATATGTTGACCCAACGTTCTTTCCCCTCAGGCCGTCTTGCTAAGATGCTCCATTTCTTTGTTCAACAACAAAATTTTATGTTTAAGAATGTTGATGTCCTTCATTATAGAGCTAGGGTTACCAAATAAGCCTTTAGAGGGCCCAATTCCACCACCAACACAATCACCTCCATTAGATTTGGACCCCTATTCACCATCATCAGAAAAGTTAGAAGCCTCAATCCTTGTTTTCACATTTTTGTTTTCCTGTTGCGATAAAGACTTTCTTTTTCTTTCCAAATGATTAGCAAGGGGCTCATCATTCGATAGAGGAGAAACCCTCTCATAAATATGACCTTTGCCTTTCCCTTTGCTACATCCCCTATTTTTTGCATGTTCTCTAACAATTTCATCAACAAAATCACTTTCCCTTTCCCGATTAGAGTCATCCTTCTCAACACTCTATTTTTTCTTTTTAGTGCTACCACCCAAACCTCTTTTAGGACTAACTAGACCCCCTTCCACCTCATCCTATGTCTCAGAGTCATAGCCCTTTTTTGGAATACTTCCTTTGATATCTTGATCTTCCCCTTTAAAATTTCTAGGTTTTAGGATTTTTTTAGATTTCAGCACATTCATAATCAAAACCATTAATCCTTCATGACAAACATGTTCACCAGTCGGGTCATGCTAAATAGCTAGGGTAGAATTGGAAAGAGATTGCAACAGGTATGAAGGAAAATTAACCCTAATGTCATGATGAAAATGATTTACCAACACAAAATGGTAACCATACAGTTTTGTATATCTTCCATCCAAAGTCGAATATTCCATAATAACATAGAACACAAACCACCATGGATGAGACACATAAGCCAAGTTAAAATAAGAAGTACCTATTTTAACCAGTCAATTTCTTTCTTGTTTGATCTTGGAAAAGTTGTCAATCACCTTATCCGAGATGTTCCCTTCCTTGTAGAAATTCATCCCATCCAACTCCAAACCCGTTGCCTCTGCTATGATTTCTTCCGTAACCTCCAGCCTCTGATTCCCAACCATGACAGAACCATCCTTCCAAGATTTCACAAATTGGTGCATAATACCTAGGTTGTTACCTTTGAGTCTCTCCATGTAATTAGTAAAATTGCCCCACCTGAGGATATCCCACACCTTAGATTTCTTCTTCCAATCCATGCAGCTAGGCAGTTTGACCCATTTCCTCTAACCTCCCATGATCTCTACAACAAAAGCACTAGTTTGCACACATTGAAAGTCCCCATAAACTCTACAAAAACCACTACCTAAGCCCAGAAAGAAAGAGGCAACCCAAAAACTATGTGTTCTACCCACATTTATAAACATAATTGCCCACATCACTCCAAAGGAGTTAAGATCATAATTCTCTAACAACATCATAATTAAAGGATTTTTGCTGGGATTTCCATTTGTCCTGCTTAACATGCTCACGACCATCAACAGGTAAAGTGTCATATGAATCCCATATGATTTTTTGATCATTACAACATGCCACATTCAAAGCCCAATCAACTAAACCATTAGCTTCCCTATTATTATGAGATATAATGCAATTTTGAAAGGAGTTAATAATTTGACCAGCCTTAGACATAATATTACTAATGGTCCATGAAGGTGGATAAATTTTATTTGAGCAGTTTATAATATTGAGGGAGTCACCTTCAATCCAAATGTTCTTCAAGTTCAGATCTTTAGCATAAATAAGACCATAAAGTGCAACAGAGGCTTTAGCTACATGATTGGTTTGATGATCCAAAGGTATTTCCATACCACCAACTAAGTCCTCGTTAGAATTTCTAATCATCACTCCACAACCAGCAATGCCCAAGTTCCCTTTCAAGGCCCCATCAAAGTTAATTTTGAGCCAATTAGTCAGAGGGCAATCCAATTTAGCACTTTCCCTAGGGTTGGGATCTTTAGTATTCAAAATCATCTTCCTAATATTCCAGTTATTCATCACCCAACATCCCATTCATTCAAAGGTTGCTGTCCCTTACCACAAATTTTGATATTTTCATGCAAAAGGACCTTGATTTTATGGAAAACCTAAGTAGGATTGGATTCCACCCCTCTAAAGATTCTATCATTATGTTCCTTCCATATACCCTAGAAAAGATAAGGAAGAATAAGTTCCCACAATTTGATAATTAAAGTATTTTTGGAAGGAACTCTCCAAGAAGAAAATAACAGTTGGATGGTAGCATGGGATACCCAATCCATGTTCATCAAACTCTAAATAAAATCCCACACTTGCTTAGTAAAGGAGCAATGGAGCATAATATGGTCCACTGACTCCCCATCATTTTTGTAGAGGACACATTGATTGACAATGAATAACCCTCTCTTTTTAAGATTGTCAAGAGTTAAAATTTTGTTTTGCAAAAGAATCCAAAAAAAAAAAAACTTTAGGAGTCATACCTTTCACCCAAGCTATAGTCCAGCAAGGTACATCATGATCCTCAAAAGAATTTGTGTAGGTAGACGAGATGGAGTATTCTCCACTAGGATCATCTTTCCAAATCAGAGCATCCTC
Source organism: Cupressus sempervirens (assembly GCA_028749045.1). NCBI lineage: Eukaryota > Viridiplantae > Streptophyta > Pinopsida > Cupressales > Cupressaceae > Cupressus > Cupressus sempervirens. Next base: position 190,614,847 of record CM053788.1, read on the forward strand.
TTCATGATTCAAACAACAATCAATCAAGCATTTAGCAAGCTCCACCAGATTTAGGTCCACCCTAAGAAGATTGACCCACATATCATTATTCCAATAATCACTAACCAAAGTACCAAACTGATTCTTACACTACAACATAAACCCATTCCATCTAGGGTCATCACAAAGGGGGTGATCCAAAATCCAAATGTCTTCCCAAAAAAGGACTTCCAATCCATTACCAACCTTCCATTTAACTCCTTTCCTTAATATATGTTTAAATTTTTTAGCATTCTTCCATATCTGAGATCCTCCTTGATCAGTATTAGAGAAAAGGAAATGTTGAAAGTCAAACTTATCTGAATTCTATTTATCCGCCAAAATGTTCCTCCATTCCCCCTCTTCCTTATGCCATCTCCAAAGAAGTTTAGCCAGTAAAAGTTCATTGATAGTAGAGATCCTTTGTAGCCCAAGCCCACCTTTCCCCTTAGGAATACAAACATTCTCCCAAGCAATAAGAGGGAGTCTCTTTTTAGACTCCATACCAGTCCACAAAAAGGTCTTTTGAATTTTCTCAATAGCAAGAGAAAACTTTTGTGGAATCTGAAAGATACTCAAGGCATAAAGTGGAGCACTTTGAAGAATAGACTTCAAAACAATCACCTTCCTAGCCTGATTGAGGAGAGAACCCTTTCAGCTACCAAGTTTGACATGAATCTTATCAATCAAAGAATTCCAAAAACTATTAGGAGGGGATAAACCCATAGGTAACCGCAGATAAGTGCCTAGAAAAGAACCACTCTCACACCCAATAATCCTTTTAATCTTTAATTGTCTAGCTTCACTAACATTGATAAAGTAAATCACACTTTTTTTCCAATCAATAATCTGGCTAGTGGCATCTCCATAGTCATTCAAAGCCCTCTTAATATTCCTTGCATTACACACTGAGGCCTCCCCCATGACAATAGAATCATCCACAAATTGCTAATGCAAGCACACTAGAGGAGAGGAAGATGGACAAAGGCCCACAAAGTCTCCTTTGACAACCATATTATTAACATATCTTCCCAAACACTCAGCCAAGATAATAAAAAGAATAGGAGAAATAGGCTCTCCCTGTCTAAGGCCCCTGGAAGCCTTAAAAAAGGGGGCAGGGGAGCCATTAACAAGCGCAGAGAAGGAAGCCGAAGAAATTAACATAAAAATAAGATCCATGCATCTCTTATTAAAGCCAAAAGCTTCCAACCCCCTAAGAAGGAAGTTCCAATCAACTCTATCATACACTTTAGAAAGATCAAGCTTAAGAAGAAACCCTTCCTTCTTAGAAACTACAAGAGAATTAATGTCATCATGAACAGATATAATGGAATCCAAAATCTATCTGCCCAGAACAAAACCATTTTGCTATCTAGAAATAATAACCAGGAGAATAGAGAGAATTCTTAGAGTCAAAACTTTGGAGATTATCTTATAAAAAGAATTACATAAATTGATAGGCCTAAACTAATCCATACTATCAGCACCCGACTTCTTAGGAATAAGAGCAATAAAAGTACCATTAAGCTCTCTAAGGAGGTTTCTAGAGCCAAAAACTTCCTTAACCCCATAACAAACATCAGAACCAATAATATGCCAGAATTTATGAAAAAATAGGAGAGGAAACCTATTAGGACCTGGGGCCTTATCACCTTCAAAATAGTAAACAACTTTAGAAATCTCTTCCATAGAAGGTATGGATGAAAGGAAAGAATTATGGGCTTTAGAGATGCACGAAGGAATATAGTACAAGAATAAATTCTGCTTCTCAGCATTGAGCACATTGCAGCAAGCTAGAAAAGAACAACAAGGCCTCCCTTTTAATAACATCTTCATTATCAGTCATTTCATCATCCATCTTAATGTTGAAAATTCTATTAGCCATCCTATGCTTGAGGGTAGTCGTATGAAAGAACTTGGTATTCCTATCACCTTCTTTAAGATAAACCTTTCAGGATTGCTATCTCCAAAACATTTCCTCCTTAGTAATAATATCATGAAGTTCAATCAACTTATCACTCTCCTCCTCCCTAGATATCAACTCATAACCATCAGCTTGAATCTTGTCTTGAATGTCTTTGAGTTCCTCCACAATCTTTTTTTTTGTTCTCAAAAATGTTACCAAAGGTGTTTTTATTCCAAATTTTGATGTTTTTCTTAACATTTTTCAATTTAGCTGCCACTCTAAACAAAGTAGTACCCTCAACATTAATGTTCCACTACTCTTGAATGAGACTCTCCAAATTAGGATGTAGGGTCCACATTTTTTCAAATCTTAAGGGGAAATTCTTCTTGAAGAAGCATTGATTAGCAGAGAAGAAAATAGGATAGTGACCTAAATAAGATCCTTACCTATTCTCCTATTTGTCCAGGTATACTCAATCCCATGTAACTCAATGTCATGAAGCATATGAGAGTCAATAAAATGCATAAGATCTAATCTGTTATCCATATTGGTTTGATTACCTCCCCATTTTTTAGAATCCTTCAAGGGGCTATTAAAATCTCCAATCACTAGCCACTTATCCTTAGCAAAAAACTTTCTTTGATAAGAAATTTCTTCCCACAAAGCCTTTGTTCCCCATTTGGTATTGGGGGCGTAAACATTAGTTAGAACCCAACTAAAGTTTTCTTTTTTATTAACAAAATGTACATTCATCATATTTCTACTATGATAGATGAGATCCCCCTGAATCCATTTATTATTCCAAAATATAGCCAATGCTCCAAAAGCTCCATCAGAATCACTGCCAACAATCCTTCCCCCCTTAAAAATAGAAAGACCTTCCACCTTCTCCTTTAGCATCTTAGTTTCCTAGATTAAAAAAATGTCAAGTCTATTATCCCTAAACATGTTTCTTAAAACATCCTATTTGTGAGGATTATTTAACCCTCTTATATTCCATGAAATGATCTTCATAATTTAACAAAATGTTTGGAATCAAGGATAGTTCTTTGACTACCATCTGTAATTTTCTTAATAGCCTCCACTATTCTTATAATTTGATTTGAACATCTACCAACAGGAGAAGGAGAAGACCCAACATCACCATTCTTGACAATGGCTCCACCTTTCTTAGACTGACCAGACTTACCCTTAATAGGTTTGGAATCAACTTTGGATCCCTTCTTGTTTCTTTTCACTAGGGAAAAATCATCATCTTCTTTTTTATTATTTTTCTTCCTACCCTTAGAAAATTTCTCAACTATTTTCCAATTTGCCTTTGAGTTATCCTTTTCCAAATCTACTTCCTCAACATGGGAGATCGTGAGAATATCCTCAATGACTCCACTAATAAAGGAATTATTCTTCAACACAGGAACCTGAGTAGAGGAAACAAAAATTTGATTCTCCATAGAAAGACTATCCAAAGCTTTTTGATTCCTCTTCAAACAAACAATCTTAGGGATAACCAAGGGATCCTAAGAAGGGGAAGTCCCCTCAGTCACCATCAATGGTGAGTCCTTATTAAGCTCTGTTAAGGGGGGAACCAGACTAGTATTCTCCCCAACAATTTTTTTTAGGTCAATAATATTTCCAACCTCCTTAGAAACATCTTTCTGTGTTGAAAGATCATAGTGGGGATTACCTTCCATACTAGTCACAAAGCAACAATCCTTTTGGGTTTGGTCCTTTGGAGGAATAGGCCCCTCTGCTACAGTCACCATATCTTTAGATAGGTCTTTCTTAACCCAAATTTTCTTACTCTTCTTTGCATTCTTTTTAGCTTTTTCTTTCAAAGACGGGCATTGCTTTGCCCAATGGCCCACTTTCTTGCAATGAAAGCAAGAAAAAGGGATTGATTCATACTCTATCCTTTGGTCCCAAACACCTAGTTTTGATTTCAATGCAATGGAATACAAAAGATCTGCCCCACAAGAAACCCCAACAAAAAATTAGGCATAGTTCAGTCTCCTCCTTGAAACCATCACTGGATCTAAGGAAAGGAGTTATCCTAAAGTATTAGCAATGCCCTTGAAAATTTTTTCCACCCAAAACTTAAGAGGGAGACCCTGAAGCTTAACCCACACCGAGGCTTGAATAGCTGAATCATCCAGAGAGTACAGATTTGGAGCCCATTTTTGTAATAGCATGGTATGCTTCCCCATAACCCAAGGGTTGCAACACAAGATTTCTCTCTTATCCTCATCACAAGACAAACAAAAGGATAGACAACCCTTGGCCATAGCAAAGACATCCACTTGACCCTTTAAACACCATTTTCTCCAGACAAAAGCCTGCACGTCTTCAATATTTGGTCGCACTCCAATGAAGCATCCAACCAAGGTGGAATCCATACAAGAAATACTTCTATCTATGATTTGATCAGGGATTTCAATGGAAAACTTAACTGTATCCTTCACAGAGATATCTTTGACCGGTGGGAAAGAAGATTTTCTAGTGGGTCGAATCCCAAATAGACTAGACCATTTTTTATTTTGTTTGGGTCCCCTACCCATCTGTTTGGGTCCCTCACTTGCATCTGCCAAGGCTCTACCATCATCATCATCTCCAGAAACACCATCCCTAGAAATGACAAGGGAATCCCTAGACCTAGGTATAGAGGAATTCAAAATCTGGTTCCCATCTAAACTCTCTCCACTCCCACTTCCACTTGCCATTCTCTTCTATATTGTTGTTCACATATGTTGTGTTATTTTCATACAACCTGTTAAGACTACTCTGTTAAGAGATTTAACTGAAATCACCTATCAAAATCTCTCAGCAAAGATCCTACAATTGGCACTTGCCTGACTAATAATAGTTCACCTCTATCTAATCTTTGATTGATCCTTCATGATATGATGTATCAATGTTGTATCCTCTATCCTTTGTTCTTCACTTAACTAATTCTACAATTCACTCTTACTACTAAGTCACCTTGAATGCTTTGCAAACTATCTTGTTTTCTCCTCCAATTTGATCATTCACCCCTTTGCAATGCTCTCCACATCATTAAAAATTTAGGGCTTTGACCTCTAGAAAAATTCTTTTGTGGCTTAGGGTTAGGTATGATTAGCTACATATAATTGCATAGGGAATCTGCATATAGATTCGTCCTTATCTCTAAGAGATTGAAATCTATCCTTAACTTGAAATAGATTTATATAGTTTTTTGTGCCATTACAAACAAATATGTCCAATTTGTGTCACTTGGCATATGAAGTCTCTAATGCTCAACATACACTATAATTCTATTCTAACTTAGTACCTGGACTACTTGGCATCTACTATTTACTCAACACTTGAATCACTTGGCATGGTCTATCTTCTTGGCACTTGAGTGACTTGGAAAATTAGTGGCTTGACACTTATTGAACCTCAACAAGGTCTAATATTTACATGTTATACTCGACATGCATTACTAGTTTGACATGAACTAAGTAAATGGTTTAAGTGTGTTGACACTCACTTGCCAAAACCAATCAACAATCTCCCCCTTTGACATGAGCTCCAAAAACACTTGAATATTCATAATCAATCTGATCTTCTCGAGTAAAACATATCCATGACTTGACTTATATACAAAACTTCAAAATTTTCAAATTTTTTTAATAACCTATATACCTTAAAATTTATAACTCCCCTTGAGTTAATGCATCTATTCTATATCCAAAATCTATTCTCTATTCTGAGTAGATTTGTGTCTACTGACTGATACTTTTTGAATTCAATGAACTTATACTCTTTCATGCTGCTCTATTTCTATGTCTACATTTTATTTCTACCCATTTCTTTATTCTCTCCCTTTTTGTTGTCTCCCACTTTTTATCTGTTTCACTAATAGGATATTCTCCCCCTTTTTGACACTTACGTCAAATGAGCTATACACGTATAGTGTGTTTGTCCAGAAATAATTTATAGACCTCCATTATAATTTTAAGAGCTACATCCCAATTGTCACATGCAACATCCAGTGACTTGAGTTGGATGGAAAGCTCAAAAACAAGGTTTACTAGGCCATCTAGAGTAGAAATATTGGGGTCTTTCTTTAGAAAAGTTTTTGCATAGCCTAACTCCTTGTGTAATATCTTCATATGAGGGGTGAGAGATGCCTATATACTTGTCAATTTGGCTCTTATGCTAGCCTCTTCTATATTAACACAACTATTTGAATTTGTGTTTGAAGCAATGTATGAAAATGCTTCTCACTTTGAGCTAGGTTCTGAGGTAACCTTGTACCTAATATATTGAGATTTCACTTTAGGCTCAAAATACGAGGTTTGGTCTCTTGGTGAAGAGTTTAGTTTCACACAATTTGGTCTACAATAAGAATATATTCTCAAGTACCTTCTTCACATCCTCAACCTTTGTTGCTAATGCAACTAAGTGCTATATCACTAGATATCTTTTCATTGACCATGCTCTAGAATTTCTTTTCTGACCACTCTAAAAGTTTAGCACTTGTATCAATGTCTTAATTGTTGACCTTTTCCACTATGTCTAATACTTGTTCTAGTAGTGGTTTGGTCTCTTCAAGAGTAGGCAGACTAAATGCATCTAGAAAGATGTCTTTTATGTCTTGAAGAGCTTGCTTTTGCCTATATTCTCTCCTAAGAATTTCCTAATGCTTTTTCTTCTCTAAAGCTTGTTGCAAAATTCTTATTTGATCTAATGTCATTTTATCACAATCAAACTTTGGAATAATAGCCTATTCATCATTAGTGATATCACCATAGTGAATTTTCTTTTTAGATTTTGAAGAACTTGAACCTAACACTGAGATCTACAATGGTATTGCTTCCGTGCTCAACTTTTGAAGAATATTTGTAGGAGAAGTACTAGATATTGGTAGGGTTACCAGTGCCTAGATGGATTCTTGCTCCTTTACCTTATGTGTTTGCTCAACTTCTTCATATTTTCTCTTATCTAATACAATTACTTGAACAACACCTTGTCCTTGTGCTTCAAGTACAAATGAGTCTATTTGTCCTATTTCCTGCTGTACATTTGTATCTTTTTCTTCTTCTTGCTTCTTCTTAAGAGTAACAACTTTCACAAGTATATCAACCTTATTAGGTGTATCTACTATAGTTTGAAACAAAGGTTGCACTTAAGTAAGTGAAGGGATGGTAGAAGGTGGTTCTTGTGGTTTCACCTTGTCCCTCATGATGTCAGTTACTACCTTTTGGAGCTCATCTACACCAACCAAGACTGGATTATCACATAAATTTGCTTGTAGTGTAGATTGGTCTAATATTTTCTTCAAGTTATCTATAGTCTATGGATTGATGTTTTGAGAAAAAGCATCAGGAACATCCTTGACAATTAAAGTTTTAGTTGACTTGACTATATCATGCGGGGAACTGACACTCAACACTTGTGTGTCTTGCACACTTTGTTTGTCTTGTTGTTGTTCAACTATAGCCGTGTCATTATCTTGCTTTTGTGTTTCTTCCCCAACTATTTTATCTTTATTCTCATCTTCCTTATCATCTTCTTGTTTTTCATCATCTTCTTTATCATCATCATTACCCTTAAAAGGGTCAACCTTTGCTTGTTTTACAGTGGTCAACCCATAGATTAGTTTCCATATTTAGGTAGACTTCTTGACCACATCTTCAATATTTTTTTGAAGAATATTGAAGGCTCTATACTTAGGTGTAAAACTAACTCCATATTTCTTAGTAGCCTTAGCAATCTAACCTTTTGTTAGTTCTGGCATTACTTGGGCTAAAGTAGTTTCCCTTATTTGTTTTTCCAAATTTAAATAGTAATGCCATTTTTGCTCAACTAAATCATACAAATTCTTGGGTACTGAGTTAGAAAATTCAAATGGCATAGTCTTAAATTTACACATCATTGCATATAGGGCTTCTTCAACTAACTTTTTTTCTTCTTTCTCAAGTCTCTTAAAATCAATATTCTTAAATCCAGACAAATCTACATTATTTCTGACATTTTCACACACATTTTCAATATCAAAAAATGGTTTGTGACTTACCACTTTGAATTGACTTAAATCATCTAATTAATTCTTTTCTTAATCTAAGTTAGGCTGTGCAACATATTTTCTTCTCTATTTCCTCTGCACTTGGCCTCCTTGTTTTGTAGCTTTAGTCTTCTCCTTGGCCTTCTATGTTTTTGCATGTGCATTGGCTCTAGTGGTACGAGCAGTAGGCTTGGTTGGGCTAGGTTTGACAACTTTCTTTGCCTTAGCCACAGGCCATGGCTTTGCCTTTCTCTTCTTTGGCTTGGCTTTTGTGGGTGCTTCCTTGGCTCCTTCTTCCTCAACACCTTCTATTTCTTTTTCTTCCTTGTCCTCTCCCATGCCTTGGGTTAATGCAAGAGGTCCTTATGTTTATTCTTTCTCTTCTTCATCATCCTCTTCATCTTCTTCCTAACTTGCACCGTCACCAAATTTAGCCTTTAGCTTCTTTACCAACTTATCTTTCTTTTTGAGTGTGGAGGTAGTTTTTAATTCCATTTCAATCTTTGATTTCATCACATCATAGTTCCCAAAGACTTTTGTAGTCTTGTCAACTTCTTCTACTAGGAGTGTTGTGATTACTGTTGATGCTTCATCAACATTGATCTCATATCCAAATGGTCTTAACCATCTGACCCTTGGTATGGCAGCCTGTATAAAGGTGTAATTAACATCAACTAGAAAAAATATATCATTGTAGTGTTTCTCAACCATTGAAATAGGTATCCTCATTCTTTTCTTCATTGACTTCTTAAAGTCCTCAAAGTAGCTAGTCATCAATTTCTCAAAATTTTCTCCCATCTATTCAATAAATTCATTGATTTGTAATGGAATTGACCTATCAGTCTTCCATCCAACTATACCTAAAGAGGGAAATGTATTATGTACATAAAAAATATGCAGATAATTATTGCACCAAACTTGCATTGTGCCCTTTTGATTTTCCTTATAGCTCCAAGGTTCTCCATTAATTATTGCACCTGTAGCTTAGCCAGATCATAAGTATGATCTTTCTTGATAATCTTGTAGCCAACGTCTACTACAATATAGGGTACACTATTCAATCTACTAGATTGAGAGAACTTGTGTGAGATTACCCTAATAGAAAAGTCTAGTACTAGATCCATGATAGTATGAATTTTCATCCCTCTCTTGTTCCATTTTTCCCTTGTGTTTTTTTCTATTACCTTCTTAGAGTCACTTCTCAGAGTCTTGGGCCAATCTAGGGTTGGGTAGCCAGTAACCATGTGAATGATCTTCTTTGAAATCTTAATCGGTCCACCTTCTAGCCACAAGGATCCATCATGTATTCGGCTTAAAACAATTTTAATCCATTCAATTTTGAAAACACTAGGAAAATCTATGGCATGGGTCAAACCCTTTCTCTCAAAAATTTTATATTATTCTTTTAGAACACCATTATCACATAATCTATCATAAGCTTCTTTGATTTCTAGGTCTCTAATGCTACCAATTTTACAATTATAACATTTCCTTACATCCTAAACCATAATAACATTAGGCAAGATCATTGAAAGTGTGCTAGAGGGATCTTTTTTGTATGCTATGTTAGGGATGGCCTTGAATATGGGTTGTTTGACTTCGTTACTTACAAGTTGAACATTTATAACCTCTTTCCCTTCTACATTCCTCAAACTGGATGCCATTCTTGTCAAACTAGGGTTTGTGCAAATTAAAAATTCATATCTTAGCTTATGATAAATACCTTGTAAAATCTGTATACTAGTGTGAGATTGTCATTGAAATCTTCACAAATGCTTTGAACAAGTTTTTGAGTCACCTTCTGCTCTATTTTCTCTAAGTTGAATTCAAAATGACAAAAAAGAGTGAAAAATGACCATATACCCTTCAAAACCCTTACATTTAATGCTTATTTCTTTTATATTTGTACGGTTGGCATCAACTTGATTTTTGAGTCATTCAACATCCATTAATATTACCGTCACTCGAAAGATTATAAAACTCAGCATCAACTAGCATTCCACTTGGCATCCATTGAGAACTTTCCATGCTCAGAAACAACATGAAAACTTAAAGATTTAATCTTGAATTTTTAACATCTTGCATCTTCATTCATGCTAATGTAGTCCTTTCAACACTAACTTCTTTTTTAATTGATGTGTGATATGACACTTTAAATATCAATCCCACATTACTCTTATTTGTCTAGTTTTATGAGGTGTGATCACTTGACCTATTGGGTGAAGTGATCCCTTCTCCATTTTATTTGGTACAAGATTCTTTCTTTTTCCATATCTTATTCATCTCATCTCTGATGTGTTCAACATGTACCTTGCATTTTCCTTTATCAAATTTACAACTTGGTGCCTTTGACCTAGTTGGACAATGCTTACTAATGTGACTAGTCTTCAAACAACTAAAGCATGTGGTTTGACTCAACCACCTTTTGTAGTTACCACTAAAGTGTGTCCTAATACAATTTTTAGGAATGTGTCCATATTCTTGACAATAGTGGCAGCTATATCTTGTATTGTACTCCCAATTATAAGAGTTTCCATAGCTTCTTACCTTTGATGGCTTGTTTGATGACCACATGGACTTCTATCTGCATTCAAAGGCTCTATGTCCATACTTTTGAAAGTTGTAGCAATAAATTTCAAATTTTTGTCTATGCATGGTCCTAGTTCTGAATTCATGTTCTTGATGACCTTGTTTGTTGCACTTATGACAATGAACCATATTCGTAGGCTTGAAATTTTGATTTGTATTATTGCTCCTACATATATTAGTAGTATGTCCTTTCCTTCTAGAACTATGACAAGTAGACTTTGAGTTCTTACCTCTGTTGTTCATTTCTATAGCAACTTTGGATGCTTCTCCTTCTTCAGTGCTTGTGTAGCCCAATCCTAATGTATCTTTCTTAGATCTAAGGGATCTCAGTAATTTCTCAAAGTATTTGATGGCTTTGTTTGGCTTGTTAAGACTATTAGAAAATTCCTTTTCTCTTTTCAAATCATTTTGCAATTGTTCATTCTACAACTTGAGTGTAGTTATCTCAATGTCTTTGACATTTAGTTCATAGTCAACATTCATATTTTGACTTAGAGTATCCAATTTCATGTTGGAGATCTTGGTTAGCTCTATTAACTTTTCCTGCAATCTATTTGCCAAAATTCTTTTGTCTTCTTAAATCATGGCTCTATCTTCCATGGCTTCCTTCTTTTGTTCAATCACCTCACATAATAGTATAGCTTGTGATTCTTGCTCCAACTTGAGATTTCTAATTTCTTTAGCTTGGATTCTATTCTTTGCCCTTATATCTACAACTATTGCATCAAATTCATTGGAGTTAACATCTACAAATAGCTTGGTGGTGTCTATCTTTTTGTATAGTGTGTCATTCTCTGCAATAGCAATTTAATTCCTTCTCTTCAAGGAACTCTTTAAAGAATCTCTAGCTTCATTCAGTTGATGTAGTATAAGATGTATTTCAATCTCTTGGTTCTCAATAGTCTTTCCCAATTTGTAGACTTCCATTTCAAGATACTTCCTCTAAGCTGCAAAGCTTCTCTTTTAGAGAACTAGGCTTTGATACCAATTGTTGAAATTACAAGTGGGAAAGGAGTAAACTTTTGGGAGGGTGAATTAGGAGTTTAAACTTAGACCCATAAAACTTTTACCATTCACACATCACATGCATAATAAACTGAAATAACATATAAAACATATGCATCAATCATGTAAACATGTATCAAACACACACACACTTAACACTAGATATGATTACCCAGAAACCCTCCAAGTGAGAAGGTAAAATTGGGGTGGAGATGAGACCCAAAAATCTTCATTAATGTAGCAACCAAGTGGATCCAATTTAGGTTACAGTGGTTTGACCATGAATCATGGCCTGCCCTATAAAAGGCCTACCCTGTTAAAGGCTTACAAAGACCATTAAGTCCCATCTTGTTAGAGGATTTTAACACCCTATTAGAAATCTACCTTGTTAGAGGACTTCAACTTAAAATTAAGTAACCACCCTATTAAAGGATTTCATACAGTCTGTTAAGATTACTTTGTTAAGAGATTTAACTGAAATCACCTATCAAAATGTCTCAGCATAGATCCTACACTTGGCACTTGGTTGCCTGATAAAAAATCACCTCTATCCAATCTCTAATTGATCCTTCACAATCTGATGTATCAATGTTGTATCCTCTATCCTCTTTTCTTCACTTAACTAATTTTTCAATTCACTCTTACTACTAAGTCACCTTGAATGCTCTACAAACTATCTTGTTCACTCCTCCAATTCAATCATTCACCCCTTTGCAATTCTCTCCACATCATTAAAAATTTAGGGCTTTGACCTCCTTAAAAAGACTTAGGTGGCTTAGGGTTAGGTATGAATCTATAGGTAAGATCCATCCATTTTTCCAATTAAACCTTCCTATTTTCTGATTGGATACATGTAATTGCATACAAATCTATATATAGATTTGTCTTTATCTCTAAGAGATTGAAATCGATCCTTAAGTTAGCTTTAAAATGGTTTACATAGTTGTTTGTGCCATTACAAACAAATATGTCCAATTTGTGTTATTTGGCATATGAAGTCTCTGATGCTCAACATACACTATAATTCTATTCTAACTGAATAGTTGAACTACTTGACATCTACTATTCACTCGGCACTTGAATCACTTGGGATGGTCTATCAACTTAGCACTTGAGTGACTTGGCACATGAGTGGCTCGACACTCATTGCAACTCAATGAAGTCTAATATTTACATGTTGTACTTGGCATGCATTACTAGTTTGGCATGAACTAAGTAAATGGCTTAAGTGTGTCAACACTCACTTGTCAAAACAAATCAACAAGAATCACTATTCAAATGATAGACCAAGTGCATAGTACTTACAATCTTAAAAATACGACAATAAAAAATACTACTAGTAAGACATCTTTTTTTTTCATCAAGGATATTACTCATGAAATGGATGATGAGAATAAGAAGGAAAATCCAATGATTGTAAAAATCAAAGACTGTAAAAGAAAGAAGTGGGAACCAAAAAAGAAAGTGTAGTTTCAAGGTGTTGAAATAGTCAAGGTTAATGTATAAGAGAAGAAGAAAGATCTTGATGCCATCAAACAAGTGGAAGAGCCTATTGTTCAAGTATCAGCAGCTATAGGTAATCTTTCCAAATCTTTTAGATATGACCCTATGGATATGATATCAATGTTATCTTAAATTACTATCAAGGTTCCCTTATCTAAGATTTTTAGGATAGAGGAATACAAGAATAAGGCCCTCTCTTGGTTAGGTGAAATATGAAATATTAGTATTGTTGAAAAATAAACATCAATAATACAAAAAGTACCACTTGTAATAAAAGAAAAGGAAGTGTTGGAATTGCAATAAAAAAGGTAAACTTCTAAGAGGGGAGGTGTGAATTAGTAGTTTAAACTTGGACCCACAAAACTTTCACCATACATCCATCTCATGCATTCAATGTATAAACTAAAATAGCATGTAAATCATATATATCTAAAAAATATAATCAAGTAAAAATTCACAAACACATAACACTAAATATGATTACTCAGAAACCCTCCAAGTGAGAAGGTAAAACTAGGGTAGGATGACTCCCACAAATATTCACTACTATAGTAATAAAGTGTATCTAATGAAGGTTACAATGTTTTGATCATGAGACATGATCTACCCTATTAAAGGCTTAAAAATACTATTAGGTCTCACCTTGTTAGAGGATTTCAAAACCTTGTTAGAAGTGTGCCTTGCTCAAGGACTTTATCTTACAACTAAGTAAGCACCATATTAAGGATTTCAATATAGCCTATTAGGACTACTTTGCTAAGAGATTTTGACTAAAATCACCAGTTCAAATGTATTAGCTTTGATCCTATGGTTAACACTTGATTGTTTGATAATAGATCACCACTAAACACTTGTCTTCTTGATCCTTCTTGATCAAATGTCTCTTTGCTATATCCTTTTCCTTTCCTCTATTCTACTCTAATTGATTTTGCAATGTTGTCCCACTTCATAACTCCTTAAGCCACCATGAATGCTCTATTTGCATACTTCTCTCTTCGCTCCTTAAAAATTCATTCACTCATAGAGAGTTTAGGGTTTGTCCTCCTTAAGAAAACTTGGGTGACTTAGGGTTAGGTATGAATCTACAGCTAAGATTCATCCATATTTCACTTAATCCTTCCCATTTTCTAATTGGTTGCATGTAATTTTATTAGGAATCCAACTTGAGATTCATCCTTATCTCCAAAATATTTTAATTCATCCTTGAATAAAAAAATAGTTTACATAGTTGTTTGTGCCATTGCAAAAAAATGTCAAAACTATCTCACTTGGCATTGAAGTCTTTGATGCTTAGCATACACTAATCTTTATACTGTGACTCAACATCTATATCACTTGGCATCCACTGTTCACTCAGCTCCTGAATCATTTGGCATAGACTATCTACTCAACACTTGAGTGACTCAGTACATGAGTAGCTTGATACTCACTGTGAACTCGACATGGTCTAAAATATACATGTTGTGCTTAGCATGTACTACTTGTTTGACATGAACTAAGTAAATAACTTAAGTGTGTCGACACTCAATTGTCAAAAGAAATCTAACATAAAAAATCTCCCACTTTGACATGAGTATCAAAAACACTTGAGTATACATTAATGCCCTTAATCTCACAAGCATAACATAGCTTAACTCAGCTTATATAAAAAACTTCAGAATTTCAAAAATTTGCAATAACTTGGATACCTCAAAATATAATAAGTCCCCCTAAGTTGATATGTCTATTCTATGTCCAAAATTTGTGTACTCCTACTAAGTGAATATCCCTTGACTGATACTCTTTGACTTCATACTTTTTTTTGCGCTTGCTTTTGCTCTTGCTCCCCCTTAGCTTGTTCTAACTTTCTTTATCACTTTTCTTACTCTCCTTATATCTCCCTAAAATTCTTATTCTTCCCCAAAAATAATTCTTCTTCTTTGTCTTTTTCTCCCCCTTTTGTCTTATTCTCCCTCTTTTTGACACTTATGTCAATGGGCTATACACTTATAGTGTGTTTTTCTAGAAAAGACTTATGGGCATCCAATCTTATCTTAAGATTTGCATCCTAGTTCTCACATGCTACATCTAATGATTTTATTTGCATAGCTATCTTGGTAGCAAGGTGAACTAGACCATCTAAGGTAGAAAGAGTTGGGTCTTTCTTCATTAGGGTTTGGTATAGCCTAGCTCCTTGTGCAAAATTTCTATATGGGGGGTGAGAGTTTCCTAAATGCTAGTTAGTTTGGCCCTAATATTGGCCTCATGTGCTTTCAATACAGCTAACTAACTCTGCATTTGAAGCAATGACCTAAAATGCTTCTCACTTTAAGTTGGATTCATAGGCAACTTTGTACCTAATGCATTGATTTGGCTTTCCAAGCTCAAGATGTGACTTCTTGTCTCTTGGGTGAGGAGTGAGGGATTGCACAATTTAGTGTATAACGAGAATATGTTCTCAAGTACCTTCTTCACATCCTCAACCTTAGTTGCCAATGCAACTTGTGTCCATGCTATATCACTAGATATCTTTTCATTGACTTTTTTTTGAAACTTCTTTTTTGACCATTCTAATAGTTTTGCATTTGTATCTAGGTCTTCATTACTAACCTTATCCACTATGTATATTAGCTATTCAATTAGTAGCTTGGTCTCATAAGGAGTTGGTAGCTTGAATGCATTCGAAAAGATGTATTTTATATCCTACAATGCCTATGCTTCCTTGTAAGCATTTCTTGATGCTTCTTCCTTGCTAGGGATTGCAAGAGTATGCCCATCTATTCTATAGTCATGGTGTCATAGTCATACTTGGGCAGAATGATCTCCTCATCAAGGCTCACATCTCCATACTATATAACTTCTTCTACCTTTAATGAACTTGGGCTCAACACTAAAATTTGTAATGGAGTTGCATCTATACTCGACTTTGAAGAGTTTGGGTGGAATTAGTGCTAGATGCTGGTAAGGTTACTAGGGCTTGGATGACAACTTTCTCCTTCACCTTAGGTGTCAATTCTACCTCTTTAAGCTTTCCCTATTTTACCACAATGTCCTGACTTGCACCTTGTGTTGGTGTTTGAAAATGCTAGAGGGTTTCAATTATCCCTATGAGAATATGACACATTTAGGGGCAGCTAACTCCTATTATCAACATATCACTTCAGACATAGGGCCAACTATAAGGCTTGACCATTCTTCTTCTTCAGGCTCTGCAAAACCTAGGCGGGTGGACCTAGAGATTCTTTTGATACCATACCAGTGCAAAATATATTCCTAAATCTGGTAAGAAGATTTAAATCCCTTATATCTCCTAATAACTCATGAAATGACATTGATCTGTAGTAGCTAAATGCAAATCTAGAATATTCACAAGTTGAGTAAGGGCATTCTATTTAGGTCCTTCAACATGAAAGATGAAAAGAACGTTTGATTAATAATGTTGAATTCAACAAAACCTTATATATGCAGTAGTAAGACCTAGTGATCCTATAAATTGATCAGTGTCTTAACCATTGGGCAAATCCATGAGTCATAAATGCACATATGGATATCTGATACTTATACATATATTCAGATATACGATCTATCTATTCAACTTGTAAATAAATATCTATGCTCAATCCAAACCTCATTCTTACATGATATCCTTCTCAAAAAACCTGCAACCCTGTTGATTTACTGAAGCATTTACATAACTACTTGAGTCATAAGAAACAAAAAAACAACATACATGTAACGCCCAGCCAAGGGATCCAAAAGAATTAACCTAAAGTTTCACTAAGCTTGCTAAACATTTTTATTTTTTTTAATTTTTTTAAAGTAAGAAAGTATGACAAACACATCAAACACATAGTAGCGGAAGCAACACCATGAAATCATCGACAAACATACATTGTAAGTTACATTTCTTAAAGATCCCAAGACGTTGAGTCACGTTTAAATTTAATTAATTCTAAGTCTAACAACTATCACATACATATGAAAGAATAATAAAAAAAACTCCAATGTCCATAATATACATTTGTTCCGAATGCTCCTTGGCAAATTAATTCGGAATGCTCAATCATCCACTGTACATGTCACAGGGTATGAAAGTCTTAAAAGAATATACATATGTAAAGATCAAGATACAACATCCTCAAATCCATGATACAAAGTACAGTAAAAATATATGAAACTATTCACCATACATGATACATCCATACATCCATAATGATAAAACATGTATCATAAAATCTAACCATCCATCATAATAATCCAAGAACATAGTGAAGGTAAATACCAATCACGAAATCTCTAGCCACAGTGACCACGAAACGGATCTCAATGGTAAGAGTAAAAGCACTACCACCTGACCGCGTGGAACCTAAATGGTCCACTCCCACCGCGCTGAGGAGATAGTCTCAAGTCCCAAATAGGATAACAAAACCTATAATCATAAATACTCTCTAAGTCCAGGAAATCCTATAAGTATGCTAACTCAAGGGTTCCTAAAAAGATCGACATCTAAATCCCAGAGGTACCACAAGACACGTAGGAAACCTAATATGCAAGCGGGAAAGTGTCATCGCAAAAGTCATGTAGAAGTTACCCGATCAATCCCTTAGGAATCTCGGGTCCCTACTGATCCTGCGGCCACTAGTATCCTCTTGTACTGATGAGGCATACTATGGAATGCAAGGTCGTAACCAAGCGTTCTCTCTACCCAATCCTAGTCTGTACTAGCACTCATGGCATGGGAGAGAACATACAATTATCTTGTTAGGTTAATTTTCTCTCATTTAGTGTAAATGTTTTCACTTATTAAAAATGACTTACAATGGGTTTATCAAGGTAGCCTCTTAGGGCTCTGACCCCCATTGCAAGCCACTTCCCGACTCTACACATAGATAACCTACCCTAGCTCATGAACTCGTAAAACAAAGAATCATAATAAAACCATCTCAGTCCTATACGAGCAACTGAAAAACATCATAAAAAGATAATCCACAAATTATATCAGTTCTTCATGAGCAACAGATAACATCAAATAGTAATCATGTAATCACGACAGTTCTCTATCAGCAACTGAAGGCATCAATGATAAGTCACAAAATCCAATGGTTCTCTAATGAGCAACTAGAAAGTAATACAAGTATAACTGATCGAGACTCAGAAATGGTTATCACATATAACTGATCGAGACTCAAAAATGGTTAAGTTAGGTATTCTCAAATATATACACCTCAGCTTCACACAAGGAAACTGGAAAACAACAACAAACAGTAACACAATCATGTCATAGAGCACTTCATCACATTACCATGGTCAGGTTAAGAAAGATCGAAACCAAATCATCATGACATCACATTCACAACCTCGAGCCTCTAGTAACAACCTAAACTGGTCAACGCTAAACCAACCCCATAACACTCAAAGCATGGACAATATATAGAAAAACATCATAGTCACACAATTGGTTTTGATTTGAAAACATACAGTTGAGTTAAACAATAAGGTTTCAGTTATCAGTGTTTATTTTCAAGTAAAAAGTCTTATAGATCAATTTGATTTATAAAATACTATTGAGTTAATGTGAGGTTTCCATTTCCAATTGAACGTATGTTTTAAACAGATAGAACCCATAGTTCACCTTTACCAATTATCCCATTCCTATATCCAAATGAAACACCTAATTACCCCTAATTGTTCTTAAGTCAGAGTCCTAAAACAATCTGAGGGTAATATTTAAATTAATAAGAATACTTGTTGATCTTTGATTATAATAATCTTTACATTTATTGAAAACAATATTCTAATATTAAACTTGCTTAAACAAGTTTTTGATTTTAATTAATCTTTATTTAAATCAAACTTTAAATAAAATTAATTAGTGATACATAAAAAAAAATCATATTATATTTATTAATAATTTATTTATTTATAAAATTATTAATAAATAATAATAAAATTCCAATATAATTTAAAATTTAATAAATTTTAAATTAAAATATAATAATATTAATTAAAACATTTAAAAAAAAAAAAAAAAACAATTTACAAAATGTAAGTCGAAATTTTTTTTTTTTTAATAAAAAAACATCATGTTTAAAGGCCCACCGGCCTGCCATTCCCTGCGGCCGCAGGTGTTACTGCTGCCGCAGGCAGCAGTACTACGTACTGCTGCTGTGCAACAGTACCACCTGCCGTGGTAGCGTGGCTGTGGGGCATGGGAAGTGGTGGCCCCGCCCCACTTCAAAATATTTAATATAATTTATATATATATATATATATATATTTTTTTTTTTAACAATTTTTTTTTTTAAAACAAATTAAGTTTTATTTTAATTAGTTTTAGTTTAATTATATTAAAACAATTTCCTCCAAAGGGAATATATATATATATATATATATATATATATATATATATATATATTTTTAATTTTAAAACTTTCAATTTTACACTCAAACCCTTACCTAATCAAATCTCAATTTCTAAATCAGGAAAACAAGGGCTCTAATAATTCATCCAGTCTTCATGGATACAGAAATTATTGACGAACAATTAATAAATTCACAATATTGAACAGTTAAAACTTTCATCACAGAGAATTCAGATCTACAAACCCCAGACACGAAGAAGACAGTAAGGGATAATTGCATATTTAATGGATAGTCAAAACACAAGACCTTACCTGATCCTGATGCTATTATGCAATCTCCAGGAACTGTATGCGAATTCGCTCCTATCAATAACCTTCCCCTCGAAGACTTTCTTCGTATCAGCCTTCTGAAATTTGCTTCCAAAAATTGTCTCCCAAAAATTCCCGTCCAAATTTGTCTATCTCAAAAATGAACCCCCAAAGTTGTGATAAGCAATTTCTCCTCAATTCGGGGCACTAATTGTGTGTTTACCCGAGAAGACTCTTTGCACAACTCAGTTAACTCCAATTTAACTTTTATTATCTTTTCTTATTCTTTTGCATTCAACTTTCATGCACATTAAGTTGAATTATTAAATAACTTTATTTAAAATTTCACTTGACTTCAATTCTTAATTAATTTATTACTTTAAATCTTATGTGCACTTTTAAGAAATTAAAATAACATTATTAATTTTTATAATTTAATCTTTTAATTTAATTCTTATATTTAACTCATGTTTAGATCATGCGATCTAGAATTCTTAATAAATTAATATCTTTCAACTTTTTAATTTATTTTAGAACTTAATTGATAACATATTTAATTAATTTAAATAACAATAATATTTAGCATTTATTTAAAAATGAACTCCAAATATATTATTATTAAATTAAATAAATATTATCCTGTTCTAAATATATCTTGAACTTTAATTTCCAACTTTAATTCTTTTATTTAATTAATTAATTAATTAATTAAATATAAAGATATCATAATAATTCCTTATTAAATTAAATCATTAATTAGTCTTTTTAATTAGACTTAATTTATAGAAAAATACACCAAGGACTCATAAAGCAACATACGAAAACCCACTATAGAAAAATACATACCAAATCAAACAAAAGGGTTATAATCACAAAATTACATCATTTGATGCATTCGGAGGGTACTTAACTCAGATACTTGTCCTAATTATTAATTAAGAAAATTGGCTAAAGGGTTTAGGATTTGGACTTAAGAGCTTTATCTCCCCTCTCTTACCATTGAGATAGTGCGATAGGGTACGCTCATCCTGACAATTCAGGGAAGTCAATACCCGATACCTGCAACCTACATAAAATCCACGCATGTACAAACAAAATATTCTAAGCTAAATAGACAATGACAGGAAGTGGTGCATCGTGTAGATCCCGACTAGCAGGTGATTACGACTCCCTTCCTTAACCATATCAAAAACACCATACATAATTAAAACAGCACGCACACCATACACATGCAGTATGGGGTAAGTATCCATAAGAAGCACATGGAATAATAAACCATCTAACTAATCATCATCGATAACTGAAACCATTGAATAATCATCATACATGCATGAAATATACAGTACCAAGTAATCTCATCATATAATAAACTGAGTGTAAACATCATCTGATAATCTCTAAAATAATAATACTTAATCATCAAACATAAATTGGCCTAAAAGAGTTTGGCAATCATATCATAAATGTAGCTTGAAAATGTAAACTAGGGGCAGGCACTACAATACAGCCTTAAGGGACTGCAACTATGACCTAGGCTCTTTGTTCAAAGGTCATAAAACATTACAAATCACTGAGACTGGAGACGAGAATCAGAATGAAACTAATGAAATTCTTATGCTCTTTGTATTAATTTCCTTGAAGCAATACAACCAAATGCATGAAATGAAAACATGAAAACACCTAACAGATATGAACTTGTTGTATTTATCTTCCTACTGCTATTCACATAAGAGAAATTTGTTGAAGAATGTGGTATCATAGTAAGACACTGGAACCCTGTTGGTATTACCCAGAGAAAACTGCCTACCAATTGGTTTCTCAATCACCAAAACTGGAACCCTTACAAAGAATGAAAGATAGAAAGATATAGGAAGAAGTGAATTCCCAGATCTAATATGCAACTGCCACCTGTCCCCTTGAAATTCAATCTCTGGCAACTGAAAAACCTCTTTCATTTCTTTACCCATCTGATTTGATTTGGTTTTCATCATCACACTCTAACTAATTTGAAAATATCCTATGCTCAATCATGAAATTCTGTTTGCTAAAATATCTGATTTGCCTCATGAAATGCTAGTGAAATTTTAGTTTTTACAGAGTGAATGTGTTCAAATTTTGACAAAATCTTGACCCATATTGCATTTCAACTATTTTTTAACCATATTCAAATCAATGTCATGTCAAAAAATCAAATCTAAACTTCCTAGTTTGAATACAATTGCAACTTAGATACCTGAGACAAATCCCCCTATAGCTTGAACCAACTGCTTCCTGTGCAAAAATTGACTCCAGAATCGAAAAACTTAGATTCTCATGATTTCAGCGATATATGATAAGGCATATCTAGCCTCTCGAAAATGTCCAAGAAGTCATTTTGAAAAATACTCCCCTGGTAGAAACACTCAGCTTGTCTGCAACTTCTTTTGATTTTAAATTTTTCAAAAATTCAAAAATTTCTTAAAGTTCAAACTTTATATTAAAATGACCTCTTTTGATTTAAAAACAATTTGAACATGCAGTCACTTTTTAAAAACAATTTTAAAAATGAAAATTTAAAATCATTTTATTTTGCCCATCCCTCTAATTTTGTGGTTAACTGACTTTGACTAGCTACGACGTGTCCGTTCATGATTTGTCCACCTTTGCTTCATCTGCCATGTCACCATTTACTTTGGGCCCAGTGACACATGGCAAAATCTCACTTTCTTGCATTTCTTATCTCCAGCACAACTTATTTTTGTGAGGAAGCGGGTACCTCATGATCTCGCCATGTGGTGTCATCTCCTTGCATCACCTTTGAATTTTCCATCTGCGCCACATCATCATGCCCACGAAACTCACTGCCACATGGTAGCTTCCCACATTCCTACATTCTTTATCTTTTAGGCACTTTATTTTTGCGAGGAAGCGGCCACCACATGATTTGTACACTTGGTGCGATCTCCAAGCATCCTTCCACATCAATGTTTGTGTACCTTTGCTCAAAATTTATTCATTGACAACCCACCAGCTGGCTTTCACTAGTGCACGGGGTCCACCATCTAGCCTACGCCCTTGCCTTTCAAAAGGCTTTGTCTTAATTCATTTCATTATATGTGTGCAAGAATATTTAAAAACCTAAAAACTCTAATCCCCATACAATGTGGGATAAAAGGTTTACAACTTTTTCCTGGAGTCTGTGCTTGTTTTATTGTGGAATTTCTCCTTCTTATTGCATATGTGGGTTCTCTACTCTCCTTGTGGCTTTTTCATGGCTTCTCTACTTTTATAAGCCATGTGTTTTACCTCCTCTACATCTACAGTGAAATTGGTCAAAATTTTTAGCATTAAGACTGTGGCTTCATTGTCTTTTAATATGTGTGTTCCTTCTTATTTAAGCATGGGCTGTTCTGCTTGTTTGCAATGCTGAACCTCCTATCTTGTCTTCATGCTTTGAAAATTACCTCTATTCTCCATGCGTCCCCTGCAAGTTCCTTTTATGGTTTGCTGAGAAGCTCTTCTTAACATCTGTAACTTCTTTGAAAATGCGTTGACTTCTAGTTTTTTATGAGTCTCCTGTTGGACTCTGCCATTGGAAACTCCTCCTCTGAGCCAGTGGCTTCTTCCTTTCTTTTTGGTGTCTTTCAACTTTTCTAGTGCTTGCTATGTTTGGGTGACTTTTCTTTATTTATGTCTAAATGTGTGGACTCCCCTGTTTATGCTAGAGTGAGTTTCCTTTTGAGTGGCGTGAAGTTTCTTCAAACTATGCATTGGTTGCTACTCAACATTGACTCCCCTTGTTTTGGATGCAAAATTCCTTGTTATTATGCGCTGATTGGTTTTGGTTTGGGCATGGATTCTTCTATGAACTCTAATGTCCCCCTTTCCTCTGCTTGTGTGGGATGTTTTGCTCCACCTTCTAACATGGCACTACTTTCTTGTTTTACTGGCATAGTGTCTCCTTTTAACAATCTAATTCTAATGAAGGTTACCTTATTCTCAAAGGATGGAAAGTCATGCCATTGTTTAGAAACATTCACTACAGTTTAGAGTTCTTCTCCAATCCACAAAAGTTTGACCCACTATTTTCAAATGCCACCAAAGCCCAACACATTTATGCCTTTTGGATGTGGGGCTCATTCTTGTTTAGAGGCATGAGTTATCTCCTATAGCCTAGAAATCCCCTGCCTCTCCACACATTTCCTTGTTTCAACAAATTCATAACTCCTTTGTTTTACACTGCGGGTTACTTTGTTGAATGGTGTGGGGATCTTTGTCTCTACACTAGGAATGAGGAGCTCCCTTAGCATGATCTTGAATGCAATAAATATATCTATATAGAATTTAGGATGACTTGCAAGTGCCTAGTGAATAGATGATTGAAAATCAAGAGTAAATGTCCAACTACATTAGCTCAATAAAGTTCTTAGACAAGATGAACTAACCCATATTTTCCAGACTGTGCCTTGTCAATTATCCCATAGATATGTTCATTATTTTTACTTTCAACCTCTAGTTACCCACTAGATTTTCCCATCGCCTAGAACCTTCCCCGATTTTTTCATGGTAAAAGATGGTCTCCCCTTAGTAACATGATTTAAGACTGTTGTTATGACCTGTAGTCCGTCGCATATAGATGGAACCCATCTCCAATTTCATTTTGGCAATGCCCATGATCCAATTTATATACTTTCCTCTATATTCTATCTTTGCAACTTGCGTGGAGCCTTTCCTTAGTGTGAGTGAGTTAAGTTTCTTTACATGTCCCTCTGTTTTTTCATTTTCTATAAAATGTATCCTTCCCCCTTTTGAAATCCAATCTCCTTTTTCCCATAAAAACTTCTCAATATCCTCTGCTTCTTTTTCTATTTGTTGGACAAGTCTTCTATTCATTGGACCACACACATTTTTCTTTTTTATATCAAAGCATAGCTTATTTCCTTTTAAATCAGGTGCCTCTAGGAGACACTGCAACAATTTATCAACACTCCAATATTCTTCTCCAGAGGTGGCTCTTTTGCTGACTCCTTAACTCATCTAACAACCATTATTTTATAACCATATGTTTTGCGCCTATATGTTCTTTTCTTCCTTGAAATGGGATTCAACCATTTATTAAATTATTTCATTTCAATCTTCCAAACTCACTTGAAAACTCCTTTGTTTGGGTAGCTCAGTCCAAAGTCAGGCTTACAACACATGGGGCTCATGAGTACTCCTCCCTTTATATACATTGTTCTTTCTGTCAAGGCTTCTTGAAGCTTCAGTTTAAAATGGAGAACACATAAAATTTGATGTAGGTATTGGAACTAGGTTATCTTTTTCATTAAATGGTTAATACCTTTTAACTCACTTCAAAACCGATCAATCCAGGCAGAATTAGTAAAGCCCCAAAGTGGGTCCGGCTAAAGAAAATTTCATTTTCGAACAACTAAACTACAAAACTGACTTATCTACCCTCTAGCATTGATTTGAAATAAATTCAATCACTGAAAGTGAATTAGAAGCTGATTTCACATCTTTCTGCAAACTGTCAATTTTGCGTTAGCAGGTCCTTTGACTAGCCTTAAAAATTGATCTGAACCTTTGACCGGGCTCTAAAAATTGACCCACTGATTCTCTGTTCTACACACTTGCACCCTGTTAATTCTCATCTTATGACAAATTCCCAGTCAAAAGATATTTTCTGTCAAAGTTGCCTTCTCAGAATTGCTTGCAAGTAAACAAGTTAGAAAACAACAAATTGGGTTCGGATTTGGCTTAGAAAACTGGGCAAATGAGCACATAGGGAAATGAAAACTGGGGCATTATTTCTCTCTCATGAGGAAAGTATAAATCTAGGATTTGGGCTCCTGATGAATAACAAGATGTGAGTGGCAATCAATCAAAGTAGGCTACTTGGATTTTGCAAACTGGGAACAATGATAGAAAGCGATTTTTGCAAATGGAATGAACTTGGAAAAGTGTGCATATAGATTCGTCATGACTTGCAAACTGACACACTTGGAGTATTTTTAGAGGACAACATAGTGCTACAATCCACTTGACCTCACCTATCAGGATTAGGAGTTATGACATCATGAACAGGGGTACCAAACAATTTGCAAATACTGACACCAGTAAAAGTTAGAAATTGTGTTTGGAATCGCATTTGAAAACTGATCAAACAGATTCATCATAAGATGAAACTTGAAACATAATAAGTCTCCGATGTCTATAATGCAACACAACAAGAATTTAAACATTTGGGTCAACTGGGTCAAAGTTATAGCACATCAAACAGGGCTTCCTAGAATTATGTCCTATATGGCAAAGTGCGAAAAAAATAACTGACCAACTTTAAGGGATTCAAAACCTAGTCAAATGGACTCAAAAAAAATCAAAATTTGAAACATAGGTTCTCAGGTATGGACACTAAAAACTCCCAAAGTAGAAGGTCACAAAACATTTTTGGGTGCAAGTTATTCAATGAAAAACACAGCCTCTTGTCGCTATTTGACACTTAGGGTAAAATGCAGATATGACAATTACTCAAAATGAGACTTTACAAGATGGCTCAAAATTTCAATTTATCATCATGGAATGCTTAGGTAGATTGAATGAAAGGTGTTAGAAACATTGAACACCTCTGGGGCTTTACAGGTACAGCTGGGTACAATCTCATTTAAAAGTGTTTATAGGGCTCAAATTTCTCAAAAGTTCTCAAAATTGACCATGCAATTTTTAGCACCAACAATGGTTCTATCTAGGAATGCATGCCCCCTGTGGGCATGGCAAGATTTTAGATCTCTTGGAGAAGCAGACCACACTCCTAAACTTCAAAACTCTCCTGTACAACTTTATTGAAAATAGGGAAACAACTACAACTAACAAGATTATGTACACATGATGGCCTTGAGCCATCGAAAAATTTTCATAACTTTTTACCTCTGTCATATACCTGGTTTTCATTTACATCTTCTTGAGGTAAACTGAAAATCCAATTCTTCCTTGTCTTACCCAACACATCATTATTTACAATCAGCTCATTAGGAAAAAAAATACTACTATCATCATCTTCATAGTGCGTATAAAAATCATACACACTGTGTACACCTTGATCACTATGAAAATATGAATCAACATGATCATAATAACTGACATTAGACTGAAAATGAAACTGATCACTACTGATTGCGTCATGGATTCCTTCAACCAAAAAAACAAAAGCTTGATATTCTACTTCATTGAACGAGGTACATGAATTAGATGGTAACTCATCTTGTGCCTTTGAATATGAAGAGTATGGAAAATTTGATTTATCCTCACTTGCAACATGAGTACACCATATATCAAATTGAATATATGCTACATTTTCTTCATATTTCAGCAAATGATTAGATCCCAAATCATAAGAATTATCATGAAATTGCATTCCTAGAATGTATTAATTCGTATCTAATCCTTTTTCAAATAGCTCACTAGGATAAACCATTTCATTACTATTTCTCTTATCACATGAGCTATCTGAACTTATCTCAACCTTATGAAAATAGGAAAACATTGAATCAACAACTCTTATCTCTCTATTTCATTCTCATCATAGAAGTCATTATGTGCATTGACATAAAAATTACTATCACATACACCCCCAAACCTGACATAGCACATTCTAAAACTACATCTTTTTCAACATCATACTTAGGGAAAATGACTTCACCACATGAATTTTCATAACGTGTCAAAACACAAGAATCCTTAGATTGGTTAGCATACCTTTCAAAATCGTGAGCCAAAAAATTAGAAATCTCATCAACACTTAGCAAGATTTTGTCCCTAGTTTGTTCTCCTTGGCTTAGATCATTATCTGGACAGCTTGACAAATTTGTAACAGCAGACTTGTTAGTAATACATTCTGAAAAATAAAAAATCTGATCACCACATAATTCTTCTTCCTAAGACAACACCTCAACAATCGACATCTCAACACAAACACATTCATCATTAGAAGAAATATTATCATTACTGCTACACTATTCTTCTTCTATATACTCATCATCATAAGAAGATGAACTGACATTATGCATATTATCAGACTGCTGATTACTATCCTCTTATTCATAAAACTAAGACTCTTAATTTTCTATATCATCTTGAATAGACTCATTACATTCACTAACATTAGGCTCAATAGCCTTTAACTCACATTCAAATTCTATGATAATATCATGAAATTTAATAATCTCTTGGGATATTACCTCGTCTGGCCAAGCAACCAAATGCGGTGTAAAAATTTCTAAGAGAAACATTGGCCATGAAGACTTCTCTAGTCTACAGGACTCATGAAGATTCATGACTATGGATTTGAACTTAATGTAAATTTGTAATCCATCAAGACCCTTAACATCACCAATTCTACTTCTTAATATGACAACCAGATTATCATGATCTTCTCTTTCTAATCTAGCAATCTCTGCATGAAGATTTTCTAACTCATATTGATATCTAGACTCAGAATCCATCTTATAAATTTTTAAAACTCTACCTCTATTTTCTTAGTGCTGAAATCACTAGATGGAGGCAACCATTTATACCATTCAACTTTCATGAATATAGAGACATGAAAACTGAAAATACCTTTATGTGTTGTGGTCTAAAACTTTAGATCTATTGATTGGCACAGGTGCAAACATGGAATCCTTCACACCATAGATAAATTCCTTTATAGAGCTGCCACCTCCTTGAAGAGGAAAATGAAATCACAATAGTGATTCACCCTTTGAAATGAATTATTTTAGCAGACACAAGCAACCACATAAACTTGTCAAGAATTTAAAACTTCCTTTCCAAGAAACTATCAAAAACTTCAGATTTGCCCATACAACTGAAAGTCCTTCAAAATTTTGCAATGAAATCAACTAGGAACAAATTGGTATAGAGATTTGAGAGTCGCCACTCACTCATGTGAGAAATAAAACATAATTTGTCACTTGAAAAATCTGAACCAGACCTTCAATGTAGAAAAAACTTGCAGATCACTAACATCTTGAAAAGAAAATAAACTTTATAAATCATTTCTTGACTCTGAAACTTTCTCAACAGCACTTGCATAGACTGAACTGATTGAAGATAGACTTATAACAGTCATAGAACACAATTTACATTCAAATCTCACAACATACTACTGCAAATGAATAAAGCTTAACTGGGGAACATGAAACTTCAGCAAGGAAATAAGAAACGCCTCTTGCTATATATATGCTATATTCAATCTATTTCATTGCCAGAGATTTTTAGTTCTTTCTGAATGCAACTCCCCAATAGAGTTGCCATTTTGTTGGTGTTTGAAAATGCTAGAGAGTTTTCAATTATCCCTATGAGAATATGACACATTTAGGGGTAGCTAACTCCCATTATCAACATATCACTTCAGACATAGGGCCAACTATAAGGCTTGACCCTTCTTCTTCTTTAGGCTCTGCAAAACCTAGGTGGGTGGACCTATAAATTCTTTTGATATCGTACCAGTGCAAAACATATCACTAAATCTATTAAGTAGATTGAAATCCCTTGTATCTCCTAATAACTCATGAAATGACATTGATCTGCAGTAGCTAAATGCAAATATAGAATATTCACAAGTTGAGTGAGGGCATTCTATTTAGGTCCTTCAACATGAAAGGTGAAAAGAACGTTTGATTAATAATGTTGAATTCAGCAAAACCTCAAATATGTAGCAGTAAGACCTATTGATCCTATAAACTGATCAATGTCTTAACCATTGGGCAAATCCATGAGTCATAAACACAAATATGGATATCTAATACTTATACATATATTTCGATATACGATCTATCTATTCAACTTGTAAATAAACATCTATGCTCAATCCAAACCTCATTCTTACATGATATCCTTCTCAAAAAACCTGCAACCCTATTGGTTTACTGAAGCATTCACATAACTGCTTGAGTCATAAGCAACAAAAAAAAAATGTACAAACTTAAGGGACTGCAACTATAACCTAGGCTCTTTGTTCAAAGGTCATAAAACATTACAACTCACTGAGACTAGAGACGAGAATCAGAATGAAACTAATGAAATTCTTCTGCTCTTTGTATTAATTTCCTTGAAACAATACAACCAAATGCATGAAATGAAAACATGAAAACACCTAACAGATATGAACTTGCTGTATTTATCTTCATACTGCTGTTCACATAAGAGAAATTTGCTGAAGAATGTGGTATCATAGTAAGAAATTGGAACCCTGCTGGTATTACCCAGAGAAAACTGCCTACCGATTATTTTCTTAGTCACCAAAACTAGAATGCTTACAAAGAATAAAAGATAGAAAGATATAGCAAGAAGTGAATTCATGGATTTGATATGCAACTACCATCTATCCCCTTGAAATTCAATCTTTGGCAACTGAAAAATCCCTTTCATTTCTTTACCCATCTGATCTGATTTGGTTTTCATCATCACACTCTAGCTGACTTGAAAATATCCTCTGCTCAATCATGAAAACCTGTTTGCCAAAATATCTGATTTGCCTCATGAAATGCCAGTGAAATTTTAGTTTTTACAAAGTGAATGTGTTCAAATTTTGACCCATACTGCATTTCAACTATTTTTTAACCATATTCAAATTAATGTCATGTCAAAAAATCAAATCTAAACTTCTTGGTTTGAATACAGTTGTAATTCAGGTACCTGAGACAAATCCACCTATGGCTTGAACCAATTGCTTCCTATGCAAAAACTGACTCCAGAATCAAAAAATTTAGATTCTCACAATTTTGAAAATATATGATAAGGCATATCTAGCCTCTCGAAAATGTCTAGGAAGTCATTTTGAAAAATACTCCCCTAGTAGAAACACTCAGCCTGTCTGCAACCTCTTTTGATTTTAAATTTTTCAAAAATTCAAAAATTTCCTAAAGTTCAAACTTTATATTAAAATGACCTCTTTTGATTTTAAAAAAATTTGAACGTGTAGTCACTTTTTGAAAACAATTTTAAAAATGAAAATTTAAAATCATTTTATTTTGCCCATCCCTCCAATTTTGTGGTCAACTAACTTTCACTAGCTTCCACGTGTCCATTCATGATTCGTCCACCTCTACTTCATCTGCCACATCACCGTCTACTCTGGGCCTAGTGACACATGGAAAAATCCTATTTTCTCGCATTTCTTATCCTGGGTGCAACTTATTTTTGCGAAGAAGTGGGCATCTCACGATTTTGCCACGTGGCGTCATCTACTTGCATCTCCTCTAAATTTTCCATCTGTGCCACATCATCATGCTTGCGGGACTCACTGCCACGTGGCAGCTTCTTGCATTCCCGCATTCTTTATCTTTCAGGCACTTTTTTTTTGTGGGGAAGCAGGCACCATAGGATTTGTACACCTGGCATGATCTCGAAGTACCCTTCCACATCAGTGTTTATGTACCTTTGCTCAAAATTTATTCATTGATGACCTGCCAACTAGCTTTCATTGGTGCACAGGGTCCACCTTCTAGCCTACACCCTTGCCTTTCAAAAGGCTCTATCTTAATTCATTTCATTATATGTGTGAAAGAATATTTAAACACCTAAAAACTCTAATCCCCATACAATGTGGGATAAAAGGTTTACAACGTTTTCCTGGAGTCTGTGTCTGTTTTATTGTGGAATTTCTCCTTCTTATTGCATACACGGGTTCTCTAATCTCCTTGCAGCTTTTTCATGGCTTCTCTACTTTTATAAGCCATGTGTTTTACTTCCTCTGCATCTACAGTGAAACTGGTCAAAATTTTAGCATTAAGACTGCGGCTTCGTTGTCTTTTAATATGCGTGTTTCTTCTTATTTAAGCATGGGTTGTTTTGCTTGTTTGCAATGCTGAACCTCCTCTCTTGTGTTCATGCTTTGAAAATTACCTCTATTCTCCATTCGTCCCTTGCTAGTTCCTTTTATGGTCTGCTGAGCGGCTCTTCTTAACATATGCGACTTCTTTGAAAATGCATTGACTTCTAGTTTTTTATGAGTCTCCTATTGGACTCTACCACTGGAAACTCCTCCTTTGAGCTAGTGGCTTTTTCCTTTCTGTTCAACATCTTTCAACGTTTCTAGTGCTTGCTATGTTTGGGCAACTTTTCTTTATTTGTGTCTAAACGTGTGGACTCCCTTGTTTATGCTGGCATGAATTTCCTTTTGAGTGGTGTGAAGTTTCTTCAAACTATGCATTGGTTGCTGCTCAATGTGGACTCCCCTTGTTTTGGATGCAGATGTCCTTGTTATTATGTGCTGATTGGTTTTGGTTTGGGTGTGGATTCTTCTATGAACTCTGATGTCCCCCTTTCCTTTTCCTGCATGGGATGTTTTGCTCCACCTTCTAACATGGCACTGCTTTCTTGTTTTACTGGCGTGGTGTCTCCTTTTAACAATCCAATTCTTATGTAGGTTACCTTATTCTCAAAGGATGGAAAGTCATGCCATTGTTTAGAAACATTCACCACAGTGCTGAGTTCTTCTATGATCCACAAAAGTTTGAC
Organism: Cupressus sempervirens; assembly: GCA_028749045.1. Taxonomy (NCBI): domain Eukaryota; kingdom Viridiplantae; phylum Streptophyta; class Pinopsida; order Cupressales; family Cupressaceae; genus Cupressus; species Cupressus sempervirens. The sequence continues at coordinate 190,647,044 of CM053788.1, forward strand.
CCACTATTTTCAGATGCCGCTAAAGCCCAACACATTTATGCCTTTTGGAAGTGGGGCTCATTCTTGTTCAAAGGCATGAGTTATCTCCTATAGCCTGAAAATCCCCTGCCTCTCCACACATTTCCTTATTTCAACAAATTCATAACTCCTTTGTTTTACACTGCAAGTTACTTTGTTGAATGGCGTGGGGATATTTGTCACTGTGCTAGGTATGAGGAGCTCCCTCGACATGATCCTGAATGTAATAAATATATCTATATAGAATTTAGGGTGACTTGCAAGTACCAAGTGAATAGACGACTAAAAATTGAGAGTAAATGTCCAGCTACATTACCTCAATAAAGTTCTTAGACAAGATGAACTAACCCATATTTTCCAAAATGTGCCTTGTCAATTATCCCATAGGTATGTTCATTATTTTGACTTACAACCTCTAGCTACCCACTAGATTTTCCCATCGCCTAGCACCTTCCCTGATTTGTTCATGGTAAAAGATGGTCTCCCCTTAGTAACATGATTTAAGACTATTGTTATGACCTGTAGTCGATCGTATATAGATGTAACCTATTGGTGTTTGAAAATGTTACCCATTTCCAATTACCCTGATGAGAACAAGACACATCTAGGGGCAGCTAACTCCCATTTTCAACATGCCCATTTAGACAACAAGCCAACTATAAGGCATGACCCTTCTTCTTCTTCAGGCTCTACAAAACCTAGGCGAGTAGACTTGTAGATTCTTTATATGGTACTAGTTGTCAAAGCATACACTGAATCTATTATGAAGCAAATAAAACCCTTATTTCTCCTGATAACTCATGAAATAACATCAATCTACAATAGCTAAATACAGATCTAGGATATTCATAAGCTGAGTGAGGGAATTCTATTATAGCTCTTCAACATGAAAGGGGAAAAGTATTTGATTATTGATGTTGATGTTCAACAAACCCTCAAACATGCAGCAAAACCTAATGATCCTATCTCTGATCAGTGCCTAATCCACTGGGCAAATCCATGAATTCAAAACATACATCTGTGACATTAGGACATATTCTGTATACCCAAACATCAAATCTATCTAATCACCTTGTGATTTAGACATCAGTGTTCATTTAGATCTCATTCTCACAAAATATCCTTCTTAACATAACTAGTAACCCTGTCAAACACATTAAGCATTTACTTGGCACTTTGTTCCAACAACAAAATATATTAGACATACAACCTGAAGGGGAAGCAAATTAATCTCAGCTCTTCGTTCCAAGACCACATAAGACTACAGATTACTGAGATAGGAGACGAGAACTAGAATCAAACTAAAGAAATGCTGCTCATATGTATTCATTTTCTTTGAAAATATACATTCAGATGCATGAAATTAAAACATGGAACAACCTAATGTATCAGAACTATTTGTATTATCTGCACTACTACAGTTCACATGAGAGAAATTGCTAAAGAATGGAGGTGGAATCACAGTTTTGGATCCAAAGGAATGGTCTCATAGAATGACAGCAAATTCTCTACCAACAGTGGTCTCCCAGTAACAAAAAATTGGAACCCCTTCAATGGAAGAAAGAAAGAAAGATATAGAAGAGAAAGAATTCTCGAATCTATTTTGAAGACGACAAGTGTCCACTTGAAATTCAATCCTGTGCAACTGAGTAACCTTTTTCTTATTTCATCCCATTTGATCTAATTTTGTTTCATCATTATCTGCAACTGATTGGAAAATATCTCTGTTTGAATGATAAAAGCTTTTTGAATCACCAAAATATCTGATTGTCCCATGAAAAAGCCAGTGAAAATGAGTTTTTACTGAGTAAATCTAAACAAATTCAACCCTAACTACATTTCCATTGCCTTCTACCGATATTCAGGTCATTATCTTGACAAAAATCAAAATTGAACTTCTTGGTCTGAATATGGTTGCAATTTAGGTACCTGAGACAAATCCTCTTGTAATTTCGGCAATATATAACATCGCCTATTTTGCATCTCAGAAACCCACTAAAAGTCATTTTCAAAATGACTACTCTGCTAAAAAACCATGGTCTTCACATTTGATTTTTTAAATTTATTGAAAAATTTTAAATATTCTAAAGTCAAACTTTAGAAAAAATCCCATTTGATTTTAAAACTTGACGTGGGCATTTTCAACAAAAATAATAATAAAATATTATTATTTTTTAACTCTTCAATATTTCCCTGACCCTTTTAATCCATGGTCAACCTTAAGTTTGACCAGTGCCATGTGGCATCTTCTGATTGGACCGCTCATTGCATCTACCATGTCATCAAACACGGGACCCATTGCCACATGTCATCTTCTCGCTAACTCACTCTGCTAAATCTCGTGCATCTTCTGCTTGGCGAGTAAGCGAGGACCGCTGGATGTGCCATGTGGCACAATCTCATTGCAACCGATCTGATCATGCCATATCATGTCTTGCTCGTTGCCACTTGTCATGATCTGATTCGCTAACAGCACTGCAATGGAACCCACGTAACATTTTGGATCTCATCAAATTTTCACAATTGTTTGACACTCTCACTATGTCGCTAGCCAAACTTTTTGAAATTTTTGGGCTAGCGAAGTAGTGAGGTGCCGGATTTTTAGTTTTTCGGTAACCTCCCACTCGCTGATGTCATTCTTTTTTGGATTGCATGTTTGCTCAAAAATTTGTCTTTAACTGTGTTTATAACTGGCCTGCCGACCATGGCCCCACCTCCACGAACTTGGCTTCCAAAAGCCTCTTTCTTTGAGACACTACTCAATAGTGTGTAATGGTATTTAAACACTTGGAAAAAACCTCCCACAATGAATGTGGGACAAATGTGGTCTCATATTCTATGCATTCTGGTTGCTACAGCTTGTTTGCTTCAAACTCTGCCTCTGTTTCTTTTCTATGGTTGCATGTGGAAACTTCTTTCTATTGCGTAGAAGTCTCTTTTTCTTAAAAAAAAGAAACAATAGCTCTTCCTTTATTTATGCACTAACTACCCTATTACAACCGCTGGCTGGAGCCTCCTTTCTATTCAGACTTGGCATTTTTCATATGATTAGCGCAGACCTCTGTCTTTTGGAAACGTGGACTCCTGTGAGAAGGCATGGGCAATGTCTTCTATTCCATTTCAGGTTCTTTGTCTTTAAAGTGCATGGAGCTTCATTTTTTTATGGATGTTTTCTTGTATGCAATGCTCTCGATTTCTGCTCGTTGTGTTCCTTTTCCAGTAAGATCCTACACAAGGTCCCAAATTGCATGCAAACAAGAGCCATGAATGGGCTTATGTAAAATCAAGTCACAAGGAACCAATCCTCTATTCAAGTACTCTAATTCTACAGTGGGAGTGTTTGCATTGGCTAGCCATACAACCTTATAGATAGGCATCTGTCCAACTCCAGAAAAATCACTTATAATCAGTGATATTTGTTTAGGAGGTCCTACAATATTGTTGATATCTAGAACAACTAGTACATGCAAACTTACTGTCTTCACCTTTCTCTGTTTAGATTCCTTAGTATTTGGACCACAATGATCTAGAGAGAGTTGCTTTACACCATAATCAAGGAATGTGTCACCTTGATGTCCTGCTAAGTTGGTATCATTCGTGCAAGGATCACTCAATAGGCTCTTCAAAAAAACAAAGTCAAAAGTATCAGAAGCCCTCAAACTTTGGACAAGAACCTCTTGTTTTAGGTTTTCAAGTGTTGGGATGAAATCCCACCATTCGTTACCATCAAAACCTGTACACATCTGTGCTCTAGCCAATTCTTTATAATCAATTTGCTTGCCTCTCCATTCAATGCAAGAACTACATAGATAGTTTCTTTGAGAGAAAGCCTTTGCAAATGGACGTCAGAAGTGCTATAACTCATTGGAGATTTCCATCCTAGTTGCCAATCTTGAATTTCAAGTTTTTCACTTAAATCACTTCTAGCACACAAAGAAACTCCACCAAGAACATGTGTACCTGATGACTAGTTTGCTCCATTCTTGCTTTGATCTATAGTAACCTTGGCATTTCTGAAAAAGAGATTAAACCTAAAGCAAGTTCCTTTTTCCCAGGTTCACCTTTGTCAACAATCTTGATATTTCCACCCATCAGATGCACCAAAGATTGAACAATGCCAAGACCCAGACCAATGCCACCGTGATTTGCATAAGTTAATCCAACAATTTGGACAAAGTTCTCAAAAATAGACTTGTGTTTGTCCTTTGGTATACCCTTTCCTGTATCCTCTACCTCAAACTCAAATTCCATATAATTTGAGTCAGTTTGAACCTCAGAAGAGGCATGTAATTGTTTGTAAGCATTACTAGCCTGAGTGACCCATTTGGGCCCTACAATGTTCAACACTATGGCCCCCATTTACTGAGGGATTCCTATGGGTACCTTGCTTAACCCAAGCATGTAATATCACATGGCTTTTAGATGTAAACTTTACGTTATTGCTTAGTAAATTACATAGTATCTGTTTCAGTCGACCTGCATCACCTTTGACCCATGATACTTTCTCTACAGACTCATCACACAAATCCAATACAACTTCTACACCTTTATCTAATGCCACAACAGAGAACATATCTACAACTTCTTCAAGGACCTGAACTATATTGAAGTCTGTCTTGTCAAGTTGCAATTTCTCAGCCTCAATTTTACTCACATCCAAGATAGTGTTTAATAAACCCAAACCTCTGGTCAAGCTCTAAAAATAGGCACACTGATTCTCTATTCCACATATTTTCAACTTGCCAAATCTCGTCTCACGAAAAATTCTAGGTCAAAAGATATTGACCGTCAAAGTTTCCTTCTCGGATTTATCTGCAAGCAAACACGTCAGAAAGCAATAAATTGGGTTTGGATTCGGCTCAGAAAACTAGACAAATGAACACTTGGGAAGATGAAAACTGGGGCATTGATTCTCTATCATGAGGACAATATGAATCTGTGATTTGGGCTCATGACGAATCATGGGACAAATTTGGCAAGTGTCTAAAGTTGGCTACTTGGATTTTTAGGACAGAAAACAATGACAACATAACAATTTTTACAAATGGAATGACTCTGGAAAAGTGTGTAAACGGATTCGTCAAGATTTGAAATCTGACACACTTGGAGTATTTTTAGAGGAAAATACAGGGGTACAATCTCTTTGATCTCACCAATCATGGATCTCAAGTTATTTCATCTCGAACAGGGGTCCTGATAAATCTGCAAATGCTAACACCAGTATAACTTTAGAAATTCCATTTGGAATCGCATTTGAAAACTAATCAAACGGATTCGTCAAGAGCTGAAACTTGAAACATGACAAGTCTCTGACACCTACAATGTAATGCAATAAGAATTTCAACATTTTGGTCAACTAGTCAAAAGTTATAGCATGTCAAACAGGGCTTCCCAGAATTTTGAATATTTTTCAAAAACATGAAAACGGTAACTGACCAACTTTGAGGGGTTCAAAACCTAGTCAAACGGACTTGAAATTTGAAACATAGGTTTTTAGGTAAGGACACTAGACACTCTCAGAGTGGAAAGTCACAAAACCTTTCTGGGTGCAAGATATTTAGATGCAAACACAGCCTCCTGTCGCTGTTCGATACTTAGGTGAAAAAGCAAGATTGACAATTGTTCAAAACATGACTTCACTGGATAGCTCAGAATGATGATTTGACCATATGGAATAGGTAGATAGGCTGAATGGAAGGTGTTAGAAAAATTAAACACCATTTATGCATTAACTCAACAGTGAGGTACATAGGTTTCACAAAGCATTTATAGGCCTGAATTTCACAATAGTGCTCAAAATTGACCATGCAATTTTGAGCGCCAACAGAACCCATCTCCAATTTCATTTTTGCAATGCCCATGATCCAATTTAGATGCTCTCCTCTATATTGTGTCTTTGCAACTTGTGTGGAGCCTTTCCTTAGTGTGGGTGAGTTATGTTTCTTTACAAGTCCCTCTATTTTTGCATTTTCTATAGAACGTCTCCTTCCCCCTTTTAAAATCCAATCTCCTTTTTCCCATAAAAACTTCTCGATATCCTCTGCTTCTTTTTCTATTTGTTAGAAAAGTCTTCTATTCATTGGACCACACACATTTTTCTTTTTTATATCAAAGCATAGCTTATTTCCTTTTAAATCAGGTGCCTCTAGGAGACACTGCAACACTCTATCAACACTCTAATATTCTTCTCCAGAGGTGGCTCTTTTGTTGACTCCTTAACTCATCTAACAATCATTATTTTATAACCATATGTTTTGCACCTATATGTTCTTTTCTTCCTTGAAATGGGATTCAACCATTTATTACATTATTTCATTTCAATCTTCCAAACTCACTTGAAAACTCCTTTTTTTGGGTAGCTCAGTCCAAAGTCAGGATTACAACACATGGGGCTCATGAGTACTCCTCCCTTTATATATATTGTTCTTTCTGTCAAGGCTTCTTGAAGCTTCAGTTTAAAATGGAGAACACATAAAATCTGATGTAGGTATTGGACCTAGGTTATCTTTTTCATTAAATGGTTAATACCTTTTAACTCACTTCGAAACCGATCAATCCAGGCAAAATTAGTCGAGCCCCAAAGTGGGTCCGGCTAATCAAATTTTCATTTTCGTACAACTAAACTACAAAACTCACTTATCTACCCTCTAGCACTGATTTGAAATAAATTCGATCACTGAAAGCGAATTAGAAGCTGATTTCACATCTTTCTGCAAACTATCAATTTTGCGTCAACAGGTCCTTTGACTAGCCTTAAAAACTAATTCGAACCTTTGACCGGGCTTTGAAAATTGACCCACTGATTCTCTATTCTACACACTTGCACCTTGTGAGTTCTCATCTTATGAAGAATTCCCAGTCAAAAGATATTCATCGTCAAAGTTGCCTTCTCAGAATTACCTACAAGTAAACAAGTCAGAAAACAACAAACTAGGTTTGGATTTGGCTCAGAAAACTAGGCAAATGAGCACATAGGGAAATGAAAAATGGGGCATTATTTCTCTGTCACGAGGAGAGTATAAATCTGGGATTTGGTCTCCTAATGAATAACAGGATGTGAGTGGCGATCAATCAAAGTAGGCTACTTGGATTTTGCAAACTAGGAACAATGACAGAAAGCAATTTTTGCAAAGGGAATGAACCTGGAAAACTGTGCATATAGATTTGTCATGACTTGCAAACTGACACACATGGAGTATTTTTAGAGGAAAACACAGTGCTACAATCCATTTGACCTCACCTATCATGGATTAGGAGTTATGACATCATGAAAAGGGGTACCAAACAATCTACAAATACTGACACCAGTAAAAGTTAGAAATTGTGTTTGGAATCGCGTTTGAAAACTGATCAAACAGATTTTTCATAAGCTAAAACTTGAAACATAATAAGTCTCTGACATCTATAATGTAATGCAACAAGAATTTCAACATTTGGGTCAACTGGGTCAAATTTATAGCACATCAAATAGGGCTTCCCAGAATTATGTGCAATATGCAAAAGCGTGAAAACAATAAATTACCAACTTTAAGGGATTCAAAACCTAGTCAAACGGACTTGAAATAGCTCAAAATCTGAAACATAGGTTCTCAGATATGGACACTAAAAACTCCCAAAGAGGAAGGTCACAAAATATTTTTGGGTGCAAGTTATTCAATGAAAAACACGGGCTCTTTTCATTATTTGACACTTTAGGTAAAATGCAGATATGATAATTACTCAAAACGAGACTTCACGGGATGGCTCAAAATCTCAATTTATCATCATGGAATGCTTAGGCAGACTGAATGAAAGGTGTTAGAAAGATTGAACACCTTTGGGGCTTTATAGGTATAGCTGGGTACAATCTCATTTAAAAGTATTTATAGGGCTCAAATTTCTCAAAAGTGCTCAAAATTGACCATGCAATTTTTACCACCAACACCTTGATCTTGTGTTGTAGATGCAAATGGCTCTATCTAACTTGTTTATTGTTGTTCTACAATAACAACTTGTGTTTCCACTGTGCTCTTCTCTATTGTATCAACTTTGGCAATTGTATCAACCTTGTTAGATGTATCATCTAATATTTGGACCAAAGGTTGTACATTAGTGATTGGAGGGATCATAGAAGGTGGTTCTTGTGAATTCATGTTTTTTCTTTTAGTATTAGTCAATGTCTTCTGTAGTTCATCCACACTGACCAGTACAAGATTATTATAAATTTTTTCTTATAGTGTGGACTGGTCTAGGATCTTCTTGGGATCTTCCTTCATAAGGGGATTGATGTTCTATGCTATGACTTCAAAAACATCCTTAACAGTAATTTTTTCAATGTCTATACTTCTTACACATAGAGGACTAACACTCAACACTTGTGTGTCTTGTATAGTCTGTTCTTCATGCCGCTTTGGCTCAGCTATTGCCTTGTCATTTATTTTCTTTTTTATATTTTCTTGATTATCTTCTTCATTATCCTTAACCTCTATGGGCTCTTCCTCACCTTCCTTTGTTGTAGTCAACCCATAACTAAGTTTCCACATTTGAGTGGTCTTCTTGACCACATCTTCAATATTATTTTTGTAAAATGCTAAAGGATTTGTATTTAGGTACAAACCTAACTACATATTTCTTTATATCCTTAGAAATATGTGCCTTTGTTAGTTCAAGCATCAATTGTGCTCATGAAGTTTCTTGAATTTATCTCTCCAAGTTCAGACAATAGTGCCATTTTTGGTCAACTCTATCATTAAAATTCTTATAGAGTTGGCAAGTTCTAGTGGGGTTGTCTTGAACTCTGGCATTATATCATATATGGCTTCCTCCACTTGATTTTTCTCCACTTCACCCAATTTATCAAAATCCACATGACTAAATCCTAATAAGTCTACATTATTCTTAATATTTTCACATAAATTTTTTATGTTTGAAAGAGGATTATGACTCACCACCTTAAATTGGTTGTTGTCATATGAATCCATTTTTTTTTATTAGACTTGGCTTGTGCCACATATTTCCTTCTTGGTTTCTTCTAAATTTGACCTCCTTGCTCTACCAGTTTGGTCTTTTCTTTGGCCTTTTGAGCTATTACATGTGTACTAGCTCTTGTAGTAGGTGTAGTAGACTTGGCTTGGCTTGGTTTTGTAGTTTTCTTAGCCCTTGCCATAGGTTGTGCCTTGGCCTTCCTCTTCTTTGTATTAATGGGTGTAGGTGCTTCCTCAGCTTCTTATTCCTTAGAACCTTCAGCTACTTAAGTCTCCTCCTCTTCTGGCGGATCTTCACCCATACCTTGAGTTAATGCAAGAGGTCCTTGTGCTTGGATGTCTTCTTCCTCTTCATCCTCTTCTTCCTCTTCTTCCTCCTTCTCAACACCCTCTCCAAATTTGGCCTTTAGTTTCTTCACCAACCTATCCTTCTTCTTGATAACTAAGGCAGTCTTCAACTCCATTGCAATTTTGGACTTTCCCAATTCATAATTGCCAAATGCCTTAGCATTTTTATCCACCTCTTTTGTAAGTAATGCAGTAATAGTTGTAGAGGCTTCAACCACATTTATTTCATAACCTAAGGGTCTCAACCATCTCACTCTTGGTGTAGCAACTTGTACAAAAGTGTAGTTGGCATCTAGTAGGAAACAAATTCCATCATAACATTTCTCTACTAGTGTCACTGGTATTCTCAACCTCTTCTTCATTGATTTCTTGAAGTCTTCAAAAAATAACTTGTCATTAGAGAATCAAAATTCTCACATAATTGCTCAATAAATTCCCCAATCTTCACTACTACTAATCTATTTGTTTTCCATCCCATAGTGCCAAATGAAGGGAATGTGTTCTAAACATAAAAGAATATACATGTCAATATAGAACCAAATTTACATTGTGCACTCTTTGTCTTTCTAATTGCTCCAAGGTTCTCCATCAATTGTTGCAATTATAGCTCTGCTAGATCATATGTGTGATCTTTCTTAATAATTTTGTATCCCACATCCATAGCTATACATGGCACACTATTTAATCTACTAGATTGATAGAACTTGTGTGATATAACCCTTACAACAAACTCTATCAATGTATTAGTGATTATATCCATAGTCATACCTCTCTTGTTCTATAGAACTCAAGTTTTTTTCTCAATCATCTCCTTCAAATCATTTCTTAGTGTCTTAGGAAAATCTAGGGTTGGGTAACCAATATCCCTATGGATTATCCTCTCAGTGATTTTGATAGGTCAATTGTCTAGCCATAATGAACCATCATGAATTCATCTAAGCACTATCCTTATCCATTCTATCTTAAGTACATTTTGAAAATCTAGGGCTCATGTCAACCCTTTTCTCTCAACAATTTGAATTCTTCTTTCAACATACCTTTATCACAGAGTCTTCCATATGCTTCCCTAATCTCTAGATCCCCATTGCTACTAATCTTATAGTTGTAGCATTTTCTAACATCTTGCACCATTAACATTTTTAGAGGTATCATGATAATGCTTCAAAAGGGTTATGCTTGTAAGAAATGTCAAGAATAGCTTTGAAAATGGATTTCTTGACCTCATTAATCACTAACTAAAAATTCAAAACTTCCTTTCCTTCTACATTCTTTGAACTTGATGTCATAATGTAAAACTAGGGTTTATGAAAATATAAATTGCATAGCTCAGCTCTTGACTAGTTTGAAATTGTTGCTAGAATCTTTCACAACTACTTTGAATGGATTTTCAGATTGCCTTATGCTTTGCTTGATCTTACTCAAATTTGAAATGATGTGAAATGAGCTAAAATCAATCAAATACCCTTTGAATACACTACAATAAATGTTAAGTGCTTACACAAATATAAGCTCGACATCAACCAATTTCAAGCTCACTCGACATCCATTAACATTTCATTCACTTGACAACCACCATGAGCTCGACATCAACTAGCTAGTCTATTAGCTCTACATCTTCTAGCATTTCACTTAGCACACATAGGAAATATTTCATGCACAGTAGTAACATAAAAACTTAAAGATTTATCTTGGATTTCTAATAAAATCTTGCACTTTTATTCATGCTAATGTAATCTTTTTAGTACTAACTTCCTTTTGGAACTGATGTATTATATAATGTTTAATTATCAGTCCCACATACCTCTTGATTGTCTAGTTTGATGAGGTGTGATCACCTGATCTATTAGGTGAAGTGATCCCTTCTCCATTTGATGTGTTGATATCATATTTCTTCTTCCATGTCTTGTTGATTTCATTTATGATATTTTCAACATCTGCCTTGCCTTTGCCTTTATCAAATTTACAACTTGGTGCCTTTGACCTTGTTGGACAATATCTATTGATGTGACTAGTCTTCAAACAACTAAAAAATGTGGTTTGACTCAACCACCTCTTGTAGTCACTTCTGAAGTGTGTCCTAATAAAATTCTTAGGAACATGTTCATATTCTTGACAATAGTAACAACTATATCTTGTATTATAATTCTAGTTATAAGAGTTTCCATTGTTCCTTACCTTTGTTTGCCTATTTAATGCCACATGGATTTTGATTTACACTCAAAAGCTCTATGTCCATACTTTTTATAGTTGTAGCAATAGCCTTCAAATCTTTGTGTATGCATGGTCTTGGTTCTATATTGATGTACCTAATGATTGTGTTTCTTGCACTTTTGGTTGTGAACCATGCTCTTATGCTTGACATTTTGATTTTTAGTCTTGCTCCTACACACATTAGTAGTATGTCCTTTCTTATGATGATTATGACAAGTAGGTTTGGAGTTCTTACCTTTGTTCTTCCTTTCTTCAGCACATTTGGATGATTCTCCTTCTTTAGTGCTTGTATATCCTAGTATTGATGTGTCATTATTAGATCTAGGGGATATCAATAATTGCTCAAAGTATTGATGGCTTCACTTGGTTTATTGAAAGCTTTAGAAAAATCCTTTTCACTCTTTAGGTCATTTTGCAGTTGTTCATTCTACAACTTCAATGTTGTTATCTCAATGTCCTCAAAATTTAGTTTATACTTGGCATTCATCATTTGACTGAGTGTATCCAATTACATTTTGGAAATCTTGGTTAGTTTTGTTGACTACTCTTCCAATCTATTGGCCAAAATTATTTTTTCTTCTTCAATCATTGCTTTGTCTTCCATGGTTTCTTCTTCTATTCAGTAATCCTCCATAGAAGTATGGCTTGTGATTCTTGCTTTAATATGAGGATTTTGATTTGCTCAGCTTGGGCATTATTCTTTTCCATTAGATCTACAACTATTGCATCAAATTCATTTGAGTATCTATCTACAAATACCTTAGTAGTGTCTATCTCTCTCTATATAGTGCATCATTCTACGCAATAGCAATTTCCTTCCTACTCTTAAAGGATTTCTTTAGTTCTTCTCTTGCTTCATTTAGTTGATTTAGAATGAGATATATTTTGATCTTCTATTTCTCAATAGTCTTTCGCATGTTGTAGACTTCTATTTCCAAGATCTTTCCTCAAAGCTACAAAGCTTCTCTTTTAGAGAACCTAGCTCTAATACCAATTGTTGGAATTACAATAGGAAAGTTAAACTTCTAAGATGGGGGGGTGAATTAGTAGCTCAAACTTGGACCCATAAAACTTTCACCATACATCCATCTCATGCATTCAATGTATAAAACTAAAATAACATGTAAAGCATATACATCTAAAACATGTAATCAAGTAAACATTCACACACACACATAACACCAAATATGATTAGCCAAAAACCCTCCAAGTGAGAAGTTAACCTTGGGGTGGGATGACACCCATAAATTTTCACTACTACAGTAATAAAGTGTATCCAATGAAGGTTATGATGTTTTAATCATGAGACATGATTGACACTGTGAAAGGTCTACCCTATTAAAAGCTTACAAAGACTATTAGGTATCACATTGTTAGAAGATTTCAACACCCTATTAGAAGTGTGTCTTGCTAAAGGACTTTAACTTACAACTAAGTAAGCACCCTGTTAAAGGATTTCAATGCAGTCTATTAGGACTACTTTGTTAAGAGATTTTGACTGAAATCACCTATTAAAATGTCTCAGCTTTAATTTTTTGGTTAGCACTTGATTGTTTAATAATAGATTATCTCTAAACACTTGTCTTCTTGATCCTTCTTGATCAAATGTATCTTTTCTATATCCTTTTCCCTTTCTCTATTCTACTCTAACTAATTCTAAAATGTTGTCTCACTTCATAACTCCTTAAGCCACCATGAATGCTATGTTTGTGAACTTCTCTCTTCACTCCTTCAACATTCATTCACTCATAGAGAGTTTAGGGTTTTTCCTCCTTAAGAAGACTTCAATGACTTAGGGTTAGGTATAAATCTATAGATGAAATTCATTCATTTTTCCACTTAATTCTTCCCATTTTTTGATTGGTTGCATTTAATTTCATTGGGAATCCAACTTGAGATTTGTCCTTATCTCCAAAATATCATGATTCATCCTTAAGTTAGCTCAAAAATGGTTTACATAGTTTTTTGTGCCATTACAAACAAATATGTCAAAACTATCTCACTCGGCATTTGAAGTCTCTGATACTTGGCATACACTAATCTTTATACTATGACTTGACATCGATATCACTTGGCATCCACTATTCACTTAGCTCCTGAATCACTTAGCATACACTATCTACTCAACACTTGAGTGGCTCAGCACATGAGTGGCTTGACACTAACTATGAAATTGGCATGGTCTAATATATACATGTTGTACTCAGCATGTACTACTTGTTCAACATGAATTAATTAAATAGCTTAAGTGTGTTGACACTCACATGTCAAAACCAATTTGAGATAAATAAGAAGATAATGGAGTTATGCCCCAAATACCTTAGATTTATTTGGATAATTCATCTGCAACCTACATAGAAATCATTGATCCATTCTTCTTGAGTCCGATCATAAATGGGAAAACCTTATAAAATTGTATGATTTATTTAGGGGCTTCTTATAATGTCATGCCTTTTAGAATTATGGAAGCCCTATGTCTGAAAGTGGATACCAAATAGGGTAGATGTAGGGCCATGGATGCAAGAGAAGTACCTATTATAGGTACAATCAATGTTTTTTCTTTTAATTTAGTTGCATACCTTGATGTTCTCTTAACCATGATAGTACTAGTAGTTGATATTCCTCCATATTATGGGATGTTTCTCTCAAGGGAATGGAGTTTTGCAATGGGAGGTAGCCTATAATGTGATCTATCCTATGCTACATTTAACATAGAGGACAAGGCCATTAAATTTGACAGAGAACCAAGAGTTACCCATATGCTTGAGGACAACATTAATGTGGATACCACTTGTTTCTTGGATACTAAGCTTAATAATTTTAGTGTTGAACTTATTATTTAAGAAATTGAGAAGCAAGCCTCATTAATAGCACAAGAGGTAACAGATTGTATAGATTCTCAAAACCTTTGGACCATGTACTTTGATGGGGCAAATTCTAAAGATGGATCAAGAGCTAGAGTTGTTTTCATATCTCCAGATAAGAATACCTTTATGTATTAACTTACTCTAAATTTCACATGTACTAATAATATTGTCAAATATGAGGCACTTTAACTTGGGTTGAAAGTGGTAGCAAATCATAGAATTAAGAAATTACATGTTATTGGTGATTAAGAGTTGATTATGTCTCAAATTAAGTAGACATATTCTTCCAAGGATAAGAGGCTAAAAAACCATTATATAAATGTGGTTTGGGACTATATTGAAGCATTTGATGCTTTTAGAATATCATTGATGGATAAGAACAATAATAACATGGCTGACTTGTTGGATAATGTAGCAATCAATCCTGATGATATATCATTTTCTGGTGTGTCTACAATTGAGATACATAATAGGATTTCTATAGGTGATAATATATAAATTTTGTAAGTGTTTGAAGATGATAGAGATATCTAGAAATTTCTTATCAATGAGGAAAAGTACCATGGATAGGAAATTGAATGTGCAACGCTTTTGGAAACAATAGATGGTAAGGATGTTGTTTTTGGTGAAGAAGTTTTCCAATTGAAGAAAAATAAGATTCCTAAGGGGCTGGTTGTGTTGGAGACTATTTTTGATAACCATGATGGATTCAAGAAAAATTAAAATTAACATGATGTAAAAGACCTAGAAGAGATTGATCTTAGAACCAAAGGAGCACCTAAAAAGGTATATATATAGTAAAGAAATTATCTCCTAAAGTAAAGAAGAGCTTGATAAATTTTCTAAGAAAGTATAGACATGTGTTTTCTTGGTCCTATAATGATTTGAAAGCCTATAGAGAGAATATCTTTAAGTATGAAGTCCCATTGAAGGAAGGAGCTAAGCCTTTCAAGCAAAACTAAAAAGCTATCAATCCAACACTAGATCCAAAGATGCAGGAAGAATTGACAAATTTAATAGATGATGGAATCATTAAGCCAATTAGGCATTATTCTTGAGTATCAAATTTAGTCCCTATTAGGAAGAAGAATGGTGACATATGTGTTGATTTCAAAAATCTAAATATTTCTTCAGTAAAGGACAATTATGGTTTTCCAAACATGGAAGCCATGTTGGAAATAGTTACTAGATCAGAGTTGATGTCTATGAGTGATGACTTCTCTAGATACAATTAGGTAGTTGTAAAGGAATCAGAGTAGTATAAGATAGCTTTTAAAAAAACCTTGGGAACATATGTCTACAATAGAATTCCTTTTGGCCTAACTAATGTTGGTGCCTCTTTTTAGAGAGCCACAGATGTGACCTTTGCAGATATAATGGACTAGTTTTTAATGGTGTATCAAGATGACTTGGCAGAATATACAAAGGATGAAAATGACCATTGTATGCATCTTGAGAAAGTATTTATCAGAGCTCTTAAGTATGATATTTCTTTGAATCCTAAGAATTGTTCCTTTTCTATTATTGAAGGTAAATTGTTAAGTCACTTGGCAGGGAAAAAAGGAGTTAGGATAGACCCTAAGAGGGTAGAAGCTATAGATACAATTCAAAAACCTAAGAATGTAAAGGAGATTCAATCGTTCTTTGGTAAAATAAATTTCCTTAGAAGATTTATTATAAATTTTACTACAATAAGTAGACCCATTTCTAAAATGCTTAAGAAAGGTTCTAAGATTAGATGGGATGAAGAACCAAGCATGGCCTTTTAGAGAATCAAACAAGTAATAAAATATGCTCCTATTTTAAGAGCCCCTAATTATTCTAAGCCAATGCACATATTTTATTTTTCTTCATTCCATACTATTGAAATAGTCTTATTGTAGAAGAATAAGGATGGGTATGAACAACCAATAGCATATTTTTGTAAACCATTGCAAGCTACACAGTTGAAATACAACATAAATGAAAAGAAATCCTATGCATTGGTTAAGGTAGTTAAGGAATTTAGGTGTTACTTAATGGGTGTTATTATGATTGCATTTGTTCCAAATGTTGTAGTCAAATACATCTTCTCACATTAGGAATTTTTAGGAAGAAGATGTAGATGGATCAACAAGATACAAGAATTCAATATAGACATTCAGATTACCAAGTTGGTAAGAGGTAAAAGACTTGCCAAGCTAATGGTAGAGGAAAACCTTGAAGAAAATTAGATAAATAAACTTGATGGTGATGGCATAGATGGATTATGTGATATGGATATTTTTGATTGGTATAAGGATATCATATTTTACTTGTAATACATGAAAGCTCCACTAGGCTTAAGTGATAATAATAAAAGGGCCTTAAAGTTATAGGCTATTAAATATGTCATTGTGAGTGGATAGCTATGGTGGAGAAGTATGGAAGGTGTATTACTTAAATATATTGATAAAGATTATTTAGTTACAATCTTGAATGAAATGCATAGTGGAGTATGTGGGAGGCATTATATGGAGAAGAAAATAGTTCACAAAGTGATAAGAGTAGGATTTTGGTGGCCTACTCTTTTCAAAGATGCATATGAATTTGTGAGAAAGTATGGTCCCTATCAAAGATTCAGTGGAAAGTTGAAATTTTCTAGAAACATGTCATTGAAACTAGTAGAAGCATAAGCGCCTTTTTAGAAGTGGGGAACATATTTTGTAGGAGAAATTTCAAGCAAATCCAGTACTAGTTACTCATGGATACTAGCGACAATAGACTATTTTACAAAGTGGGTAGAAGCTATTCCTACTAGGAATGCTACTAGTAAGGAAATGAATAAATTTCTATTGAATAATATTGTAATCAGAGTTAGATGTCCTAAAATGATTGTGACTAATAATGCTATGTGCTTTAGGTCTAAAGAATTTATAAAATTTTGTGAGAAGTATGGTATTACAATGTCAACATCTTCCCCATACCATCCACAAGGAAATGAGAAGGAAGAATAAAAAAATAAAAAAGTTTGTTGAAGATCATCAAGAGGACCCTAGAAGAAAATAAAAAGGCTTGGGATTCCAAATTGACATTGGCACTATGGGATGATAGGGTAATAATGAAGAAGGCCATAAGATGTGCACCATTTGATTTGGTACATAGAATAGAAGCTAGGTTGCCTCAAAAAAATTTAAGGGGTATGTACAAGTTTTCTCAACATTATGATGTTGATCTCATTGATGTAATGTAGATAAGAATGGATGACATTATGTAGTTAGATGAGAGAAGAACAAATGCTTCTGCCAAAAATGTAAAATTGCTAATTGGTTTTGACAACTGAGTGTTAACACACTTAACCAATTCTCAAGATGATGCTAAGTATAATAAAAATGTCGAGCTATAGTGTGTGCCAAGCAAGAGATTCAATAGGTGCCAAGTGAACTTCAGGTGCTGAGTGAAGTTCAAGTGTTGAGTGATAAGTGATGTCGAGTCACTATAAGTGCCCAGCAAAACAAAATTGCCATAGGAGCTAAGTGAGATAGAATTCCTATATGTGCCAAGCATCAACAATTAGTAAGTGTTGAGTGACACAAAATTAACATATGCGTTTTTTCCTTCCCAACTTAGATGTAAAAAATTTTTTTTAGCTGAGTTAAGACAAATCTCAAAGGATCTTGAAGATAAGATCTAATCTTTTGCATTACCTATGTAATTAGCATGTAGCTAATAAGAAGAATGGAGAAGGCATGCAACCAATAGGAAAAGTGAAAGAATTGAGAAAGAAATAAAGAATGAATATTGATCATAGATTCATATCTAAACCTAAGTCTTTGAAGCCTTTAAAAGGAGGACAAAACCCCATTGTTTGTGCACATGAGTAAGAGATTATAGGAGAATGATAGCGAAGTGTAGAGGGGTGTAAAGACTTAGAAAGAATAGAACAACATTACAGAATTTCATTGATCAAGAATAGATTATTAGAGTTTTAAAGAGAGACATATTAGATCAAGAAAGGATCGAAATAGATAGAGTAGAACAAGGATCTAGAATCAACAATTGAAGATTGCAAGTTATTAGGTCAAGGCTTTCTAATACTCTTTAGCCATTGTATTAGGAATGAAAATCCTATGATGATAGGTTGGTTTAATAGCCATGTTGTAAGCCTTTCAACAAGGTGCTAAATCATTTAATAGGGTAACATTCTAAGTGAGTGTTTGTAAATCCTTTAACCAGGTCACTTTTAACAGAGTGTAAAGTCTTTAATAGGACAAGCCTTTCATAGGGCAGACCATTGGAAGTGGTCAAACTTTGTAACCTTGAATAGTTAGATATTGTTGTTGTGATACTTTGTGGGTGTCATCCCCACCCCAATTTTACCTTCTCATTTTTGGAGGGTTTCTGGGTTACAAAAATCTTATGTTATCTATTTTCATGCATGTCTTTACTTTTATGTTTATTATATGAATTAGATGCATGTGAATGATTTCAGCACAAAGGTTTTGAAAAGTTTAAAGTTAGTTACTTCTAATTCACCTTTGCCTCTTAGAAGTAAATCTTCCCACTTGTAAATTCTAAAACTTGGTATCTGAGGTTAGTTCTCACAAGAAGGAGCCTTAAAACTTGGAAAAAAGATCTAGAAATGGAAGTCTACAAACTTGGGAAGATCATAGAGAATTA
The DNA here is from genome assembly GCA_028749045.1 of Cupressus sempervirens. NCBI lineage: Eukaryota > Viridiplantae > Streptophyta > Pinopsida > Cupressales > Cupressaceae > Cupressus > Cupressus sempervirens. The sequence continues at coordinate 190,666,089 of CM053788.1, forward strand.
GACAATTGATGTACAAATTTCTCTACACACCTTGGATGAAGCTAGAGAAGAACTAAGAAAATCCTTAAAGAGAAGAAGAGAGATTGCCATAGCCAAGAATGATACACAATATAAGGAGATTGGCACCTCAAAATTGTTTACAAATGGAGATTCCAAAGAGTTTGATGCAACAATAGTAGAACTAATGGAGAAGAATAGAGCTCAAGCAAAATAAATCATAACACTCAAGCTTGAACAAGAATCACAAGCCATAATGCCCTATGAGGTGATTGAATAGAAGAAAAGAGCCATTGAAGATAAGGCTATGCTAGAAGAAGACAATAGAAATCTTTCCAATAGACTAGAAGAAAAGTTAATTGAACTTGCAAGAATTTCAAACATGTAGCTAGACACCCTAAGCTAGATGATGAATTGATGCCATGAACTGAATATCAAGGACATTGAGATCTCTACACTAAATATGCAAAATGACCTAAAAAGAGAGAAGGATATTGTAGAGAGCTTCAAAAAACCTAATGAGGCCATCAAGTACTTTGAGCAACTACTAAAATCACCAAGGCCTACCAATGATACTTCAGAACTAGGATACACTAGCATTGAACAAGGAGAGTCATCCAAGACTACAAAAGAAAGGAGTAACAAAGGTAAGAACACTAAACCTACTTGTCACTTCTATAATAAAAAGGGACATACCTCTAATGTCTGCAGGAGCAAGAATGATCATTAGAATGAAAAACCCAAGAATATGAGTCACTGTCATGAGTGTAACAAGCAAGGACATCAAGTACATGATTGCGGGACTAGGACCATCAAAACACCAAGATTTGAAGGTTACTACTACAATTGCAAGAAGTATGGACATAGAGCTTTTGAGTGTAGGTCAAAGTCTATGTGGACAACTAATCAGCCAACAAAGGGAAATAGCCATGGACATCACTACAATTGGGACTACAACACTAGGTATAGCTATCAATACTATCAAGAATATGGACACATTCCTAAAAATTGTATAAGAACACATTTTAGTGGAAACTATAGCAGATGGCTGAGTCAAACCTTATGTTTCAGTTCTTTGAAGACTGGTCATATCAGTAGGAATTGCCCAACAAGGTCAAAGGCACCCAATTCAAAGAACAACAAAGGTAAAGAGAAGGTAGATGTTGAACAGATTAGAGGAGAAATGAATAAGACGTGGAAAAAGAAGGATGGGAGAAACACATCAAATGAAGGGATCACTTCACCTAAAAGGTCAAGTGGTCACACTTCATCAAACTAAGCGCAAGAAGGCATGTGCAACTAATATAAAAAGCTTTATCATATCAATTCCTAAACAAGAAAGTACTGAAAATAAGTGATCAACATGATTAGAGATGCAAAGATAAAATTTCAAGATTTCATAAGTATTGTCAAGTTGACCTTAGATGCCAAGTAAAATTTTAGTACAAGCTAAGTTGATTGCAAAAATTAGTAGAAGCTGAATGATTAGTTACAGCCAAGTTGGTGGAGGAAGCTGAGTAAAGAGAAATTTTAGTTGAAGCCAAGTGAGTGATACTTATGTGGATGCTAAGTGGTGAAAAGACAATGGAAGCTGAGTAATGTAGAAATGCTTAAGAAGTCCAACGGATAGATGTAAATGCACTAAGCATTAAATGCTATGAAAATAGGGTATATTATCACGTTTTGAATCATTTTTCTTTATCACAAATGAAGAGAAAAGACAAAGAAGAGTGTAGAATGACTTCAAAGTAGAGAATCCAACATTTGAGCCAATTTCAATAGTGATTCAACATAGTTTCATTGAATTTGAGGTATTTTCATTTGTTCCAAGTTACAAATTTTCTTTGTGTTCAAACCCTAGATCACATAAATGGCTTCTAGCTCAAAGAAAATAGAAGAGAAAGAACCGTTTGAGGTTCAACTAGTCTCAAAAAAAGTAAAACAACTAGATTTTTGGCCAATTCCAGAGGTAGCCTACAAAAATGACCTAGCCGAAGCCCTACCTTTCATTCCCCCTGAGGTAGTTATGGTCCAAGATGTTAGAAGATGTTACAACTATAAAATTGGAGCCATAAGAGACATGGAGATGAGGGAAGCCTATGAGAGATTGTGTGAAAATGAAGTTTTGAAACAAGAGTATCAAATTGTTGAGAAGAAGGGTTTGATGCATGTCCTAGAATTCCCTACAGTTTTCAAAACTGAATGAATCATGATAGTTCTTAGTAGGATACATGATGAAAGTTTATGGTTGGAGGATGGCCCAATAAAAATAACAAAGAGAATTGTACATAGAGTGATAGGGTACCCAACCCTAGATCGGCCAAAGATCCTTAGGAGTGATTCTAAGGAAGCAATTGAAAAGAACACTGGTGCCAAGTGGAAAAAGAGAGGAATGACAATAGACACCATCCAAGACCCTCTTGTTCACTTTGTTTTTAGGGTTATTACACACAAATTTTACCAATCCAACATATTGAATAGTGTACCATGTATTGCAGTGGATGTGGGTTACAAATTAGTGAAAAAGGATCATACTTATGATCTTGCAAAACTACAACTACAACAAATCAATAAAAATTTAGTAGCAATAAGGAGAACCAAGGGAGCATAGTGCAAGTTTGGTGCAATTTTGATTTGCATATTTTTCTATGTATAGAATGAATTTCCATATTTTGGTCAAGTTGTCTAGAAAGAAAATAGGTCTATCTAGCTCAAGTTAATGAATATATAGAACAAATGGGAGCTAATTTTGAGACCCTTATGACTAGCTATTTTGAAGACTTCAAGAAGACCATGAAGTAGAGGCTAAATACCAATTTCATTGGTAGAAAAGCATGTAAATGATGTATGTTTTCTTGTAGATATTGACTACACCTATATTCAAGCTACTACACCAAGAGTTACATGGTAAATACCTCTTGGCTATGAAATAAATATAGATGAGGCATCAACAACTATAACTACACTACTAGCTAAGGAAGTGGACAGAAGTGCACCACATTTTGGAACTTTTGATGTGGTCAAATCAAAGGTGGATGTGGAATTGAAGACTACCTCCACACTAAAGAAGAAGGACAGACTTGTAAAGAAGCTTAAAGCCAAATTTGGTGAGGGCACAACTAAAGAAGAAGAAGATGAAGAAGCTGAAGATGATGAAGAAGAACAAGGATAGGAAATACTTGCATTGACCCAAGGCATGGGTGAGGATGTAGAAGAAGAGGAAGGTGCTAAGAAAGAAGCACCAAAGCTAGAGCCAAAGAAGAGAAAAGTGAAAAAACAACCAGCCACACAACCCAAGAGGAAGAAGAAAGCAAAAAAGTCAAACCCAACCAAGTCAACTACAAGGGAAAAAAAACAAGTGGTAAAGGAATAGGGGAAGTAAAAATCCACAAAGAAAGCAGGACCTGTAGAACAAAAGAAAAGAAGAAAATATGTTGTACCCCCCGAGTCAGATGAAGAAAAGATAGAATCTGAAAATGATCAATTTAGATTGTTGAGAGATTCTACCAAATCTAATTTGGAAAATATTTTTGATAACATTAGGGATAATGCAGATTTGACTGGATTAGAAAGAATTGATTTTAATAAATAGTCAAGAGAAGAACAAAACATAGTGAAAGAGTCCATCTACACTATGATGACCAAGTTCAAGACTACCCCACTTGAACTTGAAAATTCTATGCCTAAGGAGCCAAGCTCCATTGTAGAGAATAAATGACATTAATACCTTAATATTGAGAAAGAAATAAGGGAGTCAACATTGGCTCATGTGATGCTAGACCTTAATAAAGCTGAAATAAGCAATGCTAGTAAGAAACATGGGAGAAAATTTGCACCCAAATACAAAGCCTTTAGCATCTTATAGAATAAAATAGAGGATGTTGTAAAGAAATCCATACAAATGTGGAAATTGATTTATGGATTGACTGCTATCAAGGAAGGGTAGGAAGGTCCCTTTGAGGGAAGAAATGATGAGGAAGAAGAGGAGAATTAAAAGGATGAAGAGGGAGAGAAAGTAAAAGAAGAGGTAATAGTGGAGAAGACACAACAAGGTGAAGAGGTAACAACTAAGGAGTAGCAACAAGAATAGAGTATCCAAGATACCCAATTACCACCACCAAGTCCTCTATATACAACACCTATAGAAATTGTAATTGTAAAGGATGTTCTTGACACCTCAAGTTAGAACATCAATCCATTGACTGCAGAGGATCTCAAAAAGATCCTTCACCAAACCGCATTGCAATCATAATTGTGCACAATTCTTATTTTGGTGAGTGTAGAAGAATTGCAAAAAGCTATAGAAAAGATTACTAAGGAGAAGGTGAACACACAAGAACCACCTTCACAACCTCCCACAACTATAGATGATCAACCAAAATGGAAAGTAACACAAGACACAATTCCTAAGGTTGATCCCATAGTAATAGCAACAACAATTGTCGAGGAGCCAACAAAGGAATAGACAAGACAAGATGTTCCTACAGCATAAATCCAAGGTGCACCTCCTCAAATCATTTTCATTGATCAAGGTAGTAGAGAAGAAGGTAAGGAAGAGGAAAAAATCCAAAGGAAAGAGAGCAAGAGGCAATACAGACATTGGTAAACTTGCCTACCTCAAGAACTCCTACCAAGTAGCCAAGCATTGATGTAATACCACTACAAATTTGAGCACTAGGCTTGAGCTCCACCAAGGTAGCAAGGGTAGTTAACTATAGAGACCCTAAACTTGATGAGGAAATAGTCATACCTAGTTATGACTACAAAACAATGAACTTGGCATAGATAAATGAAGTGCAAGAGGCACTGGAGAGAAAGAAGAAGCAGGAGATACTCAAAAATGAGTATAGACAAAAGAAAGCATTAGTAGAAATCAAAGATATATTCCTTGATGCATTTAGCTTGCCTATACCTAATGAAAAAAAGCCTATCATGGAGCAATTTTGCAACATAGTAGACCAGGTACAAAACAAAGACCTTGATACTAATGTTAGATCATTAGAATGGTCTAAAAAGAAATTTCAAATGAAAGTTAATGAGAAGATATCTAATGAGATAGCACTTTCAAAAAGGGAATTGGCTAAGAAAGTAGAGAAAGTTAAAATAATACTTGAGAACATATTCTCATTTTACTCCAAATTGTGTGACTCATTATACTTCACACAAGAAACTAGCTAGAGAATACTGAGTTTGGAATGGAATCTAAAGATATCTAGCAGATAGCTACATAAAGGTCTAGCTCAAAGTGAGAAGAATTTTACAAAAACACTTCACACTCAGAAGGAGTTAGCTATATTAACAATAGAAGAGGCCAATGTTAAGGCCAAATTGATACAAATACAATTTTCTATTACCCTGCATTTTGAAGTACTACATAAAGAAGTGGCCTATGCAGAAAATGTTTTAAAGAAAGACCCTAATCTTTCTACCTTAGAAGGCCTAGTACATCTTGTAGCAGAGACAACCATCTAGCTCAAAGCACTAGAAATAGCATTGAACAACTAGTATGCTTCTCTAAAGATGATAATGGAGGTAAATAAAACATTTTTGGCTAAATATTCTTTCATTCTTAGGACCCTTTGACATAAGTGTCAAAAAGGGGGAGATATATTCATTATTGCATATAATAAGAATGGGGAGATAATAGATTCTTTGATGGAGTTAATAAAGAATATCCAAAGGGGGAGATATTCATGTAACACAATTTTGAAGAAGAAATAAGGGAATAAAGCCAAAAGGATGCAAAAACTGCAAGAAGATGTGCAAGGGGAAGCAAGAACAAAAGGGGAGTACAAACAAAACAAAAATAGGGTTCATAGAAACAAAGGCCAAGGAATGATAAGGTAGATAATGAAATACCAGCATGAGACAAATTTAGCTTAAGGGAATTTTTGTTACAGAAATGACACATCAGCTTAGGGGGAGTTACAATTTTTTTAGGTATATAGTCTTCTACAAAATTTTGAACAAGTTTTTGAAGTTTTGTACATATGCCAAAGAGAATGTGTAGTATACTCATAAAAACCAGATTCATAATGCTTAGTTAAGTATTTTTTCCATTCATGTCAAAGGGGGAGATTTTTGGCCTCAACTTGGTTTTGACAATTGAGTGTCAACACACTTAACCAATTCTAAAGATGATGCTGAGTATAATACACATGCTGAGCTATAGTGTGTGTTGAGCCAGAGATTCAATAGGTGCCAAGTGAACTTTAAGTGTTGAGTGAAGTTCAAGTGCCAAGTGATAAGTGATGCTGAGTCACTATAGGTTCCAAAAAAAGTATAGATGCTAAGAAAAATAGAATTTCCATAGGAGCTGAGTGAGACAGAATTCCTATATGTGTTGAGCATCAACAATTAGTAAGTGCTGAGTAACAAAGAATAAACACATGAGTTTTTGCCTTCAAAAACTTAGATCTAAACCATTTTTCTTTGAGCTTACTTAGGATGAATTTCAAAGGATCTTGAAGATAAGTTAAAATCTTTTGCATTACCTATGTAATCAACATGCAACCAATAAGAAAAATAGAGAAGGCTTGCAACCAATAGGAAAAGTGAAAGAATTGAGTGGGAAATAAAGAATGAATATTGATTGTAGATTCATACCTAACCTAAGTCTTTGAAGCCTTTAAAAGGAGGATGAAACCCCATTGTGTGCGCACATGAGTAAGAGATTATGGGAGAATGATAACAAAGTGTAGAGTGGTGTAAAGACTTAGAAAGAATAGAACAACATTGCATAAATTATTTGATTAAGAACAAAGTATCAGATCTTTGAAGAGAGACATATTAGATCAAGCAAAGATTAGAATATAAGAGTAGAACAAGGATCTGGAATCAACAATTGAAGATTACAAGTCATCAGGTAAAGACTTTCTAATACTCTCTAGCCATTGTATTAGGAATGAAAATCCTATGATGGTAGGTTGGTTTAATAGACAGTTGTAAGCCTTTCAACAAGGTGCTAATTCCTTTAATAGGGTAACATTCCAAGTGAGTGCTTGTAAATCCTTTAACTAGGTTGCGTTTAATAGAGTGTAAAGTCTTTAACAGGATAGGCCTTTCACAGGGCAGACCATTGGAAGTGGTCAAACTTTGTAACCTTGAATAGTTACATATTATTGTAGTGATACTTTGTGGGTGTCATTCCCACCCTAGTTTTACCTTCTCATTTTTGGAGGGTTTCTGGGTTACCAAAATCTTGTGTTATCTATTTTCATGCATGTTTTTATGTTTATGTTTATTAGATGAATTAGATGCATGTGAATGATTTCAGCACAAAGGTTTTGAAAAGGTCAAAGTTAGTTACTTCTAATTCATCCCCCCTCTCAGAAGTAAATCTTCCCACTTGTAAATTCCAACAGGCTAAACTAACAAGAAGGGAACATTTTTGTGTAGATGTAGCAAAGTAGAGGATTTTGATATAGGAAAGAATGAAATAGAGGACTAGCCATCAAAACTATTCTATTTCTCTCCTTGTGACTATTGTCACACTTGATTTATTGTTGAACAATGCACATTTTTGAGAATTACCTTTGGAATTGATAATTCTCCAACTTGGGATTTTTCATTATGTTTCATGGTGACTATCTTGAATGTCTTTTACTATTTCCTAGTTGTGTGTTGCGACTGTATCATGTCCATTTTAGCCCATAGATATTATGTGCAAGGGATAACATTGCAAAGAACATGCTATTGTGTTTGTCAATAAATATAAAGTTTTATGAAAATGTGGTTTGGTTTAATGCAAATAAATGTAATATTTTTATGAAGGAGAAAGAAGGTTGATAAAAGGTGTATAACTATTAAATGGTTATTTATTCTTGCTACTAGTTGTTAAACTCTTTGATTTCAATTTTTCTTAATTGCTTGTAAGAAGGGTGATTAAATTTTGGTTGTGTTAAATGAGAGTATATGACTTCAAAATATGATTTTACTTTCTTACCTGGATGTATGGTGTGTGTCAAAATTTCTCCTCTCTTACGGTTATTAACATTTTATCATTGCGTTATTTGGTGACTGGGATTCTGTGTGTTTATCTTGCCTTTTGGTGTTGCATTGTGGCTAGATAAAGTTTTTGTGATTGGCTAGAATTGCATTTGGGCATTTGGGGTGCTTGGTTTCTATTCTTGGATTGTAGGCTTCTAAGAGTAAGCCTAGTCTTTGAGGGGGATGATGTAGTGCCTCTCCCAATGGATTTATATAAGTCATCTTGATGGATACAACCCTGATGATCTTGCCTTCTTATGTTTTATGCAAAAGTGAGTAATGTAAATATATTATTCCATTAAAATTAAATAAATGGTTAAATTGGGTGATTTAATGCATTTATCACTCTGGTTGTATTATTATATGAAATTGCACTTAATTGTGTTGTTTAGTGTGTAGGATTTATATCCCCGATAGTGATGCTTGGACATCATTGCTATTTGGATGTTTGGTTTATTATTCCATTATGATTTTTTATTATCTTTAGCATGTTATTATTGTGCACATCCATGCTTGTCCTTTAAAAATATATATTGGTTTTTATCTATCCTTATTCCAAGGATCTTCGAGTAAGGCATTTCATTTGTACCCACCATTTTTGATAATGATCAAGGAATCAAGGAATGGCTAGAGTGCTTATCCTCCTTTGACAATATCTTGAATCACTCTATATTTTTGGCATATTGCAATGGTGAAGATGACATTTTAGTAGTGGATGATTTAATACATGTGTTATATAAACTAGAGGAAGAGATGGGAAAGATAACCGTAGAGGTCAAAGCTATAACTTATGCTAAATAGAGTAAATGCCTTAGGGAATTAAATAGTATCAGAGATGCCACATTGCTAGATGTAGACACTAACATAGCCATTTGGGAGGTTATAGTAGGAATAAAGGCTTTACCATTAGGAAATAGTGATTGAGTGGTTAAAGTCATAGTTAGAGGCAAAAGAGAAAAAATAGAGAGAAAATGCAAGGAAAGTGATAGGTAGTGAAAGTAGAAATAGATTCAAGTTCAAGACACCTAAAGAAAGTGCCACGTGCCAATTTTGCAATTGTTTCCCCAAATTTTGAACTAATACAAAGAATGTTTTGTAAAAGTAACATGTAGAAATATCTCTATATTTTTATTCCAAATCAAATTTTGACATGTGTCCTCCCATTTGAAGCTTGTTATAATACTTCTTACAAAAGGATTTCCAAGATTTGGAGTGAGGGTCCAAGTCCTATAGAAGTTTAGTGTTATGCTATTTATAGTCAGTCTAAGTTTTGTGTCAATTATATGTTGTATTCAATTTTGTAAGTTTGAGAATGCCATGAATATTGAATGACATATTTTGTCATATCTTGAGTTATATTTTGAGTTTCATACCAAAAATGTATGGTCTTCAAGGAGAGTTTTTCATATCTGTGTCTCTGAGTTTTGTTTCCATCTTCATGTATATGTTATTTTGAGATTGAAATGAGCAAGGTTCTTTCAATTTAATGTAGCTTGGATGAGTTGTATATATTTTCTTTGATTCATTTTAATTTAAAGAATTAAGTAAATGCTTCCATGAATTGACATGTTTTTTAGGTATGTTGGAGGGATATCATAAGATTGAAATTCATGGTTAATAGTTGATAAGTTTAATTTCAAGTCAATTAAATAGGCCTAGGGTTATTGGTTTGACTCTATATAATAATGGCACTAGTAGAATTTTGGGAAATAAATGACCAGATGACTAAAAATTTTAGTCACGTGACCAAAAGTGACCATTTTCTAGTAATGTTTTACAATTTATAAGTATAAGTGACTAATTAAATGATTGATTTGGTCATCAAGGAAAATAAAAAGGTAAGACAAGAATAAGTGACTAAATAAATGATCAAAAAAATGACTAAACAATTGGTTACTCATAATTAATCACCCAAACAAATTTTAAATGAATGATTGACAATGTTTTTATCATATTAATACATTCTTTAACTTTTTTACAAATTTTATTGCCCACCGATAGATTTTTTGTCCTATTAATACATCATTTTCGGTTGACTTCCTTGAATGTCCTCTCAACTAAGGTTGAACTAGGAAGGATCTCAAGACCACTCCAATTGGTACTTAATACAAATTCCTAGGTGGAGGAGCCTATTCAATATTAATCAAATAGTGCGTTTGATTTCCCTACTAGCAATATGAAATTAAAGATATAGGTGGCTAATCCTACATATCATCTAGCTTCATTCTAAGATTAACTACTAGGCTTCATATCAATAAAGTTTTGGTTTAAAAGAATGATAATATATTAAAAAATCTATAAGGTCTCTGAGGTTTTATCCCTTGCTTTTGTTTCTTAAAAAATATATAAGGTCTCTGAGGTTTTATCCCTTGCTTTTGTTTCTTATTTTTTATTGTTGTCCACATCTAGGTTTGCAAATGGTGTCTTTGCTTGAAATGTTATTACGTGAAAGGGTTTTAGGCCCCTTCAACACTAAAACATTGGGGTATGGTTATGGAGTTGAGATATTTGTAAAGGAGTAGCATTTGGAGGCACAAGGAAAATAACATGAGAAAAATCTTACAAAAGAGTTGGTTGCATACTTTTTATATTATGTAAAAATTAAAATTTATTTATTATTTTGAACACAAAATAAAAATAATAGTTAGCAATAATAAATAGATATTAAAAATTAAATAGGGCCCAAATTTGAATTGTCCAATTATCTTTGGATTTTAGGCCTCTTTCAACTTTATAAAAACCATGCATCTACAATTCAATCCATAGTAGGCATAATACGATAAGATTAAATAATGTCATGGAAGTATTTACATCCCTCATCTACTAAGCCTACATGGTTGCATGCAAATAAAGTTCACAAACTAAGGTAACATGGTCAACATGAGAGCTTCATTAGTTCAATGAGCTTGAGAACATCTCACAAAATTCATGCATGACATAGTCTTCAATCATTGTAGTCTATGATGCAAATGTGAGACATTTTATCAAAGTATTCTCATTCCTTGTGTATCCTTCCACATTTTACATATAATAGAACACCAAAAATTATCATATCTCAAGAAAATCCTTGCAATAATATTTCCATTATTTGAAATATAAACTCAATATTAAAAATTAATATTTATTATAAAAATGGAGTCTAAATATACTAAATTTTTTAAATTAATTAAATTTTAAAAATATAATTATATTTGAAATAAATTATTTAAAATGAAAACCATACAATTCTATTAAAACATTTAATATATAGCACATTGTCAAAGTTAAAATTTTAATTTCATTCAAATCTACATCACACAATTTAAAAAATAAAAGTACTAAACTTAAAAATTAACATGTAAGGTGAAATCAATTAAAAAGATAAAATGCTTTTAGATCTTTATTATTATTTTTATAATCATCTTTTTATATGATATATGGATGCTTCGATGTCCAGGGCAAAGCATTACTAAAATTATTTCAATAAATTTAAAAAAAAAAAAAAAAATCAAATAGTCAATAATAATTAGTTCTTTTTAAAAAGAGGATAGTAATAAAGATTTTTTATGCCTTCTACAGGATTAAAAATGTCACAGACACAAGGCATGATTAGAAAATCTCATGAAGCCAAGATCCACTTCAAAGCATCCATTCGGGTGCTCTCCACATAATTCCACATTTTTTATTCATGTCTACCAGGGCACACAATTACAACATTTGATAAGAAATCAGATTCAATATTTTCATGGATGGGCAAATACCCAAATCTAAAGCTCATATTTTGGCATAGGCTGGGAGGACACTCGCGAATGTTGTGGAATTTGGATGCGTACCCATAACCCTAATTGGCCACCTCACTCATACACATCTCTATACATTGCAACGCAACATGAACCGGAATGGGCACATCAATCCCATAAATAATTTTAGGCACAACAAGTAAAAGTTGCAGCATCATTATGCTTTAATCTTTATACTTTACTTCATTTTCAAATCTCTTCTTCAATTCCAAATTGATAAAGACAATGTTGGATTTTGTTGGCCATAAAAATCACCATCTGCACTACATATTTATATGAAGATCTATAGCTACCCCAAAGGGTCACCACCAATAATCATCCTTGTGATAAGTTGTGCCATCCTCCTTGGCGGTCCAGCTGGCCTTAGACGCAAGGGCTTTGAGCACTTCATTGTCGTTGTAGTGCTTGGGGAGCTTATAGTTCGCATACATCCATAGCCCTTGGTAGATCTTAGCCACTATGGCCCTCCCCCACCTTATCCTTCTTTTGTGGTTCTCTCACTCCTTCCATGTTGACAACCACAAACTAGATGTCATCTCCACTGCACCAAAGGTCCAAAATCCTAAAAAGAGAGATCACCTTGGATTTCTGAGAACTAGGTCACTCATGCCCCTATTTATTCACATTATTTACAAAATTATAGCAATATCAATCGCACATTACATATATTTGCCCTCTTTTCATAGTGACTAATTGTGAGTGAGTAGAAATGCCAACCACTCGAGGAGAGACTTTTCCCAACAGTGGTTTAGATTATATCCCAACTGAATACGTGAGGTCAATGGAAGAAATGTCCACAAATAGCATTCTCAATCTCAACTATAATAGTGGATAAGGCCCACAACTTCCAGTCATCTACTTTTCTAGCTAGAAAATGAGCAAAGAGGGGAGGTTCTAATATGCTTTTCTTAATTTAAAGATATGTTATCATCCCCACAAATAAATATAAAAAAATGTGAGTGTAACCTAAAAGATAAACTAAAGGTTTTAATGGTACGCGTATCATCAATTGGGGGGAGATTCTCTGTCAAATCAACTCAGTAAATAGTGGAGCATTTAAATTTTATGACAACATTCTGTAAACGAGATAGACATTCTAAACTTGGAAAATTTTGGAGAAAGCAGGAAAAACATAAGAGTAGGTAATTGGAACAATGGAGGATGCACATAGGTAGAAATGATCACATGGTAAAGGAATCCACAAATAAAAAATTGGCAAATAAAATTTTTTAGCTATAGAGGAGATGGGTTCCATGCCCAAAACTCATTGGGAGGAGCGAATTTGCTTACAGGTTCCCCTGTTTTTGTTTTAAAAATACTTCTTTCATTCTTTCTATAAATTTCTCTTGAGCATATACCTATATGAAATTCAGTCTTTGCAAAAACATAGTTGCTAAAAATTCTTAGTACTGTATTAATTATTTGTCTAGAGTTTTGTACAATGTTTTATATGTCAATGCATTGAACCCTACACCATAGAGTTTTTTTTTAACTTCTTGCCCTCATATTTCTATCATCTGCTAGGAATTATGGGGGTCCAACTCAGCTTCGTGGGTATTATACCAGTTTTTGCTATTATGGAGTATACTCTTCTAAATGAATCTTAATCTCCATTCCTCCTAAAACCTTGCGAGCTTGCTTATATCAACCAGGGGAGTCAGTTCTCTTACAGCCGCATACTTGCAACTATATAATATTTTTTTATCTTACTCATCATTGCCAGATTAACGAACAATAACTCCAAGTTTCCAAATAAGTGGGATTTTGGATTATTGGTAAAAGAAGTACTCTCCCTGCATCTATGTTTAGGTAATCAGGGATGAAGTCCTTACTATACCTACCTACGTATCATCCCTCACAAAATTGACATCTCTGGGTCTAATCTTGTACATAGATTTCAACATCTAGATTAGACAACATTTGAATCAGGTATGGGCTATCACATCCAGTCATTTGTCTAATTAGAGAATCACTATCAGTGAGGCAACAAAGTCTCTTTTATTATTTTTGTTTTTCTCCCTCATTTCATCAAGGAATTATGGGTGGCTTTCATTTAGCATAGCCTTTGAAATCCCAAACTTCATCAAATGGGACTATCAGGAAAGTAGTAACTACTTATACATAACAAAAGGAAACTACTGATGCAAAACCAGATTATGATACTTCACCTTCTCTTTTCATGTTATAATGATATTCCTCCATGTGATTGTTTCAACTACCACTAGTAATTCTCTAGCTATATGACTATTGGGTAAGCAACACTAAAATTTTGAAGATCATATTGGATGTTAGAAGAGTAGATATCAAATGCTAGTTGGCACAAATCTTGCATATGATCAGTTTCATTTCCAATATCAACTTTTCTATCAAGGTAAAGCAATATTCTCATTTTGGTATGAGCCAATATTTCAAGTCAAGACCTTCGATGGGGAATTGGTTTGGAGACAAAAAAAATAATAATAGAGGGTTAAAAGAGAAGCTATCCCTAAAATTTTTATATTCACTATCTCAGATAATGGAGTTGTCTCAAGAGATTTTTGGTGAATTATAGATGCTACATATGATTTAAGCTAGGGCTTGTTCTATTGTGGTGGGGCTACTTAGGTAGCAGGCAAATCAGGGGCAGTTCTTGTCACTCCATCTGGAACTTGGCCTTCTAAAAGTAAGGAACAAAGATTAAATTCTTCTTTGGAAAGATGTAATCAAGGATTGGGAGTTGTTTGCTGTTCATAATTTTTGTTTTACTAATTCTTCATTAGGCATGCCTAAAGGTTCAAGTTTGCATTGCCATGATTCAATTGGGAGATTCCAATGTTTTGTCATTCAAATTGTTATAATTCAGAAATATTTGATCATAGTAAGGAAAAAATTAATACCTTTATTAACATGCAATATCTCTCTCTCACTCATGGAGATCATATAGAGGAATATCAAAAGCAATCTCAGCTCTATGAATCTGAATTTTTATGGTAGGTAAAACTTGATGACAGTTCACTATATATTAGATATGGATATTAACATGAACAAGTAGCTTAAATGACTCTCATAAACATGTCATCATCAACAAATGTTACTTCTTTATTTTATGCAAATCCAAGGCAAAGGATGTGTGTCTCTGTACACAAAAATGATGTTATGAATTCTGGCAGTTGTGAATCTAATGAGAACTTAAACAAATGAAAATTTACAACAATGTTGGATGGGTGATTAGCAAACAGAAACTTCAAAGGTTGAGACTGAGTGATGAAATATTTTCACCTCATAAATAATATATAAATGCCTTATTTCTTTAGGAAAAAACTCCAATAATTGGGAAATTATTTTATCTTTCTACATGTTTTTCGAACTTCAGCATATTGTCATGTCTTCATTCCATGGATGTAGAGCCATATCCCCATTGCCAAGATAACACAAAGGTGTCTTTTACATTTACAATAAATTAGATCACATTGATGTGAGTCCCTTAACTTGTTTGGCTCTTTCACCTCTTACATGTCTTATTATCATTTCTCTATACAGGTTAACATTTGTTTCTTGAGGTTTGATTATTTTATATTTTCCTTCCTAACAATGAATGACTCTCATGGACTCCCAGCTTATTTTAGAAATTCCCAAACTCTGCACTAGAGAGAATTCACTAATTAATTTTTCTAAGACATGCTATTGAAAATGGTGGGCAATAGAGAGTCTTCTTGAGCTATTTTGAGTTTTTTGGCAATAAAGAATGGTGTTTCTTATGTTGCCTTAAAGATATTTGGCATACTATTCTCTACCTATAATTTTATTTGTCAATCAGTCAAAGAAATTGATATAAAATTTTCCTCTTACTTTCTTCATATAAAAAAGCATGCATCAAGACCGTGTTTCAGTTATAGTGAGTGCACCATACAAAAGATAGCAGATAGTTCAGATTTGAAATCTTACCTCAAAGTTATAAAGTCTGATAACATCTGCTACCAATCATAAGATAAGGTGATGGAAAGATGGCTCACCTATTTCACCTTCAAGCCTATGGTAAAGCAACCCAATTATAACAAAAAATCAGCATATGTCACACATTAACTTATACATAGTTGATAGCTCAAATGTGTTATTATGGTTTTTCTTTAGTATTGCAAGGAGATTTACCTCACCTGTAGCTTGCAGTGAAGTCATCAGCAAAGAGCATATATGATGCCTTAAAACTTGATGAGATAGACATTAGATTAATGTTGTTGACAGTTTAAATTTAAACTAATTGCTGACACACTTAAGGAAAGTTACCCATTCATATGGCACCAAGGTTCTGAAAACTGATACATAGATTGACAAAACAAACCTGTAACAATTGACATCACTATTTGTTAGACTAAATGTTCAAGAGATTAGTAAGTATAGAAATGTTTAAATAAATTTCCAATAGTATAAAAACTCCATTGGATAGATGAAGGATACAATTTACATGTGCTTATAGAAAAAAAATTGACTAAACAATGCATATATAAGACTAGTGATAGTATTGCAAAACTAGTGAGAATAATGTGATGAAATTTGGTTCTTGCTACTTTCACTTATCAGTTCATATATAAGACCAGTGATGGTATTGTAAAACTTGCATGCAAAAGGATTCTCAACTCTGTATTGTATGATAAAGAACTATGGTAATCAAGTGATAGATTGTCTTCTAGATTGTATGATAAAGAACCACAAAAAAGCTCTTGTTTGTCCCAATAAGTGTGCTCCAATTGATCGGGTATGCAAATATCCTTGCATTGCAGGATATGAGAGCCCTAAATTTCAAGCCTTTTCTCTCTTTGTTTTATAGAAACACAATTTCCTTGGAGTAAATACTAAAATCCCACTGAAACCCAATGTGCAACCACTTTCCTTTCTCAGAGGGAGCCCTCTTACCCTTGAGGTTGCAAAAGACATTTTTGTTGGATGGTTAAGGAAATTAATTCAAGTTGGTAGGTGGTAGCTAGCCAAAATCCTGCATGTGATCAGTTTCCTTTCCAATATTAGCTCTTCTATCAAGGTAAGGAAAAATGCTCATTTTGGTATGAGCAAATATTTCTAATTTACTCTTTATTTTCCTTTAATATTTGACATTGACATTGAAATATGATATTAATTATCAGCAAAGATATGTGAGTCTATTGGTTAATCTAGAAAGCTTATGAAAAAAATAGTTGCGTTCTTACTCCACATCACCAAAGATTAAAGAATGATTTGAAAAGACCATATCTAAAGTTAGCTAATCTAAAAAAAATATTCCCAACTTACTACTTAATTCAATATATTTGAACAGTTACTTTTGTATAATTTGTAAAAATTTTGGCTTTCCATCACACAAATGATAATTGATAAAAAAAATTGAAGCAACTAGAGCTTCTCAAGATCAAACAATCAATGAAAATTGCTGAATGTTGCAATTTTTATCTGGTCTTAATCAGCAACTATAATTTTTCTTTTTTCATCTATTTTCTTTCATTCTAATGATGGATTACAAGTTGTGTTATGAAATGTTGATGCAAAATAATTTTTAAATAGTTGAATTCAAAAATCAAAGGCAATGAACTTCTTGAACTGTGGAAATCTGCTGACTATAATTGATACCATTCATGGGAAGTAATCATGTTTCAATTCTGAGCTATTGGAGCTCCTTATGATCACCCTATCACAAATAATTAAAGACCTTGCCTTTTTTTATCAACTCACAATTCACAAATAATCATTTTGTTCCTACAACTTGGCCTTTTACTTGTTATAATGGATAATGAAGTGTGATCTAAAGCATCCATACAAAACACTTTTCAACTTTTGATTCCTAATATTGGATTGAATAAACATTATGGGATTGGAGATCTTGATGAGTTTAATTCAATTGTCAAACCAAAGTTAATGTTTGTCAATGTATTATTGTAGAGACTATGAAAAGAAAAAATAGCTGGTGGAGACCTACAATAGGACATTACATTTTCATTCAAATCTAGCTCTGAAAAGGGGGACATTACATTATGTTCAAGGATATGAAGTTTATGGTTATGATAACCATCTCACAATCCATCAATATATGGTTCTAGAGCTTATTTTATAATTGGGGTTATCGACAAGTGAAGCATAGCCATTGCCTTCCAAACTTTACTAGTTCATTATTTCCTTTTGTTATAGATTTTTTAAAGCAATTTATCATAAACATAAATTATTTAGTTCATTGTTACATATTGAATTGGCACCACTTTCCCTATTACTAGGAATAACTTAATTATAGATCATTGATAAAAACTTTCTTTTCATGTGCCTTATTTTTATCAAATTCCTATTTTTATGTTGTTTGTAGATTAAGATTCAATAAATGTCAACATTAGGTGTAATGAACACTTTTTAGCACCCACCTGAGCATAAGGGAAAGGAAATATTTGATCCTTTGGCACTTCCATATGTTAAAAAGTGAGTATTTCAATTTATTGTGTTTCGTAGTTTTTAATAGCTGTGATTTTTTAATGGGGTTTGATGTTTTAATTTAATGCAAAGGTCTATTTTCTTGACATACATTGTATAATCATTTGTATCTCTTTTTGAGAAGTTAGCACAAGAAACAATACTTTTGTGTGGCCAAAGTGCTCCAAATTATATTTTATAAAGAGTCTATCACTACAATAATTTAGAGAAGTATACTTGACATGAAATGTAGTTTCAAAATGCCTAAATCCAAGAATTTAAAATTGTTGAATTGTTATTGATAAAGATTTAGATTATTGTTTTTCATAATATTTAAAATTTGTGTTCTTTGAGAAGAGTGTATCATGTTATAGTGACTATGATCATGGTAGATCTAATGTTGGAAGATAAATTGTCAATTTTTTGCATTATTCTTTAAAGGGTACTAGCTCAATGGAAGAGCACCTACTTTATAAGTAGGAGGATGGTGGTTCAATTCCATCATGCCCTAATGACTAAATTAATGATTAAATAAGTTACCAAATATACTACCAAATGTACTACCAAATGTACTACCAAATAAACTACCAAATATACTACCAAAAAATTACCAAATATACTACCCAAAAAACTACCAAATATACTACCAAATCAACTACCATATATACTACCCAAAAAATACCAAAATTACCAAATAAACCAGCATATAAACTACCAAGTAACAACAATAAATGACTAAATCAATGATTAAAATAGTTTAGTCATAAATTTGGTTGGGAGATAAATGTCTGGCAATAAACTACCATTGGTCACATGATCTAAATTAGTCACATATCTACAATTTTTAGTAGTTTATTTAGTAATATATTGTTTTTTTTGTACTAATGTGGATAAGGTCCTAGTCATTGATTTAGATAAAATTTGATATAGTCATGTGGTTGCACAATACACATTTAAACCAAAATTTATTTTCCATTTCTATGATAAAGAACAAAATTGCTGGTCATTCCCTTACTGTGACAACTTTTTGTGATTTTATAGTAAGCCATTGTAAATCAACAAGTTTATTACATTTCAAGAAGTTTTCTGACCATATTTTTGCTATAAGGGATAAATCTAAGAGGAAGGATATTAGTTAATAAATATTGAAGAAGAAAAACAAAGGAGGAGCCAATAAATCTCTAGGTGAGCTCACCTTATTGTTGCAGAGTCAAAATAGTAGAAATCCTTTGTGTGCTTTGTTGAACTTGGTCCAGATTTGAGATCATTTCTATTAAATATGGGAACTAGCTAATCCATGGGTTTCATTTATCTTCTACATCCTAGGACCATTTTTTTGAACCTACAGTGTTTTTGAAACACCAACACATTTAAGAAGGTATGTTATTCAAAGGAATTTAGTTATGTATACCAAGAAGTTCTATGAGAGTTAATTTGATAAAGGAAAAACATTGTGGTGTATTGGATGGACATTTTGGAATTGATAAGAGCTTGAGTTTTCTTAAGGATAAATACTATTGTCCACATATGTATAAGGATGTTCAAAATTTTGTAAGGAGTTGTGGAGTTTGTCAAGTTGAAAAAGAGTAAGTCAAAATACTGGTTTTTATACACTTATTTATGTTCCTTAGAAACCTTGGAGTGACATTAGTATGGATTTTGTTTCTTTGATTACCTAAGATAGTAAAGGGGTACAATTCCATATTTGTTTTTGCAGATGGATTTTCTAAGATGGCTCATTTCATACCATGTAAGAAGACACAGATGATGAGCATGTTGCTGAAATGTTCTTCAAAGAGATTATTAGATTGCATGGATTACCAAGAAGTATGATTTCTAATAGAGATAGTAAGTTTGTTTGTTATTTTTGGAAGAATTTGTGGAAGAAGATGGGTACTAAGTTGGGATTTAGTTATACATTCCTTCCACACACAGAGATGGATAGAAAGAGGTTATAAATAGAAGCTTGGGTAATTTTCTGAGATGTTTAGTTGGAGATAAACCAAGTAATTGGGAGCTAGTATTGGCATAAGTTAAATTTGTATATAATAATTCTTTGAATAGGAGTAAAAGAAAAACACCTTTTGAGATTATTACTGGAACGTAGCCTAGAGGAACATCAAATTTGAAGAATGTTGCTGGTGAAGAAAAGAGAAGTGTTGTAGGGGAAGAATTTGTTGATTTTATGGAGTCTTTTCATAAGGAAGTAAATTTTAGGTTGGAAAAAATTAATTAGAAGTATAAGTTGAATACTAATAAGTCTAGAAGCAATCATATTTTTGAAGTTGGTGATAAGGTGATGGTTCATTTGAAGAATGGTAGATTTCCTACTGGAACATAAAATAAGATAAGGACGAGGAAGTTTGGACCTTGTAAGATCTTGAGGAAGTTTGACAGTGGATATGCTTATGAAGTTGAGTTACTTAATGGCATGGATATATCTTCTATATTTAATATTGCTGATTTGCATAAGTATCATGAGCCAGATGATATTTTTTTTGTATCAAATGATTATCTTGAGAAGTAGATTGAAGAAGTTAAACAAGTATTGGATTAGAGAGTTGGCATGAGCACAAGAGGAAAATATTACTATGAGTATTTGGTGAAATGGAAGAATAGACTAGTTGAAGATGATACATGGATTTCTCAATCTGAGTTAGATTCAACTTAGCTTGTGACACTTGCATGATTCAGGAGAATCATTTCTTCAACCCTGGTTGTTAGATGTAGGAGCATCATGGGTTGCCTTATAATCCTACACTTTTTTTTTTTTCATTATGATGTTTCAGATCGAGTTCTTTTAGACCTTTCCAAGTTCTTCAATTTGAATTGACTTGTTCCTTTGTTGACCTAGTTTCATTAGTATAGATTGAGATTTTCCTTTGGTGACCAAGTTCCATTAGTATGAGCTGAGATGTTCCTATAATCACCAAGCATGACTTCATTTTCTAAGTGAACCTGTGTTGTTGATGCTCGAGTTCTTCTCTGTTGAGTTGTTTTTTGCATGTTTGGTTCTCACTTAGAGTTGACTCTTGTAAGAGAAACACACCAACATGAGATTGAGGTGTACATGAATATGTTTTTAAACCATACTATATATGGAAACAATATAGGTCTAACATTATCCTTTAGGGGCCTTGATAATAGTGTGTTTTTACATGCTTACACCCAAAGTATTGGGTTATTGAGATACATATTGATTTTTTTCATTTGAGCTAAAATGGTAGCCTATGTTTAAATTTGATTAGTAGAATGCATAAACTCAAAGGAGCCTTTTCAGTAAAGAAGGGAATTGAATGTATTAAAGATATCTCAGGGGTCATCATGTAAAACTAACAACAAAGACTTCTCTCTGGAGATATATGTTGCAAGTGCTCTATCTTTAGAGTTGAACTTGACTCCAGGTAGAACTTCTATCACCTAAACCTAGACTATGACCGAGTTTTTTGTTCAAATATTGAATTTTTTTCTAGATCTGTCTGCTCATGCAAGAACACAGGAAAGTGATGAGTTGTTTTTCTAACATAATTGTCAGATGCCCACAATAGCCATTTAGAAAATCTGATATATGGATTATGGGTAGCACTTTTTTGACATGTAAATCAGATATAGAGAGGCACAAGTTGAGGATGAATCTAGATAAATGATACCTTGTCAATCTAAAATAGATTTAATCATCCATGCATGTACATGTGATAGAAAACTAGGAGTTTCTTGTTCCAAACTAGGGGGTAATAGTGCATCATCTTTATGCCTATGAAGGAAAAGTTAAGAGCCTTGATGCCTAAATTATCCTCCTACCTGCACACAATTAGATAAAAAATAAGGAAGCAATTTAATTATTTCAATTGTGTCTCCTCAGCATAATTCATGATTCATACAAAATATGAAGATTTTATTTTTGTCACCCGATCCACCCAATTCTCACATTTCTCATCACAAATACAATGAAATATATGGATTAGTTTTGAGCACCCTCTATTATATAAGTACACAACCCTATTAATTTTATTGACACATACATGATCTTTGCAAAATTTGGTACAGTGGATTTGAAGGAAGCAAAGACATAGATTAGAGTTGAATATAAGTGAATTTGATTGCATTGTGTGAAGTCATAGGAGCTTGATTAGTGCGTATATTATAAGTTTCAATTTTTTTTGAAATTGTAGAACCCATACTTGCAAATGAAAATTGCTCTATTTTTTAAATTTTGGCACAAATAGTACTCATGGTTTATCTCACATGTGATAGGAAATGGGTTTTGAACACTTTAAATAGAAAAGTGCATATCTATGAAATTTCTATTAGTATGAATGTTGATGATACTACTTTGGGGGAGTATGCTAAGCATTGGTGAACATTGACATGTTACATTCATGACTGTGTTTATCATTGATGACAACATAGTAACCGTTAGAGATCTTATATTGTGCAATAATTGAGTAAGGGTTAAGTGATGTGTAGTTAAGGGCATGTTCCTAAGAGTGTCTTGATGATGTGGTTAAGAGGAAAAAGTTTGAGTTGAAGATGTATGATAGTTATATTTGATTTACCATGAGCAGCATAGAAATGAAGCATTTGTTTGGAAATGTTTGATGTTTGCATTATACCTTTTAGCCAAAATATAATGAGGTGATGTGCAGTCAACCAGTGATAGAGGACAATTAGATGATGATGTCAACAAGTGCACAAGACTTGGAGTCACACATCTAAAGTTTTGTAATAGAATGTGAGCTGACAATGTTATTATAATTGTAATTAATTATATATCTTATTTTAATTAATTGGTAAATCCTTCAGGCTAACTTAAGGAATTATTATGAAGATATGGTGTAATCGAAAGATGTTTTTCTTGATTGTAAAGAGTAGTGATGTGTATCAAGTATCTATTGTGCATTGTATTTGTGAAGTGTGAAAAGGAGTAGAGTGTCTATTAAATGTGTATAAGCAATCTAAGGGATTATTGGATGCACAGTTCATGATCTGGTTACAAGATCAGAACAAGTAGAACTCTGGTTGACAAGACAAAGATAAAGGAAGGAAGTACAATTCAATTCTATTATCTACAAGGAATAATACAAAGATCAGTTGGATAGTGGGTTTTTTTATCTTATCTTTGAAGCTATTTGGGTAGTGGGTCCAACTATCTTCTACAACTCCTAATAGGGTTGGCACAACTCTTAACAGAGCTAGAATCTCCTAAAAGAGATTCAAATTTTCCTAACATGGACTCATATGTAATAAATGTTGTAATAGACTCCTTATAGGGTCTATCCTCTGACAAGAAATATTTATATTAGTACATCACCTTGTGGGTACCATCCCCATCAAGGTTTTCCCTCTAATCAAGGGTTTCCTTAGTTAACATATTTGGTGTCATTATGTATGAGTATCTTGATGTGGTTTCAATATACATTAATCATATGGTTAAGATTGTTTAAATTTTTTATTTGTGATATTACTTGCATAAATAATTCACCCACCACCCCCTCTTAGTTATATCAGTGGACTATATATTCTAACAATTGTTATCAGAGGATTAGGTCCTTAAAGGAAAATCTTAATAACTTTGGGAGATTGATGGAACATCTTTTCAAAAAGGATGGTCCTAGATTTGATGGGTCCAACTATGATACTTGGAAGGAAAAGATGAAGACTCTATTGTGCATGGGTCCAAGATATTGGCTATTGACAAAAAGTTTGAAGATAATAGTTAAAGAAGAAAACCTTGAAGGTTGTAGTGAAGAAGAGAGAGATGTATTCATGTATAACATGAGAGAAAGAGAATATCTACTAATATCTCTTTGAGAGAAGGAGTATAGTCAGGTAAAGTCATTTGCAACATCTCATGAAATATGGAAAGCATTGGAATCTACTTTTGAAGGTGATGATCATGCAAAAAGAATGAGATTACAAAGTTGGATATGTGCATATCAAGATGAAAAGATGATGGAAGATGAATATATAAGAAGTTATATTGGAAAAATATCAAAATTGGTTGTAGGTATTCAGTCTCATGGTGGAACCAAAGATGATGATGAAGTCATATGAAAGATCTTGAAAAGATTGACACCACCTTTCAAGCCGATTGCATAGACGATTCAACTAGTGATGCCTTTCACTAAGGAAACATTACTTGGAAGATTAGAATTAGTAGAAGTAGATCTAAGATGGTCTAGTGAACCTTTAGTGCCCTAAACATTTGACCTAATTTGACAAGGAGTGCAAGCAATCATGAGGTCTTGATGGTAGTAGCAAAGTTGACGAGGACAAGAAGATTGAGGAAGGAATATCCCTTCTAGTGAGAAGAGAAAAAGATGGTAAGAAAATCTTTAAATTTTGGACTTGTAATGAATGTGGTCATTATGCATCTAAATATCCTAAAAGAGAAAAGAAGTATAAGAGAAGGTTTAACCCTAGAAGAGATAGAGATAGAAATAGTTTTTATGCAAATGAACATGAAGAATCTAATGAGAAATGACAAAGTGAAAGTGATGATGAATTAGGATTTGTAGCTGTCAAGGAAGGTGATCTTGATAGAGAAATTAGAGAAGAAAGAGATCTAATTACCCAAGTAGAAAAGAAATCTGATTGAATAATTGATAGTGGTTATTCACATCACATGACTAGTGATATGAATAAGTTTGTTAAGTTCAAGAATCATGATGGAGGAATTGTTAGATTTGGTAATAATGTAGCCAATCATATAATAGGAATTGGATGCATTACTCTTGATGGTAAAACTAACACTGATGATGTCTACTTTGTTGATGGATTGAAGCATAACTTGTTAAGTGTTCCATAGTTAGTGGACAAAGGTTATCAATTGTAGTTTATTAAGAAGACTTGCACTATCAAAGAAATAGATGGTAAGATGATTGGAACTAGTACTAGATCTAGACATACTAGATCTAGACATAATGTATTTTAGTTAAATCCTACTAAGATGACATGTTTGGTAGCAAAAGTTGATAGCAATTGGTTGTGGCATAAAGGATTTTGTGATATAAAATTTGATAATATTGTGAAGGTTAGTAGAACATTTGTTTTGAGAGATATGCCTAAGTTTGTTAAGCCTGCTAATGTTATATGCAAGGAATGTATTTTGGCTAAGTAGAGGAAAGTGTCTTTTTCTATCAAGAAGCTCTCTACTATAGAGAAATTGGAGATTGTTCACACAGATCTAAGTGGTCCTACAGGAACTAGAGGATTCTATGATGAAAGGTATTTTATGATTTTGTTGATGACTTCACTAGAATGATGTGTGAAGCATTTCTTAAAGAGAAATATGAAGATTTTGAGAAGTCTAAGATATTTAAGAATAGAGTTGAGAATCAATCTAGAGTTAAGATTAAGTATTTGAGATTTGATAGAGGAGGAGAATCCATCTCTAGAGAATTTAATATATTCTATGAAGAAAATGGAATAAAAAAAGAGCTATCTACACCTAGAACACCTAAGAAAAATGGGATTGCTAAGAGAAGAAATAAATCTATAGCAGAAGAAGCTAGAGAAATGTTATTTGAGAATGATGTTTCTAAGACATTCTAGAGAGAAGTAGTATAGATTAGAAAAGGTATGGACAAGACACCTTATGAAATATTATTTCGGCATTCACCATTAGTCTAATATTTTAGAATATTTTGGAGAAAATTTTATATTAAGAGAGATGATGACATTGGTAAGTTTGATCCAAGAAGTAGTGAAGGTATGTTTCTTGGTTACTCTTTCAAAAGTAAGGCTTATAGATGTTTCAACTATAGAACTAAGACAATAGTTGAGTGCAAAAATGTAAGGACTGATGGGAAGTTTGGAACCAAAGAAAAGATGATATATTATAATTCATATGAAGAAGTGGATAACTCTGGAATTGTTAGATAGAATGCTAAAGTTTTGTTTAAGACTAAAAATGACTTGTAGAATGATGTGCTAAATTTTGAGCATAGAGGAGAATAGATCTCTAAACCTAGAGAAGAGATAAGAGTTAAAATGTCAACTCCTACTCCTAATAAAAATATGACAAGAAATCAACCACATAAGTAGAAAATTAGGAGTAAAGACAAAGGTATTATGACAAGAAACAAAGTAAATGAGGAGATATACTTGATATCTCAAGTTGAACCCAAGTGCATAGATGAAGTAGTGAAAGATAATCATTAGATCCAAGCAATGAAGGAAGAATTGGATCATGTAATAAAGAATGATACATGGGAATTAGTTCCTAGACCAAAAGAGAAGAATGTGATAGGAACTAAATGGGTTTTCAAGAATAAGATGAACAAGCAAGGTGAAGTTGTGAGAAATAAGGCTAGACTTATTTGTAAAGGTCCTCACAGCAAGAAGGCATTGATTATTGTTAATTTGGTAACTTGTAATCCTAATGATCTAATAACAAATCAATTTGATCTATTCTTACATAATATAGATTGATCAAATATCATTTTTTTATCTTCCTTATTATATTGAAATCTATCCTTAAAATTCTAGCTTAGATTTAACCTAAAACTCCTTTGTGTTAGTATTAATCAAACTTGTTTTAATGAAAAGGTTGCCAACTTCTAGGGATATGTTAAAGGATGTTTTGGAAGGGACACGTCCCTTGTAAGAAAATGTCCCTAGGTCTATCTATTTATAGTGGGTATGGTTGAAGTCTAAGAGGACACAAGAACAATATTAGTCTGCTCCTTAGTCAATACTACCCAGATACAACTTGTAGAACAAAACATAGTTTTCATAATATATTTCTAATCTAATTCAAGACAATAACTTGAAGTTATTCATAGAAAGCTAAATGGAGAGGAAGAAGATAAAATATAATCTCTTATTCAATCATAGAATTTTTAGAATCTTTACATGGTATGAGAGCTCTAGTAGTCGAACCTAGGCTCTACAAAATTTAGTAATTAGACTTTATATATCTAGCATCTATCTCCTATCTTCAATGGCATACATAATTAGACCCAAGGATAGGTTTTATGGAAAATAACACTTTGATACCTCAAAATTTAGAATCATGATGATTCTTGAAGAAAATGATGTAAAACAATTTGTTGATAAAGGATTCAAACAACCTCTAGTTGAACCTCATAAATCTATCTAGAGAAAAGGAAATAGGAAAACCATTCAAATCATATTAGATAGAGTAATGAATGATATCGTAGCCATGCTTACAAAACATCAAACACCATTTGATATGATGAATACATTACTAAATGCATAAGAGACCAATAATGCAACTAGAGTTCTCGCATTGGAAAGGTAACTAAATCACATATAGATAAAGAAAAGAGAATCAATGATTTATTACTTCCTAAGGGTTGCTAGCATTAGAGATGAACTGTCAACTATGGGAACCATTATTAGTGACACAAAATTAACACTAATGGCTATAAATGGATTACCAAATTCATGGAAAATTTTTACAAAAGGAATAAGTGCCAGGGATAAACTTCCTGACTTTGATAGACTTAAGGGGGATTTTTTTCAAGAAGAATCTAGAAAATTAAAGAAAGGAGGGAAACTCAAAATAGAAGATGAAGAATTTCATGTTCTTAATACAAACTCCTATAAAGGCAAGAAGAAGCATTTCAAGAAGAAAAAGGGAATTCAAAAGAATAGAAAACCCAAGAATGATCTATCCAAGATAAAGTGTTCTAGATGTGAAAAATTTGGACACTATAGATCTAATTGTCTTGAGAATTATAAACAACAAGTGAACTATACAAATTTTACTAGGTAAGAAGATACCTATGATCCTAAGAATCATGTATTGTATTCATCACTATCAAATTAAATCTCAAGTAAAGTATGGGTAATTGATAGTGGGTCTTCTAGAAATATATTTGAATACAAAGAAGCACTAGAATATATATAAAAAAAGGTTAATGGAAAAGTTACCATTGGTGATAATTCAACACATTCTATCGAAGGAATTGGAAATTGCACCTTGAAACTAAAATCAATAAATTCTCTTCTCCTCAAATGAGTACTCTACATACCAAAAATAAAAAGAAATCTAGTCTGAATTACAACACTTGAAGATGATGTGTATAATGTTGTATTCATGAATGGTAAAGTAATAACTTGGAAAAATAACTCATTAATTAATAAAGTGAAGTTAATTGGTCAGAGAAAAGGATATTTGTATAAATTAAATTTAGAATCTAGTCAACCTATTCAAGCCTTAATTCATGAAGCTACAAAAATAAATGAAACATGGCATAGAAGATTAGGGCATCTAAATTTCAAAACTTTATCAACTATGGAGAATATGGTTACTAGATTACCTAAACTAAATAAAGATCAGTCAAGCATATCCAAAGGGTGCACTCTGGGTAAGAATACCAAAAGTCTATTTCATGATAAAACTAGAAAAACAAATAATGTTTTCAAATTAATTCATTTAGATTTATGTGGACCTATGTCTATTCCTTCTCTTAGAGGATTCTAGTACTATATTTTGTTCATAGATGACTTCTCTAGGAAAACATGGATTTACTTCTTAAAATGCAAAGAATCAGAAGAAATTGTAAAGAGATTTAAAGAATTCAAAACATTAATTGAGAACTTATTAGGACATAAAATTAAAACACTTAGAACTGATAATGGAAGGGAATACACCTCAGATTTGTTTAAAAGGTTTTTTAAAGAAACAAGAATTAAGAGGGAGTACGCCATTCCTTATAATCCAAAACAAAATAAGGTAGAAGAAAGAAAGAGTAGATCAAATATAGAAATTGCTAGAGCTATGATATTTGATCAAATTATAGAATATTATCTTTGGACAAAAGCCTCTTGTACTGCCGTCTATATTCAAAATAGAATCCCACATTCTTATCTTAGAGATAAAACTTTTGAAGAATTATTTACTAAGGTTAAACCCAATATAAGTCATCATAGGATTTTTGAGTGTCCCATATATATCCATGTTCCAAAAGAGAAAAAAACTAATTTAGAATCCTCTGGGAAGAAAGGTATTTTGTGGGGTATAGTGAAACATCTAAGGCTCATAGGATTTTCATACCTAGATAGAAAAGTATTGAACTTAGTAGAGATGTAATTTTTGAAGAAGATCTAGCATTCAAAAGAGCCCTAAGTTCTAAAGAACCTTCTCCTCTACCTAGTTCTGAAAGAATAGTAAGTCTAAGTCCTAGAGGGAGAACATAGAAGAAATTGAAGATGAAATTCAAAATCTAAATCTTGGTGAAATTCAAAATTCAAAGAAAAGACCAGTTTGGGCCATTAAAATAGTCAAGGAAGCATACGACTTTGCTGCACCTTCAAGAATAGTCAGAGAAAGAAAAAGACCTAAAAGATTTTCTAGTTATATAGAAAACATGAGTGATTTATCCAAAATAGAACCAACTAATTCTTTAGATGATATTAAACATACAACTTGGAAAGAAGCTATGACAGAAAAATACCAATCTATTATAAAGAATGATGTTTGGGAAATTGTTCCAAGACCTAAAGGAATTTTTTTTGTTTCTTCCAAGTGGATATTTGAAATAAAGCATGTTGTTGATGGTAGCATTGAGAAGTATAAAGCTAGATTTTTAGCTAGAGGATTCTCTTAGAAAGAGGGGATTGATTATGAAGAAACTTTTGCTTCTATCACTGGATATGCCACTCTAAGAGCAGTCCTAGCAATTGCAACATTGAAGGGATAGAAAGTACATCAGATGGATGTAAAAACAATAGAAGAAGTATATTTGGAGCAACATTAAGGTTTTGAAGCTCATGGTCCTAACATTTTTTTTGTAGGCTCAAGAAAGCTCTCTATGGGCTTAAGTAGGCTCCAAGGGCCTGGTATGAAAGAATTGATAAGTATCTCACCGGGTTAGGATTTTCCAAGAATAAAGTTGATCCAAATTTATATTACAAAAGAGATGAAGATGGTATGGTAATTTTGATACTTTATGTTGATGATTTACTAATAATAGGTGATGATCATCTAATAGATCAATGCAAGAAAGATCTAATTAGAGAATTTAAGATGAAAGACTTGGGACTCATTTATTACTTCCTAGGGATGGAAGTATGATAGAATTATAATAGTATCATACATAATCAAGGGAAGTATACATTAGATATTTTGAAGAGATTTGGAATGTAGAATTGCAATGCTATGTCTTCTCCAATGGAGACTAATTTACATAATTTTAAAGAAGCAGTAGCAAAATCACCTTCCATAGATTCCACTGGTTGGTGTTTGAAAATGCTAGAGGGTTTTCAATTATCCCAATGAGAATATGACATATCTAGGGTCAGCTAACTCCCATTTTCAGCATGCCATTTCAGACATCGGGCCAACTATAAGGCATAACTCCTTCTTCACTTCAAGCTCTGCAAGACCTAGGTGAGTGGACCTTAGATTCAATTGATACTGTACCAGTGTAAAAACATATCCCTGAATCTATTAAGAAGATGAAAACCCCTTGTATATCCTAAAGACTTATGCAATAACAAAGAAGTGCAATAGCTAATTACAACTCTACGAAATGCACAAGTTGAGTGAGGGTTAAACTTTGATAGCTCTTCAACATAAAAGGGTAAAACATGTTTGATTAATAATGTTGAATTCAGCAAAACTTCATATATGTAGCAGTAAGACCTAATGATCCTATAAAATGATCAGTGCCTTACCCATTGAGAAAATCTATGAATCAAAAACACACATATGGATATTTGATACCTATTTGTATCTTCAGATATCTAATCTATCTATTCAACTTGTAAAGAGACATCAATGTTCAATTTAAACCTCATTCTTACATGATATCCCCATCAGTAACCTCACAACCCTATTGATTTCCCTAAAGAATTTACATAACCCTTTGAGTCATAGGAAACAATGAAATAACATATAGCCTTAAGGGACTACAACTAAAACCTAAGCTCTATGTCAAAGATTATAAAACATTGAAGATCATTGATGAAGGAGACAAGATTCAAGCTGAAACTCAACCATCTAGTATTCTTTATATTAATTTTCTTGAAATTATACATTCATATGCATGAAATGAAAAAACAAAAAAAACCTAATAGATTTGAACTATCTGTATTATCCTTCCTAATGTTATTCATACAAGAGAGAATATGTTGAAGAAAATGGTTTCACAGTAAAATATCGGAACCCTGCTGGTATTACCCAGAGAAAATGACCAACCCTTACAATGAAAGAAAGATAGAAAGATATAGAAGAAGATGAATTCTCAGATCTGATGTGAGATTGACATGTGTCCACTTGAAATTCCCTCTCCTAGAAAAGAAAAGACTCTCTCTAATTTCTCTCTTCCATGGGTGAATCAAATCCCTCAACTGCTAATCATATCCTTTCTATTTTGCCTTTCCAAATGCAAAGTATCTTAGCAAAAGACAAAGATCTGCTAATGAACCATAATATGTGCCCATTTATCAAATTGATGCCAAAACATCACAAAAACTCAAGATAATTTGATACAAGAGTTACTTAATACTTTTATGATGTTTTTCCACTGAATTCTACAACTAGTGACTCAAAATACATGATAAAACACACAAATCAATCTGAGAGAGAAAACCTCCTATAGTTTGAACTAGTGGCACTCTATGGAAAAACTAACTCCATAATTAGAAAATTCAATTTCTCCTGGTTCTAGTGATATATAACATTGCATATTTTGCATACCAAAAACCTCCAGAAAGCCATTTCAAAAAATACTCCCTTGGCATATGACTCTGATTTGCAACTAAATTTTCAAAAAATTTAAATATTCTAAAGTAAAGACTTTAGAATAAAAACTTCTTAAATTTAAAAAATTGAACGTGCAAACCTTTTTGAGAAAATATATTAAAAAAAATGTTTTTTTCAAACACTCTACATTTTCCCTTGCTTTTAATTCTCAGGTCAACCCTCTATTGACCGAATGCCACATGGCAATGTTTGATTGGCTTGTCTATCATACTGCCATGTCACCATCTGCCCTAGCCTGCTGACATGTGTTAGCCACTTGCAAGCCCACATTTTCTAATGTTCGAGAAACTTCAAAAAGTGGGCTTGTGCCAACCGTTAGATCATGACACGTGTCACAATCTGAGCACTTCCCTCTCAAACCTGCTCCTAATCACCACATCATGATCTCTGGGACCCACTTGCCACATGGAACAATCTTGCATGCCCACAATATTTATCTTCCTCACAACTTCATTTTGTGGGCATGTGTGCACCATACAATTTGGACACTTGGCAAAATCTCATGCGCCAACTCCCAAACCTACCACATCATCATACCTGCTAGGTCATTCAAAATTTTGCTTTGTATTACCAACTAGCTAGCATCATCAACTTGGTCGGTTACAAAGGCCCCACCATATGACTTAGCGGCTTTAAAAAAGCCATTTTCTTTGTGATACTAAGCTTATAGTGTGGATTTGTATTTAAATAAAAGAAAGTCCCTTTATGCAAGCAATGTGGGATAATGTATGAAACTTTTTCTTGCTTTGCTCTTTGAATTTCTTCCTGATTTAATTTATCTGACTCCCCACCACTCTACATAGTGTGCATATATCGCAAATTTGCATATGCAGCTGCTATAATTGCATCATGAGTGACTGAAATAAACTATGGCACTTTCAATTGAATGGGCAAGCTCTTTATGCTTCTCGCCACACGAGATAGCAGGGGATTCCATTGTTGTATCCATCTTTATGCTTTGCTAACTTCTGCGTGCCTAGCTTGACTATGGCTTACTTATAACGTGGACTCTTCTTTTCTATGTGTGGGACTATTCTTTGAAATAGCTTTGCTCTCCCATTTTAATATTTGCATGGCTATGATGGCTTACTGGCAACTTTTATTGTTTAGCAATAGCCTTTGTCCTTTTCTCCTTCTTAATACGATGGCTCCTCCTTTCTAACAGTGACTCCTCCTTCAGAGATAAGGACATGCATTTTAGAAGAAAATAAAGCCTCCATTTTGGAGGAGAGCCATTGGAAGAGACTTGCCTCTTGTTTTTCTTTGCTGCACCTCCTTTATACTAGCATGAAGCTGCTGCTATTAATGTAGGCTTTGTTATATGTATAATGGAGCTTCTCCTTAATTGCTAGATTGCCTAGCCTTGACTGGCCTCTTCCATAACGTCCCCTTCCATCAAATGTTCCAAGAAAATTCACACGAGTAGAGACAGGCAAAGTCAAATTAAAACCAATAAGCTCTAGCTTCATTGGTTTACCATCAAACATTATTGTATCGCTTCTCAGCTGCAACAACATCACTGATTTTAACATAAACCATCTTTGCTATACCATTTGAATGACCAAAACTATCATAATGAACGGTGTATCATTTATTCTCCCCAACTTCTGAGAAAAGTTCCTTCAGATCAGAATTTATTAATCCATAATCCAAAGTTGAAATACAAAAATTGGCACTAGCTTCTGGTCATGTAGGTACACCAAGAATTGCCATGCTATTCTCAAAACATGTCATGTTGCCAAATGTGGGCTTTGCCTTGTACTCCTTTGATGTGTTGCTCTAAGTCTTCCTGCTAGATGAACAAATGGCTTTCTCCTTCATGGTGTGAGATGTAACCTATAATGTATTCTATTATCATGTTCAGGCCCAGAGTTTGATTAGTAGTTACAATAGTAATGCCCATAAGAAGCATGAAGATCAGTGCAATTACAGACGCCAACAGTACTCCCCACTAGGGAAATTGAAGTTGATCAATGTAATATTCACATGCAAAAATGGACAAAGCAATAGTGCCAACAAGTATTATTTGGAACCATAATTCTCGCACTTGATTATATTTTTTCATCAATTTTCCTAGTTGTTATCTAATTTTTAGAAGGCAACCCACTTCTACCAGATATAAATTTGTAAGCACAAATTAGCCCATCTATTTAGAGTTTAGAACCTTTGCTCCATCTTTATAATGATAACTTTTGTTGTTATCAGGATGGGATCTTGGGGTGTTAAAAATGGTTGTTCATGCTTCAAACTATTTATGATATACTTTAATGTATGAAAGTGATAATTGACAACTTTAACATTTATTGGACCATTCAATGATCTATCAGCCTGATGGAATCAGTCAGACCCTAGAGTGGGTTTGGCTAAATTTTTTTTTTTTTTTTGAATGACTGAATCCTCAAATTGATCTATTCAATACCTGATACTGATTTGATGAAAAAATCAATCAATTTGCATCACTTTTTAACATTTTAAAAATTATTTCACATCTTTCTGCAACTGTGAATTTGGTGTTAGGAGGTCCCTTGACTAGCTTCGAAAACTAACCCAAACACCTGGTCGGGCTCTGAAAACTTGCACACTAAATCTTTGTTTTGCATACTTGTACCATATTAAATCTCATCTCATTACGAATTTGGGATCAAAAGATATTCACTCTCAAAGTTGACCCTTCAGAACTTCCTGCAAGAAGACATGTTAGAAAAAAATTATTTGGGTCCAGAATTGGATTTGAAAATTGGGCAAACTGACACTTGGGGAAACAAAAACTAGGGTGTTGGTTCTCTATCATGAGGAGAGTATGGATCTATGATTTGGGCTCGTGATGAATAACAAGACATTAATGGTGAACAATCAAAGTAGGCTACTTGGATTTTGTAAACTAGAAACAATGACAGAAAAGTGGTTTTTGTAAATGGAATTGACTTGGAAAAGTGTGCAAATGGATTCATCATGACATACAAACTAGCACACTTAAAGTATTTTTAGAGTACAACAGAGTGGTAAAATCCATTTATCTCACCTATCATGGATCTCAAGTTATAATGTCCTGAACAGGGGTCTTGAAAAATCTGCAAATGCTGACACCAGTAAAAAGATAGAAATTGCGATTGGAATCGCATTTGAAATTTGATCAAACAAATTCATCAGAAGCTGAAATTTGAAACATAACAAGTCTCTAATGTCTATAATGCAACACAAGACAAATTTCAACATTTGGGTCAACTGGTCAAAAGTTATAACTCCTCAAATAGGGCCTCCCAGAATTATGTGCAATATGCATTAGCATGACAAATTTAAATGACCAACTTTGAGGGATTCAAAACGTAGTCAAACGGACTCAAAATGACTCAAAATCTAAAACATAAGTTCTTGGATATGGACACTAGACATTCCCAAAGTGGCGAGTCATGAAACACTTCTGGGTACGAGATATTCACTTGAAAACAAGGCATCCTATCGTTGTTTGACACAAGTGAAAATGCAGATTTGAAATTTGCTCAAAATGAGACTTCACAGAATGACTCAGAATCAAAATTTAACTTCATGAAACATGTGGACAGGCTGAATGGAGGGTGTTAGAAACATTAAACACCTTAGGGGCCTCAAAGGTATAGTCGAGTACATATGCATTTATGGGCATTCATAGGGGTTGATTTGATTCAAACATTGAAATAGACGCTCAAAATGGGAACACAATTTTGAGTGCCAACAATTGCTTTTTCTGGGGATGCATGCCCCTTGTGGGAATGGCAAGGATTCAGATCTCTAGAAGAAGCAGACCACACACCTGAACTTCAAAAACTTTCTCGAACAGTTTTACTGAAAACAAGAAACAACTACAACTATTATGTACACATGATGGCCCCAGGCCACCGAACTTCAACAAAAACCTTTACCTCTATCAAAAACCTGATTCTCATCTAAACTTGTATGAGGTAAAGTGGAAATATTTCTTCTATCAATTTCACCAATCAGATTAGCATCATGAATCAACTCTCTTGGTAAAATGAAATATCTTTCTTCATTTTCATAATGCAACTCACCTTGTGTCTCTAGCTGAAGAATATGTGAAATCTGATTGTTGCCTACTTGCATTAATGTCATTCACTAAATCATTTATCCTTCACTGAAACCTCTTCACATTCATCAAACAATTGATTAGTTACCAAGCATGAAAACTCATTCTGAAAGTGTTGATCTAAACTATGCTAATTACAATCAATTTCTTCATCTAACTGAATGTCAAAATAAACCTTGAACTTATCTCTACAAGACTTATTAACACATGAAGAAAATCTGTAATTTGATTGGCAATATTCACTGTTTTCCTTTTCATCACATGAAACATCAAAACAAGTTTTTGTAGGATCAACATGAAAAGAATTTGAAATAGTATTACACTTCCCTTCATTAACATTCTCTACATCCAAAAAATCATGTGCAAAGACATTTGAGGTACTATCATCTACAACTCCAAAATCTGATAAAGATTGTTTGGATTCCACATCTCTTTCTACATCAAACTTTGGGGAAGTAACTTTACTGAATGAAGAAACATTATGATAGAAAATATGAGGATCCTTAGAAACACATGCTTTTCAAAATCACAAGCCAAAAAATTAAAGATTTCATCAGAGTTCAAGAAGACTGCCTCACAAATCTTCTCTCGGCTATGATTTTCATCTGAATGGCATGAAGAATTTACAATAGCAAGATCATTAGTATAACAATCTAGAAAATCAGAATCATTACAATCATATCAATCACTACCCTTATTGTTGTTACATAATTCCTCAACTTCATATTTACTGTAACCAAGTTTACTTTCACTTTCACATCCATCTTCCTTATGCTAATTGCAATTACCTGATTCACTTGCATTTGAATCCTTCTCTTCCCATTTAGAAGATAGATTATCTTTATATATGGATCCATTATATTCATTGCTACCTTGGCTTTTAGGACACTCATTATCATTAGAAGACATAACATTAAATCTATAATCACCGCTTTCCATCTCCTCAATGAATCTTTCAATTTGCAAAATTATTTGTAATCTTATAGGTGCTGGCCAATTTACTGAATCGGGTACTAGAACATCAAGGTAAACACTAGGTAGGGAAGATTCCTCAGGTCTACAATGAAAATCCATCTTACTAATTACTCATTTAAGCTTTAAGTAACATTGTTCAACACTTAAACCTTAAGCACTTCCTATTTCAATTCTTATAAGATTGACAATCCTTTTGTAGACTAGTCTATTCAACATAGCAAAGTTATTATTCACAGTTTCTAAACTCTTAGAATTTGTCAAACTAATCTTAGATTTGAGATCTAACTCCATTATAAAACAAAATTTCTACCTCTTCCTTCTAGTACTGAAAATCACTGAATAGAGGCATTGATTCTAACATTTGACTTCCATGAAAAGAAAACATGAAAATCAAAATACCTCAAGTGCTGATGCTAAAATTTGATATACTAATTTGGCATACGTGCAAGACTAAAAATTCTTCACACCACTGGTCAAACTTTGTAGAGCCACCACCTCCTTTCAAGAGGATAAAGAGATCACTGCTGTGATTCACTTTTTACACTTCAATTTCTTATAACAACAGATTGGAAACAACACTTTAAAACTATCAAGAATTTAAAACTTCCTTTTCAAGAAACTGCCAAAAGTTTTAGATCTACCCATACAACTAAAAGTCCTTCAAAATTATGAAATGAAATCAACTAGGAACAAATTGGTATAGACAGTTGAGAGTCGCCACTCACACTTTGTGAGAAATAAAACATTATTTGTCACTTGAAAAATCTGAACCAAACCTTCAATTTAGGAGAAACTTGTAGATTATTATCATCTTGAAAAGAAAATACACTTTATAAATCAATTCTTGACTCTAAACTTTCTCAACAGCAATTGCAAATTGAATTGATTGAAGATAGACATATAATAGTCATAGAACACAATTTACATCCAATTACACAACATGCTACTATCCATGAATAAAACTTCACTGGGGAACATAAAACATCAACAGAGAATTGGTAAACACCTCACACAACCCTACTGCTATAGCATATCCTTCCTATTGTATTGAATCTTCTTCAAATTCTCAAGGTTTGTCTACAATTTAGATTCAATACAACTCCCTAGTAGAGTTGCCATTTTGTTGGTGTTTGAAAATGCTCGAGGGTTTCAATTATCCCAATGAGAATATGACATATCTAGGGGTAGCTAACTCCCATTTTGAACATGCTGTTTCAGACACTGGGCCAACTATAAGGCATGACTCCTTCTTCACTTTAGGCTCTGAAAGACCTAGGTGGGTGGACCTCAGATTCAATTGATATCATACCAGTGCAAAAAAAAAACCTTGAATCTATTAAGCAGATGAAAACCCCTTATATCTCCTAAAGACTTATGCAATAACAAAGAAGTGTAGTAGCTAATTACAACTCTATAAAATGTACAAGCTAAATGAGGGTTAAACTTTGATAGCTCTTCAACATAAATGGGTAAAACATGTTTGATTAATAATGTTGAATTCAGCAAAACTTCATATATGTAGCAGTAAGACCTAATGATCCTGTAAACTAATCAGTGCCTTATCCATTGAGAAAATCTATGAATAAAAAACACACATATGGATATCTAATACCTATTTGTATCTTCAGATATCTAATCTATCTATTCAACTTGTAAATAGACATCAATGTTCAATTTAAACCTCATTCTTACATGATATCCCCATCAGTAACCTCATAACCTTGTGGATTTCCCTGAAGCATTTATGTAACCCTTTGAGTCATAGGCAACAATGAAATAACATACAACCTTAAGGGACTACAACTACAACCTAAGCTCTATGTCAAAGATTATAAAACATTAAAGATCATTGATGAAGGAGACAAGATTCAAGTTGAATCTCAACCATCTGCTTTATTTTGTATTAATTTCCTTGCAATTATACATTCATATGCATGAAATGAAAACATAGAAAACACCTAATAGATTTGAACTATCTGTATTATCCTTCTAAATGTTCTTCATACAAGAGAGAATATGTTGAAGAAAATGGGTTCACAGTAAAACATTGGAACCCTGCTAGTTTTTACCCAAAGAAAACTGCCAACCCTTACAATGAAAGAAAGATAGAAAGATATAGAAGAAGATGAATTCCTAGATCTTATGTGAGATTGACATGTGTCCACTTGAAATTCCCTCTCCTAGCAAAGAAAAGACTCTCTCTAATCTCTCTCTTCCATGGGTGAATCAAATCCCTCAACTGCTAATCATATCATTTCTATTTTGCCTTTCCAAATGCAAAGTATCTTAGCAAAAGACAAAGATCTGCTAATGAACTCAGATATGTGCCCATTTATCACATTGATGCCAAAAAATCACAAAAACTCAAGATAATTTGATACAAGAGTTACTAAATACTTTTATGATGTTTTTCCACTAAATTCTGCAACTGGTGACTCAAAACACCTAATAAAACATGTAAATCAATTTAAGAGAGGAAGCCTCCTATAGATTGAATTGATGGCATTCTGTGTAAAAACTAACTCCATAATTAGAAAATTTAGTTTCTCCCGATTCCAACGATATATAACATTGTATATTTTGCATACTAGAAACCTCTAGAAAGCCATTTTGAAAAATACTCCCCTAGCATATGACTTTGATTTGCAACTGAATTTTCAAAAAATTTAAATATTCTAAAGTAAAGACTTTAGAATAAAAACTTCTCAAAATTTAAAAAATTGAATGTGCAAACTTTTTTGAGAAAATATATTAAAAAAAAAATCTTTTCAAACACTCTACATTTTCCCTTGCCTTTAATTTCGAGGTCAAGCCTCTATTGTCTTGTCTATCATATGTCATCATCTACCCTCGCCTACTAACATGTTTTAGCCACCCGCAAGCCCACATTTTTTAATGTTCGAGAAACTTTGGAAAGTGAGCTTGTGCTAACGGTTAGATCGTGACATGTGTCATGATCTAAGCACTTCCCTCTCAAACCTGCTCCTAATTACCACATCACCATCTCTGAGACCCACTTGCCATATGGCACAATCCCGCATGCCCACAATATTTATCTTCCTTGCAACTTCATTTTGTGGGCTTGTGTACACTGCATGATTTGGACACTTGGCAAAATCTCATGCACTAGCTACCAAACCTGCCACATCATCACACTTGCCACATCTTCTTTTCTATGTGCGAGACTATTCTTTGAAACTACTCTGCTCTCCTATTTTAATGTTTGCATGGCTATGATGGCTTACTGGAAACTTTCATTGTCTAGCGGCAGGCTTTGTCCTTTTGTCCTTCTTAATACAATGGTTCCTCCTTTCTAATACTGACTCCTCCTTTAGAGATAAGGACATGTGGCTTAGAAGAAAATAAAGCCTCCGTTTTGGAGAAGGAGAGCCATTGAAAGAGACTTGCCTCTTGTTTTTCTTTGTTGCACCTCCTTTATACTGGCGTGAATCTGCTGCTATTAACATGGGCTCTATTATATGCATTATGGATCTTCTCCTTAATTGTCGAATTGCCTGGCCTTGACTGGCCTCTGCCATAATGTCCCCTTCCAGCAAATGTTCTAGGAAAATTCACATGAGCAGAGATAGGCAAAGCCAAATTAGAACCAATAAGCTCTAGCTTCATTAGTTTACCATCAAACATTATTGTATCGCTTCTCAGCTGCAACAACATTGCTTATTTTAACATAAACCATCTCTGCTATACCATTTGAATGACCAACACTATCATAATGAACGGTGCATCATTTATTTTCCCCAACTTCTGAGAAAAGTTCCTTTAGATTAGAATTTATTAATCCATAATCCAAATTTGAAATGTACAATTTGGCACCAACTTCTAGTCATGTAGGTACACCAACAGCTGCCATGATATTCTCAAAACATGTCATGTTGCCAAACATGGGCTTTGTCTTGTAATCCTTTGATGTGTTGCTCTGAGTCTTCCTGCTAGATGAACAAACGACTTTCTCCTTCATGGTGTGAGATGTAACCTATAATATATTCTATTATCATGTTTAGCCCCAGAGTTTGATTAGTAGTTATAGTAGTAATTTCAACAAGAAGCGTGAAGATCAGTGCAATTACACATGCCAATAGTACTCCCCACCAGGGAAACTGAAGCTGATCAATGTAATATTCACATGCAAAAATGGACAAAGCA
This sequence comes from Cupressus sempervirens, assembly GCA_028749045.1. Classification (NCBI taxonomy): domain Eukaryota; kingdom Viridiplantae; phylum Streptophyta; class Pinopsida; order Cupressales; family Cupressaceae; genus Cupressus; species Cupressus sempervirens. The sequence continues at coordinate 190,707,232 of CM053788.1, forward strand.
ATAGTGCCAACAAGTATTATTTGGAACCATAATTCTGGCACTTGATTATATTTTTTCATTAATTTTCCTAGTTTCTATTTGATTTTTAGTAGGCAACCCACTTCTACCAGATATAAACTTGTAAGCACAGATTAGCCCATTTGTCTAGAGTTTAGAACCTTTGCTCCATCTTTATAATGATAAATTTTGTTGTTATCAACATGAGATCTTGGGGTGTTAAAAATGGTTGTTTGTGCTTTAAACTATTTATGATATACTTTAATGTATGAAAGTGATAATTGAAAACTTTAACATTTATTGGACCATTCAATGATCTATTAGCTTGATGCAATCAGTCGGACCCTAGAGTGGGTTTGGCTAAAAAAAAATTCATTTCTGAATGACTTAATCCCCAAATTGAGCTATTGAATTCCTGATACTGATTTGATGAAAAAATCAATCAATTTGCATCACTTTTTAACATTTTAAAACTTATTTCACCTCTTTCTGCAAATGTGAATTTGGTGTCAAGAGGTCCATTGACTGGCTTTGAAAACTGACCCAAACACCTGACTAGGCTCTGAAAACTTGCACACTAAATCTTTGTTCTGCATACTTGTACCATGTTGAATCTCATCTTATGATGAATTTAGGATCAAAGGATATTCACTATTAAAGTTGACCCTTTAGAACTTCCTACAAGAAGACATGTCAAAAAACAATAAATTGGGTTTGGAATTGGCTTTGAAAACTGGGCAAACTAACACTTGGGGAAACGAAAACTGGGGCATTGGTTCTATGTCATGAGGAGAGTATAGATCTGGGATTTGGGCTGATGATGAATAACAAGGCACGAATGGCGAGCAGTCAAAGTAGGCTACTTGAATTTTGTAAACTGGAAATAATGACAGAAAAGTGGTTTTTGCAAATGGAATTGACTTGGAAAAGTGTGCAAATAGATTCATCATGACTTACAAATTGGCACAATTAAAGTATTTTTAGAGTACAACATAGTGATATAATCCATTCGATCTCACCTATCATGGATCTCCAGTTATAACGTCTTGAACAGGGGTCCTGAGAAATCTGCAAATGCTAACACCAATAAAAAGATAGAAATTGTGTTTAGAATCATGTTTGAAAACTGATCAAACAGATTTTTTATAAGCTAAAACTTGAAACATAACAAGGCTCTAATGTTTATAATGCAATGCAAAAGGAATTTCAACATTTGCGTCAACTGGTCAAAAGTTATAACCCATCAAACAAGGCCTCCCAGAATTATGTGCAATATGCATCAGCATGACAAATTTAAATGACCAACTTTGAGGGATTCAAAACCTAGACAAATGGACTTGAAATGACTCAAAATCTAAAACGTAAGTTCTTAGATATGGACACTAGACATTCCCAAAGCAGTGAGTCATGAAAATTTTTTGGGTGCGAGATATTCACTTGCAAAGAAGACCTCTTGTCATTGTTTGACACTTAGGTGAAAATGTAGATTTAAAATTTGCTCAAAATGAGACTTCATAGAATGACTCAGAATCACAATTTAACTTCATGAAACATGTGGATAGGCTGAATGGAGGGTGTTAGAAACCTTAAACACCTTAGAGGTCTCAAAGGTACAGCTAGGTACATATGCATTTATGGGCATTCATAGGGGTTGATTTGATTCAAACATTGAAATAGATGCTCAAAATGGGAACACAATTTTGAGTGCCAACACCACTATCTATAGATAGATGATTAGGTCACTTATTTACTTAGTAAATATAAGACTTGATATTTGCTATGTTAATGCCTTAATCCAGTTTATGTGTGAACCAAAGGAGTTTCACCTACTTGTAGTTCAACACATTATGAGATACTTACAAGGCACTCTTAATTTTGGACTCAAATATGAGAAAGTTGATTTAGATTTGCATGGATTCACCGACTCAAATTGGGGTGGAATAGTTAAAGACATAAAAAAGTATTTTAGGATGTTGTTTCAGTTTAGGATTAGCAATGATATCTTGGATATGCAGAAAGCAATCCTCAGTAGCTCAAAGCTCCATAAAAGCCGAATACATTGCAGAAATGATGGCCTCTCAAGAAGTAGTTTGGATAAGGAAGTAACTTGTGGGATTATTTGGGCAAGCCATAAATTCTACAATTATTTATTGTGATAATCAAAGTTCCATCAAGCTTTCAGTGAATCTATTTTTTCATGACAAGTCCAAGCATATTGAAATTCCTTACCATTATATAAGAGATATGGTAGACAAGAATACTATAATAGTAGAATACATTTGCACTGTAGATTAGATAACATACATACTCACCAAAACTCTATCTAGAGTAAAGATAGATCACTTTAGGAGAAGACTTGGTATGGTTGAATTGTAATCCATTTGTATTCTTTGAATTATTAATAAAATAATTTTATTGTTAGAATATTGACTATAATGGGCTCCACTATTTTTATTCATTATTTAAGAGGTGATGATCTCTTAGATAATGTGTTAAACAATAGAGTACTACTTTAAGATCTAGATGAGTTCAAGATCATATTGTGATGTAGATATTGCTATGTCTATAATTTACATTTTGGATAAAGGAAGAATTTTGTTATTCTTTAGGGTTTATCTTGTGTTCTGGTAGATCTTAACTCAGGATCATGTTGTGATATAGGAATACTAGTATCTTTGAGTCACAACTTGGATAAATAAATAACTTAAATTATTCTTTAGATTTATCCTATATATTGTTATCACTAGTAGAAGTGATTTTTCATATCATAGGTTTAGTAATATGAAATTGTATCAAGTGTTCTATGATACCACATACTAAGAAGATTCAGATAGATATAGAGTATTAATTCTTGCTTGTTCATCTTTATTGATGTTGCTAGATATGATATCTCTTAGTATGATTATCAAGTTAAGAGGGAGTGTTAATTGTGTAACTTGTAATCCTATTGATCTAATAATAGACTAGTCTAATCTATTCTTAGATGATATAGACTGATCAAAGTTCCTTGTTTTATCCTTCTTATGATATTGGCATCTATCCTTAAAATGCTAGTTTAGATTTAAACTAAAACTCATTTGTGTTAGTATTAATTGAACTTGTTGTTTAATGAAAAGGTCACTGACTTCTAGGGATAAGTTAAAGAATGTTTTGGAAGGGACATGTCCCTAGGTCTCTCTATTTATAGTGGGTATGGTTGAAATCTAAGAGCACAAAATAACAATATTAGTCTACTCCTTAGTCAATACTACCCACATATGACTTGCAGAAGAAAAGATAGTTTTCAAAATATATTTCTAATTAAATTCAAGACAATAAATTGAAGTTATTCATAGAAAGCTACAAGGAGAGGAAGAAGATAGAATATGTTGGAATTACAATAAGAAAAGTAAACTTCTAAGAGAGGGGTGAGTTAGTAGTTTAAATTTTGACCCTTAAAAATTTCACTACACATCTATCTCATGCATTCAATGAGTAAACTAAAATTACATGTAAAGCATATACATATAAATCATGTAAATATATAACCATTCACATACATAACACCAGACATGATTACTTAGAAACCCTCCAATTGAGAAGGTAAAAATAGGGTGGTAATGACACCCACAAATATTCACTAGTATAGCAATAAAGTGTATCTAATGAAGGTTACAATGTTTTGACCATGAAACATGATCTACCCTTTGAAAGGTCTACCCTATTAAAGGCTTACAAAGACTATTAGGTCTCACCTTGTTAAAGGATTTCAACACCCTATTAAAAGTGTGTTTGGTTAAAGGACTTTAATTTACAACTAAGTAAGAACCCTATTAAAGGATTTTATACAGCCAATTAGGACTACTCTGTTAAGAGATTTTGATTGAAATCACCTATTAGAATGTCTCAACTTTGATCCTATAGTTAACACTTGATTTCCTGATAACATATCACCTCTAAAAAAATTATTTTTGATCCTTCTTGATTAGATATCTCTATGTTGTATCCTTTTCTCTATCCTCTATTCTACTCTAATTGGTTCTACAATGTGGTTTCACTTCATAACTTCTAAGTCACCATGAATGCTCTATTTGTGCATGCAAACTTCTCTCTTCACTCCTTCAATTCCTTACACACTCATTGTGAAGAGTTTAGGGTTTTTTCCTCCTTAAGAAGACTTTGGTGGCTTAGGGTTAAGTATGAATCTATGGATGAGATTCATCTATTTTTTCACTTAATCCTTCCCATTTTTTGATTGGCTATAGGTAATTGAATAGGGAATCCAACTAGAGATTTGTTCTTATCTCCAAAATATTTTAATTCATCCTTAAGTTAGCTCAAAAATGATTTACATAGTTTTTGGTGCCATTAGAAACAAATATGTCAAAATTGTGTTACTTGGCATCTGAAGTATCTGATGGTTGACATACACTAATCTTTCTGTTATGACTCGAAACCTATATTGCTCAACATCCACTATTTAATTGGATCTTGTGTTACTTGGCTCTTGTGTCACTTGACATGGTCTATCTACTTAGCACTTGAGTGACTTGGCACATGAGTGGCTAGATACTCACTATGACTGAACATGGTCTATTATTTACATGTTGTGCTCAACACACACTACTAGTTAAAAATGAACTAAGTAAATGGGTTAAGTCTAATCTAAGATCAATAATATCCCCCTTTGACATGAGTTTTAAAAAAACTTGAGTATACATTATCATCCTTAATCTTATGAGCATAACATATCTCAACTTGGCTTATATAAAGAACTTCAAAATATCAAAATTTTGTAATAACTTGTATACCTCAAAATTTGATAACTCCCCCTAAATTGACATGTCTATTCTGTAACCAAAATTTTGTACTCCAAGTAAATGTGCCTCTGCTAATACAATTTTAATTCATAATTATACTCTTTCATCTTATTCTTCTTTTATTTTGATGCTCTCCCCCATTTCTCACTTTCCTTATGTCTCCCCCTTTGTTCTTTCTCCCCAAAAGTATATCTCCCCCTTTTTGACACTTATGTCAATGGGCTATACATTTATTGTGTGTTTGTCTAGAAAGGATTTATGGAAATCCAATATTATCTTGAGGGTTGCATCCTAGTTATCACATGCAACATCCAATGACTTGATTTGGATGGCAAGCTTGGCAACAAGGTGAACTAGACCATCTAATGTAGAAAGCTTAGGATCTTTCTTCAATAGAATTTCAACATAACCTAGCTCCTTATGCATTATTTCCATATGGGGTGTGAGGTTTGTTTGTATGCTAGTCAATTTATCTCTTATGTTATCTTCATCTGTTGTCAATACATCTAATTAACTCTGTGTTTGAAGCAATGTCCTAAAATGGTTCTCGCTCTGAGATGGATTCACTGGTAGTTTTGCACCTAATGTGGAAATTGGCTCTCTAGACTCAAAATGTGACTTTTGGTCTCTTGGGTGAAGAGTGATGGATTGCACAATTTAGTGTACAATAAGAATATGTTCTCGAGTACCTTCACATCCTCAACCTTAGTTTCCAATGCAACTTGTGTGAGTGCTATGTCACTAGATATTTTCTCATTCAATTTTTTTTGGAAATTCTTTTCTAACCATTCTAATAATTTGGCATTAGTATCAAGGTCTTCATTACTAACCTTCTCCACTATATCTATCAATTGTTCCATTGGTGGCTTTGTCTCATCAAGAGTTGGTAAACTAAATGCATCTCAAAAGATGTCTTTGATGTCCTATAGTGATTGCTTCTGCATATGCTCCCTCCTAAGCATTTATTGATATTTTTTTCTTTCTAAGGCCTACTGTAATATGCCCATTTGTTCTAATGTCATGATATCATAATCATTTTTGGGTATAACAAATTTTTCATCAAGGTTTACATCTCCATATTGAATTACCTTTTTAGCCTTTGATGAACTTGGGCTTGGCACTAAGATTTGCAGTGGAATAGCATCTGTGCTCAGCTTCTAAAGAGTTTGTGTGGAAGGATTGTTAGATGCTAGTAAAGCTACTAGAGCTTGAATAGCAACTTGTTCCTTCACCTTAGTTGTCATCTCACTCTCTTCAAGCTTGCCCTATTCTACCACTATGACTTGACTTGCAATTTTTCCTTGCATTATAGGTATAGATAGGTCTATCTAACCTGTTTCTTGCTGTCCTACTATGGTGGCTTGTTCTTCTACTATCTCCTTCTCAATAGTATCAATCTTGACAATTGTATCAAACTTGGTAGATGTATCTTTTGGCATTTGGATAAAAGGTTATACATTAATGAATGGAGGGATAATATAAGGTGGTTCTTGTAGATTAACCTTTTCTCTTGTGACATTAGTCACAAAGTTTTGTAGTTCATCTATACTTAACAAAACTAGATTATCAGAAAGTTTGGCCTACTATGTAGACTAATCAAATATCTTCTTCAAATCTTCTTTAGTAAGGGGATTGTTGTTCTAAGCTGATAGATTAGAAACATCTTTGATAGTTACTATTTTAGTTATGTCATGTGGAGGACTGACACTCAACAATGGTGTGTCTTGTACACTCTATTCTTCTAGTTTCTTAGGCTTTTCTATTGCCTTGTCATTTACTTTCATTTTTGTTCCTCCTCTAATAGTATTTTCTTTTTCATCATCCTCTCCAACATCATCCTTGAACTTAGAAGGTTTAGGTTCTCCTTTCTTTATTGTGGTTAACCCATAAATGAGTTTTCATATCAATGTTGACTTTTTGACAACATCCTCAATATTATTTTGTAAAATGCTAAAGGCTTTGTATCTAGGTGTGATCCTAACTGCATACTTCTTTACAACCTTAGAAATTTGTGCCTTTGTTAGTTTAGGCATCACTTGGGCTAGTGTGGTCTACCTAATTTTTCTTTCTAGATTTAGACAATAATGCCATTTTTGCTTGACTATGTCATATAGACTCTTAGGTATAGAGTTGGAAAATTCTAGTGGTGTTGTCTTGAATTTTTCCATCATGGCATACATGTCCTTTTCCACTTGGTTTTTCTCCTCTTTATCCAATTTATCAAAATTAACATGACTAAATCCTAATAAATCTACATTATTCTTAACATTCACATAAATTTTCCAAATTTGAATGAGAGTTGTGACTCACAACCTTAAATTGGTTGTTTTCATTTGATTGTGTTTTCTCCTCTTTAGAATCTGGTTGTACAACATACTTTCTTCTTGTTATCTTCTACTCTTGACCTCCTTTCTCTACTTGTTTGGTCTTTTCCTTGGCCTTTTGTGTAGTTGCACATGTGCTAGCTCTTGTTGTAGGTGCAGTGGGCTTTGGCTGACTTGGTTTGGCAATTTTCTTATTTCTTGCCACAGGCTGTGCCTTGGCCTTCCTCTTCTTTGGCTCAATAGGAGTAGGTGCTTCCTTGACTTCTTCTCCCTTAGCACCTTTAGTCTCCTCCTCTTCTAGGTCTTCTCCCATACCTTGAGTTAATGCAAGAGGTTCTTGTTCTTGAGTTTCTTCTTCCTCTTCATCCTCATCCTCTTCTTCTTCTTCAACAACCTCTCCAAACTTAGCTTTTAATTTCTTTACTAGCCTGTCCTTCTTCTTGATAACTAAAGAACTTGTCAGTTCCATGGTTATTGTGGATTTTTCCACTTCATAATTTCTAAATATCTTTGTAATTTTATCTACCTCTTTTACAAGTAAATTTTTTATAGTTATAGAGGCTTCATCCACATTTATCTCATAGCCTAAGGGTCTCAACTATCTTACCCCTAGTGTGGAAGCTTGCACAAAAGTATAATCAACATCCGCAAGAAAAACATACATCATTATAGTGTTTCTCAACCAAGGATACTAGTATTCTTAGTCTTTCCTTCATAGACTTTTTGAAATCTTCAAAGTAACTAGTTATTAAGGATTCAAAATTCTCTCCTAATTGCTCAATGTACTCACCAATCTATACTGCAACTAATCTATTATTTTTTCATCCCACAATACCAAATGAGGGGAATGTGTTTGGAACATAAAATTATATACAAATTAAAATTGAACCAAATTTGCACCACGCACTTGTAGTTTTCCTGATTGCTCCAAGGTTCTCCATCAGTTGTTATAATTGTAGCTTTGTTAGATCATATGTATGATCTTTCTTGATAATCTTGTTTCCAACATCCATACAATGTACACTATTAATCTAATAGATTGTTAAAACTTGTGTGATATAACCCTTACAAAAAAGTTCATTAGAGGATTAGTGATTGTGTCTATTGTCATGCCTCTCTTCTAGATAGCTCCAGTATTGCTTTCAATCACTTCCATGGAATCACTTCTCAATGTCTTAGGCTGATCTAGGGTTGGATTACTAGTAACCCTATGGATTATTCTCTTAGTTATTTTAATAGGTCCATTGTACAGCCATAATGAATAGTCATGAATTTAGCTAAGTACTATTTTGATCCATTCTATCTTAAGCACATTTGGAAAATCTCGTGCTCATTTTAATCCCTTCATTTCAACTATTTTGAACTCTTCCTTCAAAAAACCATTATCACATAAATTTTTGTATGCATCACTAATCTCCATGTCACTAATGATACCAATCTTATAGTTGTAGAATTTTATCACATCTTGCACCATTATTACATTCAAAAAAATCATGAGTAATGCACCAGAAGGGTCTTTCTTATAATAAATGCCAGACATGGCTTTGAAAATGGGTTGCTTAACTTCATTACTTAATAATTGAACATTCAAAACTTCATTTCCCTCTAGATTCTTTGAACTCTATGCCATTGTGTAAAACTACTGTTTACAAAAATAAAAACTGCATAGATTGACTCTTGATAAATACCTCATGAAATCTGATGAATGGATGTGAGATCACTACTAGAATCTTCCTTCAAATACTTGGATGGATTTCTAGATCACATTCTACTCTTCTTACTCTTTTTCAAAATTAAAATGATGAAGAATGAGTTAAAATTGATCAAATACCCTTCGAAAACCCTATAATTAATGCTAAGTGCTTACAAAGCTATAAGCTCAACATCAACGAATTTTAGACTCACTCAACATCCATTAAAATTTCCATCACTTAGAAACTAATACAAGCTCAAAATCAACTACCACAAGCTTGACAACAACTACCTAGTCCGATAGCTTGGCATCTTCTAACATTCTGCTCAACACATATAGGAAACTTTTCATTCTTGGAAACAACATGAAAAACTTGAAGATTTTCCTTGAATTCCTATCAACATCTTGCATCTTTATTCATGATAATATAATCTTTTCAGTTCTAGAACCTTTTGGAACTAATGTATGATATAGCCTTTAAGTATCAGTCATGCATACCTCTTGATTGCCTAGTTTGATGAGGTGTGATCACCTAACCCATTGGGTGAACACATCTCTTCTCCATTTGATGTGTTGTAATCCTCTTTATTTTTCCATGTCTTTTTCATCTCATCACTAATTTGTTCAACATTTTCCTTGCCTTTGCCTTTATCAAATTCACAACTTGGCACCTTTGACCTAGTTGGAAAATACCTATTAATTTGACTAGTCTTTAAATAGCTAAATCATGTGGTTTGACTCAACCACCTTTTTAAATTACCACTGAAGTGTGTCCTAATACAATTCTCAAGAATATGTCCATATTCTTGATAATAATGACAAATATATCTTGTATTATAATCCCATTTATAATACTTGTCATTATTCCTTACCTTTGTTTGCCTATTTGATGACCACATGGGTTTTCATCTGCATTCAAAAGCTCTATGTCCATACTTCTGATAGCTATAGAAATATCCTTCAAATCTTTGTGTATGCACAGTCCTGGTTCTAGATTCATGTGCTTGATGACCTTTCTTGTTGCATTTATGATAGTGAACCATGTCCTTTAGCTTAACATTCTAATTTATAGTCTTTCTCCTACACACATTAGTAGTATGTCTTTTCTTACCACAATTATGACAAGTATGTTTGAAGTTGTTACCTTTGTTGTTCCTTTCTTCTAAACTTTTGGATGACTCTCCTTTTTTAGTACTTGTATATCCCAGTCCAGATGTATCATTCTTAGATCTACGAGATCTCAATAATTGCTCAAAGTATCCGATGGCTTCATTTGGTTTGTTAAAATTTTTAGAAAATTCATTTTCTCTCTTTATGTCACTCTGCAATTGTTTATTCTGCAACTTCAATGTAGTTATCTCAATGTCCCTAACATTTAGTTCGTAGTTGACATTCATCATTTGACTTACTCTATCCAATTACATGTTGGAAATCTTGGTTAGTTCTAATGATTTCTCTTCCAGTCTATTAGCTAGAATTCTTTTGTCTTCTTCAATCATGGCTTTATCTTCCATAGCTTTCTTCTTTTGTTTAGTTACCTCACATAGTAGTATGGCTTTTGATTCTTGCTCTAACTTGAGATTTCTAATTTCCTCAACTTGGACTCTATTCTTTTCCATTAGATCTATAACTATTACATCAAATTCATTTGAGTCTCCATTTGGAAATAGCTTAGTAGTGTCTATCTCTTTGTATTGTGTGTCATTCTCCATAATATAAATTTCTTTCCTTCTCTTTAACGAATTCTTTAGGTCTTCTCTTTCTTGATTTAGTTGATGTATTATGAGATGTATTTGAATCTCTTGGTTCTAAATAGTCTTTCCCAACTTATAGATTTCCATTTCAAGATCTTTTCTCAAAGCTATAAAGCTTCTCTTTCAAAGAAAAAAGCTCTGATACCAATTGTTGGAATTACAATAGGAAAGGTAAACTTCTGAGAGCGGGGGTGAATTAGTAGCTTAAACTTGGACCCATAGAAATTTAACCACAGATCTATCTCGTGCATTCAATGAGTAAAATAAAATAACATGTAAAACATATACATCTAAATAATGTAGACATGTAAGCATTCACACACATAACACCATATATGATTATCCAAAGCCCTTCCAAGTGAGAAGGTAAAACTAGGGTGGGGATGACACCAACAAATCTTCACTACTGCATCAATAAAGTGTATCCAATGAAGATTACAATATTTTGACCATGAAACTTGATCTACCCTATGAAAGGTCTACCTTGTTAAAGGCTTACAAAGATTGTTAAGTCTCACCTTGTTAGAGGAATTCAACACCCTATTAAAAGTGTTCTTAATTTAAGGACTTTAACTTGAAACAAAGTAAGCACCCTATTAAAGGATTTCATATAGTGTGTTAGGACTACTTTGTTAAGAGATTTTGACTAAAATCACCTGTTAAAATATCTAAACTTTGATCCTATAGTTAAAACTTTATTTCCTAATAAAAAATCACCTCTAAACAATGTCTTCTTGATCATTCTCAATCAAATGTCCCTATGTTGTATCCTTTTCTCTATCCTCTATTTTGCTCTAGCTGATTCTATAATGTGGTTTCACTTCATAACTTCTAAGTCATTATGAATGCTCTATTTGCACATGTAAACTCCTCTCATCGCTTCTTCAATTCCTTATACACTCATTATGAAGAGTTTAGGGTTTCATCCTCCTTAAGAAGACTTTGGTGGCTTAGTGTTAGGTATGAATCTATGGTTGAGATTCATACATTTTGCCACTTAATCCTTCCCATATTATGATTGGCTGCATGTAATTTTATGGGGAATCCAACTAGAGATTCATCCTTATCTCCAAAATATCATAATTCATTCTTAAGTCGGCTAATAAATGGTTTACATAGTTGTTTGTGCCATTAGAAAAAAATATGTCAAAACTATCTTACTCAACATCTGATGTATCTGGTGCTTGGCATACACTAATCTTTTTTTGTGACTTGGCACTTGTATTGCTCAGCACTCACTATTTACTTAGCTCCTGTGTCACTCAAAATCTGTGTCACTCAATACTTGAGTGACTTGGCACATGAGTGGCTTAGCACTTGAGTGACTCAACCATGAGTGGCTTGACACTCACTATGAATCAGCATGGTCTATTAGTTGCATGTTGTGCTTGACATGTACTACTAGTTTAGCATGAACTAAGTAAATGGATTAAGTTTTTTGACACTCACTTATCAAAACCAATTTGAGATCAGCAGAATCAAATCTATGATTCAGTCATAGAATTTGTAAAAACTTTATAGTTATGAGGAGAAATATGTGCCTACAACAAGAATGGAAGCAATAAGGATGTTCTTGGCATATGCAGCAAATACGAAGTTCAAGGTATATCAGATGGATGTTAAATCAACATTTCTAAATGGAGAATTAGAAGAGGATGTTTATATTGAGAAGCCTTAAGGATTTCCCTTAGTAGATGATAAAGACATGGTATGTAGATTAAAGAAATCTCTTTATGGTCTAAAGCAAGCACCAAGAACCTGGTATGAAAGGTTGATAGTTACTTAGCAAAGATTGGATTTTCTAAAGGTACAATAGATAATAACTTGTATCTAAAAGAAATTGAAGATGGTTTATTGATCATTGTAATATTTTTTGATGATGAAGCTAGTGATAAATTTTCTAAAGAGATGAAGAATGTATTTGAAATGAACATGATAGAAGAAATGAAGTTTTTCCTAGGATTGCAAATTTTGTAGATTAATTTTGGTATATTCATTTCACAAATGAAGTACCTAAAAGATTTGTTGAAAAGGTTTGGTTTGAAAATTTTAAAACCTATTAGCACACCTATGATGACTAGTCACAATTTATCTAGCAAATATTAGACACCTACAATAGACTAGAAGAAGTATAGATCAATGATTGGAGGTTTGCAGTATCTAACTCACACCAAATCAGAAATAGAAAATGTAGTTTGGACAGTGGCTAGATTTCAAGATGATCCTAAGGAATATAACTTTTTAGTAGTAGAGAGAATATTCATATATTTGAAAGGGACATCTAACTATGAAATTTGGCATGATAGATCAAATGATTTCACTTTGTGCACATATGCTGATGTTGATTGGATAGGTAGTATGGATGACAAAAGGACCACCAATGATGGAGCATTCTTTCTTGGAGGAAGATTGGTTTCTTGGTTAAGAAAAAAGAAATATTTAATTTCACAAATTATTTATGAGCCAAAGTGATGCAGGAGCATCCTAGGTTACACTACTAGCCTACAATTTTTTCATTTCTTATCTTGCTGTTGAAATTGTGTTATGTTGAAACTGTGTTTTCTGGTTTCTGGGTGCTTTTTGCAGACCATGTAACCAATTTTACATAATTAATGAAGGGATTAAAACTTTAAGGATTGAAGAGGTTTTAGAGTAGTATTTATGGTCCTAGTCACAAGTTCTAACTCTTTATGAGTTAGGAGTTATGGAAATTCTCCCAGAACATCAATTTCTAGTAGTTATGCATGACAATTTTCTATGCTCCACTTTCATAATAGATGTCCAATTTTCCCTAATGAATTAGAATTTATACACTTAAGAGGTTTTAAATGATCTAGATTTGTACCCATACTTCAAAGCAAAAGTTCTAACTCAATCAGAGCTAAGAGATATCACAATTTTGCTCAGACATCAATTTTAGGACACTTAATTATTGATGTAGGCCAACTTGTGTATTTACTGTTAGGCTAATTTTCATTTAATATTTTTTGATAGATGAATTTTGTTTTGTCCATGTTATAGAATGATCTATAAGCTATTTTGGCTAGTGTAACTAGAGTTTTTAGGTTAGGAGCTAGGGAAGTGAAGAGTTTTAAGAGATGATTTGAGAGTAGAACTAGAAAGTACGAACTATTGTTAGATCTTTGTGTTTGAATTTATTTATATCTTGTCATAACCCATAAGGCCTTACAACTAGGCATGTATTTTGAAGAAATTATTTTACTCTTCTTCCTCCTTTGGTTGTTGTTCTTGGGTTTTCTTCTGTTGTGTTAACTCTTGTAGGGTGGTTTGGAGAACTGAGTGTGCCATTGGCCCTAGTTTTCCCTATCCTTCCTTATGTTAGGTGGCATCAGAGCTTGAGGTTCATCCTTGTGGAGATTGGATAATGTAGAAACCTAATTTGAGATTTGGTTGTAGGGTTGTAGATTTGCAAATTTGGCCTATAACTTTCAAAGGGTTACAATCTTGCATGAACTTGATTTGTAAAGATGGTTTGTGGTAGAGGAAATGTTGATAATGCTATATTAGATTAGTTGAGACAAATTGTAGCCAAATTAGATGCTTTGGAGATATTCTAGAGGAGTGGAACACATCTTGATGATGTAAGTGATGGTGAAGCTGCAACACCAAACCATAATCCAGATTTTGAAGAAGATCAAGATGAGGAAAGATAGTTGCGAGTGTTGTCTAGAGAAATTCAAAGCAATTTGTAGAAGTTGTTCCTTATGATGGAAATTTGGATACCAATATTTTGTTGGATTGGATCTCAGATATGAAGAATTTATTTGAGTATGAAAAAACTCTTGATAATATAAAGGTGAAGATTGCAGTTACTAGGCTGAAATGTCATGCTTCGGTGTGGTGGGAGCATTTCTAAACTAATAGACAAAGGAGAGGAAAGGAAAAGATCAGAACTTGGTCAAAGATGGTGAACAAGGTAAAGAACAAATTCCTTCTTGCTGATTACCAAGTTATCTTGTTGAGAAAGATAAAAAATTTGAAACAAATGGAGATGACTGTAAAAGAGTATACCAATGAATTCTATAGATTGGACATTAGATCTAGACATGTGGATGATGATGTTGAGAAAATTGCAACGTACATAAATGGATTGAGATCTAGAATTCAAGATGAGATAAGTTTTATTAAGTTGGAAAATGTTGAAGAAGCATATAATTATGCCTTGTGTATATGTGGAATGTGGCCTTATGCTTCACACACACACTTCAACATAGTCTTTATATGAGGATTCATCCCAGAATGAACATTGGATTGTTCATCCAAAAATCACCTAACAAGCTGACCTATTGCCTTTTATCTAAATGGATTTTTCTCATTAATATCCTTAGAATTGAGGTGCAGGCAACCAGACCCTCTAAGAATGAAAGATTTTAAAATTAGATGCAACTATTCCATGTGAATATGGAAATTAATCTAAAATGAGATATGCAAACTAGTCTAAGAACATATAAAAGAAACTATGCTAGAATGTATGCATATTAGATATAGATGAGATTTAAGCTAACAATGAAAATCTATGAGAATGTAATAAGCTTAAATGAGTATGCAATTTGGCATCAATTCGATGCAAATTCTAATTCATCCCCTAAAAATGAAGAGATGAGGGTCTCTTAAATAGACTTTCCTGGAATCCATCAATAGCTGAGATCAATTTCAATCAATGGTCAGGATTGAAGATGAAGTTTAGTCATAAAGGAAGATTCCCAAATCAAATGGAGTTAACTGGCTCAGATCTGAGTGTAACAGTCAGTCAACTCAAATAGACTTTAGTGTCAGAGTAAGTGATCTGAGTCATTTCTAATTTGATCAGCAGTGAACTGGGAATTTCCCTTTTTTGAACTGAAGAGAGATTTTGGAGAGATATTTAATTTAATAAAATGAGATATACTCTCATAAATATATTTTCTTATTAATTAAATAATTCTATTTAATTAATTAGAGACACTTTTCTTATTTAATTAAATAACTTCATTTAACTAATTAGGAATGGCTTCCCATTTAATTAAATAATTTTGCTTAATTAATTAGAAGTAGCTTCTCAATTTAATTAAATAAATTTGTTTAATTAATTAAAAATAGGCATATTTATTAAATTAAATTAATTTAATTCCTTAGTACATTAGCCTTAGGACATAATTTAATTTAATTAAAGTGCAAATACTTTAAATTAAGTTTAATTGTAATCAATAGGTTTAATGTGACTAATATGAATCAATACTTCAGGAATTAAATAAAGAGTATGATGAATGCAGATTTAGGTTTTCTACATTTGACAATAAATTCAAGTAGCAAGTAGTAGAATAAGAATTGCCTAATGACATAGGACTTTAGAATCGATCAGAAATAGACCATAATTGGTGATCGTGGCAATAAGCCCATTTTGGGGTATTACATTTTCCCCCTCTTTGAATGAATGTGTGAGCAACATGTTTAATTCAAGAAAAATTAGAAAGCATGATGTGAAGATGAGATTGGTTCCGAAGTTGATGATATGAAGACCAATTGATAAGCTTTTAAGGACTATCTCTACAACAGAGCTTAATCCCAAGGAATCTAAAATTGATAAGCATTTAAAAGGTTTCTTCAAAACAAAGTTTGACCTTTAAGGATCCAGATAGAACACCTAGATACTTGAGGTTGATAGCATTTAGAAGATTATCTCTAGAATGGAGCTTAACCTTCAAGGATCCAGATAGAACACCTAGATACTCGAGATTGATAGCATTTAGAAGATTATCTCCAGAATGGAGTTTAACCTTCAAGGATCCAGATAGAACACCTAGATACCTGAGATTGATAGCATTTAGAAGATTAACTCTAGAATAGAACTTAACCTTCAAGGATCCAGATAGAACACCTAGATACTTGAGATTGATAGCATTTAGAAGATTATCTCCAAAATAGAGCTTAACCTTCAAGGATCCAAATAGAACACCTAAATACTTGAGATTGATAGAAGATAACAAGGTCCAATCATGAGTCATAGAATCATCCCTAGAACAAGGCTTGATCCTCAGGAGTCAGGGTTTAGACTGTCCCAATACCTATCCATTGAATGTTGAGAAGAGCTATTATAAGGTTGATCAATTTGATGAAAAGATAAGATAGATGGAAAAGATGCCAGATAAGAGGAAGCAAGATGCCCTGAGTGATTGAGATGCCCCAAGTGATAAGGACATAAGATGGGAACTAGATGCCCCAATCAATGGGATTGAGATTGAGTTACATTTAGTTCAATGATGTAATCATTCTGCCCCCTCGGGAGTGAAATTGAAAGATGACACACCAGAAATATGATGTAGGCGGCATAAAGAGATATTGGAGAAATTCAAGATTTAGTAGAATATGGAAGAGATTAGAATGATCAGAAGATGATTCAGAGTCAGTTTAGTGTGCTTCTGAGGTCTAGAAGACCAAGTTTGACCCATAGTTGACTAGAGTTGACTTTAGTTGAATATTTCCAAAATGAATTTTGCAAATATGAAAAATTTAGAATTGAAAGGATTTCAAGAATCTGAGGATATCATATAAATTCAGGCTACACAAGTGTTTGATTGCGTCAGTCCCCAAAACATTAAAATGCACATTTGAGGCATTTAGGTGTGTCAGATTTCAAATTTGATCCCAAAAATGGATCTAGAATGGTCCAATTAGCCAAGGGGGTGATTTTTGCACAAATCTGACCACTTTCAAAAATTAGGTCCACCCCTATATAAGGGTCTAAGGTGTTATTTTCAAACTAATTTGTGCTTTTGTCATCTAGTGATTTTGAGCTTTGAGAGAGACACGGTAGTTAATTTGAGATATCATCGATTCCAGTGCTCTAGATGTCACAGTCAACCAACAGACTATGGACCACCAGTGAGTTGTCAATTCCTTACCTTTGTACTTTTTCTTTCATGCATTTCTAGTCCATTTATTGCATTTATTAGCATGTTGTTAGGAGGTCCCATCTATCTTCGCACGAGACCTATCGTTTTTTGCTCAAAGATCTTCTTTCTTCACGTGAAGAAATAGGGTGCGTTGTTTCTTTGTGTGTAGTGGGAGGATCTTCATGTAGGAGGCACTTATCTCTCATGCGAAGAATGAGATTCTTCATGTAAAAGGAATTCATTTCTCATGCGATGACGTGATTCTTCATGTGAGATTTAGTATCTTCACGCGAGACTTTGAAAACTTCGCACGAGATTTCACTAACTTTGCGTAAAATCCTGTGATAGTCATCCTTAAAAGTTTCACTTTCATGCTCAAAAATTGAATTTTAATTTATTTTGGTGTATCATTTTAACCTGATACTAATTTTTTCGTTTGTCATTGTTATTGTGCGTGCAGGAGGTCTTTGGTGATGTTGCATTTAGATCATACTACCCACCATATGGGGAGTTATTGCGAAGTCTTGATGATGCTAATTGGGCACACATTGCTTGATTGGGTTTTTCTTCACTATGTTGGATTCTAGCTGTGATGGTGAATCATGGCTTACTGACAGCTTTGGTAGAGCATTTCCATTTGGAGACGAACACTTTTCATTTGCTAATGGGTGAGATGACGATCAGCCCAAAGGATATATGGAGGATACTCAGGATCCCATTTCATGGTGCTCGAGTTGTTTATGATACAGTGCCCTGAGTAGGGATAGAGGCACTATCCATTGTGTTTGAGAGAGAGCTACCAAGGGGCAGGACCATCAACTGGGATGAGCTGATGGACACCTCTGGATTGACGCATAGGCTAGCATTTGTGCTGGCAATTTTTTTGAGTTGTTTCTTATGTCCTAAAAGAGCACAGCATGGTTTAGAGTGCAAGTGGGGAGTCATGCTCCGCAAGATGTTGGAGGCACCTAAGATTTTTGGATGGGGTCAGTGCATGTTGGCCCACCATTTTCATGAGATGCATGAGGTAGTCTTCCATGAGAAGAATATGATGGTAGCTGGGGTGTATGTCTTACAGATATGGGCATGGGAGCACCTTCCCATATGTAGACCGATTCATGAGGATGCCCGAGAGCCCATGGAGCCCTATATATGCAAATATTGAGGGCACATTATCCAGGTCCACCTAGGTAAGACTGAGCACTAGAGGATACATCTTGATGAATTGGTCTCTATTGTATGGCAACCTTGGTGAGAGATAGAGGATTGGGATGATGCCCTCAGATAGTTACCATGGATTTTTAGTTCTTGACCTCTAGTGGGCAGGACCACATCAGTCATAGAGAGATTTGTGCTTTCAAGAGTGTGGTAGTAGTATGGCTGACCATAAGACATTTTTGCCGAGTACCGTGCCTATGCCAGGTTCACTAATAGATTTGGCATTGATTTGCGATGGCTATGTGTCACAATTATGATAGCAATGTGTCGCCAGTATGACAGACATTGATGTCATAGTTATTTAGTTGCAATTTACAATTTCTACCCCTTATCGTTGCATTTGCGATGCCTATTCATCTCTATGCAGCCACCTTATTGGCACATCAACCCCATCATAATTCCTATTTTTTTTGTCACAATTGTGATAGGGTTGCCGTCGTATCTACAGAAACTCTGTCGCAATTGCTGGGGTTGAAGGCAACCCCAAAAATTGCAATGGGGTTGCCGTCGCATCTACAAAAACTCTGTCACAATTGTTGGGTTTTTCGTCGCAATTGTGATGGCAACCCCAGCAATTGCGATAGAGTTTCTGTAGATGCGACGGCAACCCCGTCGCAATTTCTGGGGTTGCCATCGACCCTAGCAATTGTGACGGTAAAAGAAGTAAAACAAAAAAAAATATTTCGTGTCTATTTACTTTGGTGCTCTATTTTTCACCCTGCTTAACATCATGTTCAATAGATTTATAGAGCTGTCTATTACTATGATTCACGTTCCCATTTTCTACAAGTAGAGAGATTCAAAGTTGTATCTTGCCTAGGCTTATTTACTTCCTACATGGGTCATGAGAGTTCCTCTCTCACTCTTGGAATCTTCCATATGGGTCATTCTCACCTACTATACCATTGGCTTTACCCCAAATCCCCAAAGGTATTAGATTCAAGACCATTCATTTCCTCATAGCACCATCAATTCAACACTTGATGACTCTAATCCATTCTCTCATGCAAGTTTTTCAGACAGTTTTTACTCTTATTCGTCCTACACCAAATGTCTCTCTCACTTTTTCATTTAATTGCTATAGTTGGATGGAGTAAGCTTGTGGTAAACACCTTTGGAACATTTGTACTCCTGATTGTATTAGTCCTTGGTAGATTCATTGTATCCAGAGGTACCATACCATTGTCAACAAAGTAGAATAGATTCTGGTAATCTAGACTTGAAATAATTTGACATTCCTCATGGATCTTGTGTTTGCAGAGGACATCAAGCCCTAGTGGATATGGGGGTATTGGATATCTCCTCTCATGTATGCTCAAAATGGCATTGCAGTGAATGAATATCTATCAACGCATTGGCTGAAGGTTAGGATCATAACTGTGTTATAACATATATAGATCAAAAAGGGGCATTGATGTTTGTTTTGTGTTTTAGTTGAGAAATGTTATGATAATGTGATGACCAGTTATTGTTGCAACACAGAGCAAGCAATGAAATAATCGGTGTGGCAATGTCAGAAGCTCATGGATTCTTTCCTGAAAGCTACTGGTACTGGATGACCATTGGAGTACTAGCAGGATACATAGCTCTCTTTAACTTGCTCTACACCCTTACATTGGCCTATCTAAATCGTAAGTTGAATTCCTGATATCCTCTTTCTCTTGATTGTATTGGGTAATTCAAATTATTTAGATTGTAAGTTGAATCCATGAAATCCCATTTCTCTTAATTGAATTGGGTGATTCAAAATACTCAAGAAAATAATGATCTGCCTGTCTATGTAAATCATAGTTTTTTCAGAGTCAATTCTTCATCAACATTTTGCATCACATCATAGAGTGTGTTCCGAAGTATTGATGAAAAAATCCTTTAACAATCGATTCTAGAAAAATCAACTGAAGAATTCTTATAAATTGTAGAAACTTACTATTAAATCATTACTTATGCAGCTCTTGAGAGACCTCAAGCATTGATTCCAAAAGAAGACTTAGAGGAAAACCAAACAGAAAGAGAGAGACTACAAGAAATGAAACTTATCTCTTCAGCTGGAAGTAAGCTTGTTTGAAAGGTTTTTCTATGTTGTTTGAATCAAATTTGGAGTGGGTAGGGAGGGATTATCAGTAATGTTTCTAAGGTGTTGTGTTTGAACTTTGGTCTCAGCAATTAAAAGGGGAATGGTGTTGCCTTCTATTGCAAATTATGATGCATTGTTGTTATACTTTTTCATGGCTCCGCTCGTCCTTACTATCCTAGATGTCTTATATAGATTTTTGGTGACATTGAAACTTATTTGTCAATGGAAAAGTAGTCTCCTGCCATCAATAAGAAGTCTTGAGTGTTCTAACTTGTATATTATTCTATAATTAATTTAGGATAAAAGTGGAGAAATAAACAATAAAACTCCTTATAGTTTTCTTTATAAAATAAAAATTATAGCCATTCTCTTCATATAGTTACATGTTTTTAAAAGTTATAATAGATACACTGGATGCAATCTTACACCAACATGCTAACCCAAATTATCATTCTCATTAGTCTCTACCTCTGGTCATTATATTTGTTTGAGCAATATAGTACTAATACAAACTATTATCACAACAGGAACATAAAATGCTCCACCAAATCGATGCTACAATTAGCATATATGGCTGTCCACGATTAAATCAGGCAAAAGTTGTTCACCAAATAAACTATCTACACTCAATACTCTATTAGGTATATCACAATTAAAATAAAACTGATGGATCCACACAGTGTAAGCAAATGCTGCATAATAATTGATATAATATTACAACATAAGCAATCCAAGTAGAGAGTGTCGTGATTGTCTCATATCAAAGTTGAACCAAAATAAATTACCATTGTTGTGGGCAATAATAAACTTACTTGTCAAGTACTCAATAAATTTTCATACATATGAATTCAGCTGTACGAAGAGAACAAGTTAATATTTGGCCAAAGACATAGTCTCAAAATTTGGCAGATAGACAAAATGCTCATTCAAATATACAGGGCTCGTAAAGCCTAGTAATTATAACTTTTGCATTTAGTGTCAAAAAATTGAATTCTTGAGAATTGGGGAAATTACCTGGTATGTAGTCAAAGAGTTGAACCTGCTATTGTCTGTATCACTACTCCCTTGTTCCTGTGGCGAAAAAGAGAGCATTGTCACATCATGTGGCATTCAAAGAAGCAAGAGCAAGCAAACAATTTGATAGCTATGAATACATAGGTAATAAAGGCTAAGAATTATCATTACATATTGTGCATGTTGCAAGTTTGATAAAGCATGTATTCCATTGCAGAATTACCTAGAAGCTATTGTAAAGTCATTATCCGTTTAAGATATGTTTGAGTGAATAATTTCTATCTTAGTATTCATTTTTATATTTATATCATAGGCTTTCTTTTGGTTGTGTTGCATATGACCTTCTTCATGGTGAGTGTAGCTTGTAGAATTTTTGCTATTACATAGATCTAGCTAGGAAAATAGAAGCCATACCTACAGGAAAGAATAGAGAAAAATAGAGCAGCACATAGTGACAAAACAACTAGTTCTATAATGAAAAATGGAAATGCCTGAATTACAATGATGGAATCCATCGAATATAACAACACATTACGGTGATGATGTTAAGAATTAACATTAAGTCTTGTTCACAATCAAAGCATAAAATCTTGCAATTTGAGAAAAAATTATGTAGAATATTGCATGATAGATTGATGGATCAAACTGGGTCATCCATAAATTACCTTTTGAACTGAATTATCACCAACAGATCACCGTCAAGATGAACTAAACTGACAGTTGGAATTTTGAATGCTAAGAATATTAATTTATATCTAATTAAATTTAAATAATAGTCCAACTTTGTGTAAACATTTACTCAAAACTAAATCCTTGGCTGCTAATATGGCCTATGGCAAGTGCTTCTCTTTGGGAAAAATTAAATGACCATCATAGTTCCTAGTTTGTTACATACCTTACAAACATTTCCTAGATTAAACATTTCATAGTATTCCTCTGTTTTACTCTGTTTGTGAGTAGCATCAATAGTTTGATAGATACTACAAAAGCATGCTGATAAAAGATATTATTAATATATTACATGGAAGGACATACAAAGTGATAAATGATTGTTTTTCTTAGCAACAACACATAGAACCTATTGTTGCATTCAGTCACAAAGCTATGAGCATTCGATCATGATGCTTCAAATGCAGCTGATTATGACTTGCTTCTTAATTATTTTTCTCTCTACCATCGGCTTTCACAACAAGATGTTTATATCTTGAAATTTTAAAAAACTAAAACAAAGACTTCAACGAAGCATTTAGTCATGAAACTATGAGCATTTTCTCATGATGCTTCAAATGAAGCCCTTTATGACTTATTTCTTAATTAATTTCATCTCTATCATTAGCTTTTACAAGGAGATGTATGCATCCTATATTTATAATAAAAAAATACAAGAAGACACTTCAAAATGTCAAATATTATTGTATTAGTCCAAACAAAATAAAAGATATCCTGCCACGCCTAAATATCCTAAATAATCTTTTTTCATTTTCCCTATCTCAACATTTCCTACACAGGAAACTTTTAGCTTCTCTAAAAATTCAAGTAGTCTTGGATTTTCATCTAGTTTTGCCTTGCCGTAAAAGCACTAAAAGCAATTAAACACAGAGAAGATACTAGAAGTGAATCTAGATCATTCTTAGGATGAATGCTTGTTAGATCTGAAAGAAGTTAGTGGATACACTATCATGTAGATGTTGGTCAAAGCCATAAATAGAATGTGGATCACCCATCAATCATTGAACTTCTAAACTAGGTGCTCATACCTATGTGCAAGCCCACATGTCCATGAAAAGATAGAAGCTATGCTGTTTGTGCTAGTTTCACCTCCCTTTTGATGAACATGAAAATGTCGAGTTACTGTACCATGAGCTGCTTCAGCCTCAATAGTCTTTCCATCAGGGCAAACCTATGAAATAACTAAAATCAGGAATGACTTGTGAAGAATGGATTTACTAGTTTCAAATTATTCTACAAGTCCCACGGGGATAATGGTTGCAAACAACTAAAAATATTCTATATGTAGACATTAAATTTGGGAAACTTCAACAAATTGGCAATGCAATTAGACTTATGAAAATAGACAGAATTAAAACTGCATCCAAATTTTAGTGATCGACCAGAACAATTTTAGTCTTCTAACAAAATAAATGTTCTATGTTGTTAGGAATCTCCTAGCCCTATAGAAGATTAAGATTTGAAATTTTGAAAAATGATGAGACAAAATTAACTCAGATACAGAGGATTTTGGATCTTGGCTAATAACCTAGAATAGGTCCTCTTAAAATTGGAATACATGAATCATGAGCCCAACTTGAGCCATGCCATTGTGCATGTTTATATTCAATCACAACAATAAATATTAAAAACCTCCAAAAGTTTCACTTTTGAAATATAAGCTCTTCACAGCCACAAAAATACATAGAATCATGGACACATTTGCCAGACATTTAAATGTATATAGTTCCACCAATGGATAAAAGTGGCAACACATAATGTCCATGTAAAGATGTCATGATGTGTACATGTAGACAAGCTTGCTCAAAAATGAACGCCACGATAAATGATAGGCAATACCCCAAGTACAGGATATGAAAATTGAGCTTAATTCAGAAAAATATTTAATTAGATCATACAGCTCATGAACCAAATCTAAACCAACTCAAAGTATGAATAAGAATGAGGGTATAGAATATGATGAATGTGTGCATGTTTGCTGAAAAATAACATAAACACTACTAAATAATCCCATGTTTAAAAATGATTTACCTATAAGAAAACATATACACCAAACAAATAGGTAATTGAACCAAGTTATATATAATAGTAAAGTGGATTACAATCTCACTAGGACAGATGTCATCAGACCAAGAGATCCAAATCTTGAAAATAGAAAATCCAGTCAGGTTTGCTTCTAAAGAAATTAATCATGTTTCCTTCCTTACAAAAATAATAGCTATATGTAAGATTAGATATAATGATCAGTTCAAAGCTAGTTTCAATGAAAAATAGTATTTTGCACCACTAACCCTACGCAAGGAAATCACTCTGCACATCACCGTCATAATTTTTGCATGCCCAAACATAGGCACCATCACTCTTCAAATCATAGACTACCATGTCATCAATAAGCCTATGCTCATACCTGTTCATGAATCAATCATTGAAAGAAGTTATTGTGTGCCCGACAGAATCAAGATAATCAACACTGCAATCTTCATATTATTGTGCCAAGAAACAAAACCAACCAGATTCCTGCTGCATCATATTTAGCTTTCCAAATGACCTCATATACCTCCTAGAAGATATATTTAAACCTACCAATTTAAGTCACATATAATAAGAATCTCCGAGAATATGAGGATCCTTAAGCTAGAGAATCATAAAGAATGATAACATGGGAAGTAAGGTGTGTTAGAGAAAAAGGTAAAAATAAGATCATCAATCCTTGTCATTCCTATAATGTCAACTATAATGTCATTCCTAAATGACTCTAAAAGACCTTTTAAAACACTCTTCACACACCTATAACCTTAACTAACCCCATTCAAGCCTAAGTTGGCTTATGTTGCCAATGTTGGCAATTTTACAAGATCTTGCACTTTGAGTGCATTTTACATCATTTAGCGGCTTTAATAGCCTATTACATCATGTAAACACTACCATCCACCCATAACTCTTCCTTGGACACCCTAGGACTTCAAATGACCCCTTACATCATATTGAATCTCTATTTGTGCCAATTTCAGCTTCACTTACATCTTATTGAGCTTCACTTTGTTTCGAGAATAGTTTAATATTCTCTACTAAACAGGGCCAACCACATGAAGGTGGAAGCTCATTTGGCCCCACCCCCCTCCCCCTAACATCACTCTACATTCCCCGTTAACATCTAACATTCATTCATTCTTTCAACCATTAATAAAATGTAACATTCAATCAATCACATGATAACATTCATTAACACATTAGATTCATAAACATGCAACATTCATCAATATTTTGCATTAACACATAATTCATGAACATTCATTAGCACATAATTAAATCATTGAGACATGAAATTTAGTCATTATCAATTAAGGTATGTAGATGACAATCATTTCTTTTTTTTCTTTCTATTTCTTTTTTCTATGTAAGCTCTAAGAGGAGCATCAGTGTCATCATCAATTCCCCCCTCATCAGTTCTTTTCTCTATTCTGGATGATCTCAAATTCCTATGTTGTTGCAAAGGGGGGTCCTCTGCAATAACAAATAAAAGAGTTAAATTAAAAATAATTTATTATAATTGTTACAAGTATTTAATTATTTTAAATAACATAATTATGGTGCTCTTTACCTGATCTGACCACATCATTTTGTCTAGACTCAACGGCAACACACTCATGAACATCCACCCCTCGATCCTCTATAGCTGCTATACAAAATGTTACGTTAATCCAAACACTAATTGAAATTACATATAAAAAATTTAATAGCAAATGTATACCTCCACCACTGGGATGCACATCATGCGAACCTTCAACATTCACAGATTGTGTAGAAGGATTGTCAGGTTGCATTCCAACATCCTATGCATTGTTATCATTGCTTTCTTAAAATAGATATACTCACTTTATATTGGAACTTAACATCAAATATACTAATTGGTAAAGTATTCAATTTGAAATAAATTTCATTTAGCTTATTTACCAGTGGCTCAGATGCATCATTATTAGAACCTTCCACACTGATTTTAGCTCGTAGCCATTTAGCCACAACTCTATAGCCTTGTTGGAAGCCAATTCTCTTATCCTCTTCTGTGAGGCATCTCTTAAACTTTGAGCCCTGCATTTTTGCATGGTATGGTGAATTTTACATGCATTGTTTCATCAACCAATGGAGGGTAGTTAAAATATCAAAAGGAAATAAAAAAGTTGCAAAAGTTGAGGATCAGGAATACTTACAACTCATGCTTGAAGTTTTGAAAAACCACCAGAGCCGAGCTTGTGTGTCCCATGCTTTTCTAGTCTTTCCTTTGTTGTCGTTGATGTGTCAGGCAATCTATGAAAAGTTTGAAATATGTTAGATAGTATAAATATAGAGGTTAATTAGAATATAATTACATTCTCAACAGTATCACATACCTTGGTAGTGTACTCTCTACTGGTGTAATTGTATTTTTCTTGTCAGCTTTATACTTTCCATCCAAAATTAGAGCTTGCCACTCAGCCTTGGGAACATAGGGTGGACGCTCGTACCTAGGGTTATCCCATAAATTTTTTCTATACTGGTCCCTAATATACTTCAAACATAAACCAGCTTTTTCAAGGAGCTTGTTTCTCTCGAATATACGAGGTCCAAAGAGTTGGGTCATGCTCTCTATAAGATCATCCTTCAACTTTTTGTCTTGGAGATTCCACCTTTTAAGTAAAAAAAACTTGTTAGACTCATAAATGAAGTGAAGCTACCTTTAATATAGCTCAAGAAATGGATGAAAAAGAAAACTATTCTAGCAATGATATGAAATCAAAATAGTGTTTTGGGGTTTTAGTTAGGATATGATGTTCTACCAGGTACGCACGGTGGGCCCGAATATTCACAAACACTCATCACCAAGTTTTTTCCAAAAAACATCATTCCCTACAAAACAATCATGGAATCATTAGTTGATGAAGAGTGATCAAAAACTAAATTACTATTATATCAGTATAGAATAACAACTTTAAAGTACCTAGAACTTTGGCTACTTTTAATGGAATGCCTTCATCGTCACTGAAGATCAATATGACATCCTTCACCATTCCTGTACTAGGAACATAGGAACATCCAGGGAATGATGTTGTAGCTCCTATTGCAAAAAGTTTCATAAGTTTACAAGTTTACAAGGTTACAAGGATACATGAATGAGTCTGCAAGGTTACATCAATAATTCAGAAATGGTTGACTTTCTTTCTCGTTGTTTCTCAAGATGTGATATGCAAATTCTTTAGGTAATTCATATTAAGCAAGCTAGCTAGTTGTTGGTGCTCAAGATCTGCCACCCCTTAGCCACATAAGTATTCTATTGCTATTCTATCACTAGGGTAAGGATGGGGACATCATACATTAATGAATTTGACTTAAAAAATTACACAGCTAAATCCTAATAACAATATCACAAATTGACTTGCTATGGAAATATGTCCTTCTTATGTATTGAAATTGCTATGCTGTGTAAACATCAGTGAAACAAAATCAACAATTAATGTATTTTTTAGTCTTATTTTCTACTATGTCTTGCTAACAGTAATTTATCAAGTAGCATCTTCAAACTTTCAATAAAAATTATGATCTTTCTTGTTCAATGATTCCCATTCTTAGATTTGGGGGATGATTGCATGCAGAGAATATACAAGGAATTAAGAAAGGAGGCAGCATAAGGGTATGAGAGAAGCCTACATCTGATTGATAATATTCACAGGTTTATGTGGAGAAGTTTGTATTCTTTATGCCATTAATTGTCAAATTGTATGGAAGGAGACTCTACATATTCATATTTTTGTTAAAGTTGTGCAAGGTTGAATTGCATATCTTAGTCAAGTGAATTGTGAAGGAAATTATTATCAGATATATTCTATTTATTGATTTTTTTAAATTTCTTATTGCTGCAAATATATTGTTTCTATGTATCTGTATTGTATTCTGACATTTGAAGTGATTATGGAATGTTCTTTGTGTGGGAAAGTTATTTACTACATTACTTTAGTTTTTGTCACAGAAGATGTGCTTTATGAAAATGAATTTATTTTGTTTCAGTTCTCATCGCCATGAAGACAAGGTTGGATTTTGTTGGTGATTGTGGATTTCATTTCCATCAAATGGTATTAGAGCCTATGTTCCTAAGTGTGTAGCCATCTTCGTCAAAGGGAGGCAATTTGCACCAGGATCTACGTGTCAAGAAGGGTGAATAGTAAAGAAGTTGTGCAAAATAATTTGTCTATCCTCTAGCAGAGATGAAGCTAGGTAAGATGTGTGCAGATTTTTTCCACTGAATGGAAGTGAGTGGAAGAGATCTTGGAGAGGTACCTCTTCTAGAATCCTATTGGTTATAGAGGATAGAAGTGAGAACAGTTGAAAAAGAAGGTAAAAAGGTGAGAGTGTGAAAGACTTGAAGTAATTGATGGTGAAAAGAAAGAAAAAGAAGAGAGGATTTGTTATTAGATGGATTTTGACAAGCTTGTGTTGGAGAAAGATTGAAAGAAGAGATAGATGAGTGTGATTCAGAGGGAAGTGAAAAAGTTGAGATGAGAAGCACTAGTGGTCACAAAAGTGATGAAAGAGGAGATTAGAATGGATAGATTTGCATCAGTGAAGGAATTTTCTTTGAAGGATGTGGATGAAGCAGATTAGAATGAAGGTCCAGTGTTAGACAAGGAACTTGTTGATAAGAGAAAGTTACTTGAGGAAGAGATCAAGAACCTAAATGGTACAAAAGCAGGGGAAGTTGTAGCAAAAACAATTGAAGGCAAAGAATGTGATGGAGAAGAAAATGCATTATAGGCTGAAGAAGTGGTAGAGGAAGATTTGTGGGCATAGTTTTTCGCAATAGAGCATGAGTGGATGGATAAACTTGGAAGGTGTAAGATAGATGGGATAGTGAAGATAAGGAAGATGTGATTGCAGTAGTGAAATACAGAGAGCTCATGGATGATGGAGCAGTTTAAGAACATGGTGCATATTTTGATGAATTTTTTGATAAAGAATTTGGTTTACCTTTGTTGAAGGTAGGGAAAGATGTTGCCATATTTTCTTGCTGGATTCAATTGATTACATATAGAGAAAGTTGAGAATGTTATAGGGCATCCATGGAGGTGGTCATTTTGTAGTGGATATGATTCCACAAAGAAGGGGAGGAGAGGAGAGATTATGTGGAGGAAAAGAAGAGAAAATTATTTGGATGCGGAGGTTGGACTATGGTGAGCAGAAGTCCACAAGAGTGAAGAAAAGAAGAGAACAAACTATATAGGTGGATGGTGAGAATCCCGGCCAAGTGCTGGAATAGGTAGAACTACCTCTATCTATGTCAATGATAGAGTTTGTTGCAGGTTGACACAATCTAAAAGAGTAGTCCTACTACGTAACTCCATTTGTGAGCCATTCTCACCAGTCTTTACCTAGTTGGGGAGTTTGATGTAGGAGCATCTGATGTGAATCAACAACTGACCTCAAGGAAGCCAATCATCCCTTTATGTTTGAGGAACTTTTATTACTGGGCATCTCATGTTCATTTTGTAGCTATGTTTGTTGTATGTGGATAACATTTTGCAAGTCCAGAGGTTGTCCTAAGCACCTGATGCCTCATTTTATTAATTTCTTTTGCTTTTCCTTAAGTTTTTTTTGGAAAAATTTCATCTTCTAAAAGCATCATAGATGTCCCTATTTCTCACTTGAGGGCTCATTCTTTAGTGTGATGGAAACATTCTAGTAATTAAGAATATGTTTTGGAACAAGGATTAGGATCATCACGTCAATATAATATTGCTAACCATACATATTTAATGAGCCTATAAGTTGATATATAATGTACTCAAAGATGACATCGTAAACACATAATACTTAAACACATAACAAAAGGGAGAAAAAGAGGGATTTGTGTACTAGTAGATGGTGCAACAATCAATTCCTATAAGCTACATACTATCGACTCAGTAGTCGGAAAGAGATTTTTGGTTGTCCTAGATGGAGGCGGCGTCATCATAGGATTTGAAGCTGAAGAATAAAATTGTTAGAGCATGCATAAATATAGAACGTGTGCATAAATTCAGTCTTAATTGCATGTATTGTCAATGAGTATGATAATTCCTATATATATTCAATGGAAAATACAAGTGGGGAATGGAACATGCGATCTACCTGAACCACCTACAACACCCTCATCGTGGGAATGGGGCTCAAAATCATGCAAAAAACCCTATAAAGACACCGCATCCATATTTTAATTAATGTCATAAAATAGCATAACATAAAAATCATTATTGAACTCCTATTTTTAATTAAAAATTTCATTAAGACTTACTTTTAAGGTTTCAGAGGTGTGCAACAATTTAGATGCCCTATTTTTTATTTCCTGAGTATTAGGCTTAATGGTTGCCAAACGTATAATTTCTCTGCCAATTTTCTTTAGCAACTTTTTAATTGAATCGATTGGGTCATTGGTCTCTGGTAAATCAATATAAAATAGGTCCTCCTCAGGGACGGGCTGCTGAGGGACTACAGGTTCCTTTCCTTCCCTCCGACCATTGGCCCTCTATGACAACAATAGTATTAGTATTAGAAAAATTACTCCAAAACAATAAAGAAAACAACATTAGAAAAATAACATTTTGCTTCTATCTAGTCTGCACAATTACAATGATTTTTACCTACTCATGTGTAGATGAGCCAAGAACATCGCCAGCATCCCCTACGAGCGGTTGCTCCATATTGGAGTCATTGATTAGAAGTTGGTTTAATAGTATGTACCACCCGAATGATAGTAGCCTCGTTTGTATCTATGCAGTTCAAATTGTAATCAATAAGAAGCTCTTCCCCTGCACGTATTGATTTTATTGCACAGATGAATACATGATTTCCCTTGCACACCTCAAATATGCAATTGGGTTGCTTTATAGTTGACCCGGGTTGTGTACTATTTATAAAACCTACAATATTCTCTGTTGCTTTTGTCCTTCCATCAATGTATATAGCCACACTTTTACTTTGATTATTGTCTTATTGTTGTATATAATTTGCCGAGAGGGCATACCTACGCATACTTTTTTTATATTGAACAATATACATCCAACTTTTGTAATCGTAACATGGTCCAACATACTCCATCAATTCAGAAACTTTTTTGTAAGAAACCTTTATGCCATTCATAGAAAATAGGCCCAAACCATGTAATGATGATGGTGCTATGTGATATATCCTCTCATTAACACAAAAATTAGTGTTTATTGGAGGAAGTTCCTTGGGTACCCAATGTTTCTGTAGATGTTGGTACCTCAAGGGCACCTTGATGTCACCTTCAATCTCATCATCATAAGAACATGACCCCCCTTGAGCAATGAAAAAATTCATGCATTTATTGAATTTCCTTCTAGTCCTTTGACCTATAGTTAATCTCCCTATTCTAGATAAACTGCATGTCTCACTTTCCTCTTCTATTCCTATATTTCCCTCACTCGAGGAAGACACTTCTGACAAATACCTATTCGCTGGTACCTACAAATGGGAGAGATCTTAGAAGACATGAATCTTACTATTTATAGGTGTATTAAATAGACTGACTATAAGGAGTATTGACTTATACCTATCGATCCATGAGACCATGCGGGATGCTCTTGAAAGGGGTTCAGTTTCCTACAAATGTAATTCAATTATCATGAGCATAATCACATCATAATCATAATCACATCCATCATAAGCATCACATAAAAATTAAAAACATTAAATTAGTGAAGGGATAAGCACTTATATTATGTTTTTCCTATGAATTTTATTCTAGGTATAACTCCCTTTTATAGATATTTAATGAATTCCCTTTTCTAAACTAAACACTTACAAATGCTTTTGACCTGAAAGAAAATAAGGCTCAATACATTCATGCATCAATATGTGTTTTAAATAGTTTGATTTAATTAATTTAGATTAATAGTTAATTTAGATTAGCAGTATTCTATTTCTAGTTGAAACTTGTAGCTTTTAAATAGATAATGAATAAACTATGTAACCATATAAGACAAATATATTTGTATCAAGAAATTAATATTAAATAGATTAAGGATTGATGGCATACCTCTAAATTTCATCATCATCATCCTTGTCATCATCATCATCATCATCCTCCTCCTCCTCCTCATCATCATCATCATCCTCATCGTCGTCATCATCATCATCATCATCCTCCTTGTCATCATCATCGTCGTCATCATCATCATCATCCTCACCATCATCATCATCATTTTTGTCATCATCATCAACATCATCATCATCAACATCAACATCATCTTCATCATCATCATCAGTAGCAGCATCTACATCATCTTCTACTTCTTCGGTATCTTCTTCTTCCATTTCATTATACTTTATTGGCCTTCCTCTCGGTTCATGTCTAACAACAAATGACCAACATGGTTTATGTAGAACCTTTGAGTAAAATACCTGCTCACATTGGCTTGGAAGAACATAGGGCTCATCCCCAACTAGCTCAAACGACCTTCTATAACCATTGTAAATTCATTATCATGTTCAATAACAGTTCTATCAGGATCATTTGGATTAAGTCGTAGCCTATACCATTTGACAACGAAGAGTACTAATTTGAAGGAACCAAAGTCACACTCTAGTATATCATCCAAAATGCCATAGTATCAATTTTTAGACTCTCGAGGATGTAAGTTGTTTCTAGATGAAATATTAGTCACTTGAAAGACTGCAGTTATTCCTGAATCACAAGTTTTCTTCGTGTCATCCAACACTTTGACACGAAATTTTTGACCATTATAGAACATAGCCTTGTGGTGTTTAACCTGCAATAATATGTGAAACATGTCAAAATTATTATATCATGAGTTGATAAACATATGGGTGATTAATAAATTTGTACATACCTAGAAATCTCTTAAACCACGTGCTAAATCTATTTCCCTTTGCGTAACATTGGAATCTCCACTACGATGAGCTTCTTTAACCAATGAATATACACCTTCCCATGTTAATGTCTGACTAGAATGTTGACATCATTCAATCCATACCATCATCCAATCAAGATTGTTTCCAATATACAAATGTAGTGCATCCCACTCTCAAGCACCTGTACAAACAAAAATAGACAACTTACAACTGATTTATTTTGAAAATTAAGAAATAATTTATTACAATAACATCTTATAATTTATTACCTCTCACTTTCCTCAATGTACCTTTCTCCATCAAGTACTCCCCTTCTAATTTTTTAAAAGGCTCGAGATCCCAAATGCGATCTACATGGGTATTTGATGCAAACTTAGGAAGATATTCAGTAATGTACACCATAGTCTAGTATACCATATATCCCTCTACCATAGAACCCTCAGGATGTGCTCTTTGTCGAACCAAAGCCTTCAAAGATTTTGCCTCTCAACCATCCACATTGACCTAGTGTGTACAGGTCCACACAATTCAATCTCCTCAACTAGGTGTATGAGGTAGTGTTCCTGTGCATTGAAAAAAGTTGGAGGTAGACACTTTTGCATTTCACACAGTAAATGAGGAATTCTTCTCTTCCAATAGTTTATATCTTCTTTATGGATTTCTTTAGATGAAAACCACCTACATTAAGAGATTCAAGTCACAAAAAATATATAGATACGAGACTTTACAAAATAATATACAATAGATTATATAGCAAGAAAAAAAATCATGAATATAATAAATATATACAACAAATTGAACATATATTACTACTTACCTCATGTATTTTCCAAGATCGTATATCACTTGTTTGATGTTATTGTTGAAGGGCTTTGGGAGAGATGGAGGAAGCACGTACTATAATAATTATAAACCAATCATTTCATTATTTTCTAACATAACATAATGAACAGTACACGTAGTTTATGAATATATTGTAAATACAGAAGAACATAACTTACCTTGATGAAAGTATGTCGATCATGCATTTTGAGCCCTGGCCCAAATTCACTTTTTTGATTGTTTATGTTCACAGCAAATCCTGTGGGAAATCAAATTTTTCGTATGACTTCTTTTATGGCATCACTTTGCTGCTCCATTAATAACCAAGGAAGGGCACTTATATTAATCTGATCTCTGTTGCTATTTGATTGAATGAAATTCTTCAATGCATGATTGGATTCATGAATGTCATTATAAATTTTGACAATTTTTTCTTTGTCACGCCTTCCATCCAATATGGATAGAATCAAACAAATGCACAATTTGTAAGTGCTCGTAGTAGGGCAACCTGATAAATTGTCTAGGATAGCTTATTAGTCCCTTTGGAAGGTTGTCAGTACTGCCTTGACGACTTTCACGAACGACATTACCTCGATGATTAATTCTATTATATTCCAACTTCCATAGGTGAGGTGTCATTCTTTGTGGCTTTGATGTAGTCTCTTCTTTCCCATTGAAAAGATGTTTTTTCGTACTTCGATACTTATGATTCCTATGGAGGAAGTGTCTACACTCATCAAACACCTGCTTTCCTAAACTTTTTGAATGACAAGATTTCATTTTTGGACCACAAACTGGACATGCAAATTTTCCCTTTATTTGAAGACCTACAAGATAATGATATAATTGGATTATTAAATATGTTGACTTTTATAATTAGAATTATCGTGTGCAACTTGAATTCACTATAACATACCACAAAAATGTGTTAGCCCTGGGGCATCATGTATTTTCCATGCAAGTATTGCATGGAATTGAAATTGTCTTTGTCCTATTGGTCTAGACACGTCATACATAACGACACCATTCCATAACTCCACCAACTCATCGATAAGAGGCTCAATATATACATTCATATCTTTAACTTGATATTTACCTACTTGAATGAATAGTAACATTACATAATTATTGTGACTGTTTTACTGCAAGATTTGTAAGTACATGTAAATTAATAACTATCAAATGATAAGATACCTAGAAAAATCATTGCCAACATAATGTGCTCCCTCTTTATTGACATCCACGGAGGAATGTTATTGTTGATAACAAAAATAGGCGACACCGAGTAAATAGATCTTGTCTCTCCAAATGGATTGACACCATCCACTGCCAATGAAAGCCTGAGATTATGAAGTTCTTCTTTGAAGTGTTGTCACTTTTCCTCTATGTGCATAAATGTCGAACCATCCACAGGGATTTGAATAATGTCATCTCAACTTCTATTGCATGCATGATAATCCATAAATTGAGCCAAGCTACTACACTTGAATAATTGTCGCATCTATGGAATAATGGGGATGTAATGAAGAACCTTTTGAGGCACCTTTTCTGTTAGTCGATTTATTCAATATCTACTCATATGACATACATGGCATTGTGTTGCAAATTCATTTTCTTTATAATATATAATATGATCATTGGGACAAGCATGTATTGCTTGATACTCCATTCCAATATCTTTCATAACAGTAGATAATTCTCGATATGAGCAAGGTATAATATTTGATGATGGTAATAGAAACTCGCCTATCAATCTACAGGAAAAAATATAAGTTGTTAATATAAATAATATTAGTGGTACATTATTCACCCTTTGTTAACTATAAAGACATATATGACATACCTTAACATACATGACATTGTTATGTTGGATAAACCACTCATAACCCTCAAGTTCAACAACAACAACACAACAAAGAGAAGAGTTGTTTGGGAGTCTTTATATAGGGGCTCGTATGCCTTCTCAAGTAGAGGTACATCAAGGCTATCATCATCATCATGATCAGATATGCTTGGACTAAATGTGTCATGGATCAATATATTTATACCATCATCTTCAATTGTGTTTTCCAGTGCATGATCGCCATCTTCCATGGGATCATTATCTTCACCTTGGATATTTGCACCTCCATGTTCCTCCACTTTGAAAACTATATTCTTCGAATTGTTGTGGTTCATATCATGTACTTCCCTGGGGAGATCAACCTATATCAAATTGATTAACATAAATAAACCATGATCATCAACTCATCATCAAGTGATTTCATATGTATATAAATTGTTAAAATGATATAATGAACGAATTACAAGTGGATGATTGTCATGCCCCCCTTCAATGTGACCATTCTCCCTACAATGTCTCTTAGCTGTTTTGATTAGCAGTCTTCTAAAATTTAAGCCCTTACAAATTTTGCAAGGACAATAACATTTTCCATCACCTTTTCTTTTCAAGTTAGACCACAATCTAGCGATTGTCTCCCTATTTTGTTCTTCACTTATATTATCTGACATGATCATTATTTGCAAAAGCAAAAATTGGGCTATGAAAACTTCGGTCTAAAACTTTCACAAACTAAGCAAAAATGTCAAAAGTACACAAATCTTCTTAGACCTAGCTAAATACTTTAATATTTTAAAAATACTTTCTTTGACTTTATTCCTAAGACATTTAATCCAATCACCTTTTGTAACATTCAGTCAATTGCTCTAGGCAAATTTCTAGATAAGATTATTTTTAAAACTTTGACCAACTGCCTGAAGGTCTTATTTCAAGAGACCTTACAACATTAGGCCACTAAAAAATATGCAATTTTCATACTCGATCGCATGGCTATATAACTCATGTAGCAGCCTTCTTGCTTAGATGTAGAAGCTCTCCAGCAATCAAATCATACAAGCTACAAGGCCTACCAGCAATTTCAAAACATATAAGCTAAAAGTCTAGTTAAAATATACATTAGATTAAAAAATATGCAATTTTCATATCCAAGCACGCAGCTATATAACTCGTGCAATGGCCTTCTTGCTTAGCTATAGAAGCTCTCCAGCAATCAAATCATACAAGCTATAAGGCCTAACAGCAATTTCAAAACATATAAGCTAAAAGTCTAATTAAAATATACATTAGATTAAAAAATATGCAATTTTCATACTCGAGCGCATGGCTATATAACTCATGCAATGGCCTTCTTGCTTAGTTGTAGAAGCTCTCCATCAATCAAATCATACAAGCTACAAGGCCTAATAGAAATTTCAAAACATATAAGCTACAAGACAAGACATATTATATGACATGGCAAAAGGAACAAAATTTACAAGTTTTAGCAAGACATATTAAATGACATCATAGTGCTAGAGAGATCACAATTATATGAGTCAAACATAGTCATGAAAAAGCACATAAATTATATGGTTATTGATTTGTTGACGTATTGTTGTTGATAATGCTTTGTTATTATCTGGTTCAAAGATTTGATATATACTCATTATTGTTGTTTAAATGCTATTTAAATGCATATATTTAATTACATTATTATTATGATGGTTTAAATGGTGATCAGATATGAAAGGGTCAATGTCCTAACATTTGAATATATAAGAATGATTACGCCATCCAAATGTTACCATTCTGAATAATCTAGAAGAATTTAAACTTTTTGGAAGGGATGGGGTTATTATAATAAATTTTGATGCCTTAAAAGACTTATTCATTGATCATTAATGTTATTTTCTCTTCACCAATAATTGAGTTCTCTGCGATTTTCAGTCTGTCATAGGTCGATTGAGTGTGCATATGTGCATGATTGGACATTTATCATTTTGAGGTTATATTCTTTGTGGTAATACAATTAAACTTTACATGTGCTATTATATGGCTATGTGATGTGAAATGTACTTTGGATCACTTAGGGATTCATACTCTTGGCTGAGATGCCAACTGAGTATGCTTGTTGCACATTGCCTTTGCTTGTAAAAGGGGATCTATGAGATGTTGTGGATATTGTGATTTGGTATATTAATATATTGGG
Source organism: Cupressus sempervirens (assembly GCA_028749045.1). Classification (NCBI taxonomy): domain Eukaryota; kingdom Viridiplantae; phylum Streptophyta; class Pinopsida; order Cupressales; family Cupressaceae; genus Cupressus; species Cupressus sempervirens. Next base: position 190,745,476 of record CM053788.1, read on the forward strand.
ATATTTCTTGGTAATGTGAGATCTTATTGAGATCCACCCTCTTGGCATGTTTTCCAATGGAGTCATGTTATTATATTGTGTGATCATCTTGGGATGTACACTCTTGGTGAAGACCAATCAAGTCTTTTGAGTTTATATTGTTACCTTCTTTGAAAAGTTTAAGCCATGGGTGACTTCTGAGGGTAGTATGCATAATAGAATCCCTGAGCACACCATAAGTAGTTTCTCAAGGTTATGGCTTAATTATGAGGGTAGTTTCACAATTAAATCCCCAAGAATACCAAGAGTGCTACCTCAAGGCAATGGGTGACTTGTGAGGGTAGTTTCACAATTAAATCCATGAGCATAATACCATGAGCACTTCCTCAAGGAAATGGGTGACTTGTGAGGATAGTTGACACATGTATGGGCATGTGATGACATTCCCTCTACACTGTACTCAACCATCGAAGTCCTAGTAGTATGAATAGCACCTCTTGGGTATTGGTTGATTGAGTGTGTTTAGATATTGCATTGTGGCCATTACTTCATGTTGTGTTGATCCATGTTTTCTCTTAAATAAGCCTATGATTTATTTGCACTCTATATACATTGATTGGTGTGAGTATGCTTATACCTCCTTGTATGCCTTGTGTTCTTGTTTGGGCTATGTGACTATCTCCACAACCATAGTGAGGCGGACTCGAGAGTACCACATGATTGAGTGGTGTGACAAGGCACTATTGGGGATAGGTGTACAATTATTAAATCAAATTTAGTGGCACCTACATGAGTTCTTTCTGCACCTCTCTCTCTCTCTCTCTTCCAATTTTAGTAAGAGTCATGCATGTATTCATGGATATTGTAATGTAGCAAATTGATGTATATGTATTTTGTTATACTCAAGTTATTTGGCCTTGAAAATCATGTTATTGGACCCTAACTGAAGAGGATGTTATGTATTCAGCCATATGTTGGAGTTAGCATAGTCTTGGGTGAATATTAACTCAGCTTGTGAGCAAGTTTGCTAAATTTTCTTATAGTAAGAACAAGTTTGTTGTGTTGCACAGGGTACCAACAAAATAGTGCATAATATCTTTTTCTTTACTTGGCTTTCAATAAGGGCTGTCAGTGGCAAGTAACCAAAGAGATCTGTAAAAGACTTCCATACATTTGCATTTCCATATTTTTGCAGACATTCATCATAAAATCCATACCTGAAATTGCAAGAAAACAAAATAATACTTGAACATAGTCGAAAAATTAAGATAAATTACATAGTCATGAAAAAGCACATAAATTAGTTATTATATGCAATTAAAAGATATATAGTTAGATAGGGACATCCATAGGGAATATTGAAGAAATGAAATGGTCATATAGATTTCATATAGGATTTTGAAGATGATAGTGTTCTAAGGCAAAGAATCAGGAATCTACCTCTAGTCAAACAAAAATCAGGAATCTACCTCCAGTCAAAAATGTTACAAAGAGAATGCACTTTTTTATATTGATTGTTTTTCATGATTTTGCTGCTACCTTGCATAAGTTTTTAGCATGATATAGCTTTAAAATAACTACCAACAATTTTATTTTGTAGTTTTTGTGGTGTTGTATTTATGTGGCTTGCTTCTTTATTCATGTTCAAAAGCATGTTAATTGATGTGCACGTGTCATCAATATTTCCAACAATGTTGTGTTTAAGTTCAAACACTTGTATTATATTATGCAATATGCTAATCACTAAGTAATGCAATTAGGGTGATTATTAAAAGTTTTAAAAGCTACAAGGAGCAGGTGGTGACAGAGTCATTAAGTCCCAAGCATATCTTAAATCTCTTTTAGCAAAGTCTAAACTGTAACATATATGCTTTATTTGTATAGAATCTTTATCTTTAAAAGGTTGTTTGAACTTCATGCTATATTATTGCTGTTAATAAAATGGAAGTGTGGAGGAAACTTTACAAGGTTGATGAGGTGCAAGGGTGAATGCTTTGAATCGATAAGATAGGTACCATACCAGGTCACATGTAGAACATACCTGTAAGTTTGAGATAGATAGTTAGACTTTTAACTTTAATCATACTCATATTCCCTCTTCTTTGCAAGAACCCATGGACAAGAATCCATGTGTATTTGATCAAACAAAACCATGAAAAGTTGTCTTGGATTGCATAAAACAGAGATATGATAAATCAGTCATGATTTTTCTCACATAGGGAATTTATTGAAAAAAATGCCAAATACACATTACAACTATGGATCATTGGTGGGGTCTCTTTTTTGCTGGTGACATATTGGTTATGGGAGCCAAGTTTAATCCCATTTTGAAGGGTTGGGGATCCTTTAAAAAAAATTGTGTTCTTTTGGAGATCCTCTAAAAATCCCATTATGGTTGTGGGATCCAAAATAAATCGCATGGAGGTTTGGGGAGTCTTCTTAAACCCTAGAGTTTCAGATCACTTTCTAATGATCATTTCTATGAGGTATGTGATTTTTAAAAGACTTGGGAATCCTATCAAAATAATTGTGCAATCCAATTCAAAATTTGGGAGCATTCCAAAACCCCAAAGTTTTAGTTGGATTTTTGATGATTGATCTTCTAAGGTTGTGGGTGATGATGTTTTTGAGAGCCATGTTAAAACCCATAGTAGTGGCTATGGGAGCCAAGTCAAAATCCAATGATGAGGTTTAGGGAGCCTTTCTAAACCCCATGGGTCTCCTTGATAGATAGAATCATTATGTTATGTGTGGCTTTAACATTGTGCTAACTTTTGGGCAAGTGAATCTTTGTTTAACTTTATTTTATTTGTCAATTATTTTCTTTTTTTGGGTTGTTGTCTTGTAATACTTTTTCTATTGTAGCTATTTATTTTATTGGGGTACCATGTCCCCTTAAACATTTTATTGTAAAGGGTTTTGGATCCCCTTCAAAGACTAGTTTTTCCCTAATAAAAAATATTCCTTAATGTTCCAACTCATCCACTTGAGTTATCCTACATTTGAGATTCAAACTTAATCAACTAATTACCATGGAGACTTGGTTCTAATGACTACATATCCATCATGTATTTATTTGCATCTATGGACTAACTTTCAAAGTGTGGAAATCTTTATTTTTGTAAGGATCAATAATTACTTTAGTGTAGATTAGGCTTTTATTTGTGAAGAGTAGATTCAGAATTTTACTGTAATGTTCCCTTGCTATAAAGACTTGTGAACATACAATGATTTCCCTTTAAACTAATGATATTAGAGTTCCTTCCTTGATTTTTTTTAGTGTCCCAATGAGTCACAATCTGATTCATCAATTTGATATCTATCTAATGATATGGGTTTTGTATAGAATGGCCAAAAATAGCTCTCATGCAAAAAATCTTCAAAAAACCTATAGGAGATATCCACATATAAAGTTCTAAGAGTATTACTAAGCACGATATTTTATAGAAGCATTTTTTTAGAAGGTTTAGATTTTTATGAACATGGCATTGATATAGTAGAAGTAATGTTTTGAAATTCAAAGGCATCAAGTAGAATTTCTTATAATAGAACTATACTGAGCTTTCCTATGACGAATAGAACGTGCCTAATATATTATTGAAGACCCAAAAAATGATCTATTCAAACTTTCAAAGAGAGGAGTACACCTCTTATAGGATCTAAAATAAAAATAACTTAATATTAGTCCACAACAGAAGTTATACACAAGAAAAACTATATCATCAGCATGCAACAAGGAGTAGTGTTAGTGTAAAAGCTATCACATTTTTAAGACACATTAACTTCATTACACAAGTGGGAATATTTTTAAGATATAACTCAGAAAATGAAGCACAAATTTTACTATCGGTTGAAGCTTTGAAAAAAGGTAGCATCTACATTAAGAAAAAAATGAAAATTATGTAAGGAGCTTCCATAATAGAAGTATGGTACTGGTCTTCACTAAAATAGTTTTTTCTAAGAGGCACCTAATGACCATGTCTGTGAATTTCTTGAGTAATAGTAGGAATGAAGAGTATATCAAATGTTTCAGAAATATTTTTCCAATGCAAGAGATTTCAACATTCTTTTTAAAAATAAATCTATCTAAAAGCAAGCTTTCAGTTTTATTAACCTATGATACGTTGACAAGCAAGACTAAAAGAGAAATATTTTATTTAAAAAATCACAAAGAATTCATCAAAAAAGAAAGTTACAACATCCTCTGAGAATAAAATGAAGACTCAAATTATCAAATAGAAGTAGCAATATGGTAAGAGTAAGAGGATCAGGAGCCATTGATAAAAAAATTCAAACAATACTTCTCGACATGCACCTCTCATAAATTGTTCAATTGGAAACCAATGCAACTGATTCCATGCCCTTGAATCTGTGCCCTTGAATCAGAGAGGAAGTCGATGCATTCATACTTCAATGGGAGCTCCAAAGGGAGATCATGACATGTGAATCGATCGATTCTTTTGCATGAACCCTGGAATCCGAAGAGTCAATGCTTCTCCTAAAATATTTGCACCCTCTTGCTTGTTCAGCTGTAATTTCCCCTTAATTTTCCCTTACTCCACTCAGAATGCTCGGCTCTCAATGGTGGCGCCTTCCTTCAAAAACTTTGTTGCTCCATGCAGGGACCCTCGATCAGAAACTCTTGAAGTGTATAATGACAACCAACACACCCTTTTTTTTTTTTCTTATAACCCGACGACATCATAATTACGATGCTTGATGTCACAATTGCAATTTTGTCGAGCTATAATTCAAAAGAAAACCCAAAACAACATAACATTTGCCCGCTATTGCAAATTGGCATCGCAAATTGACCCCTAATCTATTAGTGGTTGCAGAAGGATGTTGAGCGGGGATGGCCAACACGGATGGATCCATGGCGGTCCATGATAGATATTCATAGCCTAGCTATAGTTTAGTGGGACTACCTACCAGAGGTAGTAGATGCAGGGATGACACCTGCATATCAAGCATTTTTAATTAGCCATCTATTCCCACGCTTTACAGATCCAGTGGGGATGGTAGGACAGGCACAGAGGCAGGTGCCCCAATAGAAGTAGGCACATCCACAACCACCATGTCAACTACAACAGTAGCCACGGGATTGATGCTAGGTACAACAGATGCAGATTCCTTCATAGTAGATGGGATCAAACCCAGGTGCCAGGGGTAGTGGGACTGGACAAAGTTGATGGTGGCGATAGAGGACAGAGGAGGCCCCACAGCAAGAGGCTGCACAACATCAAGTGCCACCATAGCCAGAAGCACCACCACGGTAGTAGGCACCACCCTAGTGGTAGGCACCTGAGATTCTTGATGAGGACATGTCAAATCAGCCTGCAGGTGGGGTATAGGACATAGTATGGTGGTATCGAGAGCAGATTCATCAAGCCTCTCGGTAGTTTGGGGACCTAGAGATTTTAGTGGCAGTCTGGGATGCATAGATTGATGGAGAGAGTGCATAGAGACTGCCGAGTAGAGGTTGGAGTTAGTGCAGGATGAGGTCCACTTTTAGTCAGCTCGGGCAACTTACTATTATGCTACATATACGAGTGCGATACCATATAAGACACTTCAAGTTTAGCACTTTTCTTAGTATGTGCGAGAGTCTGGAGGTGAATGACCTCCTACCAGACCAGAGATGTCACCACTACCTCCACCACCTATTGCTCCTGCTCCTCCTAGAGGCGAGGGTACAGGACAGAGTTAGACGCTCTATGTCTGACTTTGATTTTGACCTCTAGCAATGTATCGATTGGTGTGCCAGCACCACATGTATCATTTTTGATCAATTGCACTCGAGTAGTGCCCATTTTTGTACTAATACATTCTTTTGATATATATATATATATATATATATATATATATATATATATATATATATATATATATATATATATACACACGAGATCTTGAACCAAGTATCCCTGTGTACATGTCATTGTCTATTTTGCTTTACTTTGATGTACATGAGATGTCAATTTGTACTTTGATATGAGTGTAGTGATGTGATGTAGATTAGATATTATGTGTATATGTATGTAATGCACATGGAAATGGACTGATATCTCATGTGGTGTTTCGTGTGTGTTGCTTGACAGTGATAGGTATTCCATTGAGGAGTGAGAATTGATGAACCAAATGCTTATGCAGCCGTGAAGAAACCTGACATGTCTAAAGATGCCCCCAATCCTTCATCACATAGGGGAGAAATAGAATCACAATGAAATTGCATGCATATGCAAGTGAAGTATGTAACGCAAGACTATGTTAAATGCAACCCTAGGTCTGGTTACCAAGCCTCAATATTTAATCATCATTGGACATAGAACAAAGCTCTTAGGTCATACAATTCCCATTAACATTGCAATCATGGAAATATGAATATAACATACGTTATTGGTTTCTCAAGATTAAATGTAAGCATTCGAGGCACAAGAAGCCAAAATGACCAAAACATTCATACCTTTTAATGTAGCAAGTTAACATAAGCATCAAAGCATAAATGTTAGATGACCTGAATGTTGCTTGCATACAAACATGCTAAACACATAGGAGATCCATCTTATGCTAATTATTCAATATTTATTCAATTTGCAATGACCCTTGCATTCATAACTTGAGACAAAAGTGTGCTAGATATACTTGCAGTGACCCGTACGTTCACTTAGCAAGACAAGTATCAGTATTTACTGTAGTATGAAGAGTTCACTCCAACAAATAAGGAGAAGAACCAATGTTATTGATGTATTCATCTAAAAGTAGTTGAGGTACACATGGCCATCCAATATGAGATGGAGGCTCTTATAGTGGACACCCCTCTTATAGGAATATGTCAACTAATTGGAACTAAACTGCAAACAAAAAGCAAAGAAAAGATCATGCCCCCAGTCATTACTTCTCTAGTCAAAGATGACATCATCGAGTTGCTCGAGGAGATATGATAAAGCAAAACAAAGAAAAAAAAGAAAATGCTCAGCATATCCAAATAAGTATGTCATTTTTGAGTTTAATGTTTGTGTCATGGTTAAGTGTCAGTGTCCAAAACATGGATGAAATAAATCTCTTCAGTAGGGTGACAACAGTAGGTAGACACAATCAGAATGACTGGTCACTGAGGTCAAAGAGGAATCTTCACAATGAAGAACCTAAGAAGGATTGAGCGATAGTAGATAGACAACCAAAATGACTAGTGACTGATGCAAGAGAGATCTTCCATAAAGGAATCTGGAGATGTAACCTGAGCAACAATAGGTAGACACAGTTGAAACAACTAGTGAGTATCGTGAAAGAGATTCTATGAGGAGAATATTTGAAAAGAGAGACACTGGTGACAGTAGGCAGACATAGTGAGGACCACTAGTGACTATCGCAAAGGAGATTCTATGAGGAGAATCTTGAAAAAAGTGACACTAGTGATAGTAGGCAGATGCAGTGAGGGCCACTGGTGACTGTCATAAAGGAGATTCTATAAGGAGAATCTCAAAAAGAGTGACACTAGTGATAGTAGGCAGACACGGTGAGGAGCATTGGTGACTGTCACAAAGGAGATTCTATGAGGAGAATCTCGAAAAGAGTGACACTAGCGATAGTAGAAAAATGTAGTGAGGACCACTAGTGACTGTCGCAAAGGAGATTCTATGAGGAGAATCTTGAAAAGAGTGACACTAATGATAGTAAGAAAACGTAGTGAGGACCATTGGTGACTTTTGCAAAGGAGATCCTATGAGGAGAATCTCAAAAAGAGTGACACTAGCGACATTAGGTAGACGTAGTGAGGACCACTGGTGACTGTCACAAAGGAGATTCTATGAGAAGAATCTCAAAAAGAGTGACACTAGAGATAGTAGGTAGACACAGTGAGGAGTACTAGTGACTGTCACAAAGGAGATTCTATGAGGAGAATCTCAAAAAGAGTGACACTAGCGATAGTAGGCAAATGCAGTGAGGACCACTGGTGACTGTCACAAAGGAGATTCTATGAGGAGAATCTTGAAAAGAGTGACACTAGTGACAATAGGAAAATGCAATGAGGACCACTGGTGATTTTCGCAAAGGAGATTCTATGAGGAGAATCTTGAAAAGAGTGACACTAGTAATAGTAGGCAAACACAGTGAGGACCATTAGTGACTGTCACAAAGTTAATTCTATGAGGATAATCTCGAAAAGAGTGACACTGGAAATAGTAGGCAAACACAATGAGGACCATTGGTGACTGTCGCAAAGGAGATTCTATGAGGAGAATCTCAAAAAGAGTGACATTAAGGGGGAATGCCCCTGAGCTATGACAAGACTCAATTCATGGATACATGAGCAGAAAGCAGGAAAAGTAGGAAAGTGAAAGCATGAAAGTGACTATATGGAATAGCCAAAAGATGCACTACAGGATGGAGCATTGGGAACAAGAGGTGCCTATTTACTAGGTTTTCACCAATGGCACTTCTTTTTTTTGTTTTTCAATTTTTTTATATTTTTCTTTTTTTGTATTTTTTTTGTTGTTACCAAGGTGCCTATTGCTAGGTTTTCACTAGGGTAACAATTTTTTAAGGAATTTTTCTATTTTTTAGATTTTTTTTCGGACATATAGATATGTACAAAGAGCTTACTGATATCCGATCAACTGTAAAATCGCTTCAGGTGGAGAGTGTTGACGGGTTGTTTAAGCACTTCTCCTTCAGTTGTGAAAAGATGATAAGCACTAAATCCATATACTACAGTAATGACGTACGGACTGAGCTAGTTTGGTTCAAACTTTCCCTTTTGTACTTGTTGTTTTTGATTCTTGGGGTTCTCTCTCAGGATGAGATCACCCAGCTGGAAGTCACGTGGCTTGACCTTTCGATTATAGCTTCTGGCCATTCTTTGTTGATATGCTAATAGATGATCACATGCCACTTGTTTTCATTCATCCGATAATACAAGCTCTTGAAGCTGAGCTATCCTATAGTCATCATCAGTGATAAGGCCCTTCATAGAGATTCTCAAGGTAGGAATCTCAACCTCTATTGGAAGCACAACATCCGCTCCATACACAAAAGCAAAGGGAGTCATACCCATTGAAGTTTTGATGCTTGTCCTATATGCCCACAAGGTTGGGTTGATCTGGAGATGCCAGTCTCTCCCTGACTTACTAACTATGCGATGAAGAATTTTGAGGATCACCTTATTGGATGCCTCGGCTTGGCCATTACCTTAGGGGTAATAAATGGAAGACCAATGTTGTGTGATTTTGAATTTCTTGCACAGTTGTTGAGGTCTTTGTTCTTGAATTGTCCTCTATTGTCAGTAATGATTGAGGATGGTACACCATATCTGCAAATGATGTAGTTTGTGATGAAAAGTGCTACAGTTTTTCCATCAACAACTATGAGAGGTACTGCCTCTACTCACTTCATGAAATAATCTATAGCCATAATAATGAACTTATGTCCATTAGAGGAGGTTGGGTGGATCTTTCCCACCAAGTCAAAGGCCCATTGTTGAAATGACCATGTTGCAGTAGAGGGAATCAACTCTTTAGCTGGAGCATGGATGAGATTCTCGTGTAACTGACACTACTTGCCAGACCTAGCATATTTGATAGCTTCTTGCTCCATTTTGGGCTAGTAGTAACCAACATGAAGGAGTTTGCGAGCTAGTGTCAAGCCATCAGAATGAGATCCACAAATACCCTCATGACCATCAATTAGTGCACATTTGGACTCTTCGAATTCTAAACATCTACGGAGTGTTCTATTGAGACCTCTCCTAAATATATCGTTAGCAATAATGACATAATGTGAAGCATTATAGATTAGGTAACATTTTTCATTCTGGGTCAGACCTTCCAGAATGGTTTGATTATGAAGGTAGGAATAAATGTGATGGTAGCGAGATGATTCTTGTCCTATGATGAAATAGATCATCTTAGAATTAGGGGTGTCATAGGCTGGGTAGTGTAACACTTCCACCAAGAACTCATGTCAGAGATCATTGTTAGGCATTTGTAGCAGAGAGGCCAACGTTGCCATGTCATCAACCGCTTTATTATTTGCTCGAGGAACTTGCTGAAAAGTGATGTGTGCAAAATACTTCTTTAAGTCATCAACCATACGCTTGTAAGGAATTAGTTTCTCTTCCTTTTTTTGATATACATCATTAACCTGGTTGATAACAAGCTGAGAGTCACCAAAGATATCTAACTGATCCACTCTCCATTCAGCTGTAATTTTTATGCCATTGATCAAAGCCTTATATTTAGCAATGTTGTTTGTACAAGGAAACCTAATGAAGAGTAATCCAACACCTGATCCTTGTTGTGTGAAGGACCCATCGAAGAACATAGCCAATGTGTGGTGCGTGAGTGTCAGAATTGACTCATCTAGGAAATCAATGTTCATTAGTAGAAGACTCTGTATGGGTGCCTCGGCCAGCTGATCTATAATTGCCTATCCCTTAATAGCCTTGCATTCAACATATTGGATGTCAAATTCATTGAGTATCATAACCCATTTAGCCAATCTTCCTGTGAGAGCTACCTTACCGAGCAAGTACTTTAGTGGATCTATTTTAGCCACGAGTCGTGTAGTGTGGGCAAGCATGTAGTTTCTCAACTTTTGGGAAGCAAAGACAACTCCCAAGAAAGCTTTCTCAATAATGTTGTAGTTCTTCTCATAAAAGACCAATGTTCAGCTCAAGTAGTAAATAGCTATTTCTTTGTTGTCATTATCTTCTTGAGCAAATAGGATGCATAGATATGTTTTAGTGGCTGAAATGTATAAAAGAAAAGGCTTCTCATGAATAGGAGGCATCAGGATTAGCAGATTGACAAGATATTGTTTAATCTATATTAAGCTTTGCTCATAATCTTGGCTCTAATTGAATTTCACACCCTTATGTAAGGTCTTTGTGAAGGCTTGTGACCTATCTGCCAATTTTGAAATAAACCTACGAATAGATTGAAGCCTTCCCTGTAGTCCTCTCATTTGACTGATGTTTCAAGGTGGTGGCATGTCCATTATTGCTTGTACTTTCTTTGGATCTACTTTAATTCCTTTTGTAGAAACAATGTATCCCAGCAACTTCCCTGATGTGACACCAAATGCGCATTTCTTAGGAATGAGTCAAAGACTAAATTTTTCCATACAATCTAGGATGGGCCCCAAATCTTGCAGATGAGTATTGCGTTTAGCACTCTTGACCAAGGTATCATCAACATAGTCCTCCATGGTTCTATGTGTCATATCATGGAAAATTGTAGTAATAGCTCGTTGATACGTAGCACCAATGTTTTTCAAACCAAATGGCATCACATTCCAACAAAAGGTTCCCCATGCACATGTGAAACCCATTTTCTCCTGGTCTTTTGGCACAATTTTTATCTGATTGTATCCAGCAAAACCATCCATAAGTGAGTACATCTCATAGCCAACCATCATGTCCATGATCATATCAATATTAGGGAGTGGAAAGTCATCTTTAAGACATGCCAAGTTAAGATCATGAAAATCTGTACAAACCCTAATAGATTTATCGTGCTTGGAAATTGGAACAATATTGGATATCGATTCAGCATAATCAATTGCATGGATGAAACCAGCCTTTAGGAGTTTCTTGAATTCTGCTTTGATGAGAAACACAATGTGAGGGTGCATTTTCTGAAGCTTCTATTTAACTGGTTTGATGCCTGGTGCTATGGAAAAATGATGCATGATAAGATTAGGATCCAATCCTGGCATGTCAGAGTATGCTCAGGCAAAATTTATTTTCTTTTCCTTGAAAAAGGCAATGAATTGTTCCTTCTCTTCAGGTGATAGTGACTGTGCCAGATGTATCATATGAGGATGTTCTTCTATGCCCAGGTTAATTGGCTGTGTTGGCTCTATCAACACTGATGATCTCTCCTAAAAGTGACTAGGAAGGACATCAAATATCTCATCCGTAGGTGCCTCAGAGAGGTTTTCACCTTTGGATACATCTTTTGTTTTTACTTTTTTGAGTTCCAACACTACCACAATGTGGTTTTCACCATCAAACCTTTTGCATTTTTTTCTTTTTAATTGTGTGACTAAGATATTTGATGTCAACCTTAGTCATGTTGACACTCTACTCATTGGTGGAAGACATTATAGGTTTGATAGCATTTAGGTAACAGGCAAGAGCATAGTCATTCTGGATAATGGGGACTTCACTAGATGCATTGGGGTTCCAGTCTATAAGCTCAAGATGTGTGAGTGAGAGAGTAGTGGTTGGTTCAACTACATTCATAGTATAGTTATTAAGTGCTTAGACCAGTAATTTGAGACCTATGACAACCTCATCCATAGGTGTGTTCAAATGCCTTAGAGTACGAACATTAGTTATTGACAATTCTAGGACACTAGTTGGATCCGACCCATGTGACCTAACCCTAGATGTTTCACCCACTTCGATATGGTTTTCATAGACATGCACTTGGTCAATGTGTTTATTAGTAGTCACTTCAGAAAGAGAGTCAAACTCATATTCCTTAGAATTAGTGCTACATGGTGAGAGATTATAGAACTCTCCAACAGTGATAGGGACATAGTCACCTTCATCCTTTGGGTTCTTACACAAATACTCAACACGGCATGATTGACTAGATTCTCCCTTTTCTGAATGATATTTGAATTGCTCAGTATTGTCCTCAGAAGAATCACTAGTATCATCCACAATGCTAACACATAACACAAAGTCATCTGGCTTAGCAAAGAATTTAGTGAGATCATAAGGGATAGGATGAGGATAGGAATCCTCATCATCAGATTCTTCCTCTAGAGTATTTAACTCAGCTTGTGACTCATTTTCAGATGAACTCTTAGGTGTTGGTATGAATTTATTTTGTTCCAAATTAAAAGGAACCTTCTTAAATCCTAGGCCAGTTGTATCACGGTTGCTTTGAGCTCTTGCTTTGATAGGATCAATTAGGCCATTTTTATTGCACCCAATAGGGCCAGTTCCCTTGTAACCAAATCACTTCATAAGCCTAAGACCAAGCCCATATTTCTTAGGAATAATTTCTCGAACTTGTTTTGTTAGGTCCACTGGAGCCTCTTCTCTATAAAGCCATGTGGAAATGGCTCTATTTTTACTTTCATCTTCTAAGGGAACTGTAGCCTTGACAAAAGTGTCATTATACTTGGTCTGAGGTGTCGACACGAATGGCTTCTTTGCCTTTGAGGGTCTCCCATAATGTTGAGGGGACTTTGGGAGAGATGTTAATGACAGCATCGGTTCAATGTGGTACTCTCCCATACCAATTTCTTTCAGTTTGAATGACTGCTCAATTTGTTTCAGCTTATTGTCATGATAATCAGTGGACTCATGGTTAGCAGGTTCGAAAGTTTTAGTAGCTTTGAGCATATTGTAGGTGTAGATAGTAGTGGCAGGAATAGTAACTTCGATGCCATAAAATGGGAACTTAATGCAATGGTGTTATGTGGATGGCACAACGCGCATCTCATGTATCCATGGCTGTCCTAACAGAATGTTGTAGGCCAAGGGAATGTCAAGCACCTAATAGGTGACATCCCTTTCGATAGGACTGACGTGAATTGGTAAAACCACAAGACCTAGAGACTTTTGTTCCACTTCATCATATGATTTGATAGTGATCTTGTGTTGAGGATCAATAGAGTCCTTAGAATAATTCAATTGTCTAAGCAGGGCAGCAGAGACAATATTTAGGCCAACACCATTATCAATAAGTACCCGACGAACACATGTCTGGTGGATCATAACCTCGATGTGTAGAGGTTGATTGTGTGGGTGACTCAGTGAGTTGTCATCTTCCTTGGAAAAAGTCATAAGATATGGTGAGGTCAGTAACCTACCATGGATTGAAATTTCTCAAGATCAAGATCTTGACGAACATTAGCCCTAGCGAGGGCTTTATCTAGAATCTTCCTGTGAGTAGGTGAGATTTTAAGTAGCTCAAATATGGAAATCTGAGCATTAGTTAGTTTCAACTAATCAAGAAAACTATAATTGGTTGTTGTCAAGTTCGTTGTGAGTTTTGCACCATTGCCAGATGGACCAACAAGGGTTTTATCTTTGTGTTGTTCAAGATCTAAAGTAGGAGGCATAGGGCCTTTGATCACCAACTTGGCATGAGAGTGAGTAACAATGTTAGCACAGTGTTGTGAAGGTGTATTATCCATTTCATCAAAAGTAGGGCCCCTCAAGACAAATGGTGTCTTGGGTTTGTCATTATCTTGCTTGCCCTTAATGGTAATAACGTCGCTGTATTCAAAATCCATAGGCTCAACCATGTGAATGACATTGTCATCATTGGAATATGTATAGTTGACCTTCTTGTAGGGTTGAGGTTTTGAAGTCTCTCCTTTTTCATAAGCTAGGAAAGGTTCTTTGAACGCCTTGTGATCCAAGTTTTTGTTATGTCCATCTACCACAAGATCACCAACATCAATCATGTCCTGGACTTTGTGGTGCAAGTTTATATAGTTACTAGTTTTGTGTCCCTTATTTTGGTGATACTAATAGAATGAGGTCTCATTCCACCATGGTGGACATGGTTGTGGGTCATAGGGACAAGGGTTATCCATTGGTGAAATAAGCTTATGTTGTAGCAATGGTTTGTAAACCACATCCAAAGGATCTCCCAAAGGTGTATACTCTCATTTGGGGCATGTTGTCCATGAGTTTCTTGGTTTGTTCCCAAATGTTTTGTTATCTGGGGGAGGTTTCTCATCATTTTTGGCCACTTTGAGGTCATCTATGAGATTAAATGCAGCTTTAGCAAGTTTGGGTGTGACATTGTCAACAACTCCATCATGTACAATTTCTTGGTTCTTGTTGACGTGTTTGGTTTTGTCCCTGTTGGAAGTGGAACCCTTTTTTATGTCTCTCTAAAGAGTGAGTTCACCTTTCTTGACCATAAATTCTTCAATATGGATAGCCTTTGTAATCATGTCTTCAAAGGTACGTGGACCTTGTAGTTGGACTCTATATCCAAAATTAGGTAAGAGGTTATCAGTTAAAATGTCAAGCTTCTCTATTTCTTGGATTTTATAGGAATAATTAGTGTATATCTATCTCCACCTTTGGAGAAAATTGAGGAAAGGTTCACCAACTTTCTATTTAAGGTTGCATAGATCTCATATATTGATAGGATGTTGAATGTTATGAGAATATTGCTGAACAAAGAGATTGGAAATTTCATCAAACGTCTTGACACAAGGAGGTAAATGCGAGAACCACTTCAAAGCCTGACGACCAAGGCTTTTAGGGAATAAATGCATGAGGTAGGTTTGATCGTGTATAAATTCCATAGACAAAGCACCAAATTCTCGCAAGTGATCTTGGGGATCAGTAGTACCAAAGTACTTGTCATATTTGGGTAGCTCTACACCTCATGGGAAAGGTGGCATGTTTATTCTTTCATCAAATGGGAATGGACAGAGAGTCCAACGTGTATGTCTTTGTGGGTTTCTCTTTCTCATGTATCATCTGAGCCAATTGGTCTTGCATAATTTTCAGTTATTTTTGGAGTTTAGAGGTCTTTGTTTCTTCTTCAAGTGTGATAATGGTTTCCACATTGAAATGAGAAGGTAACTTTTCTCCCTCTTGGGAAAGTTTGATAAAGTACTTTTCTTTCTCTTTGTTGAGTAGGATTCCCATGACTTTTTGGAAGTTTTTTTCTCTTCGACATTTTGCTATGTGTTCAGGGAGTATTTCTAACTCTTCCTGTTCCTCATTGGTGTCATAGTCTTTCTCTTTCTCCTTGTCATTCCTAGGTGTTTCTTGATGTCGACTATGACTACCATGTTCAGGTTCATGATTAGTCATTATAGGAATGTGTTCAGTTTCAGCGTGTTGTGTTTCAAAAGGTCCTTTGAAAAAAGGATTAGACATTGTGTTTGGTAATACAAGATCTCTAACTATCTCAGTATCCTCTTGGTACAAAGGATTCCTAATTTGTTGCAAGTTTATGGAAAATGTTCGTTGAACTTGAGATGACTTGGAAGGTGAGGGAGATCATGAAGATGCCTCACTAGCTGAACTAGATATAGATTTCATTACGAAAGGTAAGTGACCTCTTCCATGATTATGACCCTTAGCACAACCACGTCTAAGGTTATGGGGATAAAACACATTGCCGCTTCTGGTTGTGACAGTCATAGACAAAGACAAGAAGCTAGAACCTGGACAAGGACTACACTAAGACTGAGTCTCAAAAAGGATAAGATAATAGAAATAATGTTGTCCACCAAGGCACAAATTGTCTGATTTAAAGGCTAGAAAAGCTAGAGATTATGACCAATGCGACACAAAGTATGACAAGCATTAAGATGAGGAAAAAAAAATAACATATGAGATGAGACTAGTCAAAGTGCAAGATACAAGACCTTAGCAAAGAAAAGTACCACTATTTCAAGACTATTCGCAGATAGAGGGTGATAAAAGGATGCAGAAAAGGGTAGTGTGTAGGCCACAGACAGCTAAAACATATCAAAAAGTGGAAATGTTGAAACAAGATCTCGCATGAGAAACCTATACAGGCTGTGTGAGGAAGTTTTCTTAGTCGTGCGAAGAATTTTTCTAGATTAGATGATACAACGACCAATTGATAAGCTTTTAAGGACTATCTCTAGAATAGAGCTTAATCCAAAGGAATCTAAAATTGATAAGCATTTAAAAGGTTTCTTCAAAATGAAGTTTGACCTTTAAGGATCTAGATAGAACACCTAGATACCTAAGATTGATAGAATTTAGAAGATTATCCCCAGAATGGAGCTTAACCTTCAAAGATCCAGATAGAACACCTAGAAACCTGAGATTGATAGCATTTAGAATATTATCTCCAGAATAGAGTTTAACCTTCAAGGATCTAGATAGAACACCTAGATACCTGAGGTTGATAGCATTTAGAAGATTATCTCCTAAATGGAGCTTAACCTTCAAGGATCCAGATAGAACACCTAGATACTTGAGATTGATAGCATTTAAGAGATTATCTCTAGAATGGAGATTAACCTTCAAAGATCCAGATAGGAAATGTATATGTGGAATGTGGCCTTATGCTTCACACACACACCTCAACATAGTCTTTATATGAGGATTCATCCTAGAATGAACATTGGATTGTCCATCCGAAAATCATCCAACAAGCCGACCTGCTACCTTCTATCTAAAGGGATTTTTCCCATTAATATCCTCAAAATCAAGATGCAGGCAACTAGACCCTCTAAGAATGAGGGATTTGAAAATGAGATGCAACTATTCCATTTGAATATGCAAATTAATCTAAAATGAGATATGAAAACTAGTCTAAGAACATATAAAAGAAACTATGCTAAAATGTATGCATATTAGATCTAGATGAGATTTAAGATAACAATGAAAATCTATGAGAATGTAATAAGTTTAAATGAGTATGCAATTTGGCAGCAATTTGATGCAAATTCTAATTCATCCCTTGAAAATGAAGAGACGAGGGTTTCTTAAATAGACTTTCCTGGAATCCATCAATGGTTGAGATCGATTTCAATCAATGATTAGGATTGAAGATGAAGTTCAGTCATAAAGGAAGATTCCCAAATCAAAGGAAGTTAACTGGCTCAGATCTGAGTGTAAGAGTCAGTCAACTCAGATAGACTTTAGTGTCAAAGTAAGTGATCTGAGTCATTTCTAATTTGATTAGCAGTGAACTGAGAATTTCCCTTTTTTGAACTAAAGAGAGATTTTGGAAAGATATTTAATTTAATAAAATGAGATATGCTCTCATAAATATATTTTATTATTAATTAAATAATTCTATTTAATTAATTAGAGACACTTTTCTTATTTAATTAAATAACTTCACTTAATTAATTAGGAATGGCTTCCCATTTAATTAAATAATTTTTCTTAATTAATTAGAAGTAGCTTCTCCATTTAATTAAATAATTTTGTTTAATTAATTAAAAATAGGTGTATTTGTTAAATTAAATTAATTTAATTCCTTAATACATTAGCCTTAGGACATAATTTAATTTAATTAAAGTGCAAATACTTTAAATTAAATTAAATTGTAATCAGTAGGTTTAATGTGACTAATATGAATCAATACTTCAGGAATTAAATAAAGAGTATGATGAATGCAGATTTAGGTTTTCTACATTTGACAATTAAGTCAAGTAGCGAGTAGCAAAATAAGAATATCCTAATGAGATTGGACTTTAGAATCGATCAGAAATAGACTAGAATTGGTGATTGTGGCAATAAGCCAATTTTGGGGTATTACACCTTGAAGTCTGAGGAGATCTTAGTAAAGAAGCATGAACAAAGACAAAGAGGTAGAGGTGGTAGATTCTAGAGAGGTAGAGGTATATCTTATAGTGAAGGTGGTAAATCTAAAAGTTCTATCTAGGATAAAGGCAAATCTGAATGGAAGAATGATGACAAAGACAAGACCGAGTAGAAAGGTGGTAGCTCATATCAAGGAGGTACTAGATCTTATTGAGGAAGAGGTAATTCTTATCCTAGAGGTGGCTTTTTTGGAAATTGTTTTAGATGTGGTAAAGAAGGGAATAGATCTTTTGAATATAGATCTTCTGAAAGTGGGAAGAACAATAGAAATGTTGTGATTTAAGAAGACATTGAGAATTCAATAAGTAGATTTGAGGATGGAAAAAATCTAATGGTGAGAAGAAACTTATGTAATAAGGAAAGCAATGAGGAACCTATCCTTAGAATAAGTCTTTTCAAGACTAGATGTAAGATGGTTGGAAAATGCTACAAGGTGATCATTGATAGTGGAAGTTCTACAAATTTGGCATCAAAGAGTTGGTTATAGATTTAAAGTTGCAGAGGTTGAAATATCTCGAGCCCTATCATGTTTCATAGTTCAAAGATGAGCATAAGATATTGGTAAGTGAGAAATGCCTTGTAAAGTTCAAAATTGGACATTACTTTGATAAATTCTTCTGTGATATTATGCCTATAGATTGTTGTCATATTTTACTAGGTAGACCTTGGAAATATGATAGATATGCTATGCATGATGGAAGATTGAGTCAATATACTCTTTGGGTAAATGGGAAGAAACAAATTTGTTGCCTTTGATTGAAATTTCAAATGAGGTCAGTTGTATGATAGTAGAAATTGCAGAATTACTGAATGAGTATAAAGATATTGTTGTTGATGATATTCCTAATGGTTTACCTCTAGTAAGAAGCATAAGTCATTGTATGGATCCGATTCCTAGAACTAGCTTGCCAAACAAAGCACTATATAGATTGACACCTACAAGAAATGAGGAACTTAATAGACAAGTGCATGAGTTGTTGTAGAAAGGCTTGATTAGTGAAAGTTTGAGTCCATGTGCTATACCTACTATATTAGCACCTAAAAAGAATGGAGAATAGAGAATGTGTATTGATTCTAGAGCCATTAAAAAAATCATGGTGAAATATAGGTTTCCTATGCCGAGGATGGATGATATAATGGATTGTTTGAGTGGAGCAAAGTATTTTACCAAGATTGATTTGAAGAGTGGTTATCATCAGATCAAAATCAAAGAAGGTGATGAATGGAAAACTACTTTCAAGATAAAACATGGCATGTATGAATGGTTGGTTATGCCTTTTGGTTTGACTGATGCACATAGTAATTTCATGAGGTTGATGAATAAAGTTCTAAAAAGATTCTTGGGTAAGTTTTTGATTCTTTATTTGGATGATATTTTGATATTCAGTAAGACTAAGGAAGAAAATCTTGAGCATTTTAGACAAGTATTGCTGAGGTTGAAAGAGGAAAAGTTGTTGATTAATCTGAAAAGGTGTTCTTTTATGCAAGAGGAGATTGTGCATTTGGGATTTTTTATTTTAGTTAATGGATTGAAGATGGATGCTAAGAAGGTTAAATAAATTTTGGAGTGGCCTACACCTGAGAATATGGGTGAGGTAAGATCATTTCATAGTTTGGCTAGATTTTATAGAAAGTTTATAAAGAATTTCATTGTTGTTTGTAATGCTATGACCGAGACAATGATGGGAGATAAAAAGGTATTCAAGTGGACACATGGAGCTGATAAAATTTTTGGGACTTTGAAACAAAAGTTTGTTGAATTATCTATATTGGCTTTGCCTGATTTCAACAAAGTATTTCAAGTTGAATGTGATGGAAGTGGTGATGCAGTTGGAGCTATATTAAGTCAAAAAGGTAAACCTATTTCTTTCTTTAGTGAGAAGTTGAATAATCAAGACTTTTATGTTATTATTCAAGCATTGAAGAAGTGGAGATATTATTTGATTCCTAAGGAGTTTGAGTTGTATATTGATTATAAAGCTTTAGAATACTTGGGAAGTCAACATAAATCAAATTAAAGACATATGAAGTGGGTTGAGTACTTGCAAAATTTTACATTTGTCATTAAGCACAAGAGTGGAGTTACTAATAGAGTTATTAATGTATTGAGTAGAAGACAATCTTTGTTGACTAAAATGAAGGTTAAAGTTCTTGGTTTTTATGAAATGAAAGAGTTGTATGATGTTAATCCTAATTTTTTTGAGGTGTGGAGAGAGTGCAGAGCACCAAATCTAACCAATCACATTAGTAAGTATGATGAGTATTTCATTCAAGAAGGTATGTTGTTCAAAGGCATTTAGTTGTGTATTCCTAGAAGCTCTATGAGGTTGAATCTGATTAAGGAAAAGCATAATCGTTGATTGGCTGGACATTTTAGAATTGATAAGATGTTGAGTTTGCTGAAAGAGAAGTATTATTGGCCCCAAATGTATAAGGATGTTCAAAAATTTGTAAAGAGTTGTGGATGTTGTCAAATTGCAAAAGGAGTGAGTCAAATACTAGTTTGTATACACCTATTACTATTCCTAAGAAATCTTGGACTGACATTAGTATGGATTTTGCTCTTGGATTACCTAAGATAGTGAAGGGGTATGATTCTAGATTTGTTGTTGTGGATAGATTTTCTAAGATGGCTCATTTCATACCATGTAAGAAGATATCAGATGTTGAGCATGTTGCTACACTTTTCTTTAAAGAGATTGTGAGATTGCATGGATTACCAAGAAGTATTATTTCTAACTGAGATAGTAAGTCTAGACATTTTGGAATTAATAAGACATTGAGTTTGCTAAAAGAGAAGTATTATTGGCCACAAATGTATAAGGATGTTCAAAAATTTATAAAGAGTTGTTGAGTTTATCAAATTACAAAAGGTGTGAGTCAAAATACTGGTTTGTATGCACCTATTACTATTCCTGAGATACATTGGAGTGGCATTAGTATGGATTTTGTTCTTGGATTTCCTAAGATAGTGAAGGGGTATGATTCTATATTTGTTGTTGTGGAAAAATTTTCTAAGATGGCTCATTTCATACCATGTAAGAAGACATCGAATGTTGAGCATGTTGCTGAACTTTTCCTTAAAGAGATTGTAAGATTGCATGGATTCCCAAGAAGTATTATTTCTAATGGAGATAGCAAGTTTGTTGGTTATTTTTGGAAGACTTTGCAGAAGAAGATGGGTACTAAGTTTAAGTTTAATTCTACATTCCATCTATAGACAGATGGACAGATAAAGGTTGTGAATAGAAGCTTGGGTAATTTTTTGAGATGTTTAGTTGGGAATAAACCAAGTCATTGGGAGATGGTATTGGCACAAGCTAAATTTTCATATAATAATTTTGTGAATAGGAGTATAGAGAAGATACCTTTTAAGATTGTTATTGGACTAAATCCTAGAGGAGTATTAGATTTGAGAGATGTTACAAGTGAAGAAAAGAGAAGTGTTTTAGGAGAAGAATTTTTTGATTTCATGAGATCTTTACATAATGAAGTGAAGTTGAGGATATAACAAAGTATTCAAAAGTATAAGGAGAATGTTGGTCAGTCTAGGAGACATCATAATTTTCAAGTTGGTGATGAGGTGATGGTTCATTTGAAGAAAGGAAGAAATTTTGTTGGAACATATAGTAAGCTGAAGATAAAGAAATTTGGACCTTATAAGGACTTGAAGAAGTTTGACAGTGGAAAAACTTATGAAATTGAGTTACTTGATGACATGGATATATCTCCTATATTCAATGTTGCTAATTTATACAAGTATCATGAGTCAAATGATGAAGTTATTATATTAGAGGACTATCCTAAGAAGCACAGTAAAGAAGTTGAACATATTGGATCAAAGAATTGGTACCAAGAGGAAAACATTATTATGAATATCTGGTGAAGTGGAAGAACAAGCCTATGGAAGATGCTTCATGGATTTCTCAATATGAGTTGGATTCAGCTCAGGTTGTGACATATCAATGATTTAGGAGAATCATTTCTTCCAACCTTGGTTGTTTGATGTAGGAGAATCCTATGTTGCACTACTATGTTGCATGTTTTCAATTCTTATCTTGCTACTGAAATTGTGTTCTATTGAAACTATATTTTCTAGTTTCTAGGTGCCTATTGTAGACTATGTAACTAATTTCACATAAAGAATGAAGGGCCATGTAGTTAAAATATTAAGGAGGGACTAGATTAATATCTATGATCCAAGGCACAAGTTCTAACTCTTAATGAGTTGGACATTATGGTAATTCTTCTGAAACATCAATTTCTAGTAGTTTTGCGCGACAGTTTTCTAACTTTCAGAATAAATGTGCACTTTTCCTTGATGAATCAGTCTTTGTGAACTTAAGGGGTTGTATAGGACCTATATATCTACCCATATTTCTAAGTGCAAGTTCTAACTCAATTGGAGCTAGGAGATATCACAATTTTTCTCAGACATTAATTTTAGCACACTTAATTGCTGATGCAGGCCTACTTGTGTATTTAATGTTAGGTTTATTTTCATTTAATATTTTTTGAGAGCCAACTTTTGGCTTCTCCATGTTCTAGAATGATCTATAAGCCATTTTTTCTAGTACAAATAGAGTTTTTAGGCTAGGAGTGAGGCCAGTGAAGAGTTTTAAGAGATGATTTGAGAGTAGAACTAGAAAGTATGAATTGTTGTTGGATCTTTGTGTATGAATATATTTTGCATTTGGTTGTAACGTAGAAGGCCCTATAACTGGGCATATAGGTTGAATATTTGAATAATCAATAAAATTATTTTACTCTTCTTCCTCCTTTGGTTTCTGTTCTTGGGTTTGCTTTCATTGTGTTAACTCTTGTAGGGTGTTTCAAGGAACTAGCTATACCATTGGCCCTAGTTTTCCCTATCCTTCCTTGCATCATAGAGTATGTTGCAAAAATAAACAACTTGTTGGAAATAGATTGATAGAAGTATGATAATGTGTTTCAATCATTATTTTGTCACTAATGTCAAACCTGCTACTTACTGGTAAGACAACTTCTTAGATGATTTGAGTACTATCATTTATTTGATTAATGAGGAGGTTTTGATCAAATATGATTACAATAGAACCTAAAGGAAAGGTTGATTATGGTATAAAAAATAAGTACAAGGATCAATTAAGATATTGATGATATAGTGCATTAACTATCTCCTTAAGGTTGTAAAGGATGGATACACTAATTAAGTCTAGAAGAACAAGTAAGAAGAATTGAGTGTACTAAGCTTGACTCTGTGGATAGTAGGTGCCAAGAAAAGTTAGTGCAAGGTAAGTAGAAAATTAGTTGGAGGTGAGAAAAGAGAAATTTCAATGTATGTCGAGTGATATAGTGTGAGCAAAGTAAATTTTAGTTGATGTCGGGCACTAGAACACTTTAGTTTTTGCTAAGTTATCTAGTTGATGATGAGTGGAAAAATAATATGGAAGCTGAGTGACAACATATTGATGTCGAGTGCCAATATTCATGTTAAATTATGGATTTGACAAATTTGAGGTGACTATTTTATTTTCTTGAATTTTGTAAAGCATGTGGAAGATAACTATGATGAGTTGGGAGCCCAAAATTCATGGAAAATCATTTTGATGTGAATTCAAAGAGGATTGAAGGAGACGTTTCTAGAAGGGAATAAAATAAAAATATGGGTAGATTCATTAAAACCTACCTAATCCTACCTAACTCTAAAATGGATGGTATAGGTTGAATGACAGAAGATCTTAATTTTTTACTTATAGAGATGGCATGTTAGAAGAAAAGGTTGTCATGTGCAAGAACCTAAGGAAGACAAGGAGTCTAGAGTATTGCTTCATTTAGTAACCAAATAGAAGAGATTTCTATTGGCAAGAAAAGCAGGAAGGCTTAAGGGTATGAATGCTCAAAGGTTGAACAAGTTATCAGAGTTGAAGTGTGTAGAAGCCAAGAAAAATGGACAACTAAAATATAGATTTTTAATCTACAAGTTTGTTGTAAGTTATTATTAGATCATGCCTTACTATTACTTTCTAATCATTGTACTAGTCTAGGGTAAATCTTTTGGATTAAGGTTGACCTAAAAGTCATTTGTAAATAATTTAACCAAGTGACATTCCAAGAGAATGATATAAATTCCTCTAACAAGGCTCACTCCTAATAGGGTGATTTAAATCCTCCAAAAAGGTCACATTTAATAGTGTGCATTGTAACTTTTAGTAGGGTTGCCCTTTCACAGGGCATCACTTCAGAAGAGTGCGAATGAGTAGAATGTTACTAGTGGTTTTTTCCAAATTGGTTTTCCACATAAAATCATTATGTCATATGTGTTATTAAATATATTATGTTTCATGCTTACACTTTTACAAAGTTGATTTGATAGTAAGCTACAAGTTTAAGTGATTGTATGATCTAATGTATGCATACATGATGAATATGTTTTATGGATATGGGTTCACTAAGCTATGAAAGAGTTTTATTCATACATTTGGACCTTGGATAAATGATTCACCCCCTCTCATTTATTCTAAACAATTCCAATAATTGGTGTTAGATACATCTTCTTAAAGAGGACTAGTTTGAAGGTACTAGAAGTAAAACATCAAGATATCAAAAAGAGAGGTACCCAAGATTAATAGGTATAACTTTCTTGCATGGAAAAGTTTGATGAAGCTACACCAAGGAGGTCTTGGAGATCATGCACAATCTACCATTTCTACTAAGTATGGCAATCATGTTGGAGCGCTAACAATTGAAGATATGAACAAGAAGAAAGAAAACAATAGGCAATGTTGGAGATTTCCTCTACCATAAGCTATGTCGAGTTTGATGATATCAAGGGTTGTGATAGTGAAAAGAAAATGTGGGTTACCCTTCACACCGTCTATGGAGGTGACACAAATGTTTTAAGAGCCAAATCTAAAAATCTTAGAGGTAATTTTGATGATATGAGAATGGAAGAAGGTGAGAATGTTTCTCAATATTGGTCTAGGATAAAAGATGTTGTTAATGCAATAAAAGGATCTACTAGTAAGGTAGATGATGAGACTATTTAAGGAAAAGTTTTGAGAACATTGTTGCCCATCTATGTTATTAGATTTTTTGCAATACAAGAACTGAGATGTATATTAGGTTCTAATCTAACTCTTGAAGGTTTGGTAGGTAGGTTAACTACTTTTGATCTCTCCAATTTTGATAACTTCAAATATGATAATGTTGAATATGCTTTCAAAGCTAAGTTGTCATTGAAGGAACATAATGAGAAGAAGAAGAAAATGGTAAAATATGTTTCCAATGATAGTGATGTATGTTGTAATGAAGGATTATTTTGATGAGGATGAGGCTGTAGGACCAAAAAATGGGTTAATCTCTAACATACTATGAGCAAATCACAAACTCAATAAATATACATTGATACCTTCTATTCTGCCATGAAAACCAAATAAAAAAAAGAAAGAAACACAAAGTTAAAAGCCCCCTCTTTCATTTGTAGCTTCCATGTCCTTCTTTCTTCTCCATATGATGTAGCTCCAATTGCCTATAATGCATACAATTAGGAAGCAAAATTCTATGATAACAATATGAGAGTACTAGAAGAAGTGATTTGAATCATTAGAGACTAAGAAGTTAGAAAACTTGAAGGTTAAGAATAAAGGGACATGAAGGACTTAGGTCCCAAAAATGAGAGGAAGAATGCTCAATTTATAATCAACATGCAAGATGAGAGCATTTGGCTCGTCACCTTGGATATGTGACTTGGTAAGAGATTCCTTTGAGAATCCATGACACATATAACACAAGATGCAAAATGTAGGATTGTATGATGCGTGGAAGTGAAAAATGACTAAAAATGGTTGAGGATCTATGATGTGTCATGTGACACCTCAAATCCACTTAAAGCCAAGAATCTATAACAATGGAAGCCAAATATAGACATGTGTATGGGAATAAGAATATATGGAATATGACATATATTAGCCAAGTGTAAATAGAGAATCCATGATGTGTCATGCCCATGCATCATGATGATGTCAAGATTGAGTTAATATTATGTGGAATATCTAAATTAAAAGTCCATATGTCCACACAAATAGAAATTAAAAATTTGGAAATTAATGGTGGAAAATATGACTTAGGAAATTGTGGATTTCCATGGTTTGTGAATGATGAATCAATTAATTAATAAAATTAGTTAATTGAGGATGTTAGTTATGAAGAATAAATAGTGAAATGACATAGGATTAAATTATGGGTTTTTTAATCCTATAGAGAAAATTATTAGAGGATTGGCCAATTTGATTAAATAAGTGTGATAGTATCCTTTGATGAAAATGTGATGATTATGCAGATTGACTAGGATGATGATGGATAGACCAAAGCCATGGTCAAATTGATTGATTGATTAAAATTGATAAGATGCCAAGGAGACATGACATGAATTAAGGACAAATAACATTTAACTAATATTGTTAATGCTATAGGATCAAGATTGATTGATATAGTTGATCATAATAACATCAACAGATGCTATCGATGTTATTAAAATGGTTTTGTGATGTCATGATCTAACATTGAGGGACTCAACAATGTCAATGATCAAATGGAAAGAATGATAGTTTGACCTAATACTGAGAGCCATGATAGTACTAAGGTCAAAGTGATAGGTTTTCAAGGCACTAAAAGCCACAACAATGCCTAGGATTGGATAGATGATGATTGATTTAAGGTATTTGACATGTTTGATGATGATTAAGGTTGATTGTTGGCGATTCCATGTTAATTTGATATGATTTTTGATGATGTTGAAATGGTTTTGAAATGATCTACAATTGATGTGAAAGAGGATACAAACAATGATGGACATTTTTGAGATATAATCAAGTTGGCCAAAAGATTAGAATTAGTGAAATAAGGAAATGGGATGAATTATTATGAAAATGTGATGAAACCATAGACACAAACCATTTTTGAGTGTTTATAGAGGCAACTGCACTAGTGTCTTGTGTGAACAAGAATCAAAGATAGATCATTGATAGTGGGTGTTCACCTCACATGACTAGAGATAAAAGTAAGTTGATTATCTTGAACTATTATGATGGAAATAGTGTAAGTTTTGGTAATGATGTACCCTATCTAATAAAAGGAAAAGGTTCTATCAAACTCATAGAAAAGATTTAATGTTGGTAATTCTTATTATGTTGAAGGACTTAACTATAATTTATTGAGTATGTCACAACTGAATTTCTCAAGTTGCAAGGTTGAGTTTTAGAACAAGATTGTTAGATATATGATAGTGATGGAAAACTAATGAGGAAAGGTAATCAAACAATAGGTAATCTATTCTACCTTGATATGGATGATGCTACTTGTCTATTTGTGTAATTTGATGATGTATGGTTACGGAAAAAGAGGTTATGTCATGTTAATTTAATAACTTTGTTAGTATCAATAACACAAGAAGAGTTAAAGGTTTAACTAAGTTGAAGAAACTTGATAATATAATTTGAAAACAATGTCAATTAGAAAAAATGATAAAGTTAAGTTTTAAGAGTGAGACTCATGCCTCTAAAGGAATATTGGATATTTCTCATAATGACTTGTGTGGACCAATTGATGTGCAAAGCTACAAAGGTGATAAGTACATTATACTATTTGTTGATGATTATTTTAGGATGATGATAGATATGTTTCTAAAATAGAAATTTGATGCTTTCCAAATGTTTAAGTGGTACGTAGAAAGATTTGAGAAGGAAATGTTGGTATTTGAAAATGCTAGAGGGTTTTCAATTATACCACTGAGAAAGTGACATATCTAGGGGCAGCTATCTCCTATTTTCAACATGCCATTTCTAACAATAGGCCAACTATAAGGCATGACCCTTCTTCTACTTCAGGCTCTGCTAAACCTAGGTGGGTGGACCTGAGATTCAATTGATACTGTACCAGTGCAAAAACATATCCCTGAATCTATTAAGCAGATGAAAACCCTTATATCCCCTAATAACTCATGAAATAACATCAATCTACAGTAGCTAAATGCAGATCTATGAATCTCAGGAGTTGAGTGAGAGTATTAAACATTTAGCTCCTTTAACATGAAAGGGAAAGAAAATTTGATTTATAATTTCTATTTTCAACAAATCATCAAATATGCAGTAGTTAGACCTAGTGATCCTATAAACTGATTAGTGCCTTAACCATTGGGAAAATCTATTAATAAAAAAATACATATGAATATTTGAGACATATGTGTATCTTTAGATATCTGATGTATCTATTCAACTTGTAAATAAACATCTATGTTTAGTTTAAATCTCATTCTTACTTGATATCCTCCTCAATAAATCTGTAACCTTGTTGATTTCTATGAAGCATTTACACAATTCCTTGAATTATCAGCAACAATGAAACAACATACAGCCTTAAGGGGTTGCAACTATGACCTAGGCTCTTTGTTCAAAGGTCATTAAACATTACAACTCACTGAGAATGGAGACAAGATTCAACTGAAACTCAACCATCTGTTCCTCTTTGTATTATTTCCTTGAAATTATACAGTCATATGCATGAAATGAAAAACATGAAACAACCTAACAGATCTAGACTATTTGTATATTCCTTCCTACTGTTGTTCATACAAGAGAGATTATGTTGAAGAAATATGTGGTATCACAGTATGGGAACACATCCAAAACATGGTATCACAGCAGTGACTGGTTTTTCTCCAAAGACTAGAACCAACTAGTTTCTCAGTGACAAAATTGGAACCCTTACAATAGCTGAGAAAAAGAAAGATATAGGAGAAGAAATCTCAGATTTTATCAAAACATGACATCTATCCACTTGGAAAACTTTCTCAACAGGTTAAAAACAACTTTCTAATCTCTACCCTAAACTGGTGAATCAAATCTTCAATCATCAGGCCTCCCAAGTGCAAAAATATCTCAGATATTTGAAAGGAACAAGTAACTAATTTTAACTCCTGATTTGAACTCATGGTAAAATGAAAATCAATTAGAATTTTACTTCTAAAAGCTAAGAAAAACCCTTTAGAATCAATTTTCTTCACATCTTGACTTTAACAAACCTTTATATCTGCCTGTTATCTGAATCTAATACTTCATGCTAAATTCTACTCATTCCACTGAGAATGCCTCTGAAAATTACAAAACTTCTTATAGATTGAACCAGTGGACTGCTGTGCAAAATTTGACCCCAAATCTGGAAAATTTAGCTTCTCCTGGTTCTGACAGTATATTATAAGACATATTTTGGATAAAAATGCCCCCTTAGTAGAATTTTGAAAATCAGACCCCTGGATTGTATCAGAACATTCAAACTCAAAATTTTAAAAAATTTATATAGTTTGCACTATATAAAAAAAATGAAATTCTTTCAAATTGCAAATCATGTGTTTGAACTTTTTTGAATTTTCATTTGATTATCCATTTTTCTTTTTCCCCCAATCCTACGACGCCACATGGCAAAACTTGATTTGCTTTGTACCACTTGAAATTTTTTAAATTAATTAATATTTCAATATTAATTAATATCCTTAGTTCCATCCCCGTAGGACCGAAGATTTTCAAATCTTGCTTTACACTTCTACACACAATGAGAATATTTATATCTCTCATATCCCGTAGCCTCGAAACCTTTAAATTTTTCATTTACGCTCATAAGGGGGCAAGTCTGCATTATGCTCTTACGAGCATGGGCGTATCCTTGGGACCCTTTGGAATTTCCTTTACGCTTTTACATTTGGCCATCCTATTACGTTCATATGGGGCCTTCAATTTGCATTTGGTCAAAACCTTTTCAAAATTGTTCTATGCCCTTACGGGGCTCTTCATTTTGGAACCACCATAATGCTTTAAGATTTCCCTCACACTCATACACAAGCGTAACACCAAAGGACTTTGAAACTTAACTCCCGTTCATACACTTGGCTTGGTTTTGCACGCTGAGCATCAAAATTTGTATGCTTTGACGCCGCAGGCCCCTCTAAGCATGGCTCGGCTTTAAAAGCCAACTATCTCTTTAGACATTTAGCATATTGTGTGCTAATTTATTTAAAGAGCTAAAAATACCCAAACACAAAAAATATGGGACTAAAATTTTCATTGTTCCTTTGGCTGCAGGCTTCCCCTTGTTGTTATTTCTACCTTTTGGCATGGATATCTTCATATTTTGCACAAGGTCTGCGTGAGGGATTTCATTCATATGCCTGGGTTCTGGTCCTTCCACATAGGTTCCCCTATCTCCTTTTTTTCAACTTCCCTCTAAATGCTTGCTTAAATGTTTGTCCTCAATACTATATTCATGAATCACATCTTCTATTATTCTTCCCTTTAAAACAATCTGATTCCCAATATCTTATCGATCTGATGGAACTAGTCGGGCCCCAAAGTGGGCTCAGCTAAAAAAAATTTTTGAATTCAGACAACTGAATCCTCATATTGATCCATTGATCATCTCGAACTGATTGAAATTAATTTCAAGCATAAATTTGATCATTAAAACTCATTTACCCACCTTTTGCAAACTGTGAATTTGGTGGCAGGAAGTCCATTGACTGGCCTTAAAAACTAACCAAATCACCTGATCAGGCTCTGGAAATTGGCACATTGATTCTCTACTCCACACGCTTTTACCCCGTCAAATCTTGTCTCATGAATAATTCCCAGTTGAAAGATATTCGCCATCAAAGTTGCCTTCTCAGAATTACCTGCAAGTACACAAGTCAAAAAACAACAAACTGGATTCGGATTTGGCTTTGAAAACTAGGGCACTATGTCATGAGGATATTATGGATTTGTGATTTGAGCTCATGATTAATAGCTGGGTGCAAATGGTGAACGATCAAAGTGGGCTACTTGAATTTTGCAAATTGAAACAATGGCAGGAAATCGATTTTTGCAAATGGAATGGACCTAGAAAAGTGCACATATGGATTCATCATGACTCGCAAATTGACACACTTGGAGTATTTTCAGTAGAAAACATAGTGGTACAATCCATTCAATCTTAGTAGTCATGGATCTTAAGATATAACATTCTAAATAGGGGTACCAAACCATCTACACTTTATGACACTAGTAAAAAGATAGAAATTGCATTTGGAATCGCATTTGAAAACTGATCAAACGAATTTTTCAAGAGCTAAAACTTGAAACATGACAAGTCTTTAACATCTACAATGCAACACAAAAATAATTTTAGCATTTGGGTCAACTGGTCAAAAGCTATAACATCTCAAACAGGGCTTCCCAGAAATGTGTGCAATTTGCAAATGTGTTAAAATAGTAAAGTACCAACTTTGAAGGATTCAAAACCTAGTCAAACGAACTTGAAATGACTTAAAATCTGAGACATAGGTTCTTAGATATGGATACTAGACACTCCCAAAGTGGTGAGTTCTAAAACACTTCTAGGTGCAAGATATTCAGTTGCAAACATGGTCTCCTATCGCTGTCTGACAGGTAAAATTGCAGAGTTGACAATTGCTAAAAACAAGACTTCACGGGATGGCTCAGAATGATAATTTAACTTCATGGAACATTTAGATGTGCCAAATGGAAGGTGTTAGAAGCATTGAACACCTCTTGGACCTCAATAGTAAAACCAAGTACATGCGCATCAAAAGGTTTTATAGGGCTCAATTTTCTCAATGGTACTCAAAATTGGCCTTGCAGTTTTGAGCGCCAACCATGGCTCTATCTGGGGATGCATGCCCCTTGTGGGCATGGCAAGATTTTAGATCTCTGGGTAAAGTAGACCACACACTTGAACAAAAAAACTTCTCTCGAATAGCTTTATTGAAAGCAAAAACAACTACAACTAAGATTATGTACAAATGATGGCCCCGGGCCACTGAATTTCAACAAAAACCTTTACCTATGTCATAAACATAATTTTCATCTAAACTTTCATGAGGTAAACTGAAATTACTTCTATTAGTTTCACCAATCATATTATTATCATGAAATAAATCACTTGGAAAAACTGAATCTTCATTCTTACTTTCATAATGCATATAAAAACTTGCTTCATTCTCAAACATTTGCTCATTATGAAAATATTGATCAGCATGCTCAAATATATCAGACTGAAACTGAAAATCCTCTTCTTTTAATGACTCATGCATACTATCATTCTTGAATATGAAAGCTTCATATTCAACTTGGGGAAAGGGATCACACATTCCTTGAAAATGTGTCTCCTTATGCATAACTGGATGGTATTCAAATGAACAATTAGATTTGTACTCACACATTTCATCCATATCAGAATCTGAAGTTAATCCACAATCTTCAAATGGCTTGTCATATTCGAAAGAAGAACCTTCTGATCTCTTACAACAGTAAGACAAAGTGTCATCATCAAACTCATTCTCAACTAAATCTGAATTTTCCATGTGCTCTTCAAACAAAGGATTGATAATTCCATGCAATGACCCTTTTTGAATATTTTGAAAAAAAATGGGCTGATCATCATCAGGATTCTCATCATATAAAGCATTAGTATATACTTTAAAACCATTACCCATTTCATCTTCATGGAGAATTTTAGCATGTGAAGAAAAATCAAAACCATATGAAGACTCAACATCCACTCCGTCAATGAAGCATGTAGAATACAAATCAAAATTACTTTCATTGTCTTCATGTAGGTGATTCAAATGTCTTGCAAGAAAATCATCATTTATCTTACCCATAGGTGCTGATGTATTAACCTTGGAATCATTTGCATATTGCTGATTACTACCGCACTCATTCTCAAGACATTCATCTACACAATTACGTAATCCATCCTTATAGACAATTTCTTTATCCTCGTATTGTGTAGAAAACTCTTCACAACTTTCAACATCTAGCTGACTTGTATAACTCTGAAATGAAACTTCACTTTTAGATTTAGAAATAGAATTCATACCTTTATTGACATAAGAATGACAACTTTCGTCATTTCTTTCTTCTTCCCAATTTGCATCTGATTCACATGAAGATGAATATGTACTAGCATTGTCCTCTTCTTGACTCGAGTAACAACTCTCATCATTGTCTTCATGTGAGGCTTCTTCACAATACATTGGATCAGCAATTTCATTATCACTTGAAAGATGACTTTTAGCTTCATCATACTCACATTGATATGACTGTCTTTCAAATTCAGATTTAAGAACACTTTCAACATGATGTAATCTCTCAATAAAATATTCATTTCTTGCCTATCTTGTTGATTAAGAAAATGCATCTTACCCTCTACTACTAAAACATCATAAACATATGCACTATGTTCTTCTGACTGTGACTAAGATACCTATGATTTACATTCTTCCTCTTGTGACATCTCTCCATGCCATGTTGGATCAGCCACATCACGTTCGTGATCAAAGAGATAACTTCCAGCCTTCTCCCTTACATAAGATTGAGATTTAGGTGCAGCATCCTCAAAATTTGAAGCATTAGTTACATCATCATACATACAATTATCATGAGAAAAACTTACTGTTGTAACTAAACCTTGTTTCATAAAATCACCACAATGCTAAACCCTATCAAAGTCTGAGATATATCCTACTGCTGTAGCATCATGAACATGTGCGTCGTCATTTGTAACCAAGCTAACCTTACTTATACACATATTCTAATCTAAATTTTCCACTTGATTAAAACCTACAATAGGGGTATTGATATGCTTATTTGAAATTGAAGCATCAACACTATGTTTATCCTTTCTTTCAAACACATTATAGTGACAATCATTCAAGGCAAAATGACCTCTAGTCAAACCGTACTTCAAATTATTCTCAATATCTCTAGTAGTCATAAAAGCTTGGTATAACATTTGTGATTCTTTATCACTTAGTAGATAATTCATTTTCTTTTCAAATGCATTGAAGTAGACTACTAAACACATTTGATCATCGGGTCTATAAATCTTAGAGATTTCATTCAAAACTCTTGCAAATCTGATGTTAAATTGAGGGACAAGCTCATCACTCTAAATATGAATCTTCAAGAACTTGTCATAAGAATCAGATATGCTTACCTGTTCTCCAAATTGCTCCATGAAGGATGTTCAACTGACTCCAAGATGAATAGAATACACTGGTAAAAGAAGAAAACCAATCTCTAGCATCACCTTCTAAGGTTTGAACAAACAATTTCATGTGAATGTCTTCATGAGCAATCTCATAGTCACCCATTAAATCACTGAACAACTCAACATGATTATTGGTTGAAACAATATGGTTCCCATTAAACTTAGGCAAACTTTTTCTAACATCATTAGGAATGACATTCAAGAGACCATGAATACCATTAAAACATCATGGCATATACCGCTTGGTAGAAATAGACCTAGGAATTTCACTAACTGGCTGCATATTAGGTGAAATAAAACTTGACATTTCTTCAAAGGTTCAAAACTCATTCACCATTAATACTTAGATTCACAACTTGTAGTAGATCTATACCCTTCTACCAATTTCAACTCCAAACACACTTCACAAAATTAAATACAACTGACTGAAACTTGATCTAATGAAGTGTATAAAACCTTGAAACCATTCTCCTCTTCTTAGCGCTAAAACTTCACTTTGTAGAGAACACATATGTAAAAATTACTTTCTTTCATAACAAGAAAAACATCATGAAAATGAAATACCTCAAGTGTTGCTACATGAAACCACTAATATGTTGGTTGGCACAGGTGCAAGACTAAAATTCCTTTACACCATTGATCAAACTTTTTAGAGCCGCCACCTCTTTGCAAGAGGAATATAATAATCACTGTTTTGATTCACTATTTACACTTCAATTTCTTATAATAGAAGATTGCAAATAGCACTTAAAAACTTATCAAGAATTCAAACTCCCTTTTCAAGAGACTACCAAAAGCATAAGATCTGCCCATACAACTGAAAGTCCTTCAAAATTTTGCAATGAAATCAACTAGGAACAAACTAGTGCAAAGATTTGAGAGTCACCACTCACAATTGTGAGAAATAAAACATAATTTGTCACTTGACAAATCTGAACCAGACTTTCAATGTAAGAGAAACTTGCAGATCATTATCATCTTGAAAAAAATTTACACTTTATAAATTGATTCTTGGCTCTGAATTTTTCTCAATAGCACTTGCAAAGACTGAACTGATTGAAGATAGACTTATAACAGTCATAGAACACAATTTACATTCAATTCTCACAACATACTGTTGCAAATGGATAAAACCTTACTGGGAGACATGAATCTTCAACAAAGAAATAGAAAACACTTCATGACCTTGCTATTTATACCAGAGATTCTAGTAATTATAACAATGAATTTCTTCATAGACTCCCTAGCAGAGTCACCATTTTGTTGGTGTTTGAAAATGTTGGAGGGTTTTCAATTATCCCACTAAGAAAGTGACATATCTAGGGGTAGCTAACTACCATTTTCAACATGCCATTTCTGACAATGGACCAACTATAAGGCATGACCCTTCTTCTACTTCAGGCTTTGCTAAACCTAGGCAGGTGGACCTGAGATTGAATTGATACCATACCAGTGCAAAAACATATCCCTGAATCTATTAAGCAGATGAAAACCCTTATATCTCCTAATAACTCATGAAATAACATCAATCTACAGTAGCTATATGTAGATCTATGAATCTCAGGAGTTGAGTGAGGGTATTAAACATTTAGCTCCTTCAACATGAAAGGGAAAGAAAATTTGATTAATAATTTTGATTTTCAACAAATCCTCAAATATGTCGTAGTTAGACCTAGTGATCCTATAAACTAATTAGTGCTTTAACCATTGGGCAAATCTATGAATCAAAAACATACATATGAATATTTGAGACATATGTGTATCTTTAGATATCTGATCCATCTATTCAACTTGTAAATAAACATCTATGTTCAGTTTAAATCTCATTCTTACCTGATATCCTCCTCAATAAATTTGTAACCCTGTTGATTTCTATGAAGCATTTACACAATACCTTGAATTATCAGCAACAATGAAACAACATACAGCCTTAAGGGGCTGCAACTATGACCTAGGCTCTTTGTTCAAAGGTCATTAAAAATTACAACTCACTAAGAATGGAGACAAGATTCAACTGAAACTCAATCATCTGCTGCTCTTTGTATTATTTCCTTGAAATTATACAATCATATGCATGAAATGAAAAACATGAAACAACCTAACAGATCTAGACTATCTGTATATTCCTTCCTACTGTTGTTCATACAAGAGAGATTATGCTAAAGAAATATGTGGTATCACAGTATGGGAACACATCAAAATTGGATCCAAAACATGGTATCACAACAGTGACTAGTTTTTCTCCAAAGACTGGAACCAACTAGTTTCTCAGTGACAAAATTGGAACCCTTACAATAGATGAGAAAAAGAAAGATATAGGAGAAGAAATCCCTGATTTGATCAAAACATGACATCTTTCCAATTGGAAAACCTTCTCAACAGGTTAAAAACAACTTTCTAATCTCTACCCTCAACTGGTGAATCAAATCTTCAATCATCAAGCCTCCCAAGTGCAAAAATATCTCAGATATTTGAAAGGAAAAAGTAACTAATTTTAACTCCTAATTTGAACTCATGGTAAAATGAAAATTAGTTAGAATTTTACTTCTAAAAGCCAAGAAAAACCCTTTAGAATCAATTTTCTTCACATCCTGTCTTTCACAAACCTTTATATCTGCCTTTTATCTGATTTTGATACTTCATGCTGAATTCTACTCATTCCACTGAGAATGCCTCTGAAAATTAAAAAACTGCTTATAGACTGAACTAGTGGATAGCTGTGCAAAATCTGACCCCAAATCTGGAAAATTTAGCTTCTCTTAGTTCTGACAATATATTATAAGGCATATTTTGGATATGTTGGGACTGAAAATTGCATGGTCTATTTTCAGTCACATTTAGAAAATTTTGAGAAAATCATGCCCTAAAGTGCCTTTTATGCATATGTAGCCAATTGTCAGTTTGAGGCCTAGATAGTGTTTGAGTGGCTTAACACCTTTCATTTGACATATGCCTGTGATCCACAATGTTATTTTTCCATCTTGAATCATTCTGTGAAGTGCCATTTTAAGCTAGTGTCAAAATTTGCAATTCTGCCCAAGTGTCAAATAGCGACCAGAGGCCCAATTTGCATTTGAATATCTTTTACCCAGGAATGTGTCATGACCCGCCACTTTGGGAGTGTTTAGTTTCCATAACAAAGAACCTATGTTTCAGCTTTCAAGTCTTTTCATATTCGTTTGACTAGGTTTCGAACCCCTCAAAGTTGGTCGGTTACTGTTTTGTACATTTGTGTAGTTGTTCACAGTTCTGGGAAGCCCTGTTCGACCAATGATATCTTTGACCCAGTTGATCCAAATGAGGAATTTCTTTTTGCACTATGTTCTAGGGGTCAGATACTTCATATGTTCAAATTTTGAGATCATGTCGAATCCATTTGATCAGTTTGCTAACATGATCAAAAACCCAGTGTGCATTGTTTGGTTACGGCTAAGGCATCCAGATTGATTCACATCCTTGTTCGGCACGTTATAACTCTCATCCCGTGATTGGTGAGCCTAAATGGATTATATCATTGTGTTGTCTCCTAAAAATCCTTCAAGTATGCCAGTTCCCAAGTCATGATAAATCCATTTGCATAGTTTCATATGTCCGCACATTTGCCAAAAAATTACTTTTTGACACATTTCTTAGTCAAAATTTCCAAGTGCTTGTTTTCGGAAATTCGCCAAATGTGCCCTGCGATTCGTCAAGAGCCCAAACTATAGAATTCCATTCTCCTCATAGCAAAGAACTTATATCCTAGTTTTCAAAACCCCATGTGATCAATAACCCAGTTTATAATGCCGAACCCGAGCCCAGTTTATGTTTTTTTTAACATGGTTTGCCTGCAGGGTAATTGAAGTATGGATGTTCGGCAATTAAATTTTTTTTTCACTGGAAATTTTTTATAAAACAAGATTCGGCATTATACCAGTATACAGAACATAGATTCAGTGTGTCAGGTTTCAGAGCTTGGTCAGTTGTCCGAGTCAATTTTTAAGGCCAGTCAACGGACCATCTGGCACTATTTTCACAGTTTGCAAAAAATTGGATGGCAACATTTATCTGCCAAGAAGGTAAAATTAGATGAAGGCATCTTTTCCACATAAAGATTTCTTGTCCCCATGGCATCAAGAAGGAAGGAGGTCTGCATTGGAGCTTGAAAGTGTTTTAAATTTATAAATGTTTTTGCAAATTGTGGTAAAATTGACACATTTACAATATGTCTATCCATTATGAATGTATGTTTCTTATGAGGAAAGGAAAGCTTAGTCAAAGTTTAAAAGGGGACATCGAGGGTAGATATGAATGGAGCATATTCTGACTTCAGGTCAGAAGTCAGAAAATGTCAAATATAAAAAATAATACCAAAGTCTTTCTTTGTAAAGATGCATATTGATTTTGACATAGAGATAAATAAAGATTACAATGGGCAGCCACTTTTAGCATTTGGAGGTTCTTCAGGTGTAATAAGTGTGTGGAACCTTGAAAAGAAAAGGCATAGATGAAACCTTTTGTCAAGAGACACAGCAAGTGAATGGCACTCCATGCTTGGATTCAAGCAAAACTCACGATGGAGCAAGGCAGAATAAAATAGAGAAACACGGCATAGGGAAAATCTCCAGTTTTAAATGCTTTGGCTTCAACTTTTGAGAATTCAAGAAATCTTTCTACAAATCCTCCTATGGTGATGAAACTTTATCCTAAGTTAATGGCACTAGATTCACTAAGCAAGATAGCTACTATGCTAAGATCATAGACTATGGCAGCGGTAACATCTAATTTTGAGCCTTTCAAGGAACGGCATGAGAGTAAAACACGCATGTAAATAGTGGTAGCTGCAGTAGAAAGAATGGAAGTCCATGCTTTCAAGATGTCAGAGTTGTGTGGGGAGTCGGTTGGGAGTATTGCGTGAAGATGAAGAAAGTCACCTTACAAGTGAAGAACACTGTTAAACATAGAGAGCAGATTGAATTGCAAGGTTGGAATCCACGCTGTTTACACAGAGCAAAGCTGCTAAAAAAATAGCCATGTAATATAAACAAACCACAGACAGTAGCATCCAAAAAAGGAGAAGAAAGCCAGCATAAAAAACACAAACATTGATAAAGAAAAGGCCTCTCACGCATCAGAGGATGTCTGCGTTCCAAACAGGTGTAATGCCAATATCCCATATTTGTCGTGGGACGACATTTTAGTTGGTTAAATACAAACTTTTGCATGATGTTAAAATGTCTTAAGAAAGGCTCTATTAAAAGCCACGGCCTTGGAAAGAGGGACCCACCGTTGCAAATTATAAAGACAATTGGATCCGGCTAATAACAAGGTAAACTTTTGAACCAACTCGCATATCAAGGTGGTGACGTCAGCAAAGCCAAGCGCCAGAAAAGTAAGAAATCCGGCTAGTCGCTACCTCGCTAGCCGAAAATTTCTCGAAAATCCGGCTAGCGAGGTAACGACTAGCCGGAAAATTTGCAAAATCTGGCAGAGTCAGAAGGTAACGTGGGTCCCGCGTGCAATGCCATT
Source organism: Cupressus sempervirens (assembly GCA_028749045.1). Classification (NCBI taxonomy): domain Eukaryota; kingdom Viridiplantae; phylum Streptophyta; class Pinopsida; order Cupressales; family Cupressaceae; genus Cupressus; species Cupressus sempervirens. Next base: position 190,785,353 of record CM053788.1, read on the forward strand.
AGCGAATCAAATGGTGGCAAGTGGCAGCCAAGGCAGTGAGGTGGCATTCTGAAGCAGGTGCTGACGTGACAAAAGGTGACACATGTCACAAGGTCGCTATGTCGCCAATGACATGGCAGTTGCTGACTCCTATAGCGACATAGCGAGGGATGATATGGCGACGACACATGGCAGAGGGAGCAGATCAAGCTAGCAAATCAACAAGTGACACGTGGCAGTCGGTCGACTAAAGGTTGAACCCGATTTCAAAGGGTCAGGAAAATGTGCAGAGTTAAAACTAATAATATTCTATTATTATTTTTGTTGAAAATTGACGTTAGTTTTTAAAATCAAGCAGGCTTTTAATTCTAATGTTAAGACATTAGATTATTATAAATTTTTTGGATTTTAAATTCAAAGATATGCAGACCTGATGTCTCTACCAGAGGACTATTTTTCAAATGGCAGTTTCAGGCGCTTCCGGTAACCAAAATATGCCTTATCATATATCGTCGGAATCGTAAGAAGATGAATTTTCCGATTTTGGAGTTAGTTTTTACACAGGTACTAGTCAGTTTGAGCTACACAAGGTTTTCTATCAGGTACTTGAATTGCAACTATATTCAGACCAGGAAGTTCAGTTTGATTTTTTGTCAAGGTAATGACCTGAATATCAGTAAAAAGATAGTTGAAATGTAGTTTGGGTTGGAATTTGAGCGAATTCATTCAGTAAAAAACAAAATTTCACCAGCATTTCAGTGGGTAAATCAGATATTTTGGTGACTCAGCAAATTTCATCATTCAGAAAAAGACGTTTGCAAATCAGTTGCAAAAAATGATGAAACAAAATCAGATCAAGATGGGAGAAGGAAGGAAGAAGTTTTCAGTTGCTAGAAGATTGATTTTCAAGTGGACACTTGTCAAGTAAAGATCAGATCCAGGATTTCTTTCTTGTCTATATCTTTCTTTCTTTGATACTTTGTGAGGGTTCCAGTTTTTGCACTGAGAAACCATTCTTCAACATTTCTTCTTGTATTGAACAGCATTTTAAGTTTTATGCAGATAGTTCTTTTCTATTAGGTGATCTATGAGTTATTTTCTGTACATTTCATGTATTTGATTTCAAGGAAAACAAATAAAGTGAAGCAAAAGTTTGAAGTTCAGTTTGAATCTTGTCTCCTGATTATGGCTCTGTTATTTCTTCTAATTTGTGATCAAAGAGCATGAATTAGGTTGCATTACATTTTGAAATGTATGTGGTTAAAATGTCTTACTTATGGAACAAAGAACCATGTAATTGCTTGATATTTGTCACAGGGTTTGCAGATTTCATGATAGGATTTTCTGAGTATGAGATTCATTCTGTAGCAGATGTCTATTCACAAGGTGAAAGATAGATCAGGGATCTTAATGTAGAGATACGTTTGAGGTTTCCAGGAGATGTATGGTTATGATTCATTTAATTGCCCAATAGATAAGGCACTGGTCAGAGATAGGATCATTAAGTTTTGTTGTTCATACTTGGGTCTTGCTGATATCAACATATTAAATCAATTTTCCCTTTTATGTTGAAAGCTATTCAATGTTAACCTGCACTTAGCTTGCCAGTTTCATGAGTTATGTTCTTAGCTATTTCATGTTTGTGATTCCTGGTTGAGTGTAGAAGATTTAGGGGTTTTTTATCTGCTTCATAATAGATTCAGTGTACGCTTTGACAACTGGTACCATATTAAGAATCTATAGGTCCACCCGCCTAGGTTTTGCAGAGCCTGAAGTGCAGAAGGAGTATAGCCTTATAGTTGGCCTGGTGTCTGAATGGATGTGTTGATAATGGGAGTTAGCTGCCCCTAGATGCATCTTGTTCTCATCAGGGTAATTGGAAATAGGTAACATTTTCAAACACCAACAGGATAAAAAATGCCCCCCTGGTTGCATTTTGAAAATCAGACCCCTGGATTGTATCAGAACATTAAAACTCAAAAATTTTAAAATTTTATATAGTTTGCACTATATAAAAAAATGAAATTCTTTCAAATTGCAAATCATGCATTTGAACTTTTTTGAATTTTCATTTTATTATCCATTTTTCTTTTTCCCCCAATCTTGCGATGCCACATGGAGAAATCTGATTTGCTTTGTACCACTTGAAAAATTTAAAATTGATTAATATTTTAATATTAATTAATATCCTTAATTCCATCCCTGTAGCACTGAAGATTTTCAATTTTTCTTTACACTTCTATGCACAATGAGAATATTTATATCTCTCATATCCTCTAGCCCCAAAACCTTTAAATTTTTCATTTACGCTCATACGGGGCAAGTCTGCTTTACGCTCTTATAAGCACGGGCATATCCTCGAGACCCTTCAAAATTTTCTTTACGCCTTTACATTTGCCCATCTTGTTACGTTCATATGGGACCTTCAATTTGCATATGGTCGAAACCTTTTCAAAATTGTTCTACGCCCTTATGGGGCTCTTCATTTTTGAAACACCGTAATGCTTTAAGATTTCCTGCATGCTCATACGCAAGTGTAACATCGGAGGACTTTGAAACTTAACTCCCGCTCATACGCTTGGCTTGGTTTTGCATGCTAAGCATCAAAATTTGTATGCTTTGACCCTGTGGGCCCCTCTGAGCATGGCTCGGCTTTAAAAGCCAATTGTCTCTTTAGACATTTAGCATATTGTGCGCTAATTTATTTAAAGAGCTAAAAATACCCAAACACAGCGAATATGGGAGTAAAATTTTCATTGTTCCTCTGGCTTCAGGCTTCCCCTTGTTGGTCTTTCTGCCTTTCCAACATGGATATCTTCATATTTTGCACAAGGTCTGTGTGAGGGATTTCATTCATATGCCTGGGTTCTAGTCCTTCCATGTAGGTTCCCCTATCTCCTTTTTTTCAACTTCCCTCTAAATTCTTTCTTAAATGTTTATCCTCAATACTATCTTCATGAATCACATCTTCTGTTATTCTTCCCTTTAAAACAATCTGACTCCTAATATCTTACCAATCTAACGGAACTAGTCGAGCCCCAAAGTGGGCCCAACTAAATTTTTTTTCGATTTTCGACAACTGAATCCTCAAATTGATCTATTGATCATCTCGAACTGATTGAAATTAATTTCAAGCATTAATTTGATCATTACAACTCATTTACCCACCTTTTGCAAACTATGAATTTGGTGCCAAGAAGTCCATTGACTAGCCTTAAAATTTGACCAAATCACCTGATCGGGCTCTGAAAACTGGCACATTGACTCTCTACTCCACATGCTTTTACCCCATCAAATATTGTCTCTTGAAGAATTTCCAGTTGAAAGATATTTTCCGTCAAAGTTGCCTTCTCAGAATTACCTGCAAGTAAACAAGTCAGAAAACAACAAACTGGGTTCAGATTTGGCTTTGAAAATTGGGCAAATGAGCACATGGGGAAATGAAAACTAGGGCATTAGTTTTCTGTCATGAGGACATTATGGATCTACTATTTGAGCTCATGATGAATAACAGGTTGCAAATGGCGAACGGTCAAAATGGGCTACTTGAATTTTGCAAATGGAATGGACCTAGAAAGTTGCACATATGGATTCGTCATGACTTGCAAATTGACACACTTGGAGTATTTTTAGTAGACAATACAGTGGTACAATCCATTCAATCTTATTAGTCATGAATCTTAGGATATAACATTCTGAACAGGGGTACCAAACCATCTGCACTTTATGACACCAGTAAAAAGATAGAAATTCAATTTGGAATCATGTTTGAAAACTGATCAAGCTGATTCGTCAAGAGCTAAAACTTGAAACATGACAAGTCTCTGACATAGAAAATGCAATGCAAGAAGAATTTTAATATTCGGGTCAACTGGTCAAAAATTATAACACATCAAACAGGGCTTCCCAGAAATGTGTGCAATTTGCAAATGTGTTAAAACAATAAACTACCAACTTTGAGGGATTCAAAACCTAGTCAGACAAACTTGAAATGGCTTGAAATCTGAAATATAGGTTCTCAGGTATGGATACTAGACACTCCCAAAGCGGTGAGTCCTAAAACACTTTTGGGTGCAAGATATTCAGTTGCAAACATCGCCTCCTATCGTTGTCTGACACTTAGGGTAAAATTGCAGATTTGACAATTGCTTAAAACAATACTTCACGAGGTGGCTCAGAATGATAATTTAACTTCATGGAACATGTAGATGTGCCAAATGGAAGGTGTTAGAAGCATTACACACCTCATGGGCCTCAAAGGTACAACCAGGTACATGCGCATCAAAAAGCTTTTATATGACTCAATTTTCTCAATGGTACTCAAAATTGACCTTGCAGTTTTGAGCACCAATAGGAAACATGTAAAAGTCTAAAATATTTGAGATCTGAAAAAGGAGAAGAATTTACATCAATTGAGTTAGAGATTTTTTTTAATGATAGAGGAATCAAATGAAAGACATCTGCCCCTTGGACCTCTCCACAAAATGGAATTGTGTAAAGGAGGAACAAATCTATAATGGACTATGCTAGGACACTCATGATGGAGAAGAATGTTTCTTTTAAATACTAGAGAGAGGCTATAATTATAGTTTTCTATACCTTGAACTACGTGCAAGTCAAGAAAGGTACTCACTGAACACCTTTTGAACTATGGTACAGATACTCACCGAATATAAAATATTTTAAGGTATTTGGAAGCAAGTGTTATATTCTCAAGGATTTCAAGAATGGTAAATTAGATGCAAAAGGTGAAGAAGGTATATTCCTTCACTATTCCACAAGAATTAAAGCTTATAAGTGTTTCAATACTAACACTAACAATGTTTTTAAAAGTGCAAATGTGAAATTTGATGAACATATAAAAGTACATGAGGTTGAACCTATGAAGAAACTAGAGGAATAGAAATTATTTGTATACTTTTATGAAGGTATGCCTGCAAATGAAGACGTTATAGATCAAGTTGCAAATTAGCAACAAGTTTCAATGACTGCTAAGTCACGTACTATGAATGTCTAGTTGCATTCAGGAATTGAGCTACATTCAAATACCAAGTTATAGAATGAAGTTGAGGCACATTCTGATTCTAAGATTTAGTGTATATGAAAGAGATGTTGAATTACCTAATAGAGAAGTACATAGTGATTCAGAAGTTGATATAAAAAATTAGAAAAATAGAGCAAAACCAATATTTTAAAAGAATGTCAAAAGACATCACCCTACTGCACAAATTATTGGAGATAAAGATGCAAGACCAATAAAAAGGAACAAGTTGAGAAATTACACATGTTTTATTGGCATGTATAAATCTAAAATAGTGAAAATTTCCTTAGAAGATGTGGACTAGAGTAAAGAAATGAAAGAAGAGATTGAATACATTAAAAATAATAAGACATGGACTCTAGCTCCTAGACCAAAAGATTAAAATGTGATTGACACCAAGTGGGTGTACAAAAATAAGTTAGATGAAAATGGTGAAATGACAAGGAATAAGGTAAGATTAGTTTGCAAAGGGTATGTACAAGAAGAAGAGATAGACTATGGAGAAACATTTTCTCCTATTGCAATATTGGAAGGAGTAAGAACTTTGTTTGCTTACTCTATATATAAAGGTTTCAAATTTTATCAAATCGATGTTAAGTCTACATTTTTAAATGGCATATTGGAAGAAGAAGTTTATATAGAACAACTAGAATGATTTTTTATGCTAAAAACAAAAACATGGTATGTAGACTATGCAAAGCTTTATATGTCTTGAAATAAGCACCAAGAGCATCGTATGAAAGGCTTCACAATTATCTTGTGAAAATTGGATTTTAGAGGATTGATAATAATAACAACCTATGCTATAAGATAGAAAAATACAAAGGTATTTTAATATCCAAAATTTTTGTTGATGATATCATATTTGGAAGTTAGGATACTTTATGTAAAGCTTTTGCAAATGAAATGAAGGAAGAATTTGAGATGTCTATGTTTGGAGAGATCAAATTTTTTGTGGGTTTACAAGTACATGAGATTAAATATGGAATATACATCACTCAGTCAAAATATATAAAGGAGATACTAGAAACTTTTGGATTGGAAGATTCCAAGATAGTAAGCATGCCTACAGTGACAAGACACAAATTGTCTAAGAATGATGATTCGGCAAAGGTGAATCAAACATTGTACATGTCTATGATTGGAAAATTATAATATGTAGTACATAGCAGAACTAATATTGTATTATCTATTGGGATAGTCACAAGATTTTTTGCTAATCCCAGGGAGAATCATTTGATCATTGTTAAGAGAATAATGAGATATTTGAAAGGAACATAAGACTATGGTTTATACTACAAGAAAAATGAGAATTTGAATTGAGAGCCTACACTGATGTTGATTGTGCTAGAAATATTGATGATAGAAAGAGCACTAGTGGAGGAGAATTTTTCTTAGGAAAAAGGCTGGTTACATGGACTAGCAAGAAACAAAATTGCATATCTCAATCTACTATTGAACCTAAACATGTTGTTGCTGCAGTAAATTGTACAAACCTTGTATGGATCAAAGAACTACTCAAAGGTATGAAGGAGGAAATCACTAAACCAGTGATACTTTATTGTGATAATACAAGTGATATAAATATATAAAAGAATCTTGTGATGCATATAAAGACTAAGCACATTACAATCAAGTATCATTACTTGAGAGAATTAGTTCAAGATAAAGAGGTGAAGATGGAATATGTGAATACAAAAGAGAAAATAGTTGATATTTTCACAAAAGCATTACCTAAGGATGCTCATGAGTATCTAAGAGGTAAACTAGGGGTGATACCCCTGTCCAAGGATATTTAAGAAGCATGAAAGTACCCTGAATCAACTAAGATGATTGACATATGTTAAAAATTGATGCAGTGGATCTTACTTTTGGAGTTGCCTAAAGTAATCAAAGAGCTAGAGTTGCAGATCAATCACAAGCTAGGTGATAGAGGTAGAAACTAAAAATGTTCATATCTACATATTAAGATGACAATTCTTTAGCATTGTTGTCAAAGAGGGAGATAGAAGATATAGATAAAAAAGTAAGACAGAGAAAGGGAGAAATCCAAGGGAGATAGTGTACCTAATAATTACATCTACCTAGTAAGAGAGATAATGTTGATGGAGATATAAGAAGTGACCAAGAGGGAGTCATAAGGATGAGTTAATTGTCTATTGATTACAACAAAAATTTTTAACCTATACCAATGATGAAAGCTATTGATAGAGGGAGAGATTTTAATACAATTTTATTTTATTTTGGTATTATTGTTGGTTGTACTAGTTTTCCATCAATACCAAAGAAGGAGATTGTTAAAAATAGACTAATACAAGTATGAGAATGTGTTTCAACCATTATTTTTCACTAATGTCAAACCTGCTACTTGTTGGTAAGATAACTACTTAGATGATTTGAGTGCTATCATTTGTTTTATTAGTAAGAAGGTTTTGATCAAATGAGATAACAATAGCACCTAAAGGAAAGGTTGAGTTATGGTATGAAAAAGAAGTACAAGGATCAATCAACATAGTGATGATATACTGCATTGACTGTCTACTTAAGGTTGCAAAGGATGGATACACTAATTAAGTCTAGAAGAACAAGTAAGAAGAATTGAGTTTTCCAAGCTTGACTGAAGGGAGAGTAGGTGCCGAGAAAAGTTAGTGCAAGCTGAGAAGAAAATTAGTTGGAGCCAAGCAAAGTCAAAATTCACTATATGCCAAGTCATTTAGTGTAAACTGAGTAAAGTTTAGTTGATGTTGAGCATGACTAAACTTTAGTGTTTGTTGAGTTATCTAATTGATGACAAGTGGAAGAATAGTATGGAAGATAAGTGATAGAATATTGATGTTGAGTTCTAGTATTCATGTTAAATCATGGATTTGATGAATCTAAATTTTGACTATTTTGTTTTCTTAAATTTTGTGAATTGTGTGGAAGATAACTATGATGAGTTGGTGGTACAAAATTCATGGTAAACTATTTTGAGGTGAATTCAAAAATGATTGAAGGAGAAGTTTCGAGAAGGGAATAGAATGAAAGGTGGGTAGATTCATTGAATCCTACTTAATCCTACCTAACTCTAAAATGGATGATAGAGGTTGAACAAAAAATAATCTTAATTTTCTATTTATACAAATGGTTGGTTAGAAGAAAAGGTTTTCATGTGCAAGAACTTAAGGAAGACAAGGAGTCTAGGGTATTGTTTCATTTAGTGACCAAATGGAAGAGACTACAATTGGCAAGAAAAGAAAGAAGGCTTAAGGGTATGGATGCTTGAAGGGTGAGAAAGTTATCAAAGCTAAAGTGTGTGAAATCCAAGTAGAATGGTGAACTAAAATAGAGATCTATAAGTTGTAAGTGTGTTGTAAGTTGTTATTAGATCAAGCCTTATAGTTACTTCCTAATCATTGTACTAGTCTAGGGTAAATACTTTGTATTAAGGTTGACCTAATAGTCATTTGTAAATCCTTTAACTGGGTGATATTCCAAGTGAATGAGCTAAAGTCCTCTAACAAGGCTCACTCCTAATAGAGTGATTGAAATCCTCTAACCAGGTCACATTTAACAATGTTTGTAACCTTTAATAGGGTTGGCCTTTCATAGGGCATCACTTTAAAAGAGTGAGAATGAGTAGCATGTTATTGGTGGTTTTTCCCAAATTGGGTTTCTACATAAAATCATTGTGTCAAATGTGTTATTCAATATATTATGTTTCATGCTTACATTTTTGCAAAGTTGATTTGACAATAACCTACAAGTTTAAGTGATTATATGATCTAATGGATGCGTGCATAATGAATATATTTTAGGATATGGGTTCATGAAGTTATGAAAAGTTTTATTTGTACATATGGACCTTGGATAATTGATTCACACCCCCACCAGTTATTCTAAAGAATTCCATCACAACTGTAATTAGGTTATGTGGATGAAGCAGATTTTGAAGGACATCAAAATTAAGATTCAATAATGTCTTATCATTTACTGTGATAACACAAGTATAGTGAGTATGTCTAAGAATCATGTATTGCATTCTAAGACAAAGCATACATTTATTAAGTATCATGTGCTAAGAGAGAAAGCATCAGTAAAGGAGATTAGATTAGATTATGTAAGTACAAAGGATCTGATTGCAGATATCTTTACGAAGCCTTTGTCTAAAGATAATTTTGAGTACTTGAGAGGTATGCCTAGGGTGATGCCCTTTCCTACTTCAAAATAGTTGATGCAAAGAGTGCATTAATCCAGTGGCATGGGGCACTATTATTTGACTATATTGTATGATGATGCTTCCTATATGGGGGAGTATCTTGTATGTACTGAGTCATTAATGACTCTTGGTATTTGATATTTTGTATTGAATAGTGTCTTTGGACACTCAAGCTAGCTAATGACTTGGAGCAATTGGTATGTAACAATTGGTATTAAGTTTGACACCTTTGAAATTGATATTAATGGGGGAGAGAATGTACATGAAACATATCCTAAGCAATGGGGAGACAAGCACTTGTTGAGATAGAAATAGGGAAGAGTTATAGAAAGATTCATGTAAGTGCACAAAAGCAAGTGTAAGTGCACGGTAAGATATCTTTATGAGGGAGATATGCATCCAAAAAGTGTGGTAAGTTGTGCACTGTGAACAACTATTGTTGATCCTATTGGGACTAAAAATTGCATGGTCAATTTTTAGTCACATATTGAAAATTTTGAAGAATCAATACCCTAAAGTGCCTTTTATGCATATGTATTTTGTTGTCAGTTTGAGGCCTAGATGGTGTTTGAGTGATGACCTGCCACTTTGGGAATGCTTAGTGTCCATACCAGAGAACCTACATTCCAAGTTTCAAGTTGTTTCATTTGTATGAGCATAAAAATGTTTTGTCAGTTGGAATGCAAATCAATGAAATTGGCACACACAAAAGCCCCACGTTGTTAGAGCAAGGGACAGCTCATAAAAATAGAGCACTCTCCCACATAAAGTAGAGATCATGTTGCAGATAAGGTGTGATACATATATAGAAGAGATAGATGCCTCAATAAGATTTTCCAGTTATAAAGGGAGAATTCCAGTCCAAGGGAGCATTCACACCAAATAACAAAGAGAAGCCACCATGTAGGAAACAGTGGAGTGTTTAATGCCAAGTGGGCATTCCCCCATGCAAGGAAAAGAAAACACTCATGGAAGCAAGGAGCAATTGCAAAGAATAGAGGGAAAAATATGAACCCACATTTGTCCCACATTGCCTATGTGGGGGCATTTTTAAATCTTCAAATACTCTAGTAGTTGGATAGCAAGTGTCTTAAAGGACAGACCCTTTTAAAAGGGGCAAGTGCATGCAGGTGGGCCTGGATGATGAGAGTTGGACGTAGTCAAAGACTAATTTTGAATGAAGACACATAGAAAAAGATGATGTCAGTAGGAATGAGCCACCAAAAAAGTCCAGAATCTGGCAGTCGCTACCTCGCTAGCCAAAAAATCCAAGGATTTTCAGCTAGTGACATAGCAAATTTCCAAAAAACTACAAAATATGGCAAGATAGTCATGGGCCCATATGGCGATGATGTGGCACCATCAGCAAATTACAAATTGACAATTAGCAATTGAGTGATGTGGTGGTGAAACGTCATGGTGAGATGATGACAAGTAGCACTTTCCAAATGGTCACAAGAGGAAGGGGAGATTGAAACTTAAGGGTAGAAAGATCAATGCAAATCTCTATGTTCTTACGTCAGGAGAGAAAGCTTCACCATGAGATCAGAGGTTGAACTTTGAAAGGGTCTCGATGCTATGAGAAAGCTTTGCACGTATGGGCATAAAATAATTTTTGAAGCTCTCTAGTGATACATGAACGCATAGGAGCATAAAGGGAATTCGTTTGCATAAGAGCATTAACAAATTTTAAAAGATCTCCGACACTACGCGAAGGCTTCAAACGTATGCTCGTGAGTCAAATTTCAAAGCCTTACGCTACTCCACTTAGGTCCATGGAAACGTAAAGGAAAGCAAGGAGCCAAATTTGGAGGAATCAAAGGATTAATTAATTCAAATGTGGTGACCAATAGATGATTGACACATGGCGTCAAGAGATTGGAGAGAGAAGGAGAAATGGCAATGAATATAAAAGTGAAAATCAGAAGTTTCAAATGCAAATGAAATATTTGAATTATTAAAAGTTTTATATTGTCTTAACTATATAAATTTTAAAATTTTTCATTTTAATGTTCTGTTGTTAGTCCAGGGGTCTACTTTTCAAGCCATTACCAGGGGGGCATTTTTGTCCAAAATATGCCTTATCATCATTGGAATCAAGAGAAGATGAATTTTTCAGATTTGGGGTCAATTTTTGCACAACAATTCATTGGTTCATTCTGTAAGTAGTTTTGTAATTTTTAGGGCATTCTCAGTGCAATAAGAAAAATTCATGGTGGAGGATCAGAATTAGTTAGAGAACAAAAATGGATTTTTTTGAAGCATAAAATGTATTGGAAATGCTTTCATCCCTTTTAGAAGTCATTTTTAACTAGTTTTCATTTTACCATGAGTAAAGACTTAGGAATCAAATCAGTTATTTGTTCAATCATATGTTTAAGATATTTGGTGCTTTTGGAGCCAAAAATGATTGAAGATTTGATTCATCAATTGAGGGGAAAGATTAAAAGGATGTTTTTAACCTGTTGAGAAGGTTTTCCAAGTGGATAGATATCATGTTTAGATCAAATTTGGGAATGAACTCTTCTCCTATATCTTTCTTTCTCTCATCTTTTGTAGGGGTTCCAGTTTTGTCATTGAGAAACTAGTTGGTTCCAGTCTTTGGAGAAAATTTTATCATTGCTGAGATACCAAGGTTTTGGATCCAGTTCTTGATGCATTCCCAAAACTGTGACACCATTCTTTCAGCACATTCTCTCTTGTATGAACAACATTAAGAAGGTTAATATAGATAGTTTGGATATGTTAGGTTGTTTCATGTTTTTCATTCATGCATATGACTGTATAATTTCAAGAAAATAATACAAAGAGAAAAAGAATTTCATTAGTTCCATTTTGATTCTTGTTTCTAGTCTAAGTGAATTTTCAATGTTTTATGATCTTTGAACAAAGAGCTTAGGTCATAGTTGCAGTTCCTTAAGGCTGTATGTTGTTTTATTGTTGCTTATGACTCAAGGAGTTATGTAAATGCTTTAGGGAATCAATAGGGTTGCAAGTTTATTGAGAAGGATATCATGTAAGATTGAGATTTATATTTAACATGGATGTTTATTTACAAGGTGCATGGATAGATCGTATATCTAAAGATACAAATATGTCTCAGATATCTATATGTATGTGATTAATTCATGGAATTTCCCAATAGATAAGGCATTAATCATTTACAGGATCACTTGTTCATGCTACTGCATATCAAGGGTTTTGCTAAATTCAAAATCTTTTAATCAAATCAGTTCAATTTTTCATGTTTTGTAGTGGGCTAAAAAGGATTAACCCTCACTCAACTTATGAGATTCATAGATTTGCATTTAGCTACTATAGATTTGTGTCATTTCATGAGTTATTAGGAGATATAATGGTTTTCATTTTTAGTAAATAGGTTCAAATTTATGTTTTAAATGCACTAGTATCAATTGAATCTAAGCTCCACCCACCTAGGTCTTGTAGAGCCTAAAGTAGAAGAAGGGTCAAGCCTTATAGTTGGCCAAAGACTGTAGTCTAGTGTATCCATCATAAGAATTTTCTAGCCTTAGATGCATTGGTCTAGTTTCTTGGTCATTTTCAAAACTATTAAATCAGGAGCCAATAGATCCCAAAGAAGTTGAGGAGCAACAACAACAACAGAGTTCAGTTTGGTATTCTTGGAACTTAGATGTTTTCTATCTATGTTGCCATCAATACCAAAGAGGGAGATTGTTAGCATAAATTCTGATGATACTACTTTGGGGGAGTATCCCGAGCACTAGATAACATTCACATGTTACATTCATGACTATGTTTGTCATTGATGATAACATAGTATGGTTTCTGTAGAGACTGGAAGAATAGTAGTCAAAGATCTTATATTGCATAGTAAGTGAGTAAGGATTAAGTGATGCATAGTTAAGGAATTTTCCTAAGAGTATCCTAATGATGTGATTAAGAGGGCAAATTCTAAGTCAAAGATGTACAATAATTATGTTTGATTTACTATGAGCAACACAAAATCATAGCATCTATTTGGCAATTTCTGATGTTTGCATTATATCTTTTGGCCAATATATAATGAGGTGATGCACAGTCAACCAGTGACAAAGGAAAGTTAGATGATGACATCAATGAGTTCAAAAAACCTAGAGTTACACATGTAAAGTTTTAAAATAGACCGTGAGTTGACAGTGCTATTGTTATTGTAATTAATTATATATCTTATTTTAATTAATTGGAAATTTCTTAAGGCCAACTCAAGGAATTATTATGAAGATATGGTATAAAGGAAAGGTTTTTTCTTGATTGTAAAGAGTAGTGATGTGCATCAGGTATCTAATATTCATTGTATTTGCAAAGTGTGAAAAGGAGTAGAGTGTTGATTGAATGCATTTAAGTGATCCAAGGGATTATTGGATGCATAGTTCATGATCTGGTTATAAGATCAGGAGTAGAGGTGTGGTTAACAGGACAAATATAGAGGAAGGAAGTATAATTTGGTTCTATTATTCTACAAGGAATTATAATATAGAGATCATTTGGATAGTGGGTTCATTGGTGTTATCCTTGAAGTTGTTTGGGTAGTGGGTCCAACTATCTTCCACAACTCCTCATAGGGTTGGAATCTCCTAACAGGGATTCAAAGTCTCGCAAGAAGGACTCATATATACTGAATGTTGTAATAGACTCCTAATAGGGTCTATCCTCTAACAAAGAATATTTATATTAGTACATCATCTTGTGGGTACCATCCCCATCAAGGTTTCCCTAGTTAACATATCTGGTGTCATTGTGCATGAGTATCTTGTTGTGGTTTCAGTTTACTCAGATGGTTAAGATTGTTTAAAGTTGTTATTGTGATATTAGTTGGATAACTTATTCACCCCCTCCTCCCCACCCCCCCCCCCCCCCCCCCCCCCCCAAGTTATAACAATGGACTATATATTCTAAAAATGTCTATAGTGATCTCTCTTTAAGATAAATAGAAGATCTTGTGCTAAAGTTCCTTGGCCATCTGGGTAGATGAATAGGAATATCTTGACCTAAAGGGCACATGATGTGGCAACTAGGTAGATGAATTCAAAGGTGACACATGGAATGATTACTAACGCTGATGAGATGGACAAGGTAGACTATAATGCCTTGCTTAAGAACCCAAGAGAAATATCCTAACATGTTACAATGTTTATTGAACTATTTTTTCTTAAGTTTAAACATCATCAAAGTAATAATTTAGAAGAAATATACACATACACAACATTTACACAAATATAATAATAATACATATTTTATTCCTGAAAGGTTACTTAATGTTGAGTCACATTTAAGAAATTTTTATTAATAAGTTTAAGTCTTAATTACAATGTCCATAATCATAAAATGAATCAACACATCATAATCTCATATACACATATATAAAATAGATGATATATCTAGAGTACATTCAACTAACATCATCCACTACTCATGTCCCAAGGTATGCAATAATAAATATAAGTACATCAATATACAATATAATATCTCGTAGGATCTCAAAAAAAATGATATATAAATACGTCAAATGAATAGAAGTCTCCAAGATAAGAATAAGAAAGATAATGATATGACTGTACCAATGAACATCCAACATTTGTCAATCTAAGGGTGACCCAAATGGTAAGTAGACACTACCTTCCAATCGTGTGGTCACCTAATTAGGCTCCCACTCCCATTATGTAGGAGAGATAATGTATGATCCACAAATAGATAATTAAATCATAAAAAATTCCCACATAAGGAATCTCGATAGCCAAATCTACATCAATGGTAACACAAACTAATGATAAAGAAAATATAGGAAAATTCAAAAGGGCACTCATCCAAACCAATATCACATACCAAAATCAACAATAAATACCAAGTATAAATCAATTATGAAAACCAAAAAGATACAACCACATCCAAATCAATGTCAAGTGTCATAAGCACAATAAACAACATATAAAAACTATCATCAATAAAAGTAAACCATCAATCACTAACTCTAACAATAAAAACACCACCAATGAATAACTGACATCCATTAATAAAAGTTAATTATCAATGATAATTTAAATCCAATCAATAAATAATAACTCACAATAAATACACCATCAAAATTAATACCAACAAGTAATCCACCGATAAATACACCACCAGAGGCAAATATCAATACAACATGAAGGAGACTTAGGCTACATACTATGGAGTGTTATCACATGAGCCAACTCTAAGGTTACCCTGGCAGTCTCTAAGGACCTCGACCCCCTAATGACTCTATGTGGAACTAGAATACCCTCTTGTGAAGATGAGAAAACTAGTCATACCTCTCAAGGTACCATCCCATTCTCATCCTTAGCCTATAAAAGCACTCAAGGTATGGATGGGGAAAAATCTCTAACTTATCTTTTTAATTTATTTGAAGGCGTGGGGGAGGATAATATTTTAATTACTATGTTATCACTCATACAACTTATAATGAGTTACCCTAGAAACCAATTTGGGCCCTAGCCCCCATTGCAAGCCACTTCTATAGACACACAGACTACCTTTCCAAAACCCACAAACCACAATTGTGTGCCATACCACAAAAGTAATATTGATTGAACTTGGTTCTTTAACATGCAACTAGAAAATAATATTGGTTCTCAAAACCCAAATTCTCATAAATTCTCATCAAAAGAAATCTCATAAAATAAATCTCAATTTAAATCGTGAACTATATCATGAAATTCAATCAAATAATCATAAAAGAAATCTCAAAAATGTCTCTAATGCACATCCTAACTTGGCTAGCTAAAAAATCCACAAAGAAAAATCATCACAAAAATATACATCACAAGACTATAAATAGAATATTTAAGAAAACACATATTTTTCAGCCATATGATATAATTCCATCATTTTTTCTTGTTTGGTTTGAGCCATAAAGATGTGTTAAAAAAATTAAGTAAGAACATATATGTTAATATAAATTGTTATGCTAATATGCATATTTAAATCAATAAGTATTTGAATGTAAATATTTTTAAGCATATAAAATATCATGCAATATTATCATGTTTTTTATTAAGTAAAATAGGTTTTATAGGGATCCTAAAACTCAAAAGTTTTTATGGCACATCTGAAATAGAAATATAAGGAAAAGTCCAGCTACAATGCATCTTCTTATCAAAAGCCAAACAAACGACAAGTCCACAGCCAGGAAACAAAAAACCAGCTATACTAGAAAAAGAAAAACTAGCTAAAGTAGAAAAAGGTGAGACAAAAAGAAGGCACTAACTATTAGCTCTCCCTATCTAGAACTTTCAAGGTCTCTGCAACTTGATTGGTTTTCTGGTTGTCCATGTCCTCCTGGTCCTAATTCTGAGCATCTGCCAGATCCCTGGCTTCTTCCAAAACATCCTTTGCCTATCCATTGTATAAGTTGGCCTTCTCCATCTTTTCCCCACCAAATCTAGCACCCATTAGTGATTCAACCAAACTATTAATATTCTCATTCAGGGCGTTCAATGTGGCAATCACCTAACTAGCCAGGTTCTGATGGGAGAGTTCCATCCTTTGGACTCTTTGTTCAACCTTGGTGATTCTATTCTCTTGGTCAGCATTTTATCCCTGGACATTGCAGTGCCAATGGCTTCCATCCTAGCTTCTCTTCTCTTCATGTGTCCCTGGTCTCTACTTATACTTTGGCTTCCTTCCTAGCTTCTTTTCCACTTAAGGCCTTCAATTTCATGGAACAACCATTTGATAGACCAAAATTTTTCTATCATGTTGTTCTTTGTATTGTTCAAAAGATTAAACCTAGATTCCCTCACATTATCAAATATAACAACTAGTGCAAGGTCAATGAGTTCATCAAAGTGGGCTTTCCCATCATTTTCTTCCATCACTTGGAGGCTCGTTGGATCCCTAACTATCCCCAATTTTGCAATATTCATGTTAAAATTCCTCCAAGACCTCCTCCTATTTTTTTTATCACCTCCCCACTCTCTTTCCTTATAATTTCTATCTTCTCCTCAGATGAAAAATAGAGAGGTTAGGGTGTGGACTCTCAAGAATTTTCTCATTGGTTTCCTGCGACAAAGCCTCATCTGCTTTCCTTTTCTTGGGATTCCCTGACATGTCAGCTAAATCCTCCTCCTCTGTTTCACTTTCCCTCCCCTTCTCCTCCCCCTTCTTCTCTTCCTCTTACTTTGTATCCTCTTCTTCATCAATATCCTCCTCCTCCTCTTGAGGCTCAGACTTAGGGGGACTGGGGGGTAAGCCTTTGTCACTTTTTCTGTAGGGAATGCAAGCAAAAGGAGTAGCTTTCCTTTCTTCCTTAGGGTTTTTACCTTTAGAGGAAGAATTGTCCTCTTCTTTCAATTTTATGTTGTGCACATCCTTAGAATCCAAACTCCTATTTTCCTCAGAAGAATACCTAGAATCACTGAGGGATTTTCCCCTAGTTTGAGTCTTTTAATACTCATAGACCAGGAGGAGTAATCCCTTGTGAAGGGCAGGGTTAGCAGTAGGTTTCCTCTTAAAACCATTGATACCCTTTCTCATGGAGGTAAAAATATAAAAAGGAAAAGATATTTTGATTCCATGCCTAAATTGGTTAAGTAGAACAAAATGATGCATTTTGATTCTATCAAATCTGGGATCCATAGAAATATATTCAATGATAATCCTTAAGACATACCTCCAAAGCTTTTTAATAGGTTCCATCTCATAATATGTCTCTACCTTGATGAGTTTGTTCCTCTCAACTTCATCCTTCACAAAAACTTTGACAACATTAGTCAAAAATTTCTTATCTCTGAAGAAGTTACTCCCTTCTAGAGGGATCTCTATAACCTGGGCAATCAACTCTGATTTGACATCGTGGGTGACCCCATCTATTTTGACTCTCCCATTTTTTCAAGAATCCACCATAATCTTGGTGATCCCCACATCAATATCATGGAGCTTCTCTAGGAATCTTGTGATACTACCCTTTTCCAACTTATGCCAAACCTTTAGTTTCTTCTTCTAGTTCTCTACCTCCCCCAATGATCCCCTCCTACTTCTCTCCCCAACTATGATTTTCTCAAGTTTAGTAAACCCCCAACTGTTCAAAGCTCTCTTACAAATTTTGACCTCTTTCAAAATGCGAAACTCAATTTTTTTTTTGGAATTATCAAACAAGACAACCCATAAAGCATTCCAAACATACACACTATCATGGTTTGAAAAGAGCTTCAAATGATATTCATTAACTCCTAGTCTGGCGTGCAATCTAGCAAATCTTCCCATAATTAATTTTGGATTGCTTTAGTACTTCCTTGGATGTAGTCTAGTAGAACAAAATCATTCACTGCCACCAAAAATTTATCGCCGACATGCCATGTCATCACCAAATTTTTGGTGACCGCTTCATTTGCGAACTAGTCAGTAGTTAAATTGGCCTCCCTATACATGTGGCTAATATGGGTCTTTTTGAATTTACCCAAGTCAGATTTTAACTTCTCAATCAGATTCATAATGGTCCAAGAAGGAACAAAATGACCATTTATGCAGTTTATGATATTTAAAGAATCCCCCTCCAACCAAAGGTTCTTAATCCCAGAAGCTAGGGCCAATTTAACAATGTGACTAGCTGCACTACCTTCTAAAAAATGATTTGTCAAATGTCCAAGTGGGTAAGAAAAAACTACAACACCCCCTTCATAATTGTTTCTAATGATGCCTCCATTGCCAGCAGGGCTAGGGTTCCTTTTGGCATCCCCATCGAAATTGGCTTTGTACCAATTTTTAGGGGGGGAAAGCTACTTGGCCTCCTGGCTTTTCCTGTCCCTATCTTTTTTCCTTTCTCTACTATTCCCACCTTCTTCAATATTTCCTTTCTTTGTGCTGGTGAAGTGCTCCTTCATTAATCCTTCAATTTTATTAGCAGTAACAAACTCAAGGGATTCCTTGTCTTTGAATATTCGATTATTTTTCCCTTTCCAAATTCCCCAATAGAAATGTGGAAGGGACCAGGAGCAAATTAATTAGGTTATCATACCAAAGTGTGAGCTCTTCCATTGGCTAAAGAATTCTTGGATGTTAGCCAGGGAACACCAGCTGACCCCAAACTCCTTGGTCAGAAGGCTCCAAACTTTGGACGAATAGGGGCAAAGAATAAATAGGTGATTAATTGTCTCCAGGTCGTGCTTACATAAATTGCACTTGTTGGGGATAATCTAACCTCTCTTAGCTAAGTTATCCAAACTAAGGATTTTGTCTTAGAGTAGAAGCCAGAAGAAGATATTATTTTTTAGGGTAATGCCAAGACTCCAGGCCTTAGCCCAGATGGGTTTCTCCATTCTATCCCATAAATAAAAATACCTAGATGTGATAGAGTATTGCCCATTCGAGTTATCTCCCTAAATGACTACATCCCTCTTATTATTAATGAATATATCATTCAGGCTAATCATCAAAGACTTAAGGTCTGGGGATATCAAAGATAGGTCTTGCAATCCATTACCAGTTCTATAATCACTAACTTTTAGACCATATCTTTTTATGCATGGCTCTGCCCATCTTCCATAATTAGGGTAGTTAATAAGAGGTCCCTGGCTCATCCAATTGTCCTACCAAAATAATATATTTTCACCTTTGCCAAATTTCCATTTAGCCTTGGACTTAGCTAGGAATTTAGCCTTTAGGATCTCGTTCCATATGTAAGATCCTTGAGGAATCTCAATCTCATGGAGCAAGAGGCTGAGAGAATGCCTTCATAGGTATTTCTCAATCATGATTTCCCTCCATTATTTGGTGCTTCAAAAAATTTTCCAAATCTATTTGGCTAAAAGGGAATTATTGAGGTGTCTAATTTTTCTAATACTAGGGCCTCCATAACATTTGGGAAGACAAACATGGTCCTAAGCAACAAGATGGTATCTCTTATGCTCTTCAACCCCTGTCCAGAGAAAGTTCTTCTAAATCTTCTCCATTCTGTTAGCTTTCTTAGCCAAGATCCCAAAGAGACTTAAGGAATAAGTGGGGAGGTTTTGGAATATAGATTTCACCAAAGTACATTTGCCTACCTAGCTAAGGGTAGCACCTTTTTAGCTAGCTAATTTCTTGTTGAATCTATCAATGATGTTGTTCTAAAGAAAATTTGGGGGTTTGGACCCCAAAGGAAAACCAAGATAACTTGTTGGAACGATCCGAATACCACTTCATAGGATATGAGAATTTTTCCTCTATCTCTCCTGTGGAGTATTGATGAAGTAGATCGAGCTCTTATCCCAATTGATAGCCTAGCTAGAACCCCTAGTGTAAGTATTCAGCAAGCCCTTAAGCACTTTGGCCTCTTGGACTGAAGCATCTCCCCCAAAAAGAGTATCATCCAAAAATTACTGATGGGTGAAGGAAGAATGACCAGATGAAGGCTTGATACCTTGCAAACTTTGGTCCTATCTTTTTCTCATAATTAGCCTTACCAAACATTCTAACGAAATGATGAAGAGAACAGGGGATAGGGGATCACCCTATCTCAGCCCTCTCGATGGGAAAAATAAATTTGAGGAGGAACCATTAACTAGAACAGATAAAGAAGGGGAAGAGACAAGTTGAAGGATAAGTTTACAAACCTGGGTATCAAAGCCAAAAGCCTGGAGGAAAGAAATATTATCATGTTGTTAATTTAAATCATCTTAAATTATGAATGATTTAATTAATAACATAAATGTATATTATTAAATTAAATATTAATATTAATTTTATTTCTAAAATATTAATTTGACTTCTATTTAAGTCCAATATTAATATTTACTTTTCCTTTAATTCATGATACAACTAGAGATAACTCAAACTTGAAATTATAATTTTAATTAAGTTATCTACAATTTCTCTCATAAAATTAAATATTCATAACTAGATGATTATATAGTGAACTCCACTATAGCTTCTCTTAAATATAACTAAATCACAATTACATATTTATTAATTTATAACTCCATTTGCATTCATAAATATATAATAAGTTATATCCCACTAAGAGTTTCAAAAGTAATTGATACTAAAAATCCAATTATAAGAAAATAAAAAGTATTTATTTATTTAAATTTTAAAATACATAAATTGTGTGTGTGTGTGTGTGTGTGTGTGTGTGTGTGTGTGTTGTTGTTTTTTAAACTTCTGAAATTAATAAGTAATCATTAAAAAAAAAAAAAACTTTTTTTTAATAAATAAATCTTAAAATTAAATTGTATTTTTATAAAATAAAACTATACATGCAATTAGTATTTGCATATGCCTTTGATATCTCAAATCATGCATGCATAATATACTGTTTTCTATCTTTAGTATATTTTCTTTCACATGCATGTATACGTTTAGTTACAATATATTTTCCTCTCAATAAATCCTTTTCCTTTCCAATAAATTTTGTAACAAAATTATTTTAGATATAAGAAGAATATTATCTTTATTTGGAAAATTCATGATAATCACATGGTTCTAATGACAAATTTAAAGTTGAAACCTTAGCTATTAAATTTGTTGTTTTCTTCCAATTTTTTATAATCAAATATTCCTTATATTAGAAATAATTTTAAAATAATATAATTATAATAATTTTGTAGAATTTTCTATAATTTTCCTTATTCAAGTTTTCTTAATTAATAAGTTAATTACTTTTTCAAAATCTACAACATAATTCTTTATCCAAAAATCAATACAATAAATTAATAAGCATTATGAAAGCACCCAAGAAGACACAAAGTAGTCAAATCTTTAAATAAAATTCTATAATGAGTTTTCAAACCCTACCTCAAAACCACTACTAAAATCTAAGATAATTTGTGAATGCATGTAAATCAAAACCCTCTAAAAACTTTAATAATTCTTTTGATCCAATTCTAATTTTTTCTTCCCAAACCCTATATGTGTATAAATGAGGTCCAATATCTTAATAGAGTGTTCACCTCTACCTAAGGTTTCTAGTTTTCAAACATGCAAATGCCTCTCCTTAAAATAAACTTATATTATTTCCTAGTAGATTTTGACTCATTTTTCGACCAAAATTGGTTGAATTTTTTACTCATATTTGGTTGAAATGTTGACCAATAGTTTTTGTTGCTATTTTTGTCATTGCAATTTTGACCAAGTTTTTTGAGCATCAAAAATTTGACCAAACTTGGTTGAAAATGTCACATTTAAATTTATTGATAATTTTTTTTAAAAATAAAATAAATATAATGTTGGTCAAAAATTTGACCAAGTTTGGTTAAAATTTTGACCAATTGTCGTCCTTGATCAACCAAGATGTCAAACCCATGATGACATCCTTGTCGATGAGTTGGTTAAAAATGTAACCAAGTTTGGTCAAAATTTCAACCAAGTCATACCAGTATTGGTCAACCTTTTTACCAACCTACTTTGTTTGAAAAAAATGGAAATTGGATTGAAGATGATTCCAAAAAAAGTGAGATTTATCCTTGATATGGAGACCCCTCTGGATGTCACTAGACTTAACTTTATCTTGGACACATTAGGTACTTCTAGATGTTCTTCAAGAACTTTGCATAAAAATCCTATTGGTTGGATAAGTTGACTTGAAATGACAAGCCATATGCATGGGAGATTGCACAAGGAGAGGCCTTCAAGGAGTTGAAAAAAGGCTAGTGTGTATGCCCATTTTGGCATATCTAAATTGGCATATATTTTTTCTGCACATACTTGCATGATATTTGGTCGAGTATATCTGCTTCAGATTTACATTAGAATGATTGATTTTTGTGTGAATATGGAAGACTTATAGGCTTATACTTGGCCATACAAATTGATCACCTGCTAGAAGGCCTTTCTAGTAGGATGTAGAGTTTAAGAAGCAAGTAGTTCATACTTCAAATATTTGAATGGAGTTGTAATATATTAATAGATGGAATTGAATAAAGTATTATATGTTTGGCATGGTTCAATTCAATGTTGATCATTTTGATAGAGATTTATGGATTTTGGTAATTGCATCAGATACATCATTGTAAACCAAAAGTTGACCTTTTTCTTATCATTTCACTCTGTAAGCAATTTTATTGCATTCTAACATTATTGCAGTCATAAGGAGTTTAAATGTCAAAAGTTATCTCTCTCATATTTAGTTTGCATGACAACTATCTGTATTAATGTCTACCTACATATTTACATAGTGTGGATCATTTATATGCATTCAAAAGTAAAAAACAATTGTATCCGTAAGATGGTTCTTTACATAGACATCTTAGTAACAATTTGAGAGAATTTAAAACACATTTTACATCATTTCAAGAAATCATTAACAACTAAAACATTGAAACAACATGTACAAAGATTTTTTGCAATGTATTTAACAAAGTTCCTTGAGTCTCTAATTTTGAGGCTGAATTTGGCAAGGGATCTTTCATTGGTACAAGCGCGTGGTCTTTCCATCCTGTAGCCTAAAGAGAATTTATTATCATTTTAGTTTAATTTTAGTTTTGGTTTGTTTTCTTTTTTTTTGTTTTCCTCCTAATATTTTTCTTGTTCTTCCTCTAGATGTTTCTCTTCTATGACTAGATCTTCTAGAGCTTGAAATACTTCTTCATCACATGGGGAGGCATTTTCCTCCAAATCAATATGCAGATCACTTCCTAAATTTCCCTATTAAGAGGAAGTAAAATGATATTTCAATCAAGATAGAATAATCTTGATCAATATTTCTATTCAAACATCAAAAGCATAAAATATTTGAGCTTTACAATAAGATACAACCACGGGATAATAAACGTTAAACTACATCCATTTTCATAAGATTATATGTTCTCAATACGCTCAGAACAATATTAAGGATTCACAATATTTAAGCACATGTCTATGAACTCAAAAGTAGGAGTGGAAATACCATGCAAATTAAAAAATCAAGTTAAAACTTACCATGAAGTAAAGTTCTATTAGAATGCTATGTTAGAATGCTACACCCATGCATTCACAGTAAACAATAATAAGTTAATCATAGTATTGGAACATAAATGAGTTGTACTTGATTCCCCAAATTAGACATGTACAAAATTGATTTGAACATAATAATTTAATAATATTGAATCAAAATTAATATAAACCTTGAGACAAACCATATATGATTCCATGTCACTGGATCAACTAGACAATGCACAAGTAAAGAGAATAATAAAATTTCCAAATAAATTAGTGACATTCCAAAAAGCATAAGAATAAGAAAAGTTTTTAACAAATTAGATCATGCAGAAAACCATTATAAAAACTTACAATTACTCATAAACATGCATATCCTCTTCTGAGTTGCAAAGTGACCACTTGGTGTAATCATGCTACAAGGGAGGTGAACATAAACTTTGTAATTAATGCATCAATTTATTGTGAGTTATTGTGAATTCAAAAAACTTGAAAAAGGGAATCAACTATTATTAAATTACATTCATCATCATCTAAATTTCATGTATAAGGATGTCACATTTCATAGGAGAAGATAAGAAAGATACCTAATTCCTAG
This sequence comes from Cupressus sempervirens, assembly GCA_028749045.1. NCBI lineage: Eukaryota > Viridiplantae > Streptophyta > Pinopsida > Cupressales > Cupressaceae > Cupressus > Cupressus sempervirens. The sequence continues at coordinate 190,810,058 of CM053788.1, forward strand.
AGGCTTATATGGGTACTCAAGTGGAAATTTAAGTTTTCCATAATATACTCCTCATAAGGAATAGGATAAATATTAAACATCTTTGCTAAATATTTTTCAATATCTAGAGAAATAAAGGCCAAGAAATAGGAGATTATAAGCCATCTAAAATAAGCCCACAAAAAAGTGCACGAAGAATCTACAGGTGCATATGCTCAGGAAAACACTAATTTCTATACACAAATAGAGAAATTTGAGCTGAACAAAACCAATATGTCAATCCACATTGTATTCCTAAAACCACATTAGACATATAATCAAAGATATTATAGAGACATAATCTACACATTTTACACATAGCCAACATTTGAAAAAGGGCCCCATCGTGCAAAGCAAGACAAGAGATTCTAATACAACAAACTAAAAAAATGTGTAGTTCATTTGTATGGGAAACCAAAAAAATTTTACAAAGAATATTGAAATAATTTTAAAAATAAAATCCAAACAAGAAAAAGAGAATTGTAAGTAAAAATGTAACATTAATGCACTTCAAAACTTGCACGAGTAGATATTTAGTTAGTCCCATAGTTGTAGCTATTTATCATGAAATAGCTAAGCATGGCCTAGGAGAAAATTAAAAACATAGGTGATACTTATGCCATTCTAAGATGTCTATGGAAGAAGGATTAGCTAAAACATTGGGAATTGGTTCCTGTAGGTATAATGGACATGTAAGTGATAACAAGCCAACAAAATATTCAACATTAAGCTCAAAAATCCATCTCCATATGAAATCCACCCAAAGAATAAAAGCATAAAGAGTTTTTGTAACAATTGCTTGCTCCCATATACTCTAGCTTCTTTTCAAAATAGATTTGAGGTTTTTTTAAGCATCAACAATGACATAGCAACTCAAGTCATTCACCATAAAGACCCACAACTTATGGTTTAATGACATAGCTATTGACATTCTAGTCATGTTTATTATTAGTGGCATACGCTTATTTAGATTGTAAGTTCATACCAAGCATATTGTATAGTTAATAGTCTTAACCAATCATTTTAGTTGTTACCAAGTTCTATAGTTGCTACTGAGTCCTTTGGACAGATTTCAGTTTACACCGAGCAATTACTACAAAGTTGATGATCAACAATGTAAACTGAGCATCTCAGTGTATGTTGAGTTTACCAGTGCAAACTGAGTTGTGCGGTACTTTTCGAGTTCATAGTTGATGTGATGTGAGTCTAGTGATAATTGAGCTACTTAGTGTTAACCAAGTGACTCAGTTTACACTAAGCTCAATGTGATAGCATTGGTCGAGCTATGCAGTGTGAATCAAGTGATTCATTTTATATGCCAAGTTTCATAGTATTCATCGAGTCACCAATACCGATTGAGTTCAAGACTACTTGGAAGTGATCAGTATGGACCAAGATTCTATGTCTATCAAGTGCATAAAAATTTTGAGCATTGATAGTAGATGTCAAGTATTAGAACTTAACCAAGTTAGTCTTCAGAATTTTACTTTCTATACTTTGGCCATCTTTTTAGTATTTATGTCAACTTGTATTGTGGCTGACTTTGTAATTGTGTAATTGGATTGGTATATATTTAATGTATTGTATCACATCCAAGATATCAAAAAGAAGTAATGTAATCAAAGAAGAGCAAAAGAGTGAATTACAAAGGCTATAATAGTATAAGGAGTAGAAAATATTTATCTATCATAGCAAGGTGACTTGTACACTCAAAGGAATCTCATTTAGCAAACCAAATTGTAGTTCAAAGATCAGCTACTCCTTCATCCTAATAGGTGGATTAGTCAAATCCTTTAACAAGGTAGACCTAACAGTCTTATCTAAATCTCTTTACCAAGTGTGTACTTCATTGTATGTTTGTAAATCCTTTTGCAAGGTGGACCTAGCAATCCTTATTGCTCCTAACAGGGAAGATCATCAGAAGTAATCATTGTAAGCCTTAACAAGCCAACTTTATATTGTAGTACTAAAGCTTGTGTGTATCATCCCCACCCTACTTTTACTTTCTATTTGGAAGATTTATGGCTCACTAACTCTTGTGTGTTAAAGTGTTGTGTATGCTTTAAATTTTTTTGTTTCTCATGCATGTAGTTAGATCAGAATTCTCATAAAGGTTTAATTGCTAATCAAGGATAAAGTTTTATTGGTTACTGATTCACACCTCCCCTCTAAATAATTTAACATGTCATAATATTTCCAACAATTTGTATCAGAGCTTTGTGGTTCTCAGAGAAAAGTTTAATAGCTTGAGCAAAGATCAAAGGGAATGGAAGTATTCAAACTTGACAAGGCTATTGACAATGACCAGCTAGATTTGGAATTGGTTATTGAACAACTCAAGAAAGGAAAAGAGAAACTCTCTCAATCCCTATAAACATGAAAAGATCTTGCAATCTAGATGAATGATCCACTCTACATTGAAGAAAGAATTGAAGACATCCATTCAACCAATTCAAATGAAGTTGATGAAGAAATCAAAGAACTATTAGAAAAGAATAGTACTCTTCAAGAAGAAGTAAGAAAACTAAGAAGAGAGCAAGAAATTCAATCAATAAGATTGTGTGAAGTCATGGAAGAGAAAAAAAAGATAAGAGAAGAGATAGAAGGAAAGAACAATGAAATTTAGTACCTACCCCTTCAATAAGAAGACTTCATTGATTAGCTCACCAATGCAAACGAAGAAATCATGAATCTGAGATCAAAAAATGAGAAATTGTAGAATGATCTAAACACTAAAAGGAAAACCAATGAAAGAATAATGAAATCCCAAGTAGATATAAATCAGTTGAATGAGAAAATTCATTACAAAAAAAGTGAAAAGCATGAATTGGATAAAAAGAAGAAGTTGAATCATCCAAGATGGGAGCTCAAAAGAATAAAAAATGTACTTGCAGTCACTGTGATAAGATAGGTCATACATCAAACAAATTTTGGAGACATGGGAAAGCAAATTTCAATGAAAAATGCTACAACTATAATCAATATGGTCATAGAGCTAATGAATGCAAAGATAAACCAAGATTTAAAGGCAAATGTCACAAATTTAAGAAGCACAGACACAAGTCATCAGAATGCAAAACTAAGATATTGAATCCAGCAGAATAGATTGTAAAAGCTATATTTGGTTGGGACTATAACACTTGGTGTAGATGTCATTACTGTGGAGAATTTGGACACATTGAAATGAATTTTGTAAAGCATCACATGAGGAAAAGACATACTACCAAAAGATGTTTCATTTGTATAGAACTTGGTCATCTTGTCTAGAACTATATGAATACTGGAAGAATTGAAGATGAAAAGAAGGCAAAATTTGATAACATCAAAAAGTAGATGAGACAAAAATGGGTTCCAAAGTCTACTAAGAATGAAAGTTTGAGAAATGATGATCAAGTCACTTGAGAATTAGGTGACTCCACTATTTCCACTTGATTTCTCAAAGGAGAACTAGAAATAGGCTACTAAAGAAGACATCTAAATTAGTTCTAGTTGATAGCAAAAAAAATCCATATCAACATTCTAGATGCAAAGGGATCACTAAGTAAGAGGTACTAGTTACTACCAAGTTACCTTCCTTATCGAGCAAGGTCGATTTGCAGACTCTACCGAGCAAGGTTAGGAGTAACTAAATTTTAGTATGACTAACAAGTTAGAAAGGACTCTACCAAGTATTCAATGCTAGTGAACTGGATGATAGTCTGTCAATTTGATCTAACATTTGTACCATGCATTTATGGTGAAATTTGATAAAAAGAATGAAATCAAAGTCATTCCTCACCATGAATTTTTGAGAGCTATTTGTGTAAAGTAATTTTTGAAAATTCAAGCAATTTGAGAAAATTGTTGAAATATTTTCAAACCCTATTGAGTAAATATGGTAGCTACCAGTAGCAAGGCAAAAAGAGGTTTAGACTTGTTGGTTTGAGGTGTGGAATGGAAGTTGCTAGATTTCAAGCTTACTCCTACTATTGCAGAAACCCTAGATCTGAGTAGAGTGCAATCTCAAATCCCTCCAAAGGTACTCTTAATCAATGACATCTGTTCTCATTTCAAATGTACAATTTAGGATATTGGTACTTTGGAAATGGATGAAACCCTAGAAAAACTGTGTTAATGGAATATTGAAACCAGAACACCAACAAATAAAAGCTAAAAGTTTAACACATTCCACATATACCACAAGATTTTCAAATTAAGTGGATAAGGTACATATATATTCATATACATAATGCTCAATTGTGGTTGGAACAACCAATTTTGATCACAAAGAAGATGATCCATAGGATCATTGTTCTCCCCATATTAACAAAAGCCAAAATGACCAAAACCCTAAGTTGGGTTGAACTGAAAAGAAAAACCCTAGTCAAGTGAGATGGATGGGGAATGAAAATAAGTAGTATGACTAACATGGAAGTAAATTTTTACATTCACATCATTGCACACAAGATATACAGTTCAAGCAAATTAAACAATGTGTCATGTGAAGTTGTGGACTTGGCTTACAAGGTAGTCAAGAATAACCTATCTCTTGACCTTTCTGAGTTACTATTGAACCAATTCAAAAAAAACATGGAGAGCATCAGGACTTCAAAGAACAATCCATGTAAGTTTCATTCACTCTTGACATGTTTATTTTTCTATGTTTAGAAATTCTTTCCATCAAAAGGTACTATTGTTTGGAGAAAAGATGTGTTGGTCCTTTATTAGATTAATGAATACATTTCTGAAATGGGAGAGAATTATGCAAGTATTATGGACAATTATTTTGACGCATCTAAGGAGAAAATGAATAATAGATTCTGGACTAAGGAAATTAGTTGAGGATTATCAAGATGATGTTTTTTTCATGGTAGATAGTGACAAGGTCTATATTTAGGTAGTTAGGCCAATAATTGCATGGGTAAAACCTCTAGGATATGAGGTGAACATTGATGAAACAAAAGATATAATTGAGGCATTAATAAATGAGCCAGTTGATCCTAGGGTTTTTTACTTTGGCACCTATGATGAGGTAAAGACCAGGATAAAATTGGAGATCAAGCTCCCTTAGGAAATTAACAAGGGTAACAAGAGGATTACTAAACTAAAAGCTATTTCTACTCTTTCATTAACTAAAGGAAAGGGTGAAGATGAAGAATTAGAGGATGAAGAAGAATCAGAGGAAGAGGAGCCACTAAAGAAGAAGGGTAAAGTAATCATTACAAAACCTACCAAGACATCTGCTATTGTGTTCACCAAGAGATCCTCTAGAAAGAAATTAGATAAAAAAGGAGGAGACATAATTTTCAAGAGGTCTCCACCCATATTTGAGGAAAGAATGAAAGAATTAGAATCAAGTTCTGGAATTAAAAACTTAAAGGCATTGAAATATGAGACTAGGACTATTGATGAGCAGAAGCAAATAGAAGATATATTGATATCCAAGATGGGTTAGTGGAAATACTCACCAGACCAACTTACTTAGTAGATTCCTAATGCTTTAATAGAAAAAATTAAGCCAAGATGGGAGCATGCCTTGCAAACTGCAAAAGATATACATGAGCAGACACTGAGGTAGCTTATGCCAAACTTGAATGACAAGGAGGTGAAAGAATCTTTGAAGAAAAATGAAGAAAAGTTAACTTTAAGATTCAATACTTGTCTCATTTTATTGAATGAAATAGAGCATGTTGTGAAGAATTCTAAAAACACATAAAAAAATGTCTATCTTCTTCACAAACTATGTGATTTTTTTTAAGTATAAGTGATAAAGATGATGATGATGATCAAGAGAAGAAAGATGAAGAGAAAGATGATAAAGATGTTACTCATTTTGATAATGTAGATGATGAAGAGGAATAGGAGCATAAGGATATCGAGGAAGATGTTAAAGATGTTGAGGAGACTGACCCAATGAAGATTGTTGTAGTAGTCATAGTCTCACTTTCTTATTCTCCTAGCAAAACATTGATAACATCAAGCCTAGAGACAGCTTTAGTAGGATTGATTGTGACTAGCATTGAAAGCACAAGCACTCAATCAATATTTGCACCATTCCAACTTAGTACTTTACTGATAATAGTGCCAAGTACTTCATCTACCAAGCTACAAGCTCTTCCCTCTACATCAGTTTGTCTATATTAGGTATTCCTATTAGGATTAAACCATGAACATAAATAACAATTACATGCAAATATAACCAATATCAAAAATAATAGATCACACCAAAAAGAACACAAGACACCAAGATTTAATGTGGTTCACCCAATCCCTGGGCTACATCCACCAAAAAATAAGTCTGATATTATTATGATCCTATAATTACAACTTGATTACAATCTGTAATCCCTTACAGCTCAATACCATTGCAAGAACCAATTTTCGCATCACCACTATGAAAAGCAATCCCTAATAATACTTCCTTGATCAGTCACCACAATCTAAAAATTCCTACTACCATTATTTCAATGAGTGTAGTATCCATATTTTACAACAAGTCCTACCATTTCCATAGTTGTTTCCATTCCTAGTATATAAGCAATAAGTGCAAGGATAGTTGAGACCAAGCCTAAACTGAGCATAAATTTTTTTGGTAAAGGAAAAGAAAAGAGGATATAGATCTTAATGAGGATATTGTCATTCCTAAATGGGACATATCAAATCTAAATCCTGATCAAATGTAAACTTTTCATGAACTACTTCAAAAGAAAGCCAAGAAGCAAAGGGTTAGAGAGGAAAGAAACAAAGAGTTTAAGATCATTGAGGATGCTTGGAACATTCTAGTAGAGGCTCTAAGCATAGAGGTTGACACTTCTCAACCAATTTGTATCAATTGGTAGAGGCAGTCTAGAAATATAATGAAGATTTGGATGAACAAGATAAATTATTATAGAAAGCTAAGAAAAAGTTTGAGAATTAAGTTGTAGAACTTATTTCTCTACAAATTTTTCATCAAATAGACCTATCTACTATTTTAGGCTCTCTAAAAAACCCTTTCATTAATGTATCTTTACTTTTTGGCAAACAATGTGATACATCAATTTTCACAAAAGAAATAAGAGATAAACTATCAAAAATTGATGAAGATCTGAAGCCAAGTGCACAACAATTTTAGCTTGACTTGAGTTCTAGCTCTGCTAACTTAAATAAGATTATATTTCTAATAGATATGCAGGGATAACTGCTCAGTGAAGAAGCAAGAATTAGATCTACATTGATAGATATTCAAAATATGATTCTCCCTAACATGGATGTACTGCAAAAGCACATTGCACACTCAAAAATGCTCACCCATGACAATAACTTCTCTATTGCAAACCACATGATTGAATTGTCAGCAGAAGTGCAGGATCTTGCAAGAGAATTGGGACAAGACTTTGGCACTCATCCTAAAGGTACATTCAAACTTCATGTCACATTTTGGCATTACTATGTAAGTGTAGCATAAATCTTTGTCATTAATGTCAAAAAGGGGGAGAAACTATAAGATGATATAAAGGGGGAGAAGATTGGATAAGATGTAAAAAGAGAAAGTGGGAGAAAATTGTAGATTATTAAAAAATGTGTATATTGTATGTATAGTATACTATAAATTATGTATGGGGGAGCATTACCATGTACAGAAATGTATCCTTTACAAAATCAATTTTGAAAAATATAAAAAACAATATACTCTATCGAGTTGGAGACATAAGGTGATGAATAAAGATGTTGTTGAACATTCTTGAATTTAGTTTTGACTGATAAGTGTTTTTGTCACTAATGCCAAAGGGGGGCATTGTTGACATTCTAGTCATGTTTATTATTAGTGACATACACTTATTTAGATTTTAAGTTTATACCAAGAATATCATATATTTAATAGTGTTAAGCAAGCATTTTAGTTGTTACCAAGTTCTAGAGTTGCTACTGAGTCCTTTGGATATATTTTAGTTTGGATAGATTTCAGTTTGCACCAAGTAGTTACTACAAAGTTGATGATCAGTAGTGTAAACTAAGCATCTTAGTGTATGCCGAGTTTACCAGTGCAAATCAAATTGTACAGTTCTTACCATGTTCACAATCAATGTGATATGGATCTAATGATAATCGAGCTACTCAGTGTTAACCAAGTGACTCATTTTATATGAAGCTTGAGATGATAGCATTGACCAAGCTATGCAGTGTGAATCAAGTGATTCAATTTATATGTTGAGTTTCACAATATTCACCAAGTGACTAGTACAGACCAAGTTCAAGACTACGTGGAAGTGATTAGTATGGACCAAGCTTCTACATCTACTAAGTGCATGATGATGTCGGGCATTGATAGTGGATGCTAAGTATCAGAACTTCACCGAGTCAGTCTTCAAAACTCGAGTTTCTACACTTTGGCTAACTTTCTAATATTTGTGTAAACTTTTATTGTGGACAACTTTATAATTGTGTAATTGGATTGGTATATATATAATATATTATATCACATCCAAGATCTCAAAGAGAATTAATATAATCAGAGAAGAGCAAAAGAGAAAATTACAAAGACTACAAAATGATAAGGAGTAGCAAAGATTTATGTATCACAAAAAGGTAATTTTTATGCTCAGAGGAATCCCATTCAATAAACTAAGTTGCAAATCAGAGATCAACTACTGCTTCATCCTAACAAGTGGATCAATCAAATCCTTTAACAAGGTAGACCTAACAGTCTTGTGTAAATATCTTTACCAAGTCCATACTTCATTGTATGTTTGTATATCCTTTTGCAAGGTGGACCTAGTAGTCCTTATTGCTCCTAATAGGGCAGATCATCAGAAGTAATCATTGTAAGCCTTAACAGGCCAACTTTATACTACAATACTAAAGCCTGTGGGTATCATCCCCACCCTAGTTTTACTTTCTATTTGGAACATTTTTGGGTCACCAACTCTTGTGTGTTAAAGTGTTTTGTATGCTTTCATTCTTTCAATTTCTCATGCATTTAGTTAGATCAAAATTCACATAAAGGATCAATTGATAATCAAGGATAAAGTTTTATTGGTTGTTGACTCACCCCTTCCCTCTTAGTAACTTAGCATGTCATAATATTTCCAACAATAGCAACTCAAATCGAGCATGAACCCTAGTGAAAAATACCTTTCCAGGATCTTGTCTACCACTAGTTAACCAAGGCTTTCGATGGAATTTTGATGAACCATGAAATGTTGGGCTAGAAATCCCCACATTTTCATTAGCCCTTATTCCATATAAGGTTGGCATTAATCTCTTGATCAACCATCTCTATTGGCCATGGAGAATTTTAATTGCACTAGTATTACCAATCAATCATTTATCTTTAAGTATGAAATAAAGGATCAATGAAAACATGGTCCTCATTTAATTTAGAAATTAATTTAAAGCTTTTCTAATTTTGAAAAAGAGAAATAGTTGCTAGGTCCTTAGACAAGGAAGCAAACTCATAAAGATATTTGTAAACTACTTGAATGAGGATTATAAATTGAAAATATGAATCTTCATTTAAACAACAATTTTATGCTTTCTTAAAAGGTGAGAGAAGATGCAATTCAACCACAAGGAAACCCATTATCACTTTTCCAACAACTCTTGAAGAATTTAGATCCAAAATTTTCCTTACTTTCAAAAAGATCAAACTATTACATAGTTATCCATCACTTGGACTTAAGAGCAGATGGAGCTTCAAGATCTCACTCAGTTCAGAGGACTAAATATCTATGTCAAAAAAATGTGAATTACAACACTCATCCAAAATATTTAAAAGAATGAGTGAAAGGGAAATTAATTTTGAATAATAGACAATTAGATTCCCTAATTTACTACAAAAAAAAAGAATTTGAAGCCACAATAACCTCTAAACTAGGACAAGGGGAACATGGCACAATTGTGTTCTGGTAGAGCTTTGAACTACCACCAAGATCAGCACTAGATATATTTAGCTTCCAAAAGGAAACATTTTTAAAATCTCTAAAGTTTTTCAAAGCTCTAGTTTACATATATTTACCCTTGTGCAAAGTTGTAAATGGATGATGAAAAGAAGAGTGGGGTTGAAAGAGTATCCCATGTTGAAGGTGTAAAAGAGGGAAGAAAAATTAAATTTGCAATAGTGATTATGAAATGAATGGAGTTGTAGACCTTGAAGATAAGGAAAAGTTGCAACAATGATGGGTCCTTAGGAGGAGATTAAATGGCACTAATAATGGGTGATAGAAAAGAAGATGCTGGGCAAGTGAGAAATGAGGATTTTTTTCAAAAAATATATGATGAGCAAGTTGACATGAATTTACATGTAGAAGAGATGAATAAGAAAGTGGTAGTGAAACTGTATGTATTGAAGGAGTAAATGAAATTTGTAGTAAGAGGTTTGTGTGAATATGTTAAATATTTTTTTGTAGAACTACGGATGTTATAGGTTGTCAACTTGTGGTGAATCAAAATCCAAGAAAGAGGAAAGAACTGGAGAAAGTATTTGGAAGAAGCTATCTATAAACTAAAGATGTAAATCAATGAAAGATGAAAAGAAAAAGGTGAATTTGTTGGATTAGCTCATTTATATTAGATAAATTTAATGTAGGAGAATCATAGATGAATAAAAGAGCTACCATTAACAAGATTTTTTAAAAATATTTCTCCATTATTGAGTTATTTGAGGATATGTATATAGATGTAAAAATAAATCAACTTGTTGCATTATCTATTTTCACAATTTGATATGATAATGCAAGATAATCTAATGGATATTTCTTCAATAAATATATATGGACAATGCAATTAATTTTGTTAGAATGAGAAGAAAGTGGAAAAAGTCATTAAATTAAGAGGACAATTTCAAGCATATAGAACTAAAAAGGGGCACAAGCAAAGGAGGAAGATGGAAACAAAGAGTAAAAAATTATGTGAGTAATGTAAAATTTAAGTTTGAATTAGAGACTATACAAGAAAATTCAATAAGAAAACAAAGAGCAAAGGAAAAGAAAAGATTCAGATAATTGTGTGATAAAGAATGAATTAGAGTATCTTGGGTATAGAGAAACCAAATTGAATTAAGAAAGGAAACTCTTGATTGTGCAAAGAGTAACAAGAAAAGGGCAAGGAAGTCCCTTTCAAATATCTAAAGCTATTTTTTAACTAGTTAAGGTACATAGACATTAAAAGTTAAGACAATACCTTATTTGGAACATAATGAGTTGCAAGACCAGTTGCAACCATCTCCACCCCATCAAATCGTGCTCCTATTAATGATAAGTATTTCCCTGCATAATTAACAGTCCAACAAAATAAACTATTAGTAATGGATGAAGAGATGATGGTTCATAAACTACTCACTTTAGTATACTACATTGTAGCCAATAATATCTATCCTTTGGAGGAAAACATCGTTATACCAATTGTTTGAACAGGAAGATCCTTATGCCTTAAAGTATTATATAGATTGAAGATAGTGAAAATTGTAACATAGTTTTAATAGAAAATTTGATCCATGTGATTAGAACATGGGTGCAGGATAATTAACTATAATTGGCTATAAGCTACAACATAAAAGGAAATGGTGAGAAGAATATTACCTCTTAAATGAAGAAGTAGACATTATTTTTCAATTGAATCACTCTACATACAATACTACTATTAATCTTTACTACAAGAGAGGTTTAATGGATAATGTTTGGAAGCTTTGGAACAAGATGTTGTAGAGATAGATTTTGATATGTTTAGTTAACTACTCTTGTCCAAGAATTTTGCAAGCTTGGGGAAGTATATGACAAGAAAGAGACTAATTGAAACAATGGGTTATGGTTTTTAATTTTACAACTAAATTTTCATTTTTGACAATTTGAATCCTTCCTTTTTCCCATCATTTTCTACAAGGCTTCTTTGATGTTTGTGTATGTGTTTCTTTGTAAGGCTTCAAACTTTACTATTGAACCCAATAGATGGATCTATGTTGTGTTAGGATCCATGCTAGATTTTGGTGCCACTCTTGGATAGTTTATAGCTATACATGCAAGATGGAGAAGAGGGGACCGAGATTTAGAAGAGGCATGAAAGATTTGAAGAAAGAGGTAGCCATGAAGATGTTTACTTCCATTGCAACATGTTTGCAAGAATGTAAGAGAAAGATAAGCTTAAAATTTCTTAGAAAGCACTAAATAGATGGTGAATGAGGGTTTTGTTGATGATAGCCTTATTCATACCACTATCGTGTATGTTTTCTTTAGGGAAGGCTATCAAAGCTCTAGAAATCTATAAATAAATGGGTTCAAAAGTCCATCTTATGAATCAAAAGATACTCTATTTCCACATTTTGCATGATTATTAATACTAAAATTAAATTACACAAAAATACATGATGAGCAGATTAAAATGGGATAAATTTTGTGAGAAATGCAAAGCTTTTAGTTTTTTACTGCTTTTCTAAGCTTTATATCCCTTTTTTGGAATGAAGAAAGATATGAAAAGTATAATGCATCAACTTTTGTTTTATGATGAATGTAAAATGGGTGTACAATTTTGGGAAAGATTCATCAACATTAGACTATTCTTAGATAGAACCTCATTACAAGATTCGTCTACATAAGCCAATACATTCTATAAACAACCTCAACCCAAGATTCATCTACATAAGACTATTCTTACGTAGAAATTCATGTAGGAACATCTTGGGTGTAAGAATAATCTTGCATCATCCAAAAATATTTTCTTTTCAATCTTTTATATTTTAATAAGGACTAGTAGAATGGGTGGTTATTATTTATGGGGACATTCTAATTTTAGTAAGTTTTTCATAAGAGCTCGAAATATTCTTATTTTCTACATGAAGGTTCATTTTAGAGTTATAAACCTACCATAAAAATATCAATTCTCCAACTTAAGTATTAGAGAAGTTATTACAGATTTTCACTGGAAATATTTGTAGTAAAATCTTTAAACTCACTGTTGGAGGCCTTAGAGTTCTCAGATGAGGTCCAAAAAATCGATGGAAGGGTGCTTGTGTCATTCCAAGATTATAGACAAAGAGCTGTTGTTTTTGAAAAGTGGTTATAACAGCCAATCGAAGCAATGGTTTGTGAGTTATGGCTATTCAAAGTTTGTCTACCCTAAATATCTAAAATAATTTTCAAAGATGTATCTGGTCGACTCTATATGTATTTTTAGGGCTCACTAGCCCTAGGTATTAAGTTTCAATGTCTAGAACCTTATCGAGTGACATAAAATTACCTATTTAAGAAAGGCCCAAACATTGTCTAGGATAGCTCTGGGTGGTAGTTCGCAACTTAGTCTTGCAGATTGTTGTAATGAAGGTGCCCATGTGGGTTTTCATTTTGTACTTGTGAATTTTGTAATTTTGCATTTGTAGTGCAAATAAGAAGTCCATATTTTGATCTAACATTTTTTGTTGTTTCTTAGTTTCTATTACGAGTTTATGCTTTTAAGGGGAGCACCCTTCATCAATAGGTATCAGAGATAGAGTTCTTGAGTGTGTGGATAGATTGTTGACTATAAGGTAGTTCTTAGTAGGACTATAGTTTGGGTTGAGCGTGTATATAGATCACTGATTGTGAGGTAGTTTGCACTAGGGTTTTAACAAAAGTGTGAAAATGCCTCCATGAAGAGAGCATAGTAGAAGAACTGTAGGTGTTACACCTAAGATTTTTCTAGCCCTCCAAAGATAAATGCAAGCATTGGAAGAAAAAATGTGCAGAGGAATAAATCTTCTCATAAGAGATGAAACTGAGGATGAGGATGAAGTAGAAGAAAATGCCAAAGAAAAGGCAATTCTAAACCTAGAGGAAGAGAGGCTTTTTAGGGCCATCTCCAAGATTGAAAAAAGACCCAAGTTTGAGGTTCCCGCATTTTTTAGGAAATCTTAACCCAAAGGAGTTGATTGATTGGATCAATAAACTAGAGGAGTACTTTGAGGATCTTGATAGGGTCAAGTTTGCAAAGGAAAAACTGAAGGGACAAATGAACATCAGGTGGTAGGAGGTTTAGTTGGAGAAAAATAGAAAGGGAAAGAACAAAATGACTAGATGGGAATGGATGGTAGCTAAACTGAAGTGAAAATTTATATTCATGGATCATGAGCTTAATCTATTGAAGAAAATGCAAGGATTGAAGCAAGCAAGAAAATATGTTCAAGAGTATACCAAAGAGTTCTACCAAGTTCTCATTAGAATTGGCCATGTAGAAGTTGATAAGGAGAAAGTGACCTATTATCTATGTGGGTTAAGGCCAAGCATTTAGGATGAGCTGATTCTAGTTTTAATGAACAATATTGAGAAGGCATACCATTTTTCCCTAAGAGTTGAAGAAAACTTGAACAAGAAATTTGACAACAAGAATAGCAGAAGAGGTTGCAGTGGAAGATCTAGTGTATAATCTTCTGAAGGTCATAATGATGATTAGAAGAAGAAGGACAAGGCTAGAAGTAGTAGTCAGAACCAAAGGGGGAACAATCCCAATCATTTCCATGAGTAGAACAATAGAGATCAGAGAGGAAGAGGTAGAGGATAATGATTTGGATGAGAAGGCTTCTATGGGAAATGTTTTCACTATAGGGAAGAAGGGCATAGAGTGTTTGAATATTCCTAGTGCCAAGAAGGACATATTGAAGAACAAAAGGCTAGGATAGAGTTGCACATTGATATAGATGCCAAATCCTCATAGTCTAAAGATGTTAAAAGAGGAGAAGTCCTAATTAACATAAGAGTCCTACTAAGTGGTGAAAATGAACCTAATCAAAGAAGGAGCTTGTTTTGCACAAGGTGAAAATGTGAAGATAAGTGTTGTAATGTGATCATTGATGGTGGAAGCACTAACAATTTGGTGTCAAAAATGATGGTCACCAAGTTGAAGCTAAAGAGACAAAAACACCTGTGTCTATACCATATTTCTTCTAGGTGCAAGATGACCACAAGGTCATGATCAATGAGTAGGGCTCCATGAAGTTCAAGATTGGAAGCTACTAGGATGAGGTACTATTTGATATCATACCTACGGACATATGTCATATTTTCTTAGGTAGGCCATAGTAGTTTGATAGGCATGTTGTACATGATGGGTGAGAAAATACCTATACTCTAACCAAGGATGGAGTGAAACATAATTTGAAATCGTTGAATGAGAAAGAAGAAAAGGTATGTAGTGCTACCAAAACTCAAAGGTATGAAGTGTGAGCATATGTGTTTTGCTATAATTCTAGAAGATAGTAAAAAAAAAGTAGAAGAGGTACCTACAGAAGTTGTAGCTATGTTGGGAGAGATTTTTTATATTGTATTAGATAATGTACCTAATGGATTTCCCCCTAATGAGGAAGATTAGTCAGTAGATGGATTTGGTTCCAGGAGCTAGTTTTTCAAACAAGGAAGTGCACAGAATGACACCAAGAGAAAGTGAAGAGTTCAACAAACAAGTTCATGAGTTGTTGTAGAAAGGGTTGATTTGAGAGAGTCTAAGTCCATGTGATGTACTAGCCATATTAGCAGCAAATAAGAATGGTGAATGGAGGATGTGTATAGATTATTGTGTTATCAAAAAGGTCACAATCAAGTATAGATTATCATTTCCAAGGGTGGATGATATTATAGAATGTTTGAGTGGAGCTGAGTATTTCATAAAGATAGATCTAAAGAGTGGATACCATTAGATTTGTATTAGAGAGGATGATGAGTGGAAGACTATTTTCAAGAAAAAAGGACTGTAAAAGTGGTTAGTCATGCCTTTTGGGCTAACCAATGCACAAAGAACTTTCATGAGGCTCATGAATGATGTACTAAAGGAGTTTATAGGTAAGTTTTTCATTGTTTACCTAGATGATATATTGATCTTTAGTAAGACATTGGAGGATAATTTGATTCATATTTGCAAGTTGTTTAATAATTTGAGGGAAGAAAAGTTGTTGATAAACCTAAAGAAGTGTAGTTTTGTAAAGGAGTTGGTATACCTAGGATTTGTAGTCTCAATAGAAGGTCTAAAATGGACCCAGAGAAAGTGAAGGTTATCCTTGAATGGCCTACTCCAAAAAATGCAATAAAGGTAAGATCTTTTCATGGACTAGTTAGTTTTATAGAAAGTTTATAAGAGGTTTTAGCAGTATTTGTGGACCGCTGACTTAAACAATGAGAGGGGATAGGAAAGAATTTTAGTGGATAGTTAGGGTAGATAAGAGATTTAATTTAGCAAAATAGAAAGTTCCTGAGCAACCTATTTTAGCACTTTCTAATTTTAGCAAGATGTTTTAAGTAGATTGTGATGCTATTAGTACTACAATAGGAGCTGTTATGAGCCAAAAATGTAGACCTATTGCTTACTTGAGTGAGAAATTGAATGATGCCAAAAGAATTTTTTTTGTCTATGATAAGGAATTTTACACTATAGTTCAAGCATTAAAGAAGTGGAGACACTATCTTCTTCCTAAGGAGTGTTTGTATACTGATCATCAAGCTTTACAATATTTAAATAGTCAAGGAAAATTGAACCAAAGGAATTTCAAGTGGGTTGAGTTTTCGCAAAGGTTTACATTTGCTTTGAGACATAGGAGTGGGAAGTCTAACAAATTTATAGATGCTCTTAGTAAAATAAAACTTTTACTAACTGATATGTAGATAAAGGTGGTTGGGTTCAAGGAACTAAGTACTTTGTATCCAAATAATCTTGATTTTTGTGAAGAATGGAAGGCTTATACATAACCTATTACACTTGATAGGGAAAAGTGGTTGGATTTCATGATCTAGGATAGTATGTTGTTCAAACAAAGCTAGTTGTGCATTCCTAGAAGTTCAATGAGAGAGAATCTCATTAAGGAGAAGCATAGTCAAGGATTGGATGGACATTTTAGCAGAGATAAAACTATTGTTTTGGTTGCTAAGAATTATTACTGGCCACAATTAGTTGCAAGATGTGAAGAAGTTTGTAAAGAGTTGCAAAGCATGTTAGATGGCAAAAAAATTGAAGTAGAATCTAGGGTTGTATCAACCATTACCTATACCAAAGAAGTTGTACGAGGATGTCAACGTGGATTTTGTTCTTGGATTACGAAGAATGCAATGTGAGCATGATTCTATTTTTGTGGTGGTTGACAGGTTTTCAAAGACGACACATTTTATTCCTTGCAAGAAGACTAGTGATGTTGTTCATGTGGAGGAGTTGTTTTTCACAGAAGTGGTGAGACTACATGGTCTTCCAAAGAGTATAGTTTTAGATCAAGATACCAAATTTGTTAGGTATTTTTGGCATACATCGTGCAAGAAATTAAAGATGGAATTGAAATTTAGTTCATCACATCATCCAAAAACTAATGGACAAACAAAAGTTGTGAATCACAGTTTGGGAAACTTGCTAAGATGTTTGGTTGGAGACAAACCAAAAGGATGGGATGTGATTTTACCATGGGCATATTTTTTATATAATAATTCTATAAATAGGAGTACTGGTAAATCACCATTCCAAATTGTATATGGGAGTAGTCCTAGAAATGCTTTTTGATTGAGGCAGTTGGATAAAGGAGAGATAAGTAGTTCTGAAGTAGAAGAATTTTTTAAACATTTGAAGAACATCCATGAGGAGGTGAGGAAACACATAATAAAGATGAATACATAGTATAAAGCTAAGGAAAATGTGAAAAGGAGGTATAAGGATTTTCAAATTGGAGATGAAGTCATGGTTCATTTAAGAAAAGAGCATTTTCCAATGGGTATATATAATAAGTTGATGATGAAGAAGTTTGGACTATGCAAGATAGTGAAAAGGCATAATTAGGGAAATGCTTATGAAGTGGATTTTCTTTCTGAATTGAATATTTCACTAGAATTTAATATTTTAGATTTGATGGAGTATTATGAAGGAGGTAATGGAGATGACATTACAGAAGTGCGGTGGAGTATTTTGGCAACTAGTTTGGCTAAAAATTAGATTGAGGAGATACTAGACAGTCATGTTAACAAATGTACAAGGAAATTTTTTAATGAGGAATACATGGTAAAATGGGAAGTAAGGCTAGTAGAGGGTTCATCATGGCTAGCAAGGGAGGAGGTTCACCGTCTTGGTTTTCCTCTAAACACCTGATATGTGATGGAATCACTTCGCAAATTACCTTGGGTGTCTGATGTAAGAGCATCTTGGGTGTAAGAGAAATCTTGTGTCACCCAAAAATATTTTCTTTTCATTCTTTTCTATTTTAATAAGGACTTGTAGATAGGGTGGTTACTATTTATGGGAACGTTTTATTTTTAGTAAGTTTTTCATAAAATCTCAGAATGTTCTCATTTTCTACATGAAGGTTCATTTTATCATTATAAGCCTACCATAAAAATCTCATTGCTCCATCTTAAGTATCAAAAAATTTATTACGGATTTTTGGTAGAAATATTCATAGAAAAATCTTTAGGCTCACTATTGGAGGCCTTAGAGTGCCCGAATGAGGTTTGAAAACTCAATGAAAGGGCACTTGTGCCATTGTGAGCCTGTAGACTAGGAGTTGGCATTTCTAAAAGTGATTATAATTTCTAGAAGCATGAATGTTGATGATATTCCTATTGGGGAGTATTGTAGAAACATGATTAGATTATTATCATGATGATATGCTACATTCATGATTGTGTTTTTTCATTGATGTCAACATAGCAATTTTTTGTGGTATCTGATAGAAGAACAACATAAAGATCAAGTTAGTATGGACAAATCATTGAGTATTTTCAATAGTGAGGTTAAAGGGATATACTACTAAGTGTTTAGTATATGAAGCTAACCTAAAAAACATAGGATATTAAGTTTGGAATAAGTTATGCAAGTTTCAGTGAAGACTATTTTGAGATAGAGTTTATACAGGCATGTTTGTAGGAGTTGATGAAATCCAACTCCATAGCTCACCAAGATCACCTGCATGCAAATAACCTATCTAAGGGAAACCAAGGAAGGAAGAGGTGGAGCTTGAGAAAAACCCTAAACGGACTTGAGAGAGAGAATATTGCAAAACAAAGAAAATTTATTTACAATGAAAAATGATATATGAGATGTGAAAATACAATGAGAGAGCTTGAATATAAAGACCTCATGGAAGCTTGTAGAACAAGCTAGAAAGTGGGAGAAGATAAGGTTGACAACCAAGCACTCTTCCACAAAAAGGTGGAACATGCTAGAAGGGAACAAAATTTTGTGTTGTCAACAATTCATCACTATATCTATTAAATGAATGAATTAACCTAAGTAAACTTAAGTAAATAGAACAAATAATAAATAATAAATTATTTACTCTAACACCCCCCCTTAAGTGCAACTTAGGGGAATGCCTTAAGCTTAGAAAACTAAGATGAAATGCAAAATGGGTCTCAGTAACAAGGCCATGTTAGGTACCCATGTACAATACAAATAAAAGCAACCTCTAAAAATGGGAAAAGAGAGAAAACCACATGGGAAAGACCCTCCCCCAAAAAGAGGTAAGAACCTAGTGAAGGACTGAAGAAGCCTCTAGCTAGAGAAATGTCCCATAAAATAGGAACAAAGAGTGATCATCAAGAGCATCATTAAAGCATAAAGAAGCCACAAATTCTGTCATAAAAAAGAAACCTATAATTTGAAGAACCTCCATGGAAGAAGAAAGGCATGAACCAAGCATGTCTATATGGTAGATGATCTATCTCACTGAAATGCATAGGTAGCCAGCCACTACAATTGCCTCATATATAGGATCAAAAACTAAATACATAACTCACACTATAACCCCCCTTAATGCAAATGGGGTGAGATCATAGGCAATAGAGAAGGTGGGCCAATATCTTTTGTAGATAGAATCCAAGAATGATGAGAGAAGGGAAGAGGTACAAACACCTATAAAGACACAGTCACACTAACACTACATGGGAAAATAAAAGGAAGAAGGAACAAAAGTGGCAAACAACTATCCCCCCCATGGTGCTTTATAAAAATAGTGCAAGTACAATTGTCTCAAAACAATATTCATGAACCTAAAATGCAAGAGTGGCACTTTATCCTAGTGCATATACATAAAAATTCATACAAATGATAGCTACAATGATCATAAAAGGAAAAAAGCTAATACAAAAGGTAGTACAACCCAAAACAAAAGATCCCATACCATGAAAATGATCCTTAGAGCTAGAACACCTAAGATATCCACCATAGAGAAAAAAATGCTAAAAATATGATAGAAAGAGCATGGGATAGAATCTAAGGAAAAAGACAACATTTCTAAAATGATGACAAAACCAGCTTTCCAAAAATATAACATTTTCAAAAAATGGACATGAGACACAAAAGAAAAGCATGTCAGAGTCAAAAATAGAACTTCAGACTTCAACTGCAAAAACAAGCAACAAAACTATATCAAAAATTTAAAATACCTACACCAATGTCTCCATCTTGGAACTAACTTTCTGACACTTCTTTTGGATCAGAAAAATACCTTTGTATGCTCAAGATATGGCCAATAAACCAATTGTAGGTCAAAAAGGACCCTAGAGAGGTGCTGAAGGGCTGATGATGTAGTGCTAATGTCATGCTGACATTAGCATTTCATTGCAAAAAATTTGACAACCTAGGAGTCATCATAGACAAAAAAATAAGCCACGCAGTGGCCACGTGGTAGAAAATGTGATGTGGCTAGTAATGTGGCAAGGGCCATTTGTCACCAATAAATCTATGCCAAGTGTCAAAAAGATTCCACATGGGCACTAATAGTGCCAAGGTTGCGTGTGAGTGGTGAACATTGGTTAAGAAGTAGATGATGCTGGAAAGGTAGGCCACTAGTGGCAAGAGGGAGGCCCACCAGTAGTGACTATGTTGTGGTGGATGGATAGAGGTGCAGCCGGCTGCGGTGGGGTGTCAGTTGCATGCTAGTAGGGCTATGGCGGTGCGATGGTGGTCTTGTGGTGGAGCGGCAGTAGTGTTGCACTTTTTAAATTTTTTTTTCTAGCAAAAATTCTATACAACCGTACAATAGCCTGTAGGAGGGCTAAAAAAAAATTCCATGATGCCTAGAAGCCAAATTTGACAAATTTTATATGAATCTTAATTATAAACAGCCTTCTAGATCCAATGGCAGTTTCCATTTGGGCTCAAAGTGCTCCAAAAAAAGCTCTTCCCCCATATTGAAGAAAAATGCATAAATAAACTAAGGTTTGTGTCTTTGAATTGTAGCTTCAAAAATTCTTCAAACAAGAAGCAGCAGAGAGCCTTTGATACCATGTAGGAGTTGATGAAATCTAACTCCATAGCTCACCAAGATTACTTGCATGCAAATAACCTGTTGAAGGGAAACTTAAAAAGGAAGAGGTGGAACTTGAGAAAAACCCTAAACGGACTTGAGAGAGAAAATATTGAAAAATAGGGAAAATGTATTTATAATGAAAAATGATATATGAGATGTGAAAATAAAATGAGAGAGTCTAAATATAAAGGCCTCATGGAAGCTTGTAGAACAAGCTAGAATGTGGTAGAACATAAGATTGAAAACTAAGCACTCTTCCACAAAAAGGTGGAACATGCTAGAAGGGAACAAACTCCCATGTTGTCAACAACTCATCACTACATCTATATATGATTGCATTAACCTAAGTAAAATTAAGTAAATAGAATAAATTATTAATTATTAATTATTTACTCTAACAATGTTTTGGTAAACTTGTTATATCTCTTATTTTAATTGTTATTCTAAGAAGCTAAAGTTAAAGACATGAAGAAGACAGGTTAGTGATGATGTGGCTAAGCTCACTCATCATAATATTATGTGTATGGAAAATTATTCAAGTTACAAGGTAGAAGATTAATGTTATCGCTAAGTGTAACATGTTCTTATTGTGTACCTATAATAATTAATTGAGGTGGTGTAACAACTAACTCAAGGAATTTTTTCATGGATTCGATATAAGGGAAGGACATTTTCCTTTATCATGTATAGATGAATGTAGATGATTGTAAGTAGCACAAAGAGAAAAATGTGAAGATAAGTAGAGAAGAGCGGAAGTGAAGGAAAATTCATCGTCAAGCTTTTATTGTGTGATCTGAAGTTTGATATTTGGATCTGAGGTTCATGATCTGGTCTACAAGGTCTAACTTTGATTGGTCTGGTTGACAAGATAGAGGAAAGAATTTAAAGTATCTAGTACATACAATCATTCTAAAAGGAATAGTTGAGAGATAAGTTGGACAATGAGTTCAACAGTCTTTCCCTAGAAGATGTGTATACAATGGGTCCTTCTTTCTTCTACAACTCATAATAGGGTTGGAATCTTCTAGCAAGGAATCAAAGTCTTCTAATAGGGTCTCATATGTACTAAATGTTGTAATAGACTCCTAATAGGGTCCATCCTCTAACAAGGAATATTTATATTAGTACATCATCTTGTGGGAATCATTCCCACTAGGGTTTTCCCTCTGATCAAGGGTTTCCCTAGTTAACATATCTGGTGTAATTGTATATGTGAATCTTGTTATGGTTTTTGTTTACTTTGTTTGAATGGATAAGATTGTTTAAGGTTGATAATTTTTTTAATTATTAGATAACTGATTCACCCCAACCCACCCTCTCAATTATCTTGGTGGACTAGTGTTTCTAACAATTGGTATCATAGCATTAGGTCCTTGAGGATAAAGTTTAACAATTTTGGGAGATCCATGAAAAACATGTTCAAGAAAGATAGTCCTAAGTCTGGTAGAGGAAATTTTGACACCTAGATGGTGGAAATTCTTGGTGAGTTATCATATTTGTATAGATTTGTGTAAAGAATAGAGCATTCAGTATTTAGATCTAGAATCCTTTTGTTGTATAAAAAGGAACATAAGCACAAGTAAAGATGAGTCTAGATCAAAAGAAGACATAAAGATAAAGGAAATTATTGATCTTCTTATAAAAAGAGAGCCAGAAAGTATGTAAATTTTTGTTTGTTGGACATGTAAATAATTTGGTCATTTTTCAACTAGATGTCCTAAGATAATAAGAAAAAATAGAAAGAGTTTACTATCTAATAAAGTTGAAGAATTTAAAGAAAGTATGGAAAGATTCTTGAATGAATATTATAATGAGCCTAGATTGATTAATAAAGAGGAAGTAATAGAAGAGACAACTTTAGTGACTATTATGGAAAGTGCAAAAGTAAGAGTCAATGAGAAATTCAAGATACAAGAAAGAGTAGTTGATTACAATTTAGATGATTATGTTTTTACTAAACCAAGAAATGATGAAGTATTCTTTGAGACTAATAATGATTTGTAGAATGAAGGAGAGTCAAGGAAAGAACAAATCTCAGAACCTTCAACAGAGTGAAGAGTTGAGATAACAACTCCTACTTCAAGTAAGAATATGACAAAGAATCATCCACCAGAGTAGATCATTAGAAGAAGAGATAAAAATGTGATGTTGAGAAGAAAAATCAATGAAGAACTATGTTTGATATCTCAAGTTGAACCAAAGAATGCAGATGAAGCATGTAAAGATGACTATTAGAAGCAAGCTATGAAAGAGGAATTGGATTAGATAGTAAAGAATGAGACATGGAAATTGGTCCCCAAACCAATAGACAAGAATGTGATAGCAACTCAATGGGTATCTAGGAACACAATGAATGAACAAGGTGAAGTTGTAAGTAACAAGGCAAGATTGGTATGTAAAGGTTACTCATAGCAAGAAGGAATAGACTATTATGAAACCTATGCTCCTGTGGCAAGAATAGAAGTAGTAAGGTTATTCTTAGCCTATGTAGCACATAAGAAATACAAGTATATTAGATGGATGTCAAGTCAGCATTTCTGAATGGAGAACTTGAAGAAGAAGTATACATAGAACAACTTGAAGGTTGTCCTTTAATAGATGACAAGGACATAGTATGCAGATTAAAGAAAGAATTGTATGGCTTGAAGCAAGCACCGAGAACTTGGTATGCAAGGTTGGATAGGCATTTGCCAAAGCTTGGATATAACAAAGGTATGGTAGATAGTAATCTGTATTGGAAAAAAATTGATGATGGATTAATGATTTTGGAAATATTTGTTGATGATATCATATTTGGAGAAAATCATGATGAAAGTGACAATTTTGTAGAAGAAAAGAAGAAGAAATTTGAAATGAGCATGATAGGAGAAATGAAATATTTTCTAAGATTACAAATTGTGTAGGACAAAGAAGGAATCTTTATTTCTCAGACTAAGTATTTGAAAGATTCACTTAAAAGGTTTGGTTTGGAAACATGCAAACCCATTGGAACACTTACAGTAACTAGACACAAATTATCTACAAAGGATGAAAGACCTATTGTTGAGTAGAAGATGTACAAATCTATGATTGAAGGATTGTAATATCTAACTTAGACAAGATTGTGTTGGATACAATTGTCTAATTATGTATTGTATTTGATGTTACACAAATATCATATGAGTCAGCAGATAGTGTCTACCAAGATTAGTTGTTTAGAAAAGCAAATTTTAGAGTCTACCAAGCATTCCTGTAATTACTTTGTGAAAATAGCTTCTACCAAGATCACTCAGGCGTCAAAGGATTTTGTGGTAGAAGTTAGTATTAACTGAGCTCATAAGGTTAACAAAGAAAAGTTAGTGTTATCAAGTTCACTTGGTCTCCAAAGGATTTTGCAAGGTTCACTGTGTTAACTGAACTTCTGTTGGTTAACACAGGAAATTAGTTCTAGAATAGTGTCTACCGAGAAGGGTTGACCAATGAAGGATTTCATTTTTTTGGTAAATAAAGTTTAATTATTTCATATAATAATTTTAGCTGACTAATGTAATGATTATTGGTAATTGTAACTTGTAAATGAGCCGACTTGATAATCCAAAAGGTATATATAAAAGGTCAAGTTGAGAATTCAATAATGTAATGAGCGAGCATGCAAGTGTATTGATTGTGTGGAGAAGGAAGAGTAAGCAAACTTTGGAGGAGGATTAAATATCTTTAAGGAGCAGCAAAAAATTATTCAATCATAGAGGATCTAGTAAAGTAGAATAGAGATTTGTAGCAGCAATTTAGTTGCATCTCATTCAAGTCTATTCATTGTTATTTTCTCACCATTGTAGCAGTGATTTCTAAATCTCTTAATAGAGATAGTTTAATAGCCATTTGTAAATCCTCTAACAAGGTGACAATTCTTTTGAATTGTTCTAAAGACCTCTAGCAAGGCCACTCCTAATAGGGTGATTAAATCCTTTAACAAGGTCACATGTAACAGTGTGTTTTGTAACCTTTAATTGGGTTGGCTCCTAACAGGGCTCACTTCAGAAGAGTGAAAATTAGTAGCTAGTTACTTGGTGGTTTTTCCCATATTGGGTTTCTACCTTAAATTTGGTGTCTCATGTGTTCATATTATTTCTTTTATGGTTGCATGTTAATCATTGTGAATTCTTAAAGGTCAGTAATAAGTTAACATACATTGCATCTAGTGGTAGAGCCTTCTTTCTTGGCTTAGTAAATAGCATGATTGTACCTCACAAAGTATAGCAAAAGTAGAATATGTTGTAGCAGAAAACAATTGTAATCAAGTTGTTTACATGAAGAAGATGCTGAAAGATATAAGGATAGAATTTAGAGAACTTGTTATCATACATTGTGACAACACAAGCACAGTAAATATATCTAAGAATCTAGTGTTGCATTCTAAGACCAAGCACACTTCTATCAAGTATCACATGTTGATAGAGAAAGTTGTAAAAAAGGAAATTAGATTGGAGTGTGTGAGCACTAAAAAGAAGATTGTAAATATTTTCACTAAGCCTCTCCCAAAGAGACTTTTGAGTATTTACAACATATGCTAGGGGTTATGCCCCTTCCTACATTAGAGTAGATGATGCAAGATTGCATCAGTCCTGTGTAATAGAGCACTATTGTTTGTCTAGATTGGATGTTGATGCTTCTTGTATGGAGGAGTATCTATGATGTCTAATTCATCTAGGACTCTTGTTGTATGTTTTTTTAATAGTGTCTTTGGACACTTGAGCTTGTTAGAAATAGTTGTTGTAGAGTTTGATGGTTGTTGAAACATTTGACATTGATGTCAATGGGGGAGAAGTTTAGCATGAAAAATAGTTCACAAAGCATGGAAAACAAGTACAACATGGAAAAATAGTTTGATATAAAGAACATTGAGGTATATCAATGGAGGAGAATGATTGATGAAGAGGATTTCAAAAAAAAGGTTAACAGTCTTTTGCACTTGGTATTCTTCGATATTTTTCATCTATGTTGCCATCAATGCCAAAGGTGGAGATTGTTAGAAGCATGAATATTGATGATATTCCTATGGGGGAGTACTATAGAAACATGATTAGATTATTATCATGATGGTATATTACATTCATGACTATGTTTGTCATTAATGTCAACATAGTAGTTGGTATGGATAGATAATTGATAGAAGAATAGATCATCTGATAGAAGAATAGTGGAAAGATAAAGTTGGTATGGATAGATCATTGAGTACTTTCAGTAGCAAGGTTAAAGGGAGATACTAGTAAGTGTCTAGTATATACAGTTAACCTTGGAAGCATAAAATATTAAGTCTAGTAGAAGTTATGCAAGTTTTGGTAAAGACTATTTTGAGATAGAGTTATAGAAGCATGTTCTGGTAAACTTGTTATATCTCTTAGAAAATTTATTACTTTGAGAAGCTAAAGTTAAAGATGTGAAGAAGACATATTGGTGATAATGTGGCTAACCTAACTCATCATAATGTTGTGTGTACAGAAATTTATTCAAGTTATAAGGTAGAAGATTAATGTTATCACTAAGTGTAACATGTTCTTAATTGTTGAATACAAATGATTGATTGTGTATTTTCATTGATGTTACACAAAATGTAATATCATTTCTAGTCAGTGTATGTCAAGCTCACTTGAGCATTATAGATATTTTTCTAATTCTACTGAGCATTCTATAGTTTGCCTAGTTTAGAAGGCAGTATCTACCAAGTTCACTTGGGTGCCAAAGGAAAGTTTGTGAAAGTTGAGTGTTAACCAAGCTCACTTGGTTAATGAAGGAAAAGTTAGATGAAACCAGTGTTAACTAAGCTCACTTGGTCACCAAAGGAACTTTGCGTATATGTAGTATTGATTGAGTTCACTTGGTTAACAAAGGAAAATCATTTTTGAGTTAGTGTCTATCAAGTTGGGTTGGCTAATAAAGGTTTTTCTTGTTTTGGAATATTGAGTTCAATAGAATTGTCTATTGATTCTAGCCAACTAAGAAGATGAGTATTAATTATTCTAATGTATATTCTAGCCAACTTTATGATATGAAAGATATAAGTTTAAATTGAGTTTGAGAAACTATGTAATGTAAAATAGAGAATTGAAGATTTGATGATGCTAAGAGGAAGCGAATCAAAAGGATAAGCAAGATATCCTTTTGGAGCTAAAAAAATGTATTCAATCAAGAAGGATCAGTATAAGCTAGAATTGAGATCTGTAATTAGCAATTTAGTTGCATCCAAATGTTACTCTCTAACCATTATAGTAGTGATCTAAATCTCTTAATAGAGTTGGCTTAATAGCTATTTATAAATCCTCTAACAAGGTGACATTTCAATTGAATTTTCCAAAGACCTCTAATAAGGCCACTGCTAATGGGGTAATTAAATCCTCTAATAGGGTCACACCTAATAGTATATTTTTTTGCCTTTTACAAGATTGGCTCCTAACAGGGCTCACTTCAAAAGAGTGAAAATTAGTAACTGGTTGTAATTGGTGGTTTTTTCCAAATTGAGTTTCTATGTGAAATCTTGGTGTCAAATGTGTTAACGTTATTTTCTCTTATGTGTTTGTAACTAAGTTAAAAATAATGATAATCTTAGCTAACATCTTAAGATTTTCATGTTAAGTATTTGTCAAGCATTTTTAGTGTTTACTGAGTTACAACATTTTTGTGTATTTACCAAACATCAACAAAATTAAGTTTTCACAGAGTTGTTTTGTACTAACATCTAAGGGATTTGGGATTTTTTGTATGGTAATTGATTCACCCCTCATCTCTCAGTTACTCCTCTTATATTTTCAAAAATTGGTACCAGAGCTTTTAGTGCTTGTAGAGAAGGTTTCAAGGACCTAAACTAAAGATCAGGATGTCTTATAGAAGAGAGATTCCTAGGTTGAATCTTGACAACTTTGTAGCATGGAAAGTACTTACGAGATTACATCTAGCAACTATTAGTGACTCAGGGTGTAAGTATCTTGATGTTGAGTATAAAAATCCTACTAGAACATTGTCGATTGAAGATATTGCTAAAAAGAAAAATCATAACATCATGATGATTGATATTGCATCTGCTCTTAATTATGTTGAATTTGATGAAGTCAAAGACTATACTACAACTCATAAAATGTATATCAAACTAAAAGAATCTGTGGAGGAGATGACAATGTAAGAAGAGCTAAAGTTGAAATTCTCAGAGGACAATTTGATCAGATGAAGATGAAAATATTGCAAAACATGTTGAGAGAATCAAGGCAAGTATAAGTGCAATCAAAGCATCTAGAGGAGACATTGATAAAAAAATAGTTGTAAGCAAGGTACTCAAAACCCTTCTTCCTATCTATGTAATTAGAGTATCTTCTATTCAAGAAATGAGATGTGATCCAAATAGCAATATAACTTTGGATGCTCTAGTTGTAAGATTGATAGCTTTTGAGTTGGATAACTATGATAACTATGTTCCTAGTTCTAAAGGTATTGAGCAGGCATTTGAAGCCAAACTATCACTCAAGAAAAAGTGTAAGAAATCAAAGGACAATCAATCTAAAAGTGATGAAGAAGAAGAAAGTTTTGACAGTAATCTTGAAGTTGTGGAAGCCCTACTTGCAAAGAAATATTCCAAAGGCAGAAGAAAGTACAAAGGTAAGATTCCTCTAATCTATTTTTCTTGTGAAGAAGTTGGCCTCATTGCTGCAAGATGCCCAAACAAAGAAAAAAAGGATGAATAGAAAAAAATAAGTACAAAGGGGAGAAGCAATTCAAAAAATACAAGGACTACAAGGACAAAGGTAAGAAATCTTGTTTTGTGGCTAAAGATTCTGATAATACTAAAGATGAAATGGCATATATTGTTGTAAAAGATGAATCTAATGATGAAGGAGATAAGATGGCACTTATCTCTCATGTTAGCAAAAATGATACATGGATTATTGATAGTGGTTGCTCACATCATATGGCTGGAGACAAAACAAACTTTGAGCACATGGAATATTTTGATGGTGGTAGTGTGGGATATGGAAACAATGAACCCTATTACATAAAAATAAAATGATGTATCTCATTAACTAATGAACTTAGAAGTGACAATGCTTATTGGGTTGAAGGACTAAAACACAATCTACTAAGTGTGGCACAGTTGAATAACATTGGATTCAAGGTAGAATTTATGAATGGGAAGGCCAAATTGCTAGATGGAAAAGGAAATCTAGTTGGATCTAGCAAACAATAAAGGTAACCTATTCTATCTTGATCTCAGTGAAAGATCATGTTTTATTCCTCAAGTAGAAGAAAGTTGGTTACGGCACAAGATTATGTCAAGTAAACTTTGATAACCTAGTTAAGATAAGAAAACATAGAAGAGCAAGAGGTATTCCTAGCTTGAGGAAACCTAATATGGATCTATGCAAAAATTATCAAATTGGTAAGATGGGAAAGACTAGGCTCAAAAGTAAGAATTGTCATTGTGAAGAAGTCTTAGAGCTTGTACATACACACTTATTTAGACCTATTGGAATAAAGAGTTATAGTGGAGATAATTTTTTCATTATTTTTGTTGATGACTATTCTAGAATGATGCTTGTAATTTATCTAAAAGAAAAATATGAAGCCTTTCAAAAATTCAAGTGGTATCTAGCAAGAGTAGAAAAATAAACCGGAAAGAAGTTGAAATGTTTGAGATTAGATAGAGGTGGTGAATTCAACTCCAATGAATTCAATGAATTCAACATTGAAAAAGAATTAAAAATATAAGTATCAACTCCTAGTACACCTCAATATAATCGTATAGCTGAAAGAAGGAACAAATCCATCATGGATTGTACAAGAACACTAATGATAGAAAAGAATGTTACAATAAAATATTGGAAGGAAGCTATCATCACTACTATTCATACTTTAATTGGAGTACATCTAAAGAAAGACTCAACTCAAACTATGAACTATGGTATGGTTACAAACCTAATTTAAGTTACTTGTAAGTATTTGGTAGAAAATGTTACATCTTGAAAGAATCTAGGAAAGGTAGATTTGATGTCAAAGGTGATGGATTCATATTCCTCTAACACTCCTACAAAAGTAAAGCATACAAGTGTTTAAATTTTTCTACTCATAAAATCATAGAAAGTGCATATGTGAGAATTGATGAGTTTGTAGAAAAGAGTGAAGAATAAAGCAATAAAGAGCTTGAGGATTACAAAATATTTTTTTACTATGAACTTGATACCCTACCAAATCTATCTCAAAGAAAGTAGGCTTCACCTCCCAAGTCCCCAAAATCTGCAACAGCTTGAAGTTACAAATAGTGCAACCCAAGTCACGGTTTGAAGGACCCAAGTCACAATTAGAGGCTAGCAAGCTACTATAAGAGAAAATTGAGTCTAATGGACCTAAGTCATAGATAGTGGGACCTAAGCTTAATAGTGAAGTTCATGATGAAATAAGTGAAACATACTCCAAATTTTAAGAACCTATGATAGAAAGATATGTCAAAAAGCATCATGTACCTGATTAGATCATTAGAGACAAAGTAGATGGAACAATGACAAGAAACAAATTGAAAGGTACATGTTTACTTTCTAAATTTGAACATATAAATGTTAAAGATGCTTTGGATAATGAAAGTTGAATTGAGGCAATGAATGAAGAAATCAAACAGATAGAAAAGAACAAAACTTGGACTCTTGTTCCTAGACCCAAGGATAAAAATGTAATTGGCACAAAGTAGGTATTTAAAAAAAAGCTAAATAAAGATGGAAAAGTTTCCAAAAACAAAGGAAGATTGGTATATAAAGGCTATTCTCAAAAAGAAGGTACTGATTATGGTTAAACTTTTTTTTTTGTTGCAAGATTAGAAGGTGTTAGAACTTTACTAGCATATATAGTTCACAAAGGATTTAAAGTTTATCAAATGGATGTAAAATCTGCATTCTTGAATGGAATTCTTGATGAGGAAGTCTACATTGAACAACCTAAAGGTTTTGTAGATCCTAGAAAAAGGGACATGGTCTACAAATTACACAAGGCATTATATGGTCTTAAGCAAGCTCCCAAAGCTTGGTATGAAAGACTTCATAATTCCTTGATGCAGATTGGTTTTCAAAGAATAAATGATAATAGTAGTTTGTATATCAAAGGACATAAGAAAAGGATTCTATTGATAAAAATATTTGTGGATGATACTTTATTCATAGGAAATGATGACTTGTGCAAGGCATTTTTAGAAGAAATGAGTAAAGAATTTGAGATGTCTATGTTTAGAGAGATAAAACTCTTTGTTGGATTGCAGATTGAATAGAAGAAAGATGGTATCTACATTACTCAATCTAAATATATCAAGGAGATAATAAAGAAATTTGGAATGGAGGATTCAAGACCAGTTGGAACCCCTATGTCTACTGGACATAAACTTTCAAAAAATGATGATTCCAAAGAGGTAGATTGGACCACATGTGGATCAATGATTAGAAAATTATAGTATGTAGTACACATTGATGGTCTAATTTTTTGCATGATAAATTTTCCCATTCTAGGTATAAAAAATTAGATTTGAGTCCATTATTAGAGGCTAGGGTTTCTAATTTTTGGGCCTTGCAGTTTTGCCCTTTGAAAACTTTGTCAAACCTTAGGTCTTGTTTAGTTTTGATTTTATCCTGGTGAAAATCTTTTAAAATGAAAATATTCCTTTCCTACTTAATTTTTGTCATGCTAAGATACCTTTTTCAAAATTATTTTCTCACCATTTGATCTTTGATTAGATCCATGGTTGTCACATTGTCATTATGACAAAATCTAGGGTCTTTTACCATAGTGACATAATGACCATTAGAAATTTAGTTGTGGTATTGTAAAGTGAAATATGATGCCAAAAATGTGCATTGATTTGAATACATTTTGGTCATGTGCTCCATCCTAAGTTGTTAGTGTCAGAAAGGATGCACATGGAGTGAGTTGCAAGTGGTATCATTGAAACTCAGATTTTTCCAGCGAGTTGCTATGTCATGACTAGAAAATTTGTGTGCCCTGTCAGTGGCGTTGTAGTGACTAATCAGAATATGAAGAAAGTGGAAACCTTTTAAAATTGATGGTAATCATAGAATTCCCATGTAGTATCATGAATGTGCACAATCACTATTTTTGACAGTAGTACTAACTGGTGTGACTACGATTGATATGCTATCTTTTCTCCATCACTAGAATACAGTTCTCACCAGAGGTTGTTATGTCACGACTAAGAAATCATTCTGCCTCACTAGTAGTGACATAGCGATTGGCCAGATCATACAACAGATGGTGCTCTTTTGAAAGAGGCAGTGATTATGAAGATTCCAAGAAAGATATTATAGAAATTATGCTTTTATTTCTATGATAGTCATATCAATTATGGTTACCATGTTTAAACTTTTCCTAGCACTAAACTTTGATGGATCACCGGAAGTCGCTATATCATGACTGAAAAGTTAATGGCTTTTTTCAATAATGACATAGTGACTCATTTAAATTTAATGATGTAGCAATAGTTCCAAAAGGTGGGCCCTAATGAATACTTAGTCAGTAATAAGTCATGTGTTGCTAGGACACAGTGGCATCAAACTAAGCATATGTGCACTGGAAACTCTAAATCCACTGGAGATCACTATGTCATGACTAGAAAAGCTTTGTGCTTTTTTGGTAGTGATGTAGTGACCTGCCTAAAAATAAGAAACATGGAAAAGTCTAGAAGACATGATATCACCATAAGAATTAAAATATTATATGCATGCCAATATGTCAAGACAGCTCAGCATCATCAAGAATGCAGACCCACTTCCAAGTCAAAAACCAAGTGAAGAATTATGATCATTCGATCAAGATGAGATCAATGATATTCGCTACCTCACTATGGTGAGTTTCTCGAGGGTTATGTATAGCAACATAGTGAGTAAAGTAGATAAAGAGGGGGGCAACCATATTCATATTACATGATGCATTGAATGTCCTCCACTCAATCAAAAGGGAATCAATGATCATCACTTTGTCACTATTGAAAGTTGCTCACTTTTTATGTATAGTGACATAGCGAACAAGGAAAATGCAGGAGGAAGCCACCATTATAGTAATGAAAATGGAATAAAATTCCTCCCATTAGATTAAGATTAGATCAAGGGTTGCTGCTTCCTCGCTATGGCAATATGCTCACTCTTTATGTATAGTGAGGTAGCGACTCAATGACACATGTCCTTAGAAATCAGTGGGTCCAATTTGAAGTGCCAAAAATAAAGGAAAGGGACACATGGAAAAATATCGTTGCGTTGACTACCAACATGTCAAGTAGAATGTGAGTCACTCTTGCTAGCATCCCTAGATCGTAGAATTTTTCAAAGATAAATGACACAAATTTAAAAAGGAAGGTGATGCCACTTTGTTTTTCCCTTATAGTTCATTAATGAGGTATTAAGCTTTGCGTGGGAGAAAAAATAGAGTATATTGCAAAAGATTGCACCATTTTCATCTCACACGAACAATATTTTGAGCTTCCTAAGTAAAAAAAATCACTAAGAATGTTGTGCCAAGATTGAGTGAAAGGTAAAACAACTTCCCCAGTCTTCGCAAGATAATTGTAGAATTGTAGAGAAAACAAACAGAAAGCAAGTAAGTTTATATACAATAATCTTTGCAGTTTTTTTAAATTTCTGTAAATTATAGTCTAGATGCCTCCAAAGAAAGTGTTTTTTAGGCAAGTGAATTATATGGATAGAAATGATCATGATGACTTGCTAGAGTTACTCCTAGAGTCCACCACTAAGACTATGCAGTTTAAGCAATTAACTTCTTTCAACAATATGCTAAGAATTGCACATGGCCTGTATGATAAGGGGAACTAGGTTAGGGATGCAAAAACTTCATAGATTGGTCTTGTTTTGTTTAAGAAATGGTTTTCAGAGAGGAATTTTTTTGCCTTGCATGATAATGTCTGGAATTTTGATTTGGGAAAGCCATTGCAAAGAATTATGACCAATTTTTTAGAGTGTTAAGAAGAATTTATGGTGTGCCTCTAGTTTTAATTAGTCCTGAGGGGATTAGAAAGGTATTTCACCTAGAGCCATTAATAGATTTTCATGTGCCAATTAATCTACAAGATTTAGAAAATGAATACAAGGCAAAGAAGGATGTGATTAGGGGAGGTGCACTGAGGGAACATATTGGCACAACTAGAAATTTTCTAGTAATCACTACAGCCTCTTAGGAACCCTTTAAAAAGGATCTTTTCACTTCCCATCCTATAGAAATACACAAGACACTATGTCTAGTTTTTGTTGAGCATGAACAGAATTTCATGCCAATTAGTTTAATGTATATGATGGTTCAGATTGCTTCCTTTGGTGTAGATGTTATTTTTTATTTTGCTTCTTATTTGGTTGAAGAAATTCATATTGGCCTGGTTGGAATTGCAAAAGGGAAAGTATAGAAAACTTTTGGCCATTATTCTTTGTTAGTGCATATGTTTTTTTTTAAAGGAGTGACATATTTTGGAAAAGAAATGGAGTTGACTAGAGAGGAAAATGGAGAAGCATTGCCAGTGTAGTTGTGGAGTTTAGATATGACCTAGGATGCAAAGAAGGCTAGCTTTGTTAGGTTTGATAAGTATGTCACGTCCAAGTTGAGATGCCTCATATTGAGTGACAATCCCAGAACCCCTAAGGCACTAATGAGTCTCATTAGGCCTATCGATAATCCCAGTGGTTTGTGAGTTTCACACAATTGGGGAGATATCATCATGTACTCTATTTCTACTATTTTTAAAATTTATAGTTTTAAAGGAAGCCCTCATGTCTTTCCCCACCAAGCACCTTTAAAGGTAGGAATGGCTGAAGTTTTGTGGTAGTTAGGAGGATTGGAAGAAATGCATCTATTCAAAAGGCAATGGGAGTCAATTTTCCCCGCTTGTATTGTGGCCCATTAGTTTGTAATTACAAAGGGGGGTTGGCTCTTTTTACATAGAATTTTGGATCATACAAAGTGGTTGTTTCCCATCCCCATTTTTGTGATACTAAGGGGTTTTATAATATGACCTTAAGGCTAAGGATTAAATTGGGAAAGGTAAAACATGATTCACATTATCCAAAGGACATCATAAGAAATGAGTTCTCATTGTAGGAATAGGAAACCAAAAAGGAAAAATGGAGAGTTTACTCCAGGGTTTGGGAATTCATTCATTGTTTTTATAAGAATTATAGTCCTCTAGATAATGCTACTAAAGAGGCTGATAAAATAAATAAGCTCATGAATACTTTTCCTAAGATAATGGAAGCCACGAATGAGAAGAAACAATTCTTTATTTATTCGTATCCAGATAAAGCCAGAGAGGTCATGAGGAGGTCGTATTTCACTCCTAATGTAGGAGCTGGTATAATGATTGTTCTAAAGAGACCAGGCTATACCATAATTCAAAATAAAAAGGCCACTCTAGATAAGGACAAGCAAATAATGGGGTCCACCAGTGCAATCCTAGAGGAGAGACCTGATGAACCTTCTCCCAAGAGGTAGAAGATAATAAAGAAATAGAGTCCTCAAGTTGAGGAGTATTCACCCACTCAATCCCCTTTTTGATTGGAGACGAACAGCTCACTGGAGAGTAGATTGAGAAAATAGGGTTACAAAGAGGATTGTTTATCACCCACATAGAATTGGATGAGGGAAACCCTCAAGAGCCTCCTATCCCAAGTTTGGATTTGACAGTTGCAGATTATAGAGGTAGGGAATTGGATCGTGTATTAGAATAGGCTAGTCATCAATTTTTGTTTGATGATAGTTTTGTTAAATCTAGGGCTTTTCTCCAATTTGCATGGCGGGCCAATATGGGTAGATTTGAAGAAAGGTGCAATAATTTTAGAACAAAGCATCTAGAAATGGATGAAACTACCTTGCAAAATCAGGTAAAAGAGGAGATGATGGAGTTTCAGAGTATAAGCCCTGAGTAGGGAAGGAAAATGGTCAAAGCATCAAACATTTTGTTGCTACCTAATTAGGACATTGCTAATGCTATAGAGTTTAATTATGTTTCAAATAAACTTGATCTACAAGATTAGAATAAGAAGGAATTCTATGGCACTACATTTAATGAAGACCAAGCTGCATTAGTAATTTGGTCATTAAGGAGAGGATCAAGAGCTACCTCATCACAGCTAGATGAATCTAGATTGATGGGAAATATTGTTGTAAGAAGAGTAGTTGATACTTCTTATGTGCAGGCTACACACATGGGTGTAGGTACATCTTAATTTGTTTTGAACACTACTTAAAAGGAAGAAAGGACCATGTTTGAATAGTAAAGTAAGTATGAAACAATTTTGGAAGCTTACAATAAAGAGGTTCAAAAGAGGATTGAGTTAAAAAATAAGGTAATGCAAATGTCTACCAGGCCAAGAGTAACATATCCTCAACCTCTAGTGGAGCCTTTTAAATCCACTCCACTTATAGAATTACCAGATACACCACAAAGTCCATAGTACTACACTGTTGAGGATTTTGAAGAAGAAAATAGCAAGTTGTGGGCACTACATGTAGAGCTAAATGTACAATATGAAGATAAACTAAGAAAGGCTCTAATGTATTTGGTAGATAAAATTGAATGGCTAGTGTTCTATGATCAGTTGGCAAAGATAATAAGTATATGGGCAATTGTTATTAAGTGTGGAAAGAGAAAGAAAGAAATTACCTTTTTATGTTATTCTATTATAATGTTTATCCATGACCATATTGAAAAGACATATGATATTGCCAATGATTTCTCAGATTTTGATAACAGAAGAGTTTCTTTGCAACTAAAGGTTGTTTATTATTTAAGAAAGTATAGGAATCAAATATTTGATTTGTTTCCTTGTGCCTTGGATAGAAATAATAAACTGAAGAATAAGGATGAATGGGCTAAGGAATTGGATGACCTATTCTATATGAGAATGAATAAGGTTATCAATGAAAAAGGGCATGCTTGCTGGGCCACCATGACAAAGGAATTGGTGAAAGTCCAATTATTTTTTTATTCTTTGAAACAAGAATTTGTTAGTATTAATGAGGAGGCTAAGTACGTACTTAGAAAGAAAAATAATATTTTGCAGTTTAGCTAGTGAGATGATACATTGTTCAACACATGGATGATAGATATTGCCTCTAGTGAGTAGTTTGAAGATGTTGAAATAGATAATGATGAGGTGCAAGAGGATGAGGTGTAAATTATTGACATAACACCACCAGATCTGAAAGATGAGGAAGATGAAGGTCACCAATTAGTTCTAGCTACAAGCTCAGAGGCCCGGGATGTGGACATGACAGAAGACCAATTAAGGGTAAAAGTGGTTTTTCAGTTTGAGATGAAAATAGTGAAACACACAAGTAGAATTTGATTTGCAAACATTACAACAAGATTCATCATTGGCTAGCTTAGAAGTTGCATATTCTAAAGAGTCAGAATAGTGGTGGCAAATCAAAAGAGCCAGTAGCTTGTAATGATGTAACAGAAATGGGACCTACCAAAGAATATTTTGATGTGTTAGCTTTTTGTTACACTAAGTTTTGTCTTCTGGACACTTGTCAATCACAATTTCCCTTTGCTTGTTGCAACTTATGCTTATATAAATGAGTTTTCAAGGCATTTTGATGGTCTAAAAGTTGTATAATTTTTTTTTTTGTTCAAAAAAGGTATAGTCAGTCCGGTTGCATGTAGATGTGTTGAGTTTACTATCAAACTTGTATTCTCTAATAATACATATAAATGATAGCATCAACAAGATATTTAAGGATTCTGATTGAATTTGTATTGGTCATTGTATTGGTCATCTAGAAGGATAATACAAAGGGGTATTTGCATTAGATTTGTGTCATCAATTTCATGAGTTTTTTTACTTTGATGTCATTTGAATAAGGTTCAATTGATTGAATGCAGTTTGGATGGATTGTATGTTGATACTATTGTCAATTTTAATTTAAAGAATTATATAAATGCTTCAGTAGATCAGTGAGGTTTATAAGTTTATAAAATGGATAGATCATAAGAATGGAAATAGGTGACTACAATTGATAAATTCATTTAAAAGTTGTTTGAATTAGATCTCCCACCAATAGATAGTCTATTGTCCAATGGATAAGGCACTGGTCTCATAAATTGGGAGTGAGGTGGGGTAAATTATGCTTCTGCATATCAAATTAATCACAAATTTAAAATCATTGCTATAATGCTGGTCAACACTCATTTATATTTTATTTCTAGATCTTAGGTAGCTGCTATTCCCAAAAATTATTGTAAATGTAAGGAGAATTATGACCAAATCTACTTATAAGGGATGCATGTCAGTCTGAAAGTATCAAAAATTGGATAAACTGTGTAAGTATTAGGAATTTGAGATGAGAATCAGAATGAAACTAATATAATTCTCATATAATAGTGGTTATCTAAGGCATCCCCTAGGTAAACCCACCTTGGTTTTGCAAAGCCTAAAGAGTAGGAAACCATTCTTGGTTTTATTGAAGTTGGTCCAAATGGTTTACACATAGAATTGTTAATACGAAGTGGCTAATCCTTAGATTGTGTGAGTATTATCAATTTGGTATTGAGCATTTTGTTGTTCAGTAGTTTTAAACACCAACACACACAAGTCCTAATATTGCATTAGTAGTCGATATGGTGGAAAGATTCTCAACAAATCACAAAGAAAATCATATGATGGAAATCAAAAGAATCATGAGATATCTTAAAGGTACTAAAGAATATAGTTTATGGTACGAAATAGGAGGAAATTTGGACTTAAAAGTATTCATAGATGTTGATTGGGGAAGAAGTATTGATGATGAAAAAAGCACCAGTAGTGGACCATTCTTTCTTGGTAAAATACTAGTGTCTTGGACAAGCAAGGAAAAAAATTGTATCTCTCAGTCCACAGTAGAGGAAGAATAAGTGGCGGCGGAAGGCAATTATTCTAATATTGTTTGGTTCAAACAACTATTAGCAGGTGTGAAGGTAGAGATCAAGGATCCAATAGTCATATATTGTGACAACACCAATGCAATAAATATATCAAAGAATCCAGTGATGCATACCAAAACAAAACACATTGCCATAAAATATCATTTCTTGAGAGAATTTGTTCAAGATAAAGAAGTCAAATTGGAATATGTAAATATAAAAGAACAAATTGCAAACATATTCACCAAGCCATTACCTAAGGATGCATTTATGTATCTAAGGGGTAAGCTAGGGTTCATTACCCTATCTAAAGCTCACTAAATAAAGTTTAGTGATGCATCAACCAAAGCATGTTGAAGATCAATTAGTTGGTACAGTATTGACGAGGGCATATTAAAAATGAATCAGTACTTGAGGTACAGTTATATTCACTGAACATTATATCTCAAAGAGGGAGAAGTTTTCTATCATATCTCATAGAAATTTTGTAAACTAATAAAAGAGATGTCAATAAGGGAGGATGAACTTGGTCGAGTTTTCTATCAGAAGAAGTATTCTAATAGAGGCAAAAATTGAAGGCAGAAAGAGTTCACATTGATAGAGGGAGTTCTCATGGATGAGAATTAGAATGAAACTAATGATATGTTCCTTAATTTATTCTTTCTTTAAAATTTCATTGGTTATGACATGTTGTGTTGCCACTAATGCCAAAGAGGGAGATTGTTGAATACAATTGATTAATTGTGTATTGTCAGTGATTTTACACAACATGTCATAATACAAGGAAAGTTTAGAGCAAGAATAAAGTAAGGAAGATATACTTAGTTTCATTCTAATTCTTATCCATGAGAGCTCTCTCTATCAGTGTGAACTCTTTTTACCTTCAATTTCTCCCTCTGTCAAAATACTTCTTTTGATAGCAAACTCTACCAAGTTCATTCTCCCCCATTGACATCTCTTTTATTTGTTTACAAAACTTTTGTGAGATATATCATTGCCAATTAGTGTATGCCAATCTCACTCAGGAATTTTAGATAGTTTTTTGTGTCTACTGAGCATTCTAGAGTTTGCCTAGTTTAGAAGGCAGTATCTACCGAGTTCACTTAGGCACCAAAGGAAATTTTGTGACAGTTGAGTGTTAACCAAGCTCACTTAGTTAATGATGAAAAAGTTGGATGGAACCAGTGCTAACCGAGATTACTTGGTTACAAAAGGATGTTTGCGTATATGTAGTGTTGACTGAGTTTACTTGGTTAACATAGGAAAATCATTTCTGAGTTAGTGTCTGCCAAGCTGGATTGGCTAACAAAGAATTTTTCTTGTTTTGGCATATTGAGTTCAATTGAATTGTTTGTTGATTCTAGCTAACTAAGGAGATGAATATTAATTATTCTAAGTTATACTCTAGCCGAGTTGACAATATGAAAGATATAAATATAAGGTCAAATTGAGTTTTAGAAACTGTGTAATGCAAAAAAGATAATTGAAAATTTGATGATGCTAAGAGGAAGTGAATAAGAAGTATAAGTAGGATATGCTTGTGGAGCTAAAAAGATGTATTCAATCAAGAAGGATCAGTATAAGCCAAAATTGACATTTATAATCAGCAATTTAGTTGCATCCAAATTAGGTCATATCATTGTTACTCTTTAACCATTGTAGCAGTGATCTAAATCTCTTAATAGACTTAGCTTAACAACTATCTATAAATCCTCTAACAAGGTGACATTTCTATTGAATTTTCCAAAGACCTCTAAAAATGTCACTCTTAATAGGGTCATTAATCCTCTAATAGGGTCACACCTAATAGTTTGTTTTGTAACCTTTAATAGGGTTGCCTCCTAACAGGGCTCACTTTAGAAGAGTGAAAATCAATAACTAGTTGTAATTGGTGGTTTTTTTCAAATTGGGTTTCCACTTTAAATCTTAGTGTCAAATGTGTTCATGATATTTCTGTTATGTGTTTCCAACTAAGTTAGAAGTAATAGTAATCTTAGATAACATCTTAATATTTTCATGTTAAGTATTTGCCGAGCATTTTTAGTGTTTACCAAGTTACAACATTTTTGTGTGTTTATTGAATGTCAACAGAATTAAGTTTTCATAGAGTTATTTTGTATTAACATCTAAGGGATCTAGGATTTATTTTTGTGGTAATTGATTCACCGCTCCCCTCTTAGTTACTCCTCTTATATTTCCAACACTTAATGTGGTCCTATAATCATTAATTGAGAAGGTGTAACAGTCAACTCAGGGTGAACCTAGAATAGTGGCTTACACTTTTTTGAAGGAAGAAATTCCTCCAAAATCATATGCAAATTGCCATTTAACGGTAAGGAATTTGAAGATGAAGTAAATTATAGTCTTTTTTAGGATATTCTGTGTAGATTCTAATTTTTTAAAATTTTTTTGAATTGATTTGATTGAATTAATTTTTCTCCCATGAAAATTTCTATGTTATCAAAAACCTAATTTTTAAAAAGTGACTTTTTTTTTGAAACGCATAACTTTTTTTCTACAATAGATGTCAATGTGATTCTTTCAAATTTAGTTTTTTAACATCCATACCAAAACTCTAGAGGTGATATGATGCCTTTATCCTTAGTATTTCATATTTTACTAGAGTTTAAAGTTGACCAACCACTAATTTGGACATACATGGATTTTGACACATGTAACTTATTATATTTATCCAATTTAAACATTTCTTTTTTTGATTAAAAGAGGACTCAAATATGGAGACTGTAATTTTTTTAAATTTTTTTTATTCTCTTAGTTACTATTTTTCCATGAGTGTTCAATATAAAAAAGATACTTTTTGACTAGTCACTACCTTGCTACCAGAGAAGGTTGTTAACTTTCTAGTAGCGACATAGAAATTTTTAGTGATCCATCAAAAATCGGCATCGGGAAAAAATAAAAAAGAATAACCATAAATGACATGATTGTCACAGAAATAAAGGCATAGTTTGCAAGATGTCTTCCTTGGGATCCTTAAAATTATCACCCATCTTAAAATAATGCCATCTTTTGTAATATTTGGGCACTCGCTATGTCGCTATTGGCGAAACACAATGATTTCCTGATCATGACATAGTGATATCTAGTGAGAATTGATTTCTGGTGATGGAAAAATATAACACACTGATTGAATTTTAATCAATCAATACTACTATCAGAAACAATGGTCATGCATATATATGATATTGCATGGAAATTTTGCAATTACCATCAACCTTTTTAAAGGTTTTCACTTTCTTCAAATTTTTAGCACTCCCTATGTTGCTACCAACAAACATCGTCAACTTTTTGGTCTTGACATAGTGACTCACTAGAAAAACTTGAATTCCAGTGACACCATTTGCAAATAACTCCACATGCATCCTTACTGATACTAACAATCCTGGAACAAAGCACGTGACCAACATTTTCAAATTGATACACTTCTCTAGTGCTAGACCTCATTTTTTAGTACCAAAAAAGAGTTTTCTGATGGTCACTATATCACTATAGTAAACAACCTTGCAACTTTTTATAACGAGCACACAACATCTGTGGATCCAAAAAAGATCCAACAATGGGAAAAGACATTTCAAAAAGGACTCAACAATGACTTCAAAGTAGGTAGGAAAAGAGTATTCAATCCTTTCAAAATATTTTGCACTAGGATTAAATTAAAAATGCAAGACCTAGGGTTTCACATAGAATTTTAAAAGGTGTCAAAATACAAGACCAAAACTTGAAACCCTAGGATCAAATAAAATAGACTCACATCTAATTTTTTATACCATCATTTTAAGAAAAGTTATTATGCAAATAATTAGACCGACAGTGGTTCTATCTAGGGATGATAGACTACTAGAGTCTATGCAAGAATTCAAAATATATGATAGAGCATACCACATACTTGATACAACAATGATAACTTCTTCAGAAAGCACAAGATAGAACATAGACATAAGGAACCAGACTGTACAAAGAAATTTATAGGGATTTACAAAATATACACAATGTACAAGAACACCAAAAACCCTACAGCTATTGTTCATGAAAAATAGATACTTCAAGAAAAATACCTCTTCAAGAACTATCCATGAATTGGCAATTCAAGAATATCTCTAGTTACATCCTTTAGGAAATATGAGTCCTCTCCATTTGTATCATAGATGGAATATGGCTCAAGCTAGATTGGATCAAATTTACCATGCTTTCCTTTGTCTTCTAGTCCAGTATTCCACATTAATATCATGTCACCTATTTCAAACTTTCTCTCAGTAGTTCTTTTGCCATATAAGTGTTTCATTTGTGACTATAACTTGGCATTCTGAATAAAGGATTCTCTCCTTATTTCTTCTAATTGCAAGATGTCATCCATTCTAAGTTGCATCTCATCAACAATATCATCTTCATAGAGTTGAACAAACTTATACATCTCCTTTAGGTTGTTCTGTGGAAGTCTAGCCTATATACCATTGTATGAGTGGAATGTGGCCTCAATTGTAACACACACACTTCAACATGGTCATGTATGCAGACTTATCCTGAGATGAACATGAGATTGTTCACTCGAAATAGATCTAGCAAGGCTACTTATTGCCTTCTATCTAGAAGGATTTTGCCTATTTAATATCCTCATATTTGAGGAGTAGGTAACTAGACCCTCTAAGAATGAAGGATTTAAGAATGTAACTAGTCTATATGAGAATGCAATGTAGTCTAAATGTGTTTTGCAATTAAGCTAAGAACCTATAAAATAAACAAGATTAACCATAGGCATTTTCAAGAACTATATGAGATTAAGCTAAGAATGTAAACATATGAGAATATATGACCTAAAGTGAGTATGAAATGTAGTATCAATTCGATATCAATCAAAAATCAACCTCCTTAATGAGGAATTGGGGGTTTCTTAAATAGAATTCTCGAAATCCTTCAACGATTGAGATCAACTCAAATCAATAGTCAAGATTGAAGCACAATTTTAGTCATAGTGGAAGATTCCAAATTTAGATGGAGTTAACTACCTCAGATCCTAAATGCAAGATACAATTAACTCAAATAGACTTCAGTGTGAGAGCAAGTGATTTGGATCAGTTCTAATTTGATCAATAGTTAACTAGGACTTTCCATTTTGAACTGAAAAGGAGAATTAGGAAAGATATTTAATTTAATAAAATGAGATATGACCTCATAAATACCTTTTCTATTTAATTAAATAATTTCATTCAATTAATTAGAATAGGTATATTTATTAAATTAAATAAATTTAATTCCTTAGTACATTAGCCTTAGGTGATAATTTAATTTAATAGAGTATGAATACTATAGATTAAATTAAATTTAAATCAAATAAGTTCAATGAGACTAATATGAGTAAATACCATGGGAATTAAATAATAAGTATGATGAATGCAGATTAGGGTTTTTTGCATCTCAGAATTAAGTCAAGTAGCGAATGTCAAAACAAGAATTTGCCTAATGAAATAAGACTTTAGCATTGATCAAATACAGCAGAATTGGTATAATGGCAATGAGCTAATTTTGGGGTATTAAATTTTGCCCCTCTTTAAATGAATGTGTGAGAAACACGTTCAATTCAAAGAAAATCAGAAAGTATGATGCACAAATCAAGAAATGAGATTGGTTCTAAAATTGATTCCGTGGAGACCAATTGATAAAATTTTAAGGACCATCTATAGAACGAAGCTTAATCCTAAGGAATCCAAGAA
Organism: Cupressus sempervirens; assembly: GCA_028749045.1. NCBI lineage: Eukaryota > Viridiplantae > Streptophyta > Pinopsida > Cupressales > Cupressaceae > Cupressus > Cupressus sempervirens. The sequence continues at coordinate 190,854,912 of CM053788.1, forward strand.
AAAAACCTAGATAACTAAATTGAATAGATAAGCTTTCAAATATTATCTTTAGAACAGAGCTTAACCCTAAGGGATCCAAATAGAACATCATTGATACCTAAATTGAAACAAGCTTTTAAAGGTTATCTCCAACATGAAGCTTAACCTTAAGGGATCTAGATAGAACATCATATATACCTAAAATAAGATCCAATTATGAGCCATAGAATCATCCCTAGAATGAGGCTTGATCCTTAGGGGTCGGTGTTTAGATTGTCCTGATACCTATCCATCAGACTCTACCTAGAAATGTTATAAGCTTTTAAGGATCAACTCTAGAATGGAGCTTAATCCTAAGGAATCCAAGAAAAACACCTAGACACCTAAATAAGATTCAATTATGAGTCATAGAATCATCCCTAGAATGAGGCTTGATCCTTAGGAGTCAGGGTTTAGACTTTCTCGATAACTATCCATTAGACTCTTAACCAGAAATGTTATAAGATGTGATCAATTGATCGAAAGATGAGTCCAATCTCAAAGATGTTAGAAAAAGAGGAACAAGATTCCCTGAGTAATGAGATGCCCCAAGTGATAAGGGCATAAAATGAGAACAAGATGCCCCAAGCAATGAGACTTAGAATGAGTTGAAGTTCAGCTCAATGATGTAATCATCCTGCCCCCTCGGGAGCAAAATCAAAAGATGACACACTAGAAATATGATGTAAAGTAGTAGATAAAGAGGTATGAAGGAAATCGAAGATTCGACAGAATATAGAAGAGATCAAAATGATTAGAATAAAATTTTGAGTCAATCTAGCATGATTTCAAGGTCCAAAAGACCAAGTTTGAGCAAAAAGTTGACCAGAATTGACCATGGTTGACTTGAGTTGACTATTTCCAAAATGAATTTCAAAAATATGAAGAATTTCAAATTGAAAAGAATCCAAGAATCCAAAAATATCATAAAAATTTAGACTACATAAGCATTCGATCGTGTCAGGCCCAAAAAATTTTAAATGTGTTTTTGAGGCACTTAGCTATGTCAGATTTCAAATTCAATCCCAAAAATTGATCTAGAGCAGTTGAATTAGCTAGGGGGTGATTTTCAAGCAAATCAAAGCACTTTGAAAAATTAGGTCAACACCTATATAAGGGCCCAAGGGGTCATTTTCAAATCATTTGTGCATTTTGTCTTTTAGTGAAATAAGAGCTCTGAGAGATATGGTAGTGAACGTGCAAGATCATCATTTTGAGCACTCCTGATGACACAACCAGCTGGCAGACTATGGACCTTTGGTGAGTCATCAATATCTCAGCTTTGTACATTCATTTTTACATAGTTCGAGGTCATTTTTGCATTTTTAGCATTTTTTTCAACTTGGTCAATCTATCTTTGCACGAGACTATCCTTTCTCGTGCAAAGATTAGTCACTTCTAGCACAAAGAAACACTCATCAAGTGTTTTCTCGCATGCATCAGTGGAAGTGCTCACATGGGAGGCACCCACTTCTTACACGAAGAACGAGAAACTCCTCACAATCTTCATTTGCAAGATCTTCATTTCTCATGCAAGATTTTGATTTCTTGCGTGAAGAAGTTAATTCTCGCACGAAGACATGAACTCTCACATGAGATCTTGCTATTTTGCATGAAATCCAATAATAGCAAAGTGCAATTTTTCAATTTTTTGCATTTTAACTTGAAATTTGCAGTTGTTTCTTCATCGTTCCACCATATTGACTGAGTACTGATTGTTTTCTTGTCGTTGGTGTTTGTGTATGCTAGAGATCTTTGATGACATCTCATTTAGATCCCACTATCTACCATATGCAGCTTTGTTGTGGAGTCTCGATGATGCTGATAGGGCACATATCGACTGATTGGGTCTATCTTCACTATGCCAGATCCTAGCAGTGCTAGTGAATCATGGCCTACTTACTACCTTGGTCGAGTGTTTCCATTCAGAGATGAGCACCCTCCATCTACCAGTGGGAGAGATGACGATCACCTAGGAGGACATCTATCATATACTACAGATCCCATTCCACGGGGCAACGTGTTATATGATGTGGTACCCCAAGCAGGCACAGAGGCACTATCTGCCATTTTTGGGAGGTAGTTAGCAAGTGGACAAGCCATCACCTGGGATGAGCTCATATACACTTATGGGCCGATGCACAAATTGTCGACGGTGTTAGCAATCTTCCTCAACTATTTTTTGATGTTGAACATGGGACAACATAGATTGGATTGCGGTTGTGGGGTTATTTGGGTGGGGTCAGTGCATGCTTGCACACATGTTTCACGAGATGCATGAGATAGTCTTCCATGGGAAGAAGACTATGGCTGCTAGGGTGTATGTGATATAGATCTAGGCATGGGAGTATTTACCAATGTGTAGACCCATTCATGAGGATGCTCACAAGCCGATGGTGCCATATATCTACAGATATCAAGGACACATTACCCAAGTTGCCCTGGGTAAGACTAAGCACTAGAGGACTCATCTTGATGACCTAGTCTCTGTCATATGGTGGCCCTAGCAAGAGATAGAGGATTGGGATGATACTCCTAGGGAGCTAGGTTGGATATTTTACTCATGACCACTGTTGGGTAGGATGTCACAGATTATCAAGAGGTTCACTATTTCACTGGTGTAGCGATAGTATGGTTGACCATAGGATATCTCACATGAGTACTATGCCTATGCCAGACTGGCAAAGGACATAGAGCAGGCATGGCGACCATGACTTGATCTAGGCCAATCCATGATAGATGCGCTCAACTTGATTGCAACACAATGGGACTATCTCCCAAAGATAGCAGATGTAGGGATGACGCCTGCATATTAGGCTCATTTGATCAGTCACCCATTCTTGAGATTCACAAATCCTTTGGGGATGGTTGCATAGGATCCCTAGCGACAGGCATGATAGTAGCAAGAGCCACCTCAGTAGTAGTAGCAGCCATAGGTCTAACATAGGACTCAGCAGGTTGCAAATCCCCCCATGGTAGATGCGATCTGACACAAGTGTTGGAGGTAGCAGGCTAGAGCAAGGTCAGTGATAGAGGCTGTGGACCAAGGAGCAAGCACCATAGTAGCAAGCACCTTAGCAATAGGCCCCTAAGTTATTGGATGAGGAGATGTTAGATTAGCCTGTGACAGGGACACAAGACATCGTACAGTGCTACTGAGAGTGGATTTGTCAGGCCTCCCATCAATTGGGAGAGTTGTAGATACAGGTAGCTATCAGAGACACATAGCTTGCAGAGCAAGATCCAGAGATTGACTGATGGAGAGAGTGAGCATAGATTTCCAAGAAGAGGGTAGAGATTTTGTAGGATAAGATCTATTTACAGGCAGCCTAAGTAGCCTATTACTTCGTAGCATACTCAACAATGGTGCCTGATGAGGCTCTACAGGTGGCTCAATTCTTGTAGTATGCTCATGAGTCTAGGGGTGCACAACCTCCTTCTAGACCTAACATGCCACCACCTCCTCCTCCACCTACTCCTCTTTCTCCTCTAGGAGGTGAGGGTATATGATAGAGTTAGATACTATGTTCCTTACTCTCAATTTTGATATCTGGCTATGTATTGATTGGTGTGCCACCACCATTTTGTATCATTTTGATAAAAAACAATCGAGTAGTGCCCATTTTTTGTACTGACACATTTTTTGATATATATATATATACAAGATTTTGAGCTGAGTATCACTATGTATGTGTCATTGTTTGTGTCTTCTTTGCCTTGATGTACATGAGATATCAACATGATGATTATGGGATGCATGTGTTGTGTTATGGATGCATATGTACTTTGATGTGATGTGACATGACTATGTGGTGTAGATAATATGAGTATATGGATGCAATACATATGGAAATGAATTGACATCTCATGTAGTGTTGCATGTCTTTTCTTGACAGTGAAAGTTATTCCATCGAGGAGCACGAACCAATGAACCAAATGCTTGTGTAGTTGGGGAGAATCTGGATATGTTTGAAGAGTCCCCCAATCCCCCATCATGAAGAATAGAAATAGAATTGCAACTAAAGAATGTGATTATGCAAGTGAATTATGTAATACAAGACTATATTAAATGCAACCCTAGGTCTAGTTACCGAGCCTTGATAATTTATCATCATTGGACATAAATGAAGCATATATATCCTACAATTACCACTGACTTTACAATCATAGAAATATGAATAGGACATATTTCATAGGTTTGTTGGGATTAAATGTAAGCATTCAAGGCACAAGAAGCCAAAATGACCAGAACATTTGTCCCTTTTAATATAGCAAGTTAACATAAGCATCAAAGCATAAATGCGAGGATGACCAGAATTTTGCTTACATGCAGACACACCAAACACACAAAAGATCCTTCTTATGCTAAGTAATCAGTTAGTAATATTCTTGCAATGGCCTTTGCATCCCTAACCTAGGACAAAAATGCATCATATATACTCGCAGTGACCCGTACATTCACTTAGCAGGATGGGTATTAGATATTACTATAGCATAAAGAATTCACTTCAATAGACAAGGAGAAGTACCAAACTTACTAATTTGTCTAATTAAGAGGATTTGAGGTACACATGGCCATCCAACACGAGATGGAAGCTCTTATAGTGGACACCCCTCTTTCATGAATGTTTCAAATGTTTTGGAACCAAACCACAAATAGAAAATAAGAAAAGATCATGCCCCCAGTCCTTACTTCTCTAGTCAATATGGACATCATTGAGTTGTTCAAGGGGACATGGGAAAGAAAAAGCAAAGAAAAAAAAGAAAAGCTCAAGATATCCAAAAAAAATTAGCATTGTGAGTTTAATGTTTTGTGTTATAGGAGTAGTGTTACTATCCAAAACATAAATGGAGTAAATCTCTTCAGCAAGGTTGACAATAGTAGAAAGACATAGTCAGAATGTCTAGTGACTGAAGTCAAGTAGGAATCTTCAAGATGAAGATCCTAAAAATGGATCGAGTGATAGTAGACAGACATAGTCAAAATGACTAGTGACTAACACCAGAGATCTTCCATGAGAGGATCCAAAACATAACACAAGCAACAATAGGCAAACACAACTTAAATAGCTAGTGACTAAAGCTTAAGAGATCTTCCATGAGAGGATCTCAAAATGTAACACAAGCAACATTAGGCAGACATAGCTGAAATAGCTAGGGACTATTGCAAAAGAGATTCTATGAGGAGAATCTTAACAAAGGAGTAACACCCACGATAGTAGGCAGACGCAGTTGAGACAACTGGTGATTTTTGCGCAAAGGATTCTATGAGGAGAATCTCAAAAAGAGTGACACTAGTGAAATTATGTAGACGCAGTTAAAACAACTAGTGACTGTCATGAAAAAGACTCTATACCACTATAGGGTGTTTCCCCTGAGTCGTGACAAGATGTAATCTATGGATACATGAGAAAACACAAGAACTAAAGCATGAAAGTGACTATATAGTAAGCTAGAAGATGCGCTACAAGATGGAGCCTTAGGAACAAGAGGTACCTATTTACCAAGTTTCCACCTTCTTGGCAAACTTTTGTTTTTTTTTTTTTGGTATTACCAAGGTGCCTATTGCTAGGTTTTTACTAGGGTAATAATTTATTTTTTAGGACTTTTTCATATTTTTAGGATTTTTTGAGGACATTTAGATATGTACAAAGAGCTATTGATATTAAATCAACTGTAAAACTACTTCAGGTGGAGAGTGTTAACAGGTTCCTTAAGCACTTCTTCTTCAGTTGTGGAAAGCTAATAGGCATCAGATCCATATACTATAGTAATGATGTAAGGACCCAGCCAGTTTGGTTCAAACTTCCCTTTTTGGACTTCTTGTTGTTGATTCTTAGGGTTCTCTCTTAGGACAAGATCATCCAATTGGAAGTCACATGGCCTAACTTTCCGATTGTAGCTTCTTGACATTCATTGTTGATAGGCTCATAGGTGATCACACACCACTTATCGATATTCATCCAATAACACTAACTCTTGAAGCTGAGCCATCCTGTAATCTTCATCAGTAATAAGGCCCTTCATAGAGATTCTCAAGGTAGGAATCTTGGCCACTATTAGGAGCACATCATCTGCTCCATAAACCAAAGCAAAGGGTGATGTACTCATGGGAGTCCTGATGCTTGTCCTATATGCCCACAAGATTGGATTAATCTAGAGATGCTAGTCTCTCCCAAATTTGTTGATTGTGCAGTGAAGAATTTTGAGAATCACCTTATTGGATGCCTTAGCTTGGCCATTACCCTAGGGGTAATAGATGGAAGACCAATGTTATTTGATTTTGAATTTCTTGCATAATTCCTTGAGGTCTTTGTTCTTGAATTTTCCTCCATTGTCAGTAATAATTGAGGATGGTAGACCATATCTATAGATGATGTAGTTTGTGATAAAAAGAGCTACAATTTTTCCATTGGCGACTGCAAGAGGTACTACCTCTACCCACTTCATGAAGTAATCTGTAGCTATCATAATGAACATCTATCCATTAGAAGAGGTTAGGTGAATCTGACCCACCAAGTTCAAGGCCCATTGTTGAAATGGCCATGTTGTAGTAGAGGGAATTAGCTCTTTGGCTAGAGTGTGGATCAGATTCCCATGAAGTTGACACTATTTGTAGGATCTAGCATACTTGATAGCTTCTTGCTCCATTTTAGGCCAATAGTAACTAGCTCTAAGGAGTTTGCGAGCTAGTGTCAGGCCATTTGAGTGAGATCCACAAATACCCTTGTGAACATCAATTAGTGCACATTTGAACTCTTTGGGTTCTAAACACCTAAGGAGTGTTCCATTGAGACCTCTCCTATACATATTGTCAGCAATAATAACATACTACGAAGCATTATGGACTAGGTAACATTTCTCATTTTGGGTCAGACCTTCTCAAATGATTTCATTGCAGAGATAGGAATAAATGTGATGGTAACAAGATGATTCTTGTCCAATAATAGAATAGATCATCCTAGAATTAGGGGTATTGTAGGCTGGGTAGTGTAACACTTCCACCAAGAACTCATGTTGGAGATCATTTTTAGGCATTTGTAGTAGGGAGGCAAAGTAGACATGGCATCAACCACTTTATTATCTACTCATGGAACTTGTTGGAAGGTGATGTGTGAAAAATACTTCTTTAAGTCATCAACCATGCACTTGTAAGGAATTAGTTTCTCATCCTTCATTTGGTACACATCATTGACCTAATTGATGACAAGCTGAGAGTCACCAAAGATGTCTAATTGATCTACTCTCCATTTAGTTTAAATTTTCATGCCATTGACCAAAGCCTCATATTCAGCAATGTTGTTTGTACAAGGAAATAGAATTTTCTATGCTTTGGGCAATGAATATCTTTGTGGTGTTATGAAGAGTAATCCAGCACTAGATCCTTGTTGTTTGAAGGACCCATCAAAGAACATGACCTACATTTGGTGTGTGAGCGTCAGGATTGACTCATCAAGGAAATCAATTTTCATTAGTAGGAGACTCTCCATAGGTGCATCAGCCAGTTGATCTACAATCGTTTGTCCCTTGATAGCTTTGCATTCAACATATTGGATGTCAAACTCACTAAGTATCATAACCCATTTAGCCAATCTTCCTATGAGAGCTGCCTTACTAAGCAAGTACTTTAGTGGATCTATTTAGCCACGAGCCTCATAGTGTGGGCAAGCATGTAGTGTCTCAACTTTTAGGAAGCAAAGGCAACTACCAAGCAATGTTTCTTAATGATGTTGAAGTTCCTCTCATAAGAGATCAGTGTGTGACTCAAGTAGTAAATAGCTCTCTCTTTGTTGTCATTGTCTTCCTGAGCCAATAGGATTCACAAAGATGTTTTAGTTGCTGAAATGTACAAAAGAAAAGGCTTCCCATGGATAGGAGGCATCAATATTGGTGGATTTACAAGGTATTTTTTGATCTATGTTAAGATTTTCTCACAATCCTAGCTCCAATTAAATTTTACACCCTTATGTAAAGTCTTTGTGAAGGGTTGTGATCTATCTGCCAATTGTGAGATAAACCTACAAATAGATTGGAGTCTTCCTTGTAGACCTCTCATCTGGCTGATGTTTTGAGGTGGTGGCATATCGATTATTGCTTGTACTTTCTTTGGATCCACTTCAATTCCTTTTGTAGACAATATGTATCCCAGTAACTTTTTTGATGTGACACCAAATGCACATTTCTTAGGATTGATCCGAAGACTAAATTTTTCCATATGATCTGCAATGGGTCCCAAATCTTGCAAATGAGTATTGCATTTAGCACTTTTGACCAAGTTATCATCAACATAGTCCTCCATGGTCTTATGCATCATGTCATGGAAAATTGTAGTTACTGCTCGTTGATAGGTTGCACTAGCATTTTTCGAAGCAAATGGCATTACATTCCAACAAAAGGTTCCCCATGCACAAGTGAAAGTTTTTTTTTTTTGATCTTTTGGCACAATTTTGATCTCATTATAACTAGAAAATCCATTCATAAGTGAGTACATCTCATATCCTATCATGATATCCACTATCATGTCAATATTTGGGAGCAGAAAATCATCCTTAGGACATGCCAAATTCAGATCTCTAAAGTCCATACACACTCTAATAGACTTGTCATGTTTGGAAGCCAAAACATTATTAGGTATCCACTCAGCATAATCAATGGCTCATATGAAACCAGCTTTGAGGAGCTTCTCCAGTTCAGCCTTAACAAGTAATGCAAAATGAGGATGCATTTTTTGAAGCTTTTGTTTAACCAGTTTGATACCTGGTGCAATAGACAAATGGTGCATGATAAGATTAGGATCTAACCCTGGCATGTTAGAATATGTCCAAGCAAAATTTATCTTCTTTTCTCTGAAAAAAGCAATGAACTCTTCCTTTTCTTTAGGTGACAATGACTATGCCAAATGTATCATATGAGGATATTCTTCTGTACCCAAGTTAATTAGCTATGTTGCTTCTATCAATACTGATGATCTCTCCTGAAAGTGACTTGGAAGTGCATCAAATATCTCATCCACAAGCACCTCAGAGAGGTTTTCACCCTTGGATACATCTTTTTTTTTTACTTTTTTGGGTTTTAACACTACCACAATGTGGTTTTCACCATTAGACCTTTTTCATTTTTTCTTTTTAATTGTATCAATGAGATATTTGATGTTAACTTCAGTCATCTTGATGCTCTATTCATTGGTGGAAGATAGTATAGGTTTGATATTGTTTAGGTAGCAAGCTAGAGCATAGTCATTCTGGAACATGGGGACTTTACTAGATGCATTAGGGTTCTAGTCTATAAGGTTAGGATGTGTGAGTAAAAGAGTAGTGGCCAGTTCAATTGTGTTCATGGTATTGTCATTAAGTGCTTAGACTAATAATTCAAGACCTATGGTAACTTTGTCCACAAATGTGTTCAAATGCCTCTGAGTACTAACATCAATAATTGATGACTCTAGGACACTAGTTGGATCAAACCCATCTGACCTAGCCCTAAAAATTCCACCCGCTTTGATTAGGTTTTCATAGACATGCACTTGGTCAATGTCTTTATCAGTAGTTGCTTCTGAAAGAGAGTCAAATTCATATGATCAATGCTACATGGCGAGAGACTATAGAACTCCCCAATAGTGATAGAGACATACTCACCTTCATCATCTGGTTTCTTACATAGATACTCAATATGTAATGACTAACTAGTCTCTCCCTTTTCTGAATGATCTTTGGATTTCTCAGTATTGTCCTTAGAAGAATCACTAGTATCATCCATAGTGCTAACACATGGCACAAATTCATCTCGATCAGCAAACAATTTAGCAAGATCATGAGGAATAGGATAAGGATAAGGATCCTCATCATTAGATTATTCCTCTTGAATGTCTAACTCATCTTGTGACTCATTTCCAAATGAACTCTCAGGTTCTAGTATAAATTTATTAGGTCCCAAATGGAAAGGAACCTTCTTAAATTTGAGGCCAAATGTATCACTGTTGCTTTAGGCTAATCCCTGGATAGGATCAATTAGGCCATTTTTATTGCACCCAATAGGGCTAGTTCCCTTGTAACCAAAATGCTTCATAAGCCTAAGACCAAGTCCATATTTCTCAGGACTGATTTCTCAAGCTTGCTCTATTAAGTCTATTGGAGCCTCTTCTCTATAAAGCCTTGCAGTAATGGCTCTATTTTCACTTTCAACCTCTAGAGGAACTGTAGCCTTGACAAAAGTGCCATTATACTTGGTCTGAGGTGTCAGCATAAATAGCTTCTTTCCCTCTTATGGTCTCCCATAATGATGAGGAGACTTTGGAAGAGATGTTAATGATAGCACTAGTTCAATATGATACTCTCCCATTCCAGTTTCTTTTAGTTTGAATGACTGCTTGATTTGTTTCAGCTTATTGTCATGATAATTAGTGGATTCCTAGTTAGGAGGGACAAACGTTTCAGTAGCTTTGAGCATATTTCTGGTATAGCGAGTAATGGCCAGAATAGTAACTTTGGAGCCATGAAATGGGAATTTGATGCATTGGTGATATGTGGATGGCACAGCACACATCTCATGTATCCATGGCTGTCCTAATAGAATGTTGTAAGCCAAGGGAATGTCGAGCACCTGACAGGTGACATCCCTTTCTATAGGACCAACATGAATGGATAAGACCACAAGATCTAGAAACTTTCATTCCACTTCGTCATATGCTTTAATGGTGATCTTGGGTCAAGGATCAATAGAGTCCTCAGAATAATTTAATTGCCTAAGTAGACTAATAGAGACAATGTTTAGGCTAGTGCCATTATTGATGAGTACTTGATGAACACGTGTCTGATTTATCATAACCTCGATGTGTAGAGCTTGATTGTGTAGGTGACTCAGTGAGTTATCATCCTCCTTAGAGAAGGTCATAAGATAAGGTGAGGTCAAGTGACCTACCATGGATTGAAATCACTCAAGATCAAGATCTTGAGGAACATTTGCCTCAGTGAGGGCTTTGTCTAGAATTTTCCTATGAGCAGGCGAGATTTTAAGTAGCTCAAAGATAGATATCTAAGCATTAGTTTATTCTAGTTGATCAAGAACACTATAACTAGTTGTCATTGAGTTTGTTGTGAGTTTTTCACCTTTTCTAGATGGACCAGCAAGGGCTTTTTCTTTATGTTGTTCAAGATCAAGAGTAGAAAGCGTAAGGCCTTTAAGCACCAACTTGGAATGAGAGCAAGTAACATCATTAGCATAGTGTTGTGAAGGTGTGTTATCCATTGTGTTGGAAGTAGGGCCCCTCAAGACAAATGGTGTCTTAGGTTTTTCGTTATCTTGTTTTCCCTTAATAGTAATGATGTCATAGTATTCTAAATCCATAGGTTCAACCATGTTAATCACATTTTCATCATTAGAATATGCATAGTTGAACTTGTTAGGTTTTGGTTTCAAAGTCTCTCCTTTTTTATAGACTATGAAAGGCTCTTTAAACACCTTGTGATCTGAGTTTTTTTTATGTCCATCTACAACAAGTTCACCAACATCAATCATGTCTTGGACTTTATGGTGCGAGTTTATGTTGTTGCTAGTTTTCTGTCCCTTATTTTGGCGCTACTCACAGAATGAGGTTTCATTCGACCATGGTGGATGTGGTTGCAGATCATAGGGACAAGAGTTGTCCAGTGGAAAAATAAGCTTGTGTTATAGCAATGTTCTATAAACCACATCCAAAGGTTCACCCAAGGGTGTATACTCTCACTTAGGGTGTGTGGCCCATGAATTTATTGGTTTGTTCCTAGATGTCTTGTTGTTAGGAGGAGGCTTCTTAGCATTTTTGGCTGCATTGAGGCCATATATGAGATTAAATGTTGCCTTAGCAAGTTTAGGAGTGACATTGTCAACAACTCCACTGTGTACAATTTCTCGGTTCTTTTTGACATATTATGTTTTATCCCTATTGGAGGTGGAACCTTGTTTTGTGTCTTTCTGAAGAGTGAGTTCACCTTCCTGACCATAAATTCCTCAAACCAAATAGCCTATGTGATCATGTCTTCAAAGGTATGTGGACCTTGGAGTTGGACTCTATACCCAAAATTAGGTAAGATATTATCAATGAACAATGTCAAGCTTTTCTATTTCTAGAATATTTCATGAATATTTAGTGTATAGTTGTCTCCACTGTTGGAGGAATGTGAGAAAAGGTTCTCTCACTTTCTACTTAAGGTTGCATAGATCTCAAATCTTGAAAAGGTGTTGAATGTTATGAGAATACTATTGGACAAATAAGTTGGCAATTTCATCAAATGTCTTGATATCAAGAGGTAAGTGGGAGACCCACTATAGTGCCTGACCACCTAGGCTTCTGGTGAATAAACACATGAGGTATGTCTAATCATGTGTAAACTCCATAGACAAGGTTCCAAACTCGTACAAGTGATCTTGGGGATCAATGGTGCCAAAGTACTTATCATACTTAGGTAGCTCTACACCTCATGGGAAAGGAGGCATGTTTACACTCTTGTCAAGTGGAAATGGACAAAGAGCACCTAATGTGTACATTTTTGTAGGTTTCTCTATCTCATGCATCATTTGAGCTAGTTGGTCTTGCATAATTTTTAGTTTTTTTTGGAGTTTGGAAGTCTCAATTTCTTCTTCAGACATGATGATGGTTTCCACATTGAAATGAGAAGGCAGCTTAGCTCCCTCTTGGGCAAGTTTGAGAAAGTACTTTTCTTTCTCTTTGTTGAGTAGGATTCCCATGACCTTTTGAAATTTTTTGTCTCTTTGACATTTTTCTATGTGTTCAGGGAGTATTTCCACCTCTTCCTATTCATCATCAGTGTCATTGTCTTTCTCTTTCTCTTTTCCATTCCTAGGTGGTTCTTGATGTCTACTGTGACTACCATGTTTAGGTTAATGATTAGTCATTGTAGGAACATGTTTAGTTTTTGTATGTTGTGTTTTGAAAGGTCCTTTGAAAAGGAAGTCAGAAATTGTGTTTGGAGATACAGGACCTCTACTAGTCTCAGGATCCTCTTGATACAAAGGATTCCTAGTTTGTTGAAGGTTGATGGAAAATGTTTGCTAGACTCAAGGAGACCTGATGGGTGAGGGAGATCATGAAGATGCCTCACTAAACAAATTGGACACCGATTGTGTGTAAGCTGAAAAGCAACCTCTACTGCAAGTATAACCCCTAACTCTGCTACATCTAAGCTTATGGGGATAAAATATGTTTCCACTCCTTGTCACTAGAGTTATAGACAAGGGAAAAGAGCAAAAACTCGGACAAGCACTGTACTAGGACTAAGTCTCAAAAAAGGAAAAAGTAAGAATGTTGTATACTAAGGCACAAATAGTCTAATTTAAAGGCTAGAACAACCAAAGTTTATGACTAATGTAGCTCAAAGCATGACGAGAACTAAAGAATGAGGATGAATATAACTTAAGAGATGAGACTAGTCAAAGCACAAGATAGAAGTCTTTAGCTAAGAAAAGTGCCACTATTCAAGACTGTTTGTAGACAGAGGACACTAAACTGATGCAAAAAAAAGATAGTGTACAGAACATAGATAGCTAAAAAAGATCAATGGAAAAATGCTAACTCAAAATCTCATGTGAAGATCCTTTAGAGGCTGCGTGAGGAAGTTTTCTGGACCATGCAAAGACATATGACAACAGCAAAATCTCATGCGAGGATGTGCTCCAGGCCACGCGAGAAAGTGCTCAAGTAAAACAAAGCAAGACCCAATTGTAAGATCTCACATGGAGAGTTGCAACTATTCACATGAGAACTTGGAACAAGCCACATGAAAAAGTGATAGGACCAAATGGTTTTGTGCAAAAATACAGACCAGACTATCAATAGCATTTAATTTCGAGGAGATTTTTGGACTATTTGGACAGACTGGATAGATTTGTTGGACTGATTTGATTGGACAAATAGCAAGGTTAATTTTGAAAATGTTTGGACAAATGTTTCAAGTTGCAATAAAGGTAAAGTGTTTGAACAAGATAGTGGGAAGCAAGCAGTGGTAAAAAATAGTCCTGTCGAGGACAAAGTAACTCGCTAGGATGAGGGAGTCTTGACCTTTGTTTGTTATAGATAGTTTTGGACTTTTTGATGAGTCGAGAAAAAACACGCTTTATCCCTAGAAATAGAAAATGGTAGAGAAGGCAAAACCTTTGTCCCATATCTTATGCACATGCGTGTACCTCACATAGTTGTGTCACCCCCTAGAGGGTGCCCATGTTTTTTGTATATTCAAAGGACTCAATAGTATATGTTGAACAAGTATCCTTGTGGTAGGGGACAAGCATGTATACCACCTTCCAACATCTAGTAGCATGCCTATGCTGAGTTCTATAGGAGAGATTCTTCCCCCTACTTGCACAAAGATTATGCCTCCTTTCAGAGGTGAATTGGGTAGTCTCTAGCTAAAGGTATTTACTTGGCTTCCATTTGAATTAATCCTTGGTGGCTCCACAAGCAGAGTTGAGGCCAGCAACCCACACTAGCATTTGAAAGTGCACACTACTTGCTTAACAAGCTAGGGACTGACGTTGACTAGTGCATAGATAGAGCCTCTCCTTGACATGCAATATCAAAAGTAAAGTAGAGGAAATTAATTTGGCCTTGGAGTCTTTCACTCTACAAGGCTTCTTTGTTAGAGTGAGTTGGAATCTTCGGCAAAAGGAGTGTTCTCACTTGGGTCATTCCTGGAGGTTGGATCACTTTGGAAGGCCCTCTAACGGATTGACACAAATTAGTGGTCTAAATTTAAGGGTCTGAGTTTCTAATTTCCCTCAAGGGGAAAGAGCATAATCCTCTACCTTATTTCATTTCCCAAACACATAAAATAGATTAATTATCCACTTAGCTTAATCAATCCAGACTCGTCCTTCCTAAATATTTTGATTCCCTTAAAAAGGAAACCATCATCTCATCATAGAAAAGAACAGGCACTGGAGAACCACTAAGCTACTTGCCTCCCTCAAAATTTCATCTTTTGGAAGTGTCTAGGTTTCTAATTCACCCTTGGTCATGACCTCCAAGTGGTGAAGAGCATAATTCCCTATTCTTCCATCTTGCGCCCTAAGAAGTTCACAAGCCCTATTTAGACTAGTTTGAAAAATAGGAAAGAAAACACATTTTTTTGTGGGTTTTAAATGTATTCTTCGATAAACATGTCTTCAACAATCATCCTACAAGCAAACAGTTAGTCCATGTTTCAGTGGGTTTTATATGGAATCTTCGACAAATTGTCTTGCAAATAATAGTTAAGCTATAGAAAATCAAAGAAATAGGATAACACAGATTCCAAGAAAAACATGTTAATGAAATGAGATAAACAACATGTTAAAAGTACTGAAATTGAAGCTATCATTTCAAGATCTCCTACGAGATCTCATGTAGAACTACCCAAAAATCTTTTTTGACCCGCGCGAAGAAATGATGTGCCATGCAAAGACTTGCACAATGGAGCACTTTCTCGTGCAAAAAGGAAAGAACATTCATACGAGAACTCAAATCCTCCCACGAAAATGGATTAACTCATGCAAAAATTGAGGAACTGTACAGAACTGTACGGATAGAGAGCTAAAATATCATTAAAAAAATGTAGAGGAGGCCAAAGAAATTGATTTTCTCAACCCCATAGTGGGTGCCAAATATGTATGGGTGGAATGTGGCCTCAATTGTAAGACACACACTTCAACATGGTCATGTATGCAAACTCATCCTGAGATGAACATGAGATTGTTCACTCAAAATAGATCCAATAAGGTGACATGTTTCCTTCTATCTAGAAGGATTTTTCCTATTTAATATCCTCATATTTGAGGTGTAGGCAACTATACCCTCTAGGAACAAAGGATTTAAGAATGTAACTAGTCTATATGAGAATGCAATGTAGTCTAAATGTGTTGTGCAATTAAGCTAAGAACCTATAAAATAAACTAGATTATCCATATGCATTTTTAAGAACTAGATGAGATTAAGCTAAGAATGTAAACATATGAGAATATGTGAGCTAAAATGAGTATGAAATGTAGTAGCAATTCAATATCAATCAAAAATCAACCTAATTAATGAGGAATTGGGGATTTCTTAAATAGAATTCCTGAAATCCTTCAACAGTTGAGATCGACGGTTAGGATTGAAGCACAGTTTCAGTCATAGTGGAAGATTATAAATTTAGATGGAGTTAACTACCTTAGATCCTAAGTGCAAGAAATAGTTAACTCAGATAGACTTTAGTGTGAGAGCAAGTGACTTGGATCACTTCTAATTTGATCAGTAGATAACTAGGACTTTCCATTTTGAACTAAAGAGTATAATTAGGAAAGTATTTAATTTAATAAAATGAGATATGACCCCATTAATACCTTTTCTAATTAATTAAATAATTTTGTTCAATTAATTAGAATAGGCATATTTATTAAATTTGATTCCTTAGTACATTAGCCTTAGGTGATAATTTAATTTAATAAAGTATAAATACTTTAGATTAAATTAAATTTAAATCAAATAAGTTCAATGGGACTAATATGAGTAAATACTATGGGAATTAAATAATAAGTATGATGAATGTAGATTAGGGTTTTCTACATCTGACAATTAAGTCAAGTAGCAAATGTCAGAACAAGAATTTGCCTAATGAAATAAGACTTTAGCATTGATCAAATAGACCAGAATTGGTATAATGGCAATGAGCTGATTTTGGGGTATTACAACCATAAACCAAATCAAATGGAGCACATCCAATGGCCTTTTTCACAGTAACCTTATCAGCCCACAAAGCTAATGGTAACTTTGAATCCTAGGCTTTCTTATTTTCTCCTAGAATCCTCTTGATGATTTTCAATATGCTCTTATTACTTGACTTTGCTTGACCATTCCCCTGAGGATGATAAGGTGAAAATGTGTAACCTATAATGCCATATTTGTTACAAAAGTTCTTATAATCTTTAGATCTGAAACACATAGCATTATCAGTCATAATTTTCTATGGGCATCCAAATCTGGTCACAATGTTGTTTAAAATGAAATTAATGACTACCTTACTTGTTACATTGCTTGCACTTCAACTAGTCTCAATGCTAAATTCCTAGAGAATTTTAACTTTCCACTAAACCTTTGACAAGCATCAAAAAATTTCACAAATTCATGAGCATCTCTGAAAAGTGTTGGCCACCAAAAACCAGCCCTAAGAATTTTATGAGTAGTGGTCTTAGCCATATAATGACCACCACATACACTTTCATGCATTTCTTTCAAAATCCTTTTAGACCCAATCTCATCTACACATTTCAAAAGTACCCCCTCCATACTTCTCCACCATAATTGTCCTTGCACTATAACATACCTTATGGCCTATAACTTCAAAGACCTTTTCTGGTTATCTATCAGTTCTGATGGAGATTTCATGTTTTGCAAGTAATAAATCACATCTCCATACCAGTTAGAAGTATCCATATCACAAAGATTATCCCTAAAACTATCATCAAATTGGTTAATTTGGTTTGCCTCTAAATTGGCTTATGTCATCAATTTGGCCAAACCTTGACCCCTAACCAGTTTAGTAATCTGAATGTCAATGTTAAACTCTTGTATCCTATTAATCCATCTACATCTCCTACCAAATACCTCTTGTTGTGAAAAAATATCCTTCACAGCAGCAGTAGGAACAAAAGCAATAACAATAGCTCCCATTAAGTAACACCTAAAAGCCTTGACTCATTTCACCAATGCATATGCTTGTTTTTTATTTATATCATACTTGAGTTCTGTTGCTTGCAGGGATTTGCTAAAAAATGCAATGGGTTGTTCTTAACCTTCCTCATTTTTCTATAGAAATAGTATAGCACCAGTGTGAAATGAGGCAAAGGAAAATATATGCATTGGTTTATCATAATTAGGTGCTCTAAGAACAAGGGTATCTTTAATCGCCTGCTTGATCTTCTAGAATGCAATGCTAGGTTCACCATCCCATTTAATCCCAGATCCTTTCTTTAGCATCCCCTATATAGGCCTACTAATCTCTACAAAATTAGTCACAAATCTCCTAAGAAAGTTGATTTGTCTAAAGAATGACTGAATATATTTAACACTTTTTGGTTTCTAAATCTCATCTATTGCTTGTACCCTTTCAGGATCAATCCTCACTCCATGCTTACCAACTAGATGTCCTAACAACTTTCCTTCAGTAAAACCAAAACTACATTTCCTTGGATTCAAAGAAATACCATACTTAAGGGCTTTCATAAATACCTTTTCTAGATGTATGCAATGATCATTCTCATCCTTGGAATAAGCAATGAGATCATCCTAATATATAACCATAAACTTATCAATGATATTAGTAAAAGCCACATCCGTAGCCCTTTGAAAAGTAGCCCCAACATTAGTAAGCCCAAAAGGCATCCTGAAATAAACATAAGTACCCCATGGAGTAGTAAAAGCAATCCTTAACTATTTTGATTCTTTAACAACCACTTGATTATAGCCTGAAAATCTATCCATCATAGGCATCAGTTTAGAACTAGTAACCCTTTGCAACATGGCTTCCATATTTGGCAATACATAATTATCCTTTAATGAAGATATATTAAGATTCCTAAAGTCAACACATAACCTTATGTCACCATTTTTCTTCCTGACAGGAACTAAATTGGATACCAAAGAGCAATGTCTAATAGGCTTTATAACCCCAACATCTCTTGACTCGACCAATTCCTCTTGCATCTTGGGGGCCAAGGTAGGATTTATTGGCCTCTGCTTTTGTCTAAATGGCTTAGCATCTAGTTTCAAAGGGATCTCATGCAGAAAAATATCTTCCCTATAGGCTTTTAGGTCATCATATGACCATGCAAACACATGTTTATACTTCCTTAGTAGGTCTATCATATCTTTCCTAATTTTAGGGGGCAATTTCTTACCAATGTATACCTTTTTGGGCATTTCCTTAGTTCCTAAGTATACCTCCTCTAAATCTTTGGCATTATATTCACTGATGTTCATTTGTGACCTATCTTGGTTGTCAAAAATAGTTTCTATAACAACTAGACCCTTTGGGATTTTATTTGTCTTTAACTACACAACTTCCTACTGAAAAACAGTATCCTTTCCATTTACATTTTCTACATAAGCTGCGCAATCAATTTCTTGTCCTGACAACATATTCCCACAATTCAAAAATCTCAAAATATCCCTATCATCTTTAAACACTTGCCAATTTTGGACATTATCAAGAACAAAAGGTCTAGTTTGAGTCTCAACTTTGGATATGCTAGCAAATGCGACATCATCAGGTTTTATTGCTATATTTGCTAACAAGTCTGCCAGGGTAGGATTTATTGGCCTCTATTTTTGACTAAATGGCTTAGCATCTGGTTTCAAAGGGATCTCATGCTGAAAAATATATTCCCTATAGGCTTTTAAGTCATCATATGACCATTCAAACACATGTTTATACTTCCTTAGTAGGTCTATCAGATCTTTCCTAATTTTAGGGGGCAATTTCTTACCAATATATACCTTTTTGGGTGTTTCCTCAGTTCCCAAGTTTACCTCCTCTAGATCTTTGGCATTATATTCATTGGGGTTCATTTGTGACCTATCTTGGTTGTCAAAAATAGTTTCTAAAACAACTAGACCCTTTGGGATTTTATTTGTCTTCAACTACACAACTTCCTACCCAAAAACAATATCCTTTCCATTTACATTTTCTACATAAGCTGCACAATCAATTTATTGTCGTGACAACATATTCTCATAGTTCAAAAATCTCAAAATATCCCTATAATCTTCAAACACTTACCATTCTAGACATTATCAAGAATAGAAGGTCTAGTTTGAGTCTCAACTTTGGATATGCTAGCAAATGTGACATCACCAGGTTTTATTGCTATATTTGCTAACAAGTCTACCATTTTTTTGTTAGTCCTATCTTTCCAAAGTATCCCAAATGCATCAAAACATTCAATCATTTCCCATATGGCATTTTTGTATTGTTTTAATCTCTCTTTTTTTGACACATAAGCATTTCTTACTTGGGATATAACCAATTCAAAATCTCCTATAACATATAAACATTTTATCCCATTCTTATGAGTTAATCTAAGTCCCAATAGTAAGGCCTCATATTCTATTATGTTGTTAGTACAAGGGAAACTTAAAGTAAAGGAGAATTTGTATGTTACTCCTACTGGAGATATCAACAAAATACTTGCCTGTACTTCATCTTTATCGAAGAACATGGTCCATAAATCTCCTTTATCTATTTTTGTATCAACTTCTACTTCAATTTGAGATTTATTCTTATGTACCCTTCTTTAGAGTTAGAAATTCTACCCTAAATGCATTGACATATTTATCCACAAAGTCTGTCATATCATCCTCAATATCTTCTTCTATCATATATATGCTCTTTGGTTCTCTATTTATCTTTACCAAATTTCCATCACTATTAAAAGTAGCAAATGATAGATCACATTGTATACTTCCTCCCATGGTAGAACTCCATTTTCTAGATAATAACATACCATAATAAGGTGGAATATCAACAACCAGCACACTCATAGTAAGTTCTTTGTCTGGACAAGCTATCAGTCTATATGGTAAAGCATTAATAGTACCTATGACTGTTACTTCTATTTTATCTGTGGCACAACATCTTCCTTGACTAGTATCAACTTTCAAACCTAGTTCCTTCATTATTTTAAAAGGCATAATAGTATTGGAAGCACCAGAATCAATCATGCAATTTTTTAAAGTTTTACCATTTACTATGATACTCAAGAAAAATGGCTCAACATTTCCTAAGCATTTATTAATAGATCTATCCAAAAACATCTAAGGAATCTATGACACAACTACTTGAGCTTCTTTATCTTTTACTTTTTCTTTGCTTCCTTGCTTGGCATCATGAATTTCATTGCAATCTTGTTTTGTCTTTACATCAGCATTTCCTAACAATGCTATGGCTTTATTCCTATATTCAGGGATCCTTAATAATTCAAAAAAAGGAACTTTATCAATGATCTATGATAGAACATTAAGCATATCTATAGAATAATCTAAGGGATTATCAATAGTCATATCCTTTTTCTCATGATGTTTATCAGAAGTACCTTGATAATTCTTATCACTTATAGTGATTACTTTTGATACTTTCTCATCTAATTTCTTGGGAAAATTATTTGAGCATTCTAACTCCTTAAGATTTCCTCCTTTCTTTGGTTCCCACTTTTTACCTAAAATTTTGACATTCACAACAAGAATTTCCTTACGCTTTACAATTTCCTTTTTCTTAGGGTCAACTTTCTTGATAAATATAGCAGCCATCTTACCATTATCAGCATTTTGAGCCATATATCTAGTTTGTACTTGAGCTACCATGCAAGAAATAATCTGGTCAACCTCTTCTTTGGAAGGCTTCCTTAGTATCACCTCCTCTCTAGTAGACACCATGTTACATACATTGTCCTCAACGTCACTCTCTTCATCAGAAAATACCTATTGTTGCATATGACTTTGAAACTATCTATGTTCCACTACATCTCTGTCAGGATCATCACTATCATAATGGTAATAATGTGACTCAAACATATTACATCCTACATCATCACTACTTTATTCATGTTCTTGATTTTCTTCTACCTTAGTTTGATTTCCAGAAAATGGCAAAGCTACTGCACAATACTCAGGAGCATGAGGTAACTGACAAACAAAACACCGTGCGAGTTTAGTAGTGGGTTTAGGATCATCTACCACATTTATGAAATTTTTGGATAAAGGATCAGGGGTAACCTTGTTAGTGGTATTTTAGGAGGAGGAACATTAGGTTGACAGTCCTTCCAAGTAGTATTATAAGGAAAATTTTACAATCTATTCTATCTACCAAAATTTGACTGATAAGGGACCTTATTTTCAATAGAAATCCTATAATTTTTTCCTTGGGGAAGATTCAAACCTTTTATAGAATTCAAGAATTGACTCATCTCACTAGGCTCTTGCCTTTTTTCTCCTGTTGATTTGTGCTCTTCTTTTCTATTTCCCTTACTCCCAAATAACCTAGGATCATCTCTTTTGTTCTCCAATCTCCCTTAAATTCTCAAATTTTTGTCTATATTGATAGCAATTCTGAAACCATCTCTTAAAATCCTAGGCTCCTTATCCCTAAGTTGATATGCCATTTTACCATCAAAGGCATTCAAATAAGTAATATACATACCTTACCTTCAACTCGCAATGCTTGCATTATCTTATACATCCTCTTCTGGAACCTAATGTTGAAGAAAGTAACAGATTCATTATGAAACTTATTATATTATTTAACTCACTTAGAATATAACTTGGGTTTTGTTTATCACCATATTGTTCCTTAAAACAATACTCAATGTCCTTCCAATCTATAGTGGATGACTCGGGAAGCCTCTTGACCCATTCTCTAG
This sequence comes from Cupressus sempervirens, assembly GCA_028749045.1. Classification (NCBI taxonomy): domain Eukaryota; kingdom Viridiplantae; phylum Streptophyta; class Pinopsida; order Cupressales; family Cupressaceae; genus Cupressus; species Cupressus sempervirens. The sequence continues at coordinate 190,877,349 of CM053788.1, forward strand.
CATCTTCAGTTAATGACTGAACAAATAAGTTCATGATAACATCTTTAGCCTCAACCTCATAATCACTCATCATGTCAATAAAATTCCTCATGTGATCCTCACAAGTGATAGCATTATTTCTAGCAAACTTGGGAAATCTTTTCCTCATTTTCTATGGGATAGGGTTAGGAGAACTAGCAATACCTTCAAAGTGTATCTGCCTATAGCCTTCTAATTGAATAGGTCTTCTTTGTAAATCAACCTTAGAAGCATTGACACCATTTCTTTCATTATTGTTAAAAGCATTGCTAGTACTAGCATCTGCAGTAGACTAATTAAGATCTATTTTTTGTGATGAAGAAGACAAGAAAGAAGTACACAATTTAGCAATTTTCTAATTTGCAATATTTGTTCTATCATTATCTTCAGGAGAAAATATAGATTGCTTCTTAGCATTTTCTAGAAACTAAATCTTGTTATTCATCGCAGCTATGGCTACCTCATTCTCTATAATTTCCAATTTCTTAGCCAAAAGCATCCTTCTCTTTCCTCCTTTTTTCTAACTCAACATCAAAAGGTGACAAAGAATCATGGATCTGGATGGGTTTTGTTGGTTCATTTATCCTAATACTAGCTTCCTTTTGTTTTCCCTTATCTTGGACACCAACAACATGTTGTACACTATGGTTAACATCTAAGGTCTTATAACTTTTGATTTGTTGTATCACAAGACCCTCTTGGTTTAGATCTTGATCTTTTAGCAACTTTTTCTCTTGTATTTTAAGTTGTTCAACTTGATCCACAATTTTAGGCTGCCAAGCACTGGCTACTATCTCATTCTTCTTTTTCAAAGTAGCAATTGTCCTAAGTAACTCTTGCTTTTTCTCATAAGCCTTCATGATCTTTTCCTCACTTTCCTTTTGAAATTTCCTATTAATGGCTTCTTGCTCAGCAAGCTACATTCTCAACATTTCATTCTCATTAGGATCAAGAATAGTAAACTCAGAACCAAAGGTCTTCTCATCATTAAAACTTTCAGGCTCTAAATGTTTCAGTCTTTCCCTTTCGGGAGAGTAATCTGACATGAAAGGGTTTTTGCTACCTTGCAAAATATTGTTACTAGTCTTATCCTCCAGACTAAGTGCATGTGGTTGCACAACTTTTTCTTGACATATCATTTCAGGAGTGTTATAGAAATCATCATTAGATAAACCAAGATGAGATCTAGGACCCTTGAAGAAAGGTTCCTTTTCAGCAGCAAAAAGGTAGGTGTTATTTTCTCTTGCCATTTTCTCCTGGGAGTAATTTCCCTTCTACATCTGGGCTCCTTTCACAGCCCATTTTTTCTTCCCTCTAGGAGAAAGATCGGTTTGTAACTTAAAAGCTAGGTTTTTCTTCACATTTTTCCACATGTTTTTCACACTTCCCATGATGTAAAATGTTCTTAAACTTTAACACTAGTTAAAACCTTTTTGAGTCGCCACCCACCTAGGGGAAAAAGTAATGCAATAATCTTGTTGACCAAGTAAAATATCACAAGATTGTCAAGATGGAAATTGGCAAATAGAATACAACCAGTCAGAATTCATTTTGGGACTACAACTCTGTCTTAGTGGATAAAACACCTTTGCAAGGACTATACATGTCAGTGTACACCTATGGAGTAGGATTTTGCTTCTCTCCTTTTCTTAAATTCTCAAGGTTTGTAGCTAGAAAAGTCCACTAAAACCATAGGTAACCCCCAAAGGATATTACAATTGTAATAATAACAGTTGTCCCTAGCAGAGTCACCATTTTGTTGGTGTTTGAAACTACTGAACCACACAATGCTCAACACCAAATTGATTATACTCACACAATCTAAGGATTAGCCACTTTTTGTTAGCAACTCTATGTGCAAACCATTTGGACCAACTTTAGCAAAATCAAAATGGTTTCCTACTCTTTAGGTTTTGCAAAACCAAGGTGGGTTTACCTAGGGGATGCTTCAAATAACCACTGATATATGAGAATTATATTAGTTTCATTCTGATTTTCATCTCTAATTCCTAACACATACATAGTTTATCCAATTTATGACACTTTCAGACTAATATGCATCCCTTATAGGCAGATTTGGCCCTAATTCTCCTTAAGTTTACAATTACTTCTGGGAATAGTAGCTACCTAATATCTAGAAATAAAATATAAACGAGTGTTGACCAGCATTATAACTCTAAACAAAATGGAACAAGAATGATTTTAAATTTGAAATGTTTGAACATATAGTATTAGAAGTTACTCTTTAACACCTCTGATTTATATGACTAGTGCTTTATCCATAGGGGCAAAGAGTCAACTATTAGCAGGAAATCTTTTTCAATTAACTTGTAATTGAATTTATCAACTGTAATCACCTATTTCCATTCTTATGAGGTATCCTTTTCATAAACTCATGAATTCTACTAATCTGCTGAAGCATTTACATAATCCCTTGAATTAAAAGGAACAATAAGCCAATATACAACTTGTCCAAACTGCATTCATACAAATGAACCTTATTCAAATGATCTCAAAATTAATAAACTCATGAAATGGAGACAAAAAAATAGTGACATAGATCTAGTGCAAATACCCTTTTGTATTATCCCTTTGCTAATTAATACAATAACCAATAGAGACTCAATGAAGAACCCATGAATTCATTGTTTATACTATCATTTCTATTTGTCATCAGAAAGGTACATAACTGGAAGTAAACTCAAAAAAATAGCTACACATGACTAGACTAATTGTACTATTTATTGGCATTCCTAAAAAATACATTAGAATTTAGACCATCACATTGGCTTGAAAACTCATTTATAGATGCATGAGTTGCAAAAAGAAAAGGGAAAATGTGGTTGATAGGTGTCCTTCCAAACTAGAAATAAAAATAGCTAACAAAAGACAAAATAATGTGTAACAGAATGCCAAGAGCATCAAAATATCACTGGTAGGCCCATTTATGTCACATTGTTACAAAATATCAGCTCCGTGGTTCGCCACCACTATTTTGGATCTTTAAAATATGCAGCTATTAAACTAGCCAATGATGAGTCATCCTATGGTGCTTCTAAATCAATTTTTACCCTTGGATTTTCACTGCTTTCACCTTGGATGGACAACATTACTTTTACCCTCAATTGTTTCTCTATCACATCCACATCCTCGGCTTTTGTACCTACCATTGGAGCTAATTGGTGACCTTTACCTTCTTCATTTTTTTAGATCTAGTGCTAATGTGTCAATAATCTACACCTCATCATCCTGTATCTCATCTTCATTTGTTCCAACTTCCTCAAATTGCTCATTAGAAGCAATATCCTCCATCCATGTATCAAACATTGTATCACCTAGCTAGTTGAATTGCAAAATATCATTCTATATGTTGAGCACATACTTAGCCTCATTATCAATATTAACAAAATCTTGTTTCAAAGAATCAAAGAATAACTAAACCTTTACCAAATCTTAAGTTGAAGTGGCCAGCCAAGCATGTCCTTTTTCATTTATGATTTTATTCATCCTTAAATAGAACAAATCATCTAATTGTTTGGTCCACTCATCTTTTCTTTTTAATTTATTCTTCATGTCTATAGCATGAGGAAACAAATCAAATTTTTGGCTCTTGTATTTACTCAAATAGCCCACTATTATTCTTTGCAAACAAACCCTCCTATTATCAAAATCTGGCAGATCAGTGACAATGTCATAAATCTGTTCAATTTGGTCATGGGATGACTGAATGGCACAAAAATGTCACCTCTTTTCTTCTCCTTTTCTTCCCCAACTTATTCATAATAGGCTTTAAAACCTCATCTTTCACTTTCAGTTCTTCCCAAATATTTACTACCCTTGCTAACTGATCATAAAACAATGGCCACTAAATTTTGTCTATAAGGTAGATGAAAGCTTTTCTTAATTTATCTTCATATTGTATATTTAGCTCCACATGTAAGGCCCATAGCTTGCTTTTTCCTCCTTCAAAATCTTCAACTATATAATATTCTAGCCTTTGGGGTGTATCTAGTATTTCTACAAGGGGGTGTATCTAGTTGTTCATCTCCAATCCTCAAAGGTGATTGAGTGGGTGAATACTCTTGATCATGGAATCCCTCTTCCTTTATTATTTTTCTCCTCTTTGGGATGGCTTAGGAGGGCTTTCTTTTAGGACTGCACTAGTAGATTCCACTATTTTCTTGCCCTTATCTTTAGTGGTTCTTCTATTTTGAATTATATTATAGCCTAGCCTCCTTTCAACAACTAGATGACCAGCTCCTACATTAGGAGTGAAAGCCAACCTTCTCATGACCTCTTTGGCCTTATCTAGATTTGAATCAATAAAAAATTGTTTCTTCTCATTCATAGCTTCTATTATTTTAGGGAAGGTATTCATGAGTTTATTTATTTTGTCAGCCTCTATATTAGCATTATCTAGAGGACTATATTTTTTATCAAAACAATGAATGAATTCTAAAACCTCAGAATAGACTCTCCACTTTTCCTCTTTGGTTTCTTGTTCCTGTAATGAGAACTCACTCCTTATAATGTCCTCTAGACAGTATGAGTCATATTTGACCTATCCCAATTTAATCATATGTCTCAAAGTCCCATTAAAAAACCCCTTAGTATCCCAAAAATGGGGATGGGAAATAGCCATTTTGTACTGATCCAAAATTTTATGCAAAAAGAGCCAACCCCCTTTCATAATCACAAACCGGTGTGCCATAGTACAAGTAGAAAAAATTGACCCCAATGACCTTTTCAATAGAAACATCTCCTCCACTCCTCCTAACTACCACAAAACTTTAGCCATTCCTATATTTAAAGGTACTTGGTAGGGTAACACATCAGGACTCCCTTTAAAACCATAAACTCTAAAAATAGTAGAAACAAAGTATGGGATGAAATCTCCCCAATAGTGTGAAACTTTCAAATCATGGGGTTTATCCATAGGCCTAATGAGATTCATTAGTGCCTTGGGGATTTTGGGATTGTCACTGAATATGAGGCATCTCAAGTTGGAGGCAAAATACCCATCATATCTGATAAAACTAGTCATATCAGCATTCCACGTCATATTTACACTCCACAACTGGACTGGTAGTTCTACCCCATCCTCTTCTCTATTCAACTCCATCTCTTTACCAAAATATGTTACTCCCTTAAATAAGAATGTGTGCATCAATAGAGAATAATGGCCAAAAGTTTTCTCCACTTTTCCTTTGGAAATTCCAACCAAACCAACATGGATTTCTTGAGCTAAAAAGGAAGCAAAATAAAAAATAGCATCTACACCAAAAGTAGCAATTTTAACCATCATATTCATAAGGCCAATGGGCATGAAATCTTGCTCATCTTCACCCAAAAAACAACATAGGGTCATGTATATCTCTACAGCCCAAGAAGTGAAAAGACTCTTTTTAAAAGGTTCCCTAGAGGCTACAATGACTACTAGAAAAGTTCTTATTGTGCCAATATGTGCCCTCAATGCACCTCCCCAAATTACATCCTTCTTTGCCTTATATTCATTTTCTAGTTCTAGCAAATTAATTGGCACATGATAATTTGTCAATGGCTCTAGGCAAAAAACCTCTCTAATGTCCTCAGGACTAATTGAGATCAGAGGCACACCATTAGTTCTTCTCACCACCCTAATAGCTTGGTCATAATTCTTTGCAATGGCTTCAAGCAAATCATAATCCATGAAAACACTTGGAACTACTAGTTTTCCCAAATCAAAATTCTAGACATTAGCATGTGGTGCAAACAAATTTCTCTTTAAAAACCATTTTTTGAACAAAACAAGACCAGTTTGGGAAGTTGTTGCATCTCTAACCCAGTTCCCTTTGTCATATAGGCCATCAACAATCTTAATCCTAGGGTTTAAGGAAATTAACTTCTTAACTTGTGCAATTTTAGTGGTGGACTTTGGGAGTAACTCTAGCAAATCGTCATGAACATTCCTATCCATATAATTTACTTGCCCAGAAAATGATTTCTTAGGAGGCATCTTGACTATAATTCATAGGAACTGGAATTCTACAGAGGTTATAATATGAGTACTTACTTGATTTTTCAAAGTTCTTCTTCCCTAAACCTTGACAATAGCTCACAAAACAAATGGGATATTGCTTCATGTTTTTGCTAGGCTTAACACAATATCATCAGTAGGCTCTTGTGCTCAGAAAACATGAAATCTTTGTTTACGTGAGACTAGAAATGATGAAATCTCCTATATTATACTCTATTTTTCTCACACTTAAAGCTTTCATTCCTCATAAATGCACAGAATAGAAAAACAAAGTGGCATCACATTTCCTTTTAAATTTGCGCCATCGATCTTTGAAAAATGCTACCATCCAAGGATGAAAACTGGGTTGACTCACCTTTCTTTTTAACATGCTAGTAGTTAAGCCAATGAAATTCTTCCATCTATACCTTTCCTTTGATGTTTGTATTTCAGCCTAGGCCTGCTGATGATTGGGGACATGTGTCATCAAGTGGCTACCTTGCTATACATAACTTTCAAGCATCTTTCTATATCGAGATAGCCATAACCATTGATTATGCTTTGATCGTGTGGAAGACATTTGATAGAAATCTTAAGAGAAATATGGTGGGTCCCTCATTCACTACCTCACTATACATAAACTTCATGCAACTCTTCATAGTGAGATAGTAATGGCCATAGATTTGAAGTTGATCTGAGGGCATGGAAACTACATGAATCTTTGAAGATGTGGTGGGTCCCTTATTCACTACCTTGCTATACATAAAGTGTGGACATATTTCCATAGAAAGATAGCAAGAACCATTGATCCAAGCTTGATCTAATGATCAGATTCCCTTATATCTTTTATGCATAGGGCGTGGGTCTAGGTTATTTATGACATTGAGCTTGCTTAACATGGTAGCATATATATATTATTTTAATTCCTAGTAACATCACACCTCCTTGACTTTGTCATGTTTGTTATTTTTCAGGTTGGTCACTACCTCACTACCGGTGAAAGTCATTAACTTTCTAGTAGCGATATAATGATCTCTGGTGGATTAAGAGTTTCTGGAGTATAATTGTTTAGTAGGATGCCATTGTGTCTTTTGATCTACACAACTCATTTCTGACAAAAAGATCATTTGGGGTGTTGGGACTAAAATTGCATGGTCAATTTTGAGAACCATTGAAAAAATCAAGCCCTTAAACGCATTTAAAGTGCATTTGTACCCGGCTGCCCATCCGAGGCCTAAGAGGTGTTCAATGCTTCTAGCACCTTTCATTCAGCATGCCTAAGCATTTCATGAAGTTAAACTGACATTTTGAGTCATTTCGTGAAGCCTTGTTTTGAGCTAGTTTCAAATTTGCATTTTCACCAAAGTGTCGAATAGCGATAGGAGGTTGTGTTTGCCATTGAATATCTTGCACCTAGAAATGGTTTGTGAATTTCTACTCTGGGAGTGTCTAATTTCCATGCCTAAGAACCTATGTTTCAAATTTTGAGTCGTTTTGAGTCCGTTAGACTAGGTTTTCAATCCCTCAAAGTTGGTTAGTTACTGTTTTCATTCATTTGCAAATGTTCACAATTCTAGGAAGCCCTGTTTGACGTGTTAAAACTTTTGACCAGTTGATCAAAATAAGAAAATTCCTATTTTATTGTATTGTAAATTTCAAAAAATTGTTATGTTTCAAGTTTCAACCTATGACGAATCCATTTGATCAGTTTTCAAATGCAATTCCAAATGGAATTTCTATCTTCTACTGGTGTCAGTATTTGCAGTTTGATTGGTAACCCTGTTTGTGATGTCATATCTCTTGATCAGTGATTGGTCAAGTCATATGGATTATACCATTGTGTTTTCCTCTTAAAATGCTTCAAGTGTGTCAGTTTGGAAGTCATGACAAATCCATTTGCACAATTTTCTAGGTCATTTCCATTTGCAAAAAATGATTTCTTGCCATTGTCTCCAGTCAGCCAATCCAAGTAGCCTACTTTGACTATTTGCCAAATGTGTCCTGTTGTTCGTCATGAGCCCAAATCGAGTTTTTGTCTTCTCAAGTGTCAGTTTGCCTAGTTTTAAGGGCCAAATCTGAACCCAATTTGTCATTTTCTGATGTTTTCTTGCAGACAGTTCTAAGAGGCCAACTTCGATAGTCAATATCTTTTGACTGGGAATTTTTCATACGAGGAGATCTGACAGGGTGAAAGTATATTGAACAAAGAGTTAGTGTGCCAATTTTTAGAGCCCTAATAGATGTTTAGATCAATTTTTAAGGCCAATGAATTGACCTCCTGACATGAAATTCACAATTTGCAAATCTATAGTATAATGAGTTTTAAAATGATGGTTCAATGATCGAACTTGATTCTAATCAGTTCGAGATGTTTAGTTGGTTAGTTTGGAGTATTAGTTGTCCAGAAATGAGATATTTTTTAGTTGGACCCACTTTGGGGCCCAACTAAATTTATCAGAGTTGGGACAGTCATTAAGGATTCAAGATGTTTTAAACTTTCAATATATGGATATTGTGCAGGAGGTAACTCTGAAGAATGGGATGTTTCCATATAAGTCAAATTTGGAGTGTGATGTTTTACACAATATGCCTGTTATAGTTTTCACAACTAGAGTTTGAATATCAAAAATGAATTGGAGAAGAGAATTATCCAAATGGGGATTGTTACAGAGGTTCGTGTAATCAATATGTGCAGTTTGAATACCTGGGATATCAAAATGAGAAAGCTTCATTGTTGGAGAATTTTCATCCTTAGGAAGATATCTTGAAATGTAAAAATCTATTGCTCAATCAGTTATGAGGTTAATGGAGTGAAGTTTCACAATTGGGAAAAATGAGTTCACAAGTTCCTCTTTTGAAAAACTATTTCAAAATTCTTTTTAAGCCCCCACAAGATTGTTTGCCTTCTCATGAGCTTTCAAATTGAGCATATAAATAAGGAAATTGACAGGTTTACAAAGGAACCACATGGAAGTGAAGTAATCCAAACTGTTAAGGAAGAAAGTAGAGCGAAAGGGGACTCCACTTGTAGAATAAGCAGCTCACACATTTTAAAAGCCGCAAGGTCAACAGTAAATTAATGCATGATACAAAGGGATAAAGCCTTTGCTCCAAAGGGAGGAGTTGCTGCAAACAAAGGAAGTCATAGTTAGCATTAAAGAGAGCATCCTCACGTAAAGGAAAGAGTAGAAACCTCACCAACGAGCCAGGCCACAACAAGAAAAGTCAACTCTTCCAAATAAGAAGGCAGCCCATGGCATGCAAACGAGGGAGATTTACATCTACAAAGATCATGTGAGATCTACACTAAATAAGCGTAGCCAGCAAGGGCCAAAAGAGGAGCTCCCACGGTTTCCAAAGGGGCAGTCGACATTTTTTAAGAGGAGAGCGACTGCATGAAAGAGGAAATTGTTGCTGAAGAAAGCACCCACACTGGCAAAGAAATCAACATTAAGGAGTCTAATGCCTGCAAAAATCTCTACGCATCCAACAACCATCATATTGAAGTGAAGAAATAGAATAGGGGTAGAGTTGATTTTAAAAAAAAGCAAGGACAAAGTTCCCTGCAGCAAGCAAGCCACTGATGACAAAACAAAGCCACGCCATATAAAAAAAAAAGTTCCATCCAAGCACAAAGAATTACTCATGTATTGAGTAGAAGGGCTCACTTTGATGCCATGAAGCCCTGGAAAAAGATGAAGGTGGCCCATGTCTACAATGGCTCTCCTCACACCTTGCAAAGTGAACCAAGAAAATAACACACTCCACACAAGCTAATTCCACACAGTGAATAGGCGATGCATTATCTCATGCCAAGAAGAGGCATTTACAAGCAGAACCCAAGTGAAAGGAGTAGAAAACAAAAAGCTGAAGTCGCCAAACTAACGAGAAGCTGCACAATACAGAGTATGTGAAAAGCAATAATCTAACATTGCTCACAGGAGGGTACCTTTCAATATTTAAATACAATAGCATGCAAAAGGCATTGTGTCTAAAGACAAAGCACTTTTGTGTAAGTTGTGAGCGATGAAGTGGGACTCGACCAGGGTGAGGTGGACTGACGTGAGCATGATGAAACAATATTTTAAACAAATTAACTGGTGTGATGAGGTGGCAGGAAATAGACCAAGGAAGGAGATGGTGACACGTGTCTTGATCGAGCAGGTGTCACTATCTCACCAACTGAAAGTGCTCGCTAGTTAACTATGGCGACATAGTGAGGGTGGAGGTGGTGTTGACACGTGGCAGGGGTCTTGGCACGAGATGATGTGGCAAGATTGTAGCATGAATGAGGAGATCATGACACATGGAAAATCTAACGACTGTCACTATCTCGCCAAGAGGAAGGTGCATGACAGTTAACATAGCGAGATAGCGATGATGACTGTGAAGCGAGTAAGAGTAATGATATGCTGACACATGGCACCTGGTCTACAAAGGTTTGACCTCAGAATCACAAGGCAAAGGAAAATATGAAGGAAATGAAAAATAATGATATTTTATTATTTTCTCAAAGGAATGACGTGCAAGATTTTTTTTAATTCAGAAGGCTTAAGTATGAAGTTTGAACTTTAGACAATTTTTAAATTTTTGAAAATTTTAAATTTTAAAATGTGCATATCTAAGTTTTCAACTAGGAGGGACATTTTTGAATGGAGATTGAAGAGGTTTTTGGAAGGCAAAGTATGCCTTATCATATACCTCCAAAATCATGAAAGTCTGAATTTTCCAATTCTGAGGTTAGTTTCTACACAGAAATCCGTTTGTTCAAGTTACACAAGGTTTTCTATCAGGTTTCTGTTTTGCAACTATATTTAGGTAATGAAGTTCAAAACTGCTTTATAACATAGAAATGACCTAAATATGATTAAAGGGTAGTAAAATCTCAATTTGGGTTGATTTATGTTCAGATTCATTTAGTAAAAACTGAGATTTCACTAGCATTTCATGAGGAAAATTATATTTTTTGAATGACTCAACAATTTTTCATCATCGAACAAGGATATTTGCAAATCAATAATAGAACAATGATGAAATCAAATTAGATCAATGGTAGAAAGAAGAAAGAGGTCTTTCAGTTGCCAGAAGATTGAATTTTGAGTGGACACTTGTCAAGTAAAGATCAGATCCAAGAATTCATTCATCCTATATCATTCTTTCTTTTTCTCATTGTAAGGGTTCCATTTTTTTGTGACTGAGAAACCAATAGGTTCCAATTCTTGGAGAAAATGGACATATTACTATGATACCAAGGTTTTGGATCTAGTTTTGATGTTTTTCCTTGACTGTGATACCATTCTTCAGCATATTTCTCTCATGTGAACAACAAGTGTAAAGATAATATAGATAGTTCTGAGATGTTAGGTTGTTTCATGTTTTAATCTTATGCATCTAAATGTATAGTTTCAAGGAAATGAATACATATGAGCAGCAATTTCACTAGTTTTGTTATGGTTCTTGTCTCCTATCTCAACAATCTGTAAGTCTCATGTGGTCTTAGAACAAAGATCTAAGTTCCATTTGCATCCCCTTCAAGTTGTATGTTTGATGTATTTTGATGTTGGACCAAAGGGCCAAGTAAATGCTTGATATGTTGAAACAAGGTTACTAGTTACTTGAGAAGGATATTTTGTGAGAATGAGACCCTAATGAACACTGATGTCTAAATCGCAAGGTGATTAGATAGATCTGATGTCTCGGTATATGAAATATTTCTTGATGTCAGAGATGTATGTTTTGAATTCATGGGATTGCCCAATGGATTAGGCACTGATCAGTTATAGGATCACTTGTTATACTACTGCATATTTGAGATTGTGTTGAATCAACATCATTAATCAAACATTTTCCCTTTTATGTTGAAAGTTATTCAATGTTAACCCACACTTAGCTTGCCAGCTTCATGAGTTCTGTTTTTAGCTATTTCATGCTTGTGATTCATGGTTAAGTATAGAAGATTTAGGGGTTTTATCTGCTTTATTTGATTAAGTATAGAAGATTTAGGGGTTTTATCTATTTTACTGGTACCATATAAGGAATGTATAGGTATACCCACCTAGGTTTTGCAGAGCCTGAAGTGCAAAAGGAGTGTAGCCTTATAGTTGGCTTGGTGTCTGAATGGGCATGTTGAAAATGGGAGTTAGCTGCCCCTGGATGTGTTTTGTTCTCATCAGGGTAATTGGAAACTGGTAACTTTTTCAAACACCAACATGGGGCCCACCTTTTGAAACTGTTGTTACATTATAACTTTCTAACTACTCGCTACCTCACTACCAGCAAAGGTCATTAACTTTCCAATAGTGACATAGCAATTTCTGATGATCCATCAAAAATTGGCACTAGGAAAAATTAAAACAAAATAATCATAAATGACATGACTATCACATAAATAAAGGCATAGTTTGTAAGATATCTTCCTTGGGATCCTCAAAATCATCACCTTTTTTAAAAGAACATCATCTTTTGTAATATTTGGTCACTCACTATGTTGCTACCAGTCAAACACAATGATTTCCTTATCATGAAATAGTGACCTCCAATGAGAACTAATTTCTGGTGATGGAAAAATATAACACACTAATTTAATTTTCATCAATCAGTACTACTATCAAAAAAAATGGTCATGCATATTGATGATACTGCATGGGAATTCTACGATCACCATCAAACTTTTAAAAGGTTGTTGCTTTCTTCAAATTTTGAGCACTTGCTATGTCGCTACCCACAAAAATCATCAACTTTTTTGTAGTAACATAGCTACTTAGTGAAAAAACTCAAATTCTGGTGACACCATTTGCAAATAACTCCACATACGTCCTTACTGATATTGACAATCCTAGAAGAAAGCATGTGACCATAACATTTTCAAATTGATACACTTCTCCGGCACGAGACCTCATTTTTTAGTACCAAAATAGAGTTTTCTGACGGTCGCTATATCACTATAGTAAACAGCCTTCCAACTTTTTATAACGAGCATGCGACATCTGTGGATCCAAACAAGATCCAATAGTGGGACAAGACATTTCAAAAAGGACTCAACAATGACTTTTAAAGTAGGTAGGAAAAGAATATTCAGTCCTTTCAAAAGATTTTGCACCAGGATAAAATTAAAAGGGCAAGACCTAGGGTTCCACACAAATTTTTAAAAGGTGTCAAAATACAAGACCAAAACCTAAAACCCTAGGATCAAATAAAATGGACTCACATCTGATTTTTTATACCATGATTTTAAGAAAAGTTATTATGCAAAAAATTAGACCAACACAATATATGATTTTGCATTGATTGAAAGCCAAGCAACTAAGAAAGTATAGTCATTGGAATCATAACAATGATACCAAATGTAATTTCATATAACCATTCCACTGCAACAACCATATATAAAACTATGGAAGATTGCAGGAAGGGCTTGAACACTTGAGCAATTAAGATTAGACCCCAACCTTACAAAATTTTTGCATGCATAAATTTTCCCCATAGTTTCCCCTCTCAGCCTTCTTCCTCGAAATTGAAAATCACAAACCCAACAATCTCACAAAACACTTCCTCCTAAAATCAAATCATTTATCCACCCACGTAGACCAAGCAACAAATGATTTTTCAATTTTCTTTTTTCTTTTTTTATTATGAACCCAATTTGGTCAAAATTTTGACCAATTCAAGCATAAAAATCCTAATTTGGTCAAAATTTTGACCAACTCAAGCATAAAAACAAAAAAGAAAAAGAAATCATAGGCCAATATGGCCTTTGGTCAAAAATTTTAGTTGAAAAACAAGGAGAAATGTGCTAGTGATCTAATCATTCCATGCACACATAAAAAACTGTTTAATTAAAATATTATGTTATTTTCTTTTCCTTCTCTTTATTAATCAGTGCAAGCACTATTTATAGAATAGTTTGTTATTTTAATTAATAATATCTTAAGCTCATTATTAAAATGCAACTCTACTTTAATTATTATTAATTAAATATTTATGATAAAGAAATATTGAATCTTTAATTTTTTAATTTTTTAATTCTCTTTTTATCCAACTTCTTAAATTAGTCTTTTAAATTAAATCTTTTAAACTGAAGCATGTATCTAATTAAATTCTAATTAATTAAATATCATCATATTCTAATTTTTCTTTAATTACTCTTCTAAATTAGACTTCTAAATTAAGTCTTTTAAATTAAAGTACATATTTAATTAGTTTTTAATTAATTAAATATTCTCATATTTTAATATTTTTCTTTTAATCAAATAATATTTAATAATCGTCAATATTATTTGACTAACCCAAACATTATATTAAATCATTTATCAAATAAATCATATAGTCAAATCCACATAAAAGCAACATAACCAAAATTGACCAAAACTCAAAAGTAAACAACATGGACAAAGATAAACTCATGGGTTTAAAAAAGGTGGAAATTCATATACATGTCCTCCTTCTTATGACAAGTAATTAGGCTATGGTTGGGATTGGACATGAACATTATCTCCCTGTTCTTACCATTGAGTCATTGTGATAGGGCACACTCATCCTAGCAATTAAGAGAAGTCAATGCCCAATACTTGCAAATCTATATAAAATATGGGCATTTACATGTGCCTATATATCTAAGCTAAACATACAATGATAGATAGTGGTACATTTTGTAGATCCTGACTAGTAGGTGACTATGACTCCCTCCCTCAGTCATATCAAGCACGTCAAATATAAATATAAAATAGACACACATGCAAGTATGGGGTAAGTATAATAGTAAATCCTAAATATAAATAACATCATACTCTAACATGAATATTTCATCATCATGAGAATATGTTAAACATATTTCTAAGGCATGTCATATGGCATCATCATAAAAGTAGTTTCATTAACTAACTAAGAGAAATTAAAGCATCATCACTACCAGTACAAAATTGTTACAACCTAACATAATCAATTACTCAACATATCAAAGTATTGCATTTTAAATATCAAATGGGAGCTAACACATCTATAGAAGATTCATATAGAGCTTTAACAACTAAGTGTATGATGATAGCAAAGGAGGGGTATTACATCCTCCTCCCCTTAATATAGGCTTGCTCCTGGAAGTCGATTATCACTACTAAGATAACAAAGATGAAATATATGTTCACAAGATAGTGTTTGAAACACCAAGTGTTATGAATCCAAGTTTTAGTTTTGTAGTTCTATTGTTTCAAATTTTATTGTTTATATTTTCTATTGATAAGTCTTGTTGATTAATGTTCTTTTGATTTTAACTACTTGTTAACCAATGGTACACAATATGCCCAAAGTTCCAAGTGTTGAAACTCAGGCTCTAATACCAGATGTAATGCCCCACTCGGGAACCCAGGAGAAATAACCTAATAGGTTACAATATTTACTGAACTAATTTTTTTTTTAAATTTTAAAAAACATCAAAGTAATAATGTGGAAGTAATATACACATACATAACATTTACAAAAATATAATAACTATATAGATTTCATTCCTGAAGAGTTCCTTCATGTTGAGCAATGTTTAAGAAAAAATTATTAATAAGTTTAAGTCTCAATTACAATGTCCATAATCATAAAATGAATAAACACATACATAATCTCATATACACATACATAAAATAACTGATATGATAGAGTACATTCAGATAACATCATTCATTTCTCATGTCATAGGGTATGTAATAATAAATGCAAGTACATCAATATATAATACAATATCTTGTAGGATCTCAAAACACATGATACATAGATATATCAAATGAATAAAAGTCTCCAAGATAAGAATAAGAATGATAATGTTACAACTGTATCAACAAGCATCCAACATCTATCAATATAAGTGGGGCCCATATGGTAAGAAGACACTACCTCCCAACTGCGTGGTCACCTAATCAGGTTTCCACTCCCACCATACAGGAGAGATAAGGTATGATCCACACATAGATAATCAAATCATAAAACACTCCTAGGTGAGGAATCTCAATAGAAAAATCTACCTCAAGGGTAACACAAACTATTGATAAAGAAAAGATAACCAAAGTAAAAAATACACTACATCACATACCAAAATCAACAAAAAATACCAAGTACAAATAAAATATCAAAACCAAGAAGATATAGCCACCTCCAAATCAATGTCAAGTATCACAAGAACAATATCTAAAATATAAAAACTCTCATCAATAAAATTAAACCACCAATCACTAACTCTAACAATAAAAATACTACCAATGAATAACTAACATTCATTAATAAAAGTTAACTATCATCGATAACTAACATCCAATCAATAAATAATAACTTGCAATAAGTACACCATCAAAAGTAATATCCAACAAGTACTCCACCAATAAATACACCACCAAAGGTAAATATAAAGAAAACATGAAGGAGACTCAGGCTACATACTTTGGAGTCTCATCACATGAGCCAACTCTATGTTTACCCGAGTAGTCTCTTAGGACCCTATCCCCCTAGTGACTCTATGTAGATCCACAATACCCTCTCATGAAGATGAGAAAACTAGTCATACCTCTTAAGGTATCATCTCATTTTCATCCTTATCCTATACAAGAACTTAAGGCATCGATGAGGACAAATAGCTAACTTATCTTTTTAATTTATCTCAAGGCATGGGAGAGGAAAGTATTTTAATTACTATGTTATCACTTGTTAAAAAACTTACAATGAGTTATTCTAGCAACCACTTTGGGCGCCGACCCCATTGTAAGCCACTCCTATAGACATGCACCTAGACTACTTTCCTAAAACTCACAAACTATAATTGTGTCTCATACCACAAAAGTATTATTGATCAAATTTGGTTTCTTAACAGGCAACCCAAAAATAAAATTGGTTCTCAAAACCTAAATTCTCATAAATGCTCATCAAAAGAAATCTCAATTTAAATCATAAAGTACATCATGAAATTTAGTCAAATAATCATAATAGAAATCTCAAAAATTTCTCTATTACATAGCCTAACTTGGCCAACTAAACAACCCACAAAGAAAAGCTATCAAGAGAATAACACAATCATAATAATTTTATAGATTTTTCTACAATTCTCCTTAATTAAGTTTTCTTGATTAATAAATTTTATTTTTTCAAGATCTCCAACATAATTATTTATCCAAATATCAATACAATAAATTAATAAGTATTATGCAAGCACCCATGAAGACACAGAAGACAGATTTTTCAATAAAATTCTATAATGGGATTTCAAACCCTACCTCAAAACCATAGCTCAAATATAAGACAATCTATGAATGCATATAAATCCAAACTCTCAGAAACTTACAACAATTCTTTTGATCCAATTCTGAATTTTGCTCCCCAAACCCTATGTGTAGAAATGAGCTCTAATATATTAATAAAGAGTTTAACTCTATTTAGGGTTTTCGGTTTTCGAACATGTAAAGGCCTATCCTTAAAATAAAATTTTATTATTTAATCATTTCATGCATACTTAAATTTTTTAATTAAAATATTATTTTCTTTTGTTTTCCTCCACTTTATTAGTCAATGCAAGCACTTTTTAAAGCATAGTTTGTTATTTAAAGTAATAGTAATTAAAGCTCATTATTTAAATGTCACTCTAATTTAATTATTATTAAATAAATATTTATAATAAAGAAATATTAAATCTTTAATCTTTTAATTCTCTTTTAATCCAACTTCTTAAATTAGGCTTCTAAATTAAATCTTTTAAACTGTATCACATATTTAATTAATTTCTAATTAATTAAATATCATCATATTCTAATTTCTCTTTAACTAGTTTTCTAAATTAGATTTCTAAATTAAGTCTTTAAGTTAAATCACATATTTAATTAGTTTTTAATTAATTAAATTTTCTCTTATTTTAATATTTTCCTTTTAATCAAATAATATATAATAATTCCTAATATTATATGATTAACTAAAATATTATACTTAAATCATTTACAAAATAAATCACATAGTCAAATCCACATAAAAACAACATTACAAAAACTAACCAAAACTCAAAAGTAACAACACACACAAAGATAAACTCTAGGTTTAAAAAGGGTAAAAAGTCATATATATGTCCTCCTTCTCAAGACAAGTAATTAGGCTATGGCTGGGATTGGATCTAAACATTATCTCCCCATTCTTACCATTGAGTTATTGTGATAGGGCATGATCACCCTGGCAATTCAAGGAAGACAATGTCTTGTACCTATAAATCTATATAAAATATGAGCATGTGTGTATACACACACACACGCACACACACACACACACACACACACACACACACACACACACACACACACACACACACACACACACATAATGGCAGAGAGTGGTACATCATGTAGATTCGAACTAGCAGGTGACTATGACTCCTTCCCTTAACCAAATTTGGCATGTCAAACATAAATATAAAACAGATGCACACACCATACACATACATGTAAGTGGTAATTATAATAGTAAGCCCTAAATATAAATAACATCATATTTAACATGATTATCTCATCATCATGAGAACATACTAAACATCTTTCTAAGACATGTCACATTGCATCATCATAAAAGTAATTTCATTAACTAACTAAGAGAAAGTCAAGCATCATCACTACTAGTAGGAAATTGTTACAACATGGCGTAACCAATTACTCAACATATTAAAGTATTACATTTCAAATATCAAATAAGGGCTAACACATCTATAGAAGAGTCATATAGAACTTTAACGATCAAGTCTACAATGATAGCAAAGGAGGGTTATTACATAAACATGCGGTGGCAAGATGTGACTATGTCATTGAGGACATGAAAGACTTAGAGTTTCTTCATGACATTGTGACACTATGACATGGGGTAAAGCAGGATTTCACACAAAGTGACCATATTTTGACACATGGCACTAGATCAAAAATTGCCAAAATTTTGCGATGGAAATTTATGAGGAGGTTACTTATTATGACATAATGACACATGGAATTGTGGGCTCAAGTAGCTAGTGTACATGTGCAAGTGGACAAATTAGAGTGCACCACATGGTAGTGATGTGTTAGGTGCCCAAGAAGATGATGATAGGATAGGTGACAGGGACAAGAGAAACCAATCATCAAATGACATGTGGCACCTACGTAGTCAACTAGGTTTGATTGCATAGAAAAGCGGAGGGAAATATGGGATTAAGATGAGATTAAGGTTTCAAATTTAATATTAGAAAAAGCATGCCATAGTTGAGCGCTCAAATAAGAAGACAAAATTCTTGGTTAATAATATTAAAAGAAGGAGATTTTAAAAGAAGTATGAGCTCCACATAATCAACTTGGACCAATTAGAATGAAGGAAAATGTGCGCATCAATCCCTTATTTTATATTAAAATGTGTTTTTATTATGAAGTCTCAAACTTTGTAAAAATTGTATCAAATTTAAATTGTTTGACCCTTTTTCTTTTAGGCTACCTAGCTTTTAGAGGGGGTTTTCTATTTAACCTGGAAAATAAATATAGGCATATCATATACTGTTGGAAAGGGGAGAAGACATAGATTCCATTTTTGTAGTCCTAAATTTGCAGGTCTCAGTGGTAAGAAGTTATTTCCAAATTTATCTAACAAGGGTACAATTTATCAAACTATATTATGTTAGTTCTCCCATAGCAATCTAGATGTAGTTTGTGAACAAATAATGAAGTGGGCTGCTCCAAACTTAGAGAGGGCCATTCTATTATTATTAT
This sequence comes from Cupressus sempervirens, assembly GCA_028749045.1. Taxonomy (NCBI): domain Eukaryota; kingdom Viridiplantae; phylum Streptophyta; class Pinopsida; order Cupressales; family Cupressaceae; genus Cupressus; species Cupressus sempervirens. The sequence continues at coordinate 190,897,089 of CM053788.1, forward strand.
TTTATTCCTCATTGTAAGGACCATGTCCTAAATAATAAATGCTACATCACACATCAAGGAAAAATGAGGAAAAGAACCTAATCACAACCAAATTTTAAAATTCAAATATCATTTGTTATCAATTAACTAAAAAATATAACAATGATAAAATTAGTTTATCAACGAATTCAACATAACACTAAGTTGTTGACTATATGGCAAGAACATTAAATCATAAGAACTATGGTGCTGAAATTAAATGTATATACATCACATGTCCATCATATACTTGAACAATGGTTCATTAGCAACTTAAGTTTACAATATCTGATAATCAAGATTACATAAACATCAAGTGAATAATATCGAACATCATTGTTAAGATGAAGGTTCAAGACCATATGATGGGTTCTAAAACTTGATAGGTGCCCTGAAGTGTATCTTGTCTCCAAAGCCATCGAACATCATCCATCTGCTATCTAAGATAGGAGTGTGGCCCAGGTGCTTTTACCTCACCAACCACATAGTAAACCCCTAGGATTCTTCCTGACATGAAGAATGCCTTGACCCTAGCACAAGAAGCCTAGCTTTCCATAACAAGTTGGATCAAATGGATAAGATTCATATAATGTTGGAAAGGGGAGAAGACATAGATTCCATTTTTGTAGTCCTAAATCTGCAGGTCTCAGTGGTAAGAAGTTATTTCCAAATTTATCTAACAAGGGTACAATTTATCAAACTATATTATGTTAGTTCTCCCATAGCAATTTAGATGTAGTTTGTGAACAAATAATGAAGTGGGCTGCTCCAAACTTAGAGAGGGCCATTCTATTATTATTATTTTATTCCTCATTGTAAGGACCATGTCCTAAATAATAAATGCTACATCACACATCAAGGAAAAATGAGGAAAAGAACCCAATCACAACCAAATTTTAAAATTCAAATAGCATTTGTTATCAATCAACTAAAAAATATAACAATGATAAAATTAGTTTATCAAAAAATTCAACATAGCACTAAGTTTTTGACTATATGGCAAGAACATTAAATCATAAGAACTATGGTGCTGAAATTAAATGTATATACATCACATGTCCATCATATACTTGAACAATGGTTCATTAGCAACTTAAGTTTACAATATCTGATAATCAAGATTACATCAACATCAAGTGAATAATATCGAACATCATTGTTAAGATGAAGGTTCAAGACCATATGATAGGTTCTAAAACTTGATAGGTGCCCTGAAGTGTATCTTGTCTCCAAAGCCATCAAACATCATCCATCTGCTATCTAAGATAGGAGTGTGGCCCAAGTGCTTTTACCTCACCAACCACATAGTAAACCCCTAGGATTCTTCCTGACATGAAGAATGCCTTGACCCTGGCACAAGAAGCCTAGCTTTCCATAACAAGATGGATCAAATGGATAAGATTCAACCGTGAAACATACTACATGCATCCATGTACCTAGTAGCCTAATCATGGAATGTGTTAGGGAAAATAAAATAAAAGAAAACTGCACATCTACCCATATGTAGTGAAAGAAAAATTGTAACATATTTACCCACATGTACATTTCTTTTAAAAACAAATCATATCCACACATATATGCAAATAAAATTGAGCATAGTCTCACACATGCCACTTGTCTGAACATCATACTTAAATGTAATACAAAATGGCTTGTCCAAGTACAAGTTTCATCACCATTATTGAAAAGAGATACAAAATGTAATGAATCCTACTTTTCAAAATCTAATAGATGAAGAGAAGCACAAAAGAATGCATCTATCCCCACCCTCCCCATTTTCCACATTACACCCAGCCATGCGAACTTAAACATCAACACTCAGGTCCTCAAAACCTAAACAACTATTTCAAGAGTCACTTGTTCATATACAACAATACATAAATGGCTACCTTTGAATTGATATTTTAAAAATAAAGACATTCCATTTGAGGGTTCCAAATTAGCAAGTAAATTATCTTATCTATGATTTCCACATTCAACAGTAATAATAGTTTTGTTCTTGATTGTAATCAATTAAATTAACTATAGCTAACAATGGAAAAATCTAAATCTCCTAGTAAATCAATGGCAAGCACAAGTGGTGGTTGGGGAGGCTTTCAAAATTTGAATTCTGAAAAGGGTGGGATACCTTTGGATCGTTAGGATCGAATCCTTGGACTGGAGCATGGGTTGTAGAAGGAGGACGGTCAAGGTTTGTGTACAAGGGATCTATCAAAAAAATTTGATGAGGACCAAGATGCTCCCCCCAAGGAAGTGGACAAGATTCCTTTAGGTCCCAAAGGTGGTCAGCTAGTTAAATGGTCTTCCCTTTTCAGAATCAAGCCCTCAAGTCTTATTTCCCACCTATTAAGATTCTTCTAGAATCAGAGAAAGGTTCTTGTGCCATTGCCATCCCAGATGAAATTGTGGATCACAGCATTTGATCCATGGCTTCTACCTTGATTGGAAAATTTCTAGGGTGTAGGCCAAATATTGATGTTGTGAGGAATTTTATTAAGAAGAAATGGGCTCTTAAAGGTCAGGTTTTGGTCACAACCATGGCCAAGGGTTTTTTTCCTTTTGAGTTCATCTACATGGAATATCTTTCTTCTATTCTCAATGAAGGTCAATGGGCTATTGGTTGCTCCACTTTGGTCCTCCAGAAGTGGTCTTCCAAGCTGAATCTGAATGACTCTTTTTTTGTTCAAGCCCTTGTTTGGGTTAGATTGCCTAAATTGCCTTTAGAATACTAGAACGAAGATGTGTTTGTGGGGCTAGCAAAGTCTTTTGCAGAACCTCTATCCATTGATCCTATCACTACCTCCAAAAGACACCTCAACTATGCATGCATTTGCATAGGGGTCAGAGATGGAATGGACATGCTAGAAATTGTGTCTTTCCACTCAAAACTTGATCTATGAAACTGTGCCTTTTGCCTACTTCCTTTGTTTGAAGGTTGGCCATAAAGCTAATTAGTGCCCAAAGGTTGTGAAGTAGAATAGTCAAAAAAGTCAGGATCTTGCTAACTTGGTCAAATCAAAGCAGAACTCCAAATCCACTAGAACTTCTATTAAGGGAAGGAAGAAACTAATCTAAAGATGCAAATCTACTAGGAAGCCTGAGAACCAGGATGGAAAGGAGGCTAAGAATAACTTAGCTAGACAGGATAGAGTCCAAAGTGGTAAGAGTGGTAACTACCCTTTCCACCCTATCTCAGCTTCTCAGGTTAGTCTCTATGGTAATGCTCCTAATGAGCATTTGAAGGATGGCCCAATTGTTGTGGCCATAGTTGTGGCAAAAGATAATGTGTTACCTAAGATGGAGCAGATTGCTAGAAGGCAAGAGGTCCCCCGTATGGAGAATCCAAGGACCTCTGACCCAGATCCCCCAATGGAAGCTATGAATAAAGGGCTTGATTAGACGGGAAGGATTGGGACTTTGATGAATAGTGTTGTATCCAAAGACCTAGGGAATAAGATAATAGAGTTTATAAAAAACTCTTCCCCAGAGAAGATATCCCAATGGGAAGAGTGGATTGATAGTTGTTCTCAAGATACTAACAATGACTAGAGTTTGGTTAAGAAAAAGAAGAAAAACCATGAACATCATCGTCTATCACCAGTGACAACCAAAAGAACAATTAAGGCTGATGTTGGGAGTTCAATCAAATCTCCAGGAAGGAAAAAAAATGAATCAGTTACTGCAAGAAGAGGCCAGAAGGAACTTGGTAGATGGGAGCTAGAGAACCGTCAAGGAATACTCTGGTAAGAAATGAAGATCATCTCTTGGAATATAAGGGGCCCAAATGGGGCTAAAAAATAGGAGTTAGTTAGGAATATGATCAGAGACCAAAGACCTAACTTTTTACTGATTTAAGAAACCAAACTGAGAAAAGAAGTGGTAGGCAAGATTTCTTTCAACAAAAACATGAGTTGCAAGGCCACAGACTCAGAGGGAGCTATAGGTGGGGCGTTGATCCTCTATAATAGGAAGGCCTATTAGGTTTCCACTATCTATAATGGTAGTAATGCCCTTCTATGTAAGATATCCCACATACATAGTAATGAATCATGGTTCATTTTAAACCTGTATGCTCCCAATTCCAAAAGGAAGAGAAAGGTTTTCTGGGCTAAGCTTGTAGAGGTTATCGACTCCAACAACATAAATAAAGGAATTATAATGGTGGATTTCAACTCCCCCCTAACTGATGATGAAAAAAGTGGAGAGATTGCCCTGGATTAGGAGAATAAGTTAGACATTTCAAACTTCATTAACAATTCAGCCTTAATGGATGTTGATCTAATGGAGGGCAGATTCACTTGGTCCAACATGAGAGTTGGGAGGGATTGTATCTAGGTCAATCTTGATAGAGCCCTTATTTACCCTATTTGGCTACAAACTCACTCTTGCAGGCTTTCTCTTCTCCCTAGATTGGGATCAGATCATTCCCCCATCTCTCTCTTAGTTTGTCCCCTTTCTTTCAAAAGGTCCTTCCCTTTCTGTTTTGAGAAAATGTGGATTTCTCATCCGGCACTAGAAGCCAAGATTTCTTCATGGTGGAACATCGAGGTGGAGGGTACTACAATGTTTAGGGTGGCCCAAAAATTGAAGAATTTGAAAAGAAATATTAAGATATGGAACAAAACAAACTTTGGCCACATTTTCCAAGAAAAGGATGACAGGACTGGTTAGCTTTGCACAATCTAGGAAGTGATTCAACAAGATGGATATAATGACCAGAACTAGTTAGAGGAAAGGACTATTCTCTCTGACCTTCATAATATCATTACTAGGGAAGAACACTTTTGGAAGCAAAGATCAAGAGTAAATTGGCTTAAAGAAGGAGATTGAAACACTAGGTTTTTCCACTTAACCACCTTAAAACATAGGGTTGCTAATAGGATTTCCAAAATTAGGAAAGGGCAGGATTTGTTATCTAAGGTTAATGAGATAGCGGATGAAGCATTGTAGTTTTTCTCTACCCTCCTTTCTAAGGATCACACTCTCTCGAGGCCCGATCAGGAGGATATTATGTCTATCATTCCTACTATTCTACAAGCTCACCATAACTCTATGTTGAAAGCTATTCCTACCCCCAAAGGAAATTTTTCAAGCTATCACTTCTCTTCCATGTGATAAGGCCCTTGGCCCGGATGGTTTCCAAAATTTTTCCTTCCAAGTCTTCTAGGAAGTGGTCAAAGGGGATATTGTAAAGGCTATGCAAGAATTTTTCGGGGTCAGAAACCTTCTAAAGGAACTCAATGCCACTTTTTTGGTCCTCATTCTAAAATTCTCAGGGGTAGATTGAATGTAAAAATTTAGGCCCATCAGCCTTTGTAACTCCTTCTACAAAATCATATGCAAGGTTCTAACTACTAGGCTTCTCAGAGTTCTTCACCTGATTATCCCCCCTCAGCAAACTGGCTTTGTTCAAGGGAGACATATTTTAGAGTCTATTATCATGGTGCATGAGATGATTCACTCTCTTGAAATTGGGAAGAGGGAAGGTTTCCTACTCAAGCTTGATATGTCGAAAGCTTATGATAGGGTGGATTAGAATTTCTTTTTGGCAGTCCTCCAAGCTTTTGGTTTTGACTCCCAGGTTTGTAAACTCATCTCTCAGCTTATTTCTTCCCCTTCCTTATCTATTATGATTAATGGCTCCCCTTCAAATTTATTTTTCCCTTCAAGAGCATTGAGACAGGCAAAACCTCTATCCCCTATTCTCTTCATCATTTTGGTTGACTATTTGGGAAGACTTATTTTAAGAAAAAGACAAGACTAGAGCTTGCAAGGTCTCAAGCCTTCATCTAGTCATCTTTCTTTCACCCACTAGTAATTTTTGAATGATACTATTTTTGGGGGTGAGGCCATTATCCAGGAGGCCAGAGAGTTCAAGGGCTTGCTCAACACTTATACTAGGGGATCTAGCTATGCTATCAACTGGGACTAGAGTTCTATTTACTTCATCAATACTTCATTGGAGAGACAAAGGAAAATTTCTTGTATATTAGGAAGTGGTATTGGCACTCTTCCTGCAAGTTATCTTGGCATGCCTCTAGGTTCCAAACCCCCAAAATATTTTTGGAATAGCATCATAGATAGATTAAACAAGAAACTTGCAAGCTGGAAAGGTGCACCTCTTAGCCAGGCAAGAAAATGCACTTTGGTGAAATCTATTTTCCAAAACCTCCCCACTTATGCCTTAAGTTTCTTTGGGATCTTGGCAAAGACAACTGACATAATGGAGAAGATTCAGAGGGATTTTTGTTGGATAGGGGTTAAAGAGCATAAAAGATGTCATTTAGTTTCCTGGGACCGTGTTTTCTTCCCAAATGTTATGGAGGCCTTGGTATTAGAAAAATTAGGCATCTCAATAATGTCTGTCTAGCCAAACAAATCTAGTGCATCTTTCAAAGTACAAGAGAATGGATGGAAATAATGACTGAAAAGTATCTGAGAAGGTAGTCACTAAGTATTTTTCTTCATGAGGTTGATATCCCTCAAGGATCTTACATATGGAATGGATTCCTAAAGGCTATGACATTGGCTAAGTCCAAGGCAAAATGGAAAGTTAGCAAAGGTGAGAAAATCTTGTTTTGGCAAGATGACTGGACAAGCCAGGGACCTCTCATTAACCACCCTAATTATGGTAGATGGGCATAGAAATGCATAACAAGATATGGTCTGAGAGTTAGTGATTACAAAATAGGTAATGGATGGAAGGACTTGTCTTTGATATCCTCTGATCTTAATCCCTTGATGATTACTCTGAATGCTATTCCAATAAATAATAAGGAGGATGAAGGCATTTGGGGAGGTAACTTGAATGGCCATTACTCTGTCACCTCTAGATACTTCTCTTTGTGGGATAGAATGGAGAAACCCATCTGGGAAAAAGCATGGATCCCTGGTCTTACCCCTAAAATAAATATATTTTTCTAGCTTCTACTCCAAGGTAATATCCTTACTCTAGACAATCTTGAAAATCATGGTCAGATTATCCCCAATAGATGCAGTTTATGTAAGCAGGCTTTGGAAATGATCAATCATTTATTTATCCATTGTCCCTATTCCTCTAATGTTTGGAACCTCCTTTCCAGGAACTTTGGGATCAGCTAGTGTCCTCCGACCAACATTCAATATTTCTTCAGCCAATGGAGGAACTCACATAATGGCTTAACCTCTCATTTAATTGGCTCCTGGTCCCTTCTACATTTTTGTTGGGGCATTTGGAAAGAGTGGAAAAACTAAATCTTCAGAGATAGGGAAGCCCTTGATTTTGTCATTATCGAGAAAATTGAAGGTCTAATGAAGAAGAGCTCCACCACCACCAAGGAAGGTAACATTGGGGAAGGAGGGAATAGTAGACAGAGGAAAATGGAAAGGGATAGGAAAAGACAGGAGGCCAGGTGGTCTTTTCCCCCTAAAAATTGGTTAAAGGCCAACTTCGATGGAGCTGCTAAAGGGAACCCAGGTCCTGTGGGTAGTGGAGGCATCATTAAGAATAGCAATGGAGGAGGAGTTGTAGCCTTTTCCTACCTTCTCAAACATCAGATAAATCATTTCACTAAAGCTAGTGCTACTAGCCACATTGTCAAGCTGGCCCTAGCTTTTGGGATTGAGAACCTATGGCTAGAGGGGGACTCATTAAACATCATAAATTGTCTCAATGGTCATGCTAATCCCTCATGGACCATTGAAAATATAATAGAAGAATTAAATTTTGACCTAAGCAAGTTCAAAAAAACCTATATTAGTCACATGTACAGGAAGGCTAATTTGGCTACTGACTAGTTTGCCAATGAAGCGATCACTAATAATGTGGAGAGGATGTGGCACATCAGTAACATCTTTCTGGTAGTAATTAATAATTTTCTATTGCAAGATCACATTCAAGGAAGTACCAAAAATATCCAAAATAAATGATGGAAAGATTTTCAAGATTGCACATAGGAGGGGGAGTTATTAAAAATCATGTGAAACTCTTTTATCATAATAGCATGTATGTATGGTACATTTTATGGGTTGTTTTGAATACTACCATTAATACTGGTATTTTTGAAAATATTTTAGAGTTTCACAATCTGAAGAAGGTTGGGGTCTTGAAGAAATCTATGAGCAAGTGGGGGCTTTTAGTATCAGACAAAACCATGGTGGGAGAGAGAAATATGAGGGAGTCATTGGGAGAGGCGGGGAATTGGAAGGAGAAACCGAAGGTTTGGCGCAAACTGGAAAAGGGCGAGATTTCTCAATTCTTGGAGAAGCTCCATGGTTTTGATGTAGGCATAACCAAGGCTATGGTGGATTCATGGAAAAATGGGAGAGTCAAAATTGATGGGGTCTCCCACCAAATCAAGGCAAAATTGATAGCCTGAGTTGCTAAAATTCCTCTAGAAGGGACCAATTTTTTCAGAGATAAGAAAATGTCGACAAACGCAGTCAAAGTTTTTGTGAAGGATGAAAAGGAGTTGAATAAGCTCATCAAGGTGGAGACATACTATGAGATGGAGTCAATCAAAAATCTATGGAGGTATGTTCTCAGGATCATCATTAAGTATATTTCTCTAGACCCCAAATTTGACAGGATAAGAATGCATCATTTTGTCTTGCTTGATCACTTTAGGCATAAAATCAAAATTTATTTTCCTTTCTATCTTTTTACCTCCATGAGAAAGGGTATCAAGGGTTTTAAGAGAAAACTCACTGCTAATCCAGCCCTTCATGAGGGATTACTCCTCCTAGTTTATGAGTATTTGAAGGCTCAAACCAGGGGAAAATCCCTTGGTGATGTTGGGTGTGCTTCTAAGGAAACTGGGAGCTAAAACTTTGAGGAAGTGTAGAGCCTAAAATCAAAGGAAGAGGAGTCAAAATCCAAAGAAGAAAGAAAACCCTCTACCTACATCTCCTATAGAAAGAGCCCAAGAGGATTACCCCTCATGCCCCCTAAGATAGAGCCTCAAGAGGTGGAGGAGGATAGTGAGGATGAAGAGGACACTGATTTGGAGGAAGAGGAGAAGGAAGAGGGCGATGAGAAGGAGGAGAAGAAGTGGAGGGATACTGAAAAGGAGGAGGAAGATTATGCCGACATGTCAGGGAATCCTAAGAAAAGGAAAGCTGAAGAGGCCTTTGACACTAAAGACTAGATTCTCGAGATTCCTGGCCCTAGCCCCTCTTCTTCCCTGACTATTGATATTCTAGGAAAAGAGAGTGGGGAGGTGGTAATGAAAAATAGGAGGAGGTCTTGGAGGAATTTTAATTTGAATAAAGCCAAATTGGGAATTGTTAGGGAGCCTTTGAATATTCAAGTGATGGAGGATATTGATGGAAAAACCCATTATGAGGATCTCATTGATCCTAGTCTGGTTGTGATTTCAAATAATTCTAGGGAAATAGGGCTTAACCTTTTGAAAAACGCTAGGAACAGCATGATAGATAATTTTTGGTTTATCAAGTGGTTGTTCCATGAAATTGAAGAACTCAAGGAGAGAAAAAGTCAAGAAGGTGACCAAAGTAGAGGCAACAACCAAGGGAACATTAAAGAGGAAAAAAGCTAGGATGGAAGCCAACTGCATATCTACATCCAAGATCATAGGGCCCACCAAGAGGATAGAATCACAAAGGTTGAAAAAAGAGTCCAAAGGATGGAGTTCTTCCACCACAACCTGGTGAATCAGGTGATCGCCACCTTCAATACCCTGAATGAAAATATTAATAGCCTAGGTGAATCACTAATTAGTGTTGGATTTGGTGGGGAAATTTTGGAGAAGGCCAACTTGGACAATGGAAAGGCAAAGGATTATCCAAAAGAGACCAGGGACTCAAAACCAGGACCAGGTGGATGCTCAGAACTAGGACCAAGAGGATGTGGACAATAGGAAGACCATTGAAGCTGCAAAATCCTTGCAGGCTCTTGATAAAGAGAATTGATAGTTAGGTTGTTGTTCTTTCCTAGTGTTTTTGGTTTTTTTTTAATCTAGGTTTACTGGTTTTTTGTTCTTGGCTATGGGCCTATTTTATGGTTGGCTTTTGTTAAGCTATTTTTTTTATTTTGGACACTATTGTATACTTCTATTTTTAATATGTTGTAATACTTTCAAGTTTCAAGATCCCTATAAAACCTATTTTACTTAATAAAAAACAATGGAAAAATCTAATTTGATAATGGTTTGACTTAAAGTATTATAACTATTAAATGGAAACCAAATAATAGAAAGTCTTGTTTACTTTGTGAATGTTTGTTTTAATATAGAAGTTTTGAATACACGTAGGACTATTGATAGTCAAGAGTTCCATTTTAATTTAATCTTTTAGAGGCTAAGTTTTCCTTTACATTGATGATCAAATATAAATAAATCTAAATGCTTTGTTTTTAGTTAGGGATATTTAATAGCATCCTAATCCTTCTAAGGTTGGTAATCCACACAATTAAGGACATATTTGGGGTTCTTCCTATCCATTTCTATCCCTATCTAAGACCATCTCACATGCTTGAATCTATTCTTTTAGGAAGCCCCTTTTCTCTCTATCAGCATCAATCACTAGATTATTTTTATTCCTGTATGAAAAGACATGCTTCAATCCCTAGTGTAAAAAAATAAAATGTTTGTTTACTTCCTCTTACCAAACTTCCCATTTGCATCACACTTGAATAATTTTCTTAATATAAATATATCTTCTATGTTTTAATCTACAAGTCATACATTGAAAGGTTTACATGCAGTATCTTTACATCTGTGGACAAAATTTAGGAAGGTCGCATAATCATAGTTGATATTCAAGTGGTATTTATAGATAGTAAATGAAAGAGGCCGATGGAATTCTTTTATCGACTCAATGAGGGACTCAATTTTTTTAGAAAAATTAGGCACATCTTTCCACGGTTTAATCTGGAAATTTTTATGATTAAAAAAAAAAAGAAAAACTTGCAATATTTAGAAAAAAATCACAAAGATAGTTTAAACTTTCATGCTAGGGCAAAAAAACCAAAGAGAAGATTCAGCCCCAAATATGACATTACTTCAAATGAGGTGGAGGCATTTAACATAAGATAAATCCCACCACTATAGAAGCATTCAAAACATTGGCTTACACATACCATAACAAAACAATTAAATCTTGTTCTCTAATATATTTATTCATAGGAAAAGTATTAAAAAAGTATATACATAGAAGAAAATATAACTTGGTCTATATCACTACTTTTATTTCTCCTTTACAGCTAGCTTTCCTCCAAACTTCAACTTGATTCCAAGTCTCGGTGATCATTTTTTGTCCCCAATCTAGCCTTTTCCCAAAACACTTGCACCTCCAAAGCTGCCTACTATAGACCCCATCTTCTTCTTGAGCCTCCCATTGTTGTCATTTTCTTCTCTAACTCCCTCTTCCTTTCTTTAAGATCCAAGTTGTAGATTTAATAATTGTCTCTTCCACTCCCCTGGCATAACTACTTCCCAAAAAATCACCTTGAATTCCCTCCTTCCTCTTCTCCCTAACCATTCCTTGTGTCTCCATATTGGTAAGGAATAATTAATGAATTAGAAGAATCATGGCACTAGAAGAAAGGAGAGAAAAAATATTACCTAAACCCATTATTATTATTATTATAAGAAACAATAATAAAAAACTTACATGTTTCGTTTGATCTCTACAAGATATTTTTGTGTTTGCATAATTGATTTTTTACTAAACATCACATAACAAAAGAAAATACCTTAGCAATCACATTTATCATATGCCATTTCAAAGCAAAGTAATTACTTCTATTTGATCATATCAAAAAGAAGATTTTAATAAAATATCATATGACATTAAATCAAATCATCACAAAAACTAAGTGTGTATGTGTCTGTGGTTGCAACACCATTTGATGCATCCCCTTCCGAGAGGCGAACCCTCTCTACCTCAACCACACTCTCATCTTTTCAATCTTGAAATCACTCAAACACTTTCAAGTAGATAAAAGTCAATATCCATCAAGATAAATAATGAAATCAACATCATAACATCAACATATTAACACATGTATCAGTATCTGCTAATACATCATCATCATGTAACTTAACACATTACATCATCATCTTAAAATAAAATCTAATCATCATAAAAATAATTTTATTACATAATATTATTTAACATTAAAAAGATATAACAAGATTTTCCAATGCATTAAATATCCATTTAGTCACACTAATTAACAAATCTTAATGTGCCAATTAACTTAACCATTAATCAATCCATGTTCCAAAATAAAAGGTTGACCTAGTCAAAATCAACAAGGTCCCCACATAAGCAAAGATAATGAAATTCGTAAGATGGGACATGAAATCCCTCCCCTCTAGGAAGAGGCATCATCCCAATATCGAATCAAAACAAAATAAGCTCACACACATCAAAATTGGTATAAAAGTGAAACAAAGCAAGCTATACAAAAGTATGGGGAAGTGATTTCTATAAATCCTCTACATCCTCCCAAGTGGAACTATCCATGTCAAATTGGTCCCATTGGACCTTTTACTAGAGGACATCCACATTTCATACCCTGATGGTATGTTGCTCAATGAGTTAGGTGAGCTAAACTGTCATCACCCCTAGATCTTGTACCTGCAATGCATGCTAGTCAAGCACATGTGATATATCAAGATGATATAGGTTTAGAAAAGAAACATGGAAGATGTTATGAATATAGGCTAATGTAGATGGTAGAGCAAGCCAATAAGAAATTGAGTTGATAATTTCTAAAACCTTGAACATTTCAACAAATCTCAATGCAAGCTTTGAGCTCTTGCTAAACAAGGTTGAACTTTTATATGTTCTAACCCTCAAAAACACCTTATCTCTAGTCTAGAATAGATGGAAAGTGTTTTTCTTGTTAGCATAACTCTTCTGTCAATCTATTACCTCTTTTAGCTAGCTATGGATTAAGATCACTTGCTCTTTTATCTCTTTTAACATCTCAAGGCCCACAATAATCTTGTTCTTAACCATCCCAACTAATAAGTGTCTGACACTTCCATTCATAAAGAGCCTCAATTGGAGCCATATCAAAGGAAGAATGATAGGAGTTTTTATAGGAAAACTCCACCAATGGAAGATACTCCTCCCATTTGTATTATTGATTCATGAAATACATGTGTAAAAAATATTCAAGCACCTGGTTCACCCTCTCAGTTTTCTTGTCAATCTCAGGGTGGTAAGTTGTGCTGAAATTTAGATGTGTACCCACAAATCCTTGAAGTCATTTGGGTATCCTTATCAGAAATGATGGTTTTTAGAATTCCATGCAATCAAAATATCTATTGGAAAAACTTTCTTGCCAAAACTGGAGATCCATCCTTTAGATTGCTAGGAATGAAATGGGAAACTTTGGTTAGTTTTTCAACTATGACCAAGATGACATCATCCTTGTGTTGAGTCATGTGTAAACCTTGTACAAAATCTATGCTAATAACCTACCATTTATACTGTAGAATCTCATGTGGGTATAGAAGTCCTACTGGATGGACATGTTAAACCTTGACATGCTAATATTCCAAACATAGGGCCACATACTTTGTCACATCCTATTTGAGTCTTGGCCAAAGGTATAAAGGTCTTAAATAAGCCATCATCTTGTTTACCCCTAGGTGCCCTAAAAATGGAGTACAATGCATCTCCTCAAGAAAAACTTTCTACAACCCTTCATGCTTGGGAATATAAATCCTATTCTTGTATTTAAGCACACCATCATCATTAATAGAATACTCATTAAATTGTGAATCAAAGGCATCGATGTCCAAAACTAACTTCACCCATTCATAATGGGTATCTCCAAGAAGGTACTGAAGAATATACTCTCTCATATGAGTTCAAGATTAAGTAATAGTGGTAATATGCCTTTGGTGACTAAGTGCATCTCCTACCCTATTCTCTTTGCCTTTAATATAGTCAATGCCAAAATCATATTCATTGAGAAATTAAAGCCACCGCTTTTGCCTGACATTCAAATTAGGTTGAGTGAAAATGTATCTCAATCCCATATGATTATTTTTAAGCTCAAATGGATTTCCCAATAAGTAATTCCACCACATCTGCAAAGCATGAACTATCATGGCCAGTTCTAAATCATGAGGAGTATAATTTACTTCATGCAATTTAAGCTTCCTAGAAACATAGGCAACATCCTTACCATCCTACATTAATACACTCCCAAGCCCATCTCCTAAAGCATCCATTGTGACAACAAAGTGTCTATTAGGATCTAGTATAACCAAGATAGGAGAATTAGTAAGCCTTTTCTTAAGAAACTAAAAGGCTTTCTCACATGCTTATGTCCACTCAAATATTTTACCCTTGTAGTGAAGAGATGTGATCAGTGTTGCGATGTTGGAAAATTCCTCAGAAAATTTCCTATAATAACAAGCAAGACCCATAAAACTCCTAACTTCACTTATGTTCTATAGAGTTGGCCATTCAAGGATGGCTTTTATCTTTGTGGGGTCCACTTCTATGCCATCGACTAATAAAATATGCCCCAAGTAGTGGATCTCCTTCTGATCAAATAAGCGTTTTGAGAGTTTTCTATACAATTTCCTCTCTCTCAAATGCTACAAAGCTATGTACAAGTTCTCTTCATGCTCTTCTAAATTCTTGGAGCATATTAGTAAGTCATTTATAAATATCTCCATGAATTTATCAAGATAATCTTTGAATACATTGTACATCAAGTTCATGAAAGTGGCATGTGCATTTTTCAGTCCAAAAGATAAGACTACAAACTCATAATGCCCATACCTTGTTCTGAATGTTGTCTTAGGTATGTTCTTGGAGCATATTAGTATGTCATTTATAAATATTTCCATGAATTTATCAAGATAATATTTGAATACATTGTACATCAGGTTCATGAAAGTGGCATGTGCATTTTTCAGTCCAAAAAGTAAGACTACAAACTCATAATGCCCATACCTTGTTCTGAATGTTGTCTTAGGTATGTCTTCATCCCAAATCTAAAGTTGGTGATATCTAGATCTCAAATCAATTTTAGAGAATACAGTTTCTCCCTTCATCTGATCAAATAGTTCATCAATTCTTGGGAGAGGATATTGATTCTTTATGGTCACCTTATTTAGCATGTGGTAGTCAATGCACAATCTTAGGGTACTATCCTTCTTCTTGATGAAGATTACAGGATCTCCCCATGGTAATACGTTGGATCAAATGAAGCCTTTATCTAAGAGTTCTTATAGCTGAGTGTTCAACTCATATATCTATGTAGAAGTCATATGGTATGAAACCTTTAATTGAGGTTCTTCTCCTGGCACAAGATCTATGGAGAAATTGAACTCCCTCTTAGGGGGTAGTTTAGGAAAGTCATCCAAAAATACATCTCTAGACTCCTACAAAATAGGGTGATCCTCTAATTGAGGTGGAGTCTCCTCTAGATTCTTGACATGAGCAACAATTAATAGGCAACCCTCCCT
This sequence comes from Cupressus sempervirens, assembly GCA_028749045.1. NCBI lineage: Eukaryota > Viridiplantae > Streptophyta > Pinopsida > Cupressales > Cupressaceae > Cupressus > Cupressus sempervirens. The sequence continues at coordinate 190,912,547 of CM053788.1, forward strand.
TTTTGCTTCCTTCAATTGCATTGCTGAAATTTGTCTTATTTCAAATGGTTGTTTGACACCATTTAGTATCACTGAGTGACCTATGTCATCAAGGCATTCAATCACCTTATCCTAATATTTTACTAAATCTTTATGCTCGCTTAACCAATTGATGCCTATGATGATGTTGTATGAGCCCAAAGGTGCTACATACACATTGATCTCTAATAAAAAGCTAGGGAGTTCCAACTCACCGTAGAATAATCATTTCTCTACCCTGTGTTAGCCTTGCCACCATACTTTACAGTCCAAGGTTCAACCATAAAACCATCTCTAATAGGTATTTTAGTTACTATCTTAGTATCCACAAATCATTCAATAACACTAGTATCTATAAGGATAGAAACAAGGTAATCAAAAATTGTACTAGTCATTTGTATAAGAGTGGCCTGATAATCTACTTTTCTATGATCAACTACAACATGAATGTGGTGTTGTGGTGGAAAATCCTTCTAGTAAAATGGCTAGAGGCCCCCCTTCATATTATTGTGGGGGCCTACTATTATAAGGGCGGGCTAGGTAGCCCTTTAAAATATATAGGGGGTAGGGCCCTTGACACTTAGCAAAAAAATGGTTGAAACATGGTTACTATCACATACAAAACATCCTGTCCTAGGGCCTCTCATGTCATCATTCCTATTCTGATCACCCCTATTGTTTCCATTCCTTCCATTTCCATTAATGTTATTTTAGTTCTTGTTGTTGTTCCAATTTCCCTTTTTCCTATTAGAATTGTCCTATCCCTTTTCCTTCATGTTTTTGATTTTTTGTTTCTTTCCATTTCCCTTTTGTATGTCATCTTGATAACCCCTATTATCCTAATATGACCTATTATCCTAGAACTTCCTTTTATAGTTTGGGTTGGAGGATTTAGATGAGGAAGCATCCTTCAATCTATACTCCTACTTAAGGGCCTTATTCAGTGCAAAATCTATGGTCTCGGGCTCCTACATTTCAATATCATTGTAAATCTCAAGCCTCAAACCCATGACAAACTTCTAGGTTCTAAATAGCTCATCATGTTGATACTGGGGAACATACTTCACCAAATGACAAAAATTCTCATGATATTGTGTAGCGTGCATGTTCCCCTGAACTAGCTTGTAGAAATCTAATGATTTCTTATCATAGAATAGCTAAGGTAATCATTGTTTGCAGAAGAGCTACAGAACTTCTTCCCAAGTTACCTCCCTATGCTGAAATTTCTTTTCAGCCATGACATTTTCCCACCAAATAGCTACCTCACTCATTAGTTGAAATGTGGCCCAAACTAATCTAGATTTCCATACATAGTTTTGAACTGGGAAATAATTCTCCATGTTGGTAATCCATACCTTAGTATCTTCCCCCAAATCTCTACCATGAAATGTGGGTGGTGTAACTCTATTGATATCTTTGCTTAAGTCGGCCACTATCTAAATCCTATTAGTATTAATGAGAGCAACTCAACACTTAGCTTTTGCCTTCTGCTCTACCTTAGATCTCCTAAGAACCTCACCCAACTGCTCATCCTCATGTTTCTTCCTCAGTTCCTCCTCCTACTTACATAAGGCTTTTGAGCACTAATCTTCATCACACTTCCTTGCATCTTCTTTAGTGTGCCTACCTCGAGACTCATGCTTTATGTTATCCACCCTTTGACCTTGTTGCTACAACAAAGCCCCTTGTTGGGTCAATAGTGCCAATATCTTATCTAACCTATCATTAGGTTCCTCAACTCATGTACCACTATTAGACCCACCTCTATAGTTAGCTCTTGTGGCCATGGTGATAAATCAAACACCTAACACACATAGGGGCACAAATTAGCACAAGAGCACAAAGACCTAGGGTTTAAACACAACTTTGATACCATATGTAAGGACCATGTCCTAAATAATAAATGCCACATCACACATCAATAAAAAATGTAGAAAAGAACCCAATCACAACCAAATTTTAAAATTCAAATCTCACTCATTATCCATTAACTAAAAAAAAAAATGTTACAATTCGTTTATCGAAAAATTCAGCATAACACTAAGTTGTTGATTATATCACAAGAACGTTACATCATAAGAAATATAGTGCTGAAATTGAATGTACATATATCATATGTCCATCATATACTTGAACAATAGTACATTACCAACTTATGTTTATAATATTCGATAATCAAGATTACATCAAGTGAATAATAGTGAACATCAATGTTAAGATGAAGATTCAAGACAATATGATAGGTTCTAAAATTTGACAAGTGCCCTAAAGTGTATCTAGTCTCCAAATCCATCGAATGTCATCCATCTGCTATCTGAGATAGGAGTGTGGCCTAGATGCTTTTACCTTGCCAACCACAGACTGTTTACTCCCCCAAGATTCTTTTAGACATGAAGAATGCCCAAAACTTGGCATGAGAAGCCTAGCTTCTTAGAACAAGATAGATCAGATGGATCCTGTAGACCTGTGAAACATTCTAAATGCATCCATGTGCCTAGAAACCTAATCATGAAATGTGGTAGGGAAAAGAAAAGAAAAGAGCACTACACATCTACCAATATACAATGAAAGAAAAATTGTAGCATATCTACCCACATGTACATTTATTTTAAAACCAAATCATATCTACACGTATGCAAGTAAAATTGAGCATAGTCTCACACATGATACCTTTCATAACAATATACTTAAGTGCAATACAAAATGGCTTGGCCAAGCACTAGTTTCATCACCATTACTGAAAAGAGAGACAAAATGTAATGAATCCTACTTTTCAAAATCTGATAGGTGAAGATAAGCACAACATAATGCATCCATCCCCACCCTCCCCATTTTCCACATTACACTCAACCATAAGGACTTAAACATCAACACTCAGGTCCTCAAAACCTAAATAGCTATCTCAAAAGTCACTTGTTCATATACAGCAACAGATAAATGGCTAACTCTGAATTGATATTTAGAAAATGAATACACTCCATTTAAGGGTTCCAAATTAGAAAATAAACATCTTATCTATAATTTCAACATTCAACAGAAATAACATTTTTGTTATGGATTGTAATCAGTTCAATTAATGGTATCTAACAATAGAAAAATACAATTTGACAATGGTTTGATTTAAAGTTATGTAACTATTAAATAGAAACCAAATAATAGAAAGTCTTGTTTACTTTATGAATGTTGGTTTTAATCTAGATGTTTTGAATACAAGCAGGATTGTTGATAGTCATGAGTTCTATTTTAATTTACTCTTTTAGAGAGTAAGTTTTCCTTTACATTGATGATCAATTGTAAATAAATCTAAATGCTCTATTTTCAAATAGGGATATTTAATAGCATCCTAATCCTTCTAAGGTTGGTAATCGACACAACTCCAAATGTATTCAGGGTTCTTCCTATCCATTTCTATCCCTGTCTAAGACCATCTCACATGCTGGTATCTATTCTTTTAGGAAGCCCCTTTTCTCTCTATTGGTATTAATCAATAGATTTTTTTTATTCCTATATGAATAGACATGTTTCCATCCCTACTATAAAAAAATAAAAAAATAATTTACTTCCTCTTACTAAACTTCCCATTTGCATAACACTTGAATAATTTTCTTATATAAATATATCTTCTATGTTTCAATCCACAAATCACACATGGAATGGTTTAAATGCAACATTTTTACATCTGTGAATAGAATTTAGGAAGCTCACATAATCATAATTGATATTCAAGTACTATTTACAAATAGGAAATGAAAGAGGCCAATGAAATGCTTTTATCGGCTCAATGAGGGACTCAATGTTTTTAAGAAAAATCAGGCACATCTTTCCACAGTTTAATCTAGAAGTTTTTATGATTAAAAAAAGGACAGACTTGTAGTATTTATAAAAAAATCACAAAGATAGTTTATAATTTTATGCTAGGGTAGAAAATCCATGGGGAAGATTCAATCCTAAATATGGCATTACTTCAAATTAGGTAGGGGCATTCAACACAAGACAAATCCCACCACTACAGAAGCATTCAAAACACTAGCTTACACATACCATTACAAGAATCTTAAATCTTGTTCTTTAATGTATTTATTCATAGGAAAATTATAGTGAAAGTATATACATAAAAAAAAAATAGAACCTGGTCTATATCACTTGTGTTATTTATCCTTTACATCTAGCTTTCCTCCAAACTTCAACTCAATTCCAAGTCATGTTGATCATTGTTTGTCCCCAATCCATTCTTTCCACAAAATAAATACATGTCCAAAGCCACCTACTACAGACCCCATCTTCTATTTAAGCCTCCCACTATTATTATTTCCTTCTCTAACTCTCTCTTCATTTCTTTAAGATTTAGGTTGTAGATTTAATAATTGTCTTTTCCACTCCCTTGGCGTAACTGCTTCCCCCAAAATCACCTTGAATTCCCGCCTTCCATTTCTCCCTAATCATTCCTTGTGTCTCCATGTATGTAAGGAATAATTAAGGAATTAGAAGAATCATGGCACTAGAAAAAAAGAGAGAAAAAATACTACCTAAACCAACTATTATTATTATTATTATCAACAACAATAAAAAGTAATAATTACATGTTTTGTTTAATCTGTACAAGATATTTTTGTGTTTGCATAATTTATTTTTTACTAAACATCACATAACAAAAGAAAATACCTTAACAATCACATTCCTCATATACCATTTCAACAAAAAGTAATTACTTCCATTATTGAAAAGAAGATTAAATCAAATCATCATAAAAACTAAGTGTGTATGTGTGTGTGGCTGTGAGACCATTCAATGCATCCCCTTCTGAGAGGCTAACCCTCTCTACCTCAACCACATTCTTGTCACGTCGATCTTGAAATCCCTTAAACACTTGTAACCAAATAGAAGTTAGTATCCATCAAGATAAATAATTGAATCAATATCATAACATCATAACATCAACATAATAACACATGTATCAATATCTACTAATACATCATCATCGTATAATTTAATGCATTACATTTTCATCTTAAAAATAAAATCCAATCATCATAAAAATAATTTTATAACATAATCTTATTTAACATTAAAAAAGTATAACAAGACTTTCAATGCATTAAATATCCATTTAGTCATACTAAATACATCTTAATACAATAGTTGTTGGAATACTTTAGAATAACAAAGAGGGGGGGGAGGGTGAATCAGTTATCCAAGGTCTAGATGTATAAATAAAACTTTTCATAGCTTACTGAACCCATAAAACATTTATACTCATGCATGCATCCATAAGATTATGCAATCACTAAAAACTTGTAGGTTACTATCAAATCAACTTGTAGAAATGTAAAACATGAAACATAACAGATTCATCAACACACTTGACACAATGATTTATGTGGAAACCCAATTTGAGAAAAACCACTGGTAACATGCTACTCTTTTCACTCTTTTGAAGTGCTACCCTGTGAAAGGCCAACCCTATTAAAGGTTACAATACACACTATTACATGTGACCCTATTAAAGGATTTTAATCACCCTATTAAGAGTGAGCCTTCTTAGAGGAATTTAGACCATTCACTTGGAATGCCACCCAGTTAAAGGATTTACAAATGACTATTAGGTCAACCTTAATCCAAAGGATTTACCCTAGATTGATACAATTGTTAGAGAGTAATAGTAAGGCATTGATCTTATACAACTTATAACTTCACTTGTAGATTATAGATATTTGTTCAATCCTCAATTTTTCTTGGCCTTCATATTTTGTAGCTCTAATAGCTTGCTTACCCTTCAAGCATTCATCTCCTTAAGCCTTATTGCATAAAATGCCACTGCAAACTCTTCCCTTAGGTCACTTGATGAAGCAAAACCATTGACTCCTTGTCTCCCTTAGGTTCTCGCACATGACAACCTTGCTTCATGACTAGCCATTCCTATAAATAGGAAATTGAGATATTTTGCAGCTCATTCTCTATCATCCAATTTAGGGTTTGGATGGATTAGGTAGGATACAATATATCTACCCCATATCTCATAACTCTTTTAGAAACTTCTCCTAGAATCCACTTTGAGTTCACCTAAAAATGGTTGACCTTGAAATCTGTGCCACTAGCTCATCAACCTTATCTTCCACCTGGTTCACTTAATCCAAGAAAGTAAACTTCTCATCTCAGATTCATCAAATCCATGATATTTTAAATAATGCAATAGCTCAGCATTATCAAGTTTATGATGCTCACCACATACTGCATTGCTCAACATCCACTATGAAATTACTCAGCATGAACTAAAGTTTACTAGTGCTTGGTATCAACTAAACTTTACTCAGCATCCACTATTCTACTCAGCATACACTATAATGAACATTTACTCAGCTCCAACTAATTTTCTACTCGGCTTGCTCTGTCTTTTCTTGGCACCTACTATCCACTCGGTCAAGCTTGGCAGACAAACTTTGTGTAACTTGTTCTTCTAAAATTTCTTAGTGTAACTAGCCTTTGTAACCTTAAGTAGATTATCAATACATCATGTCATCACTATCTTAATTGATCCATGTACTTCATTACATAATCATAACTCAACCTTTCCTCTAGGTGCTATTGTTACATCTTTTGATCAAATGTGCTTCATCAATCAACTAAGTGACAATACTTGAATCTTATAAGTAGTTGTCTTACTAGCAAATTGTAGATTTGACATTAGTGAAAAAACAATGATTGAAACACATAGTCTTCTTCAAAAAATCTCTCTCTTTCAATCTAGTTTCAACAATCTCTTTCAACAATGATCTTTTCAATCTATTTTCAATAGTAGTTAACTTAACCATTAATTAATCCATGTTATGGGTTGAACTAGTCAAAATCAATAGGGTTGCCATATAAGAAAAGACAAGGAAAGTCACAAGACAAGATGTTACACTCATTCATTTGGTATTTTAGTAGAGATTTTGGTAGCAGATTTGATATTCTTTCGAAGATATTTTCTCATCATTTGGAGGAGAGATATTTGGCAAGTTTCTTGTACAAAATGATGAGGTTTGATTTGGTTTTTAGTTGGGGAGAGATGAGAGAGGCTTTGCACCAATAGCTGATGAAAGGTGGAGATGGCATTTGGTATCGAAAGATAAGATCTGACCAAATCCATTTTTTAATATTTTATTCTCTCTTCTCATTATACAACGTCAGTTCCTAGTTGTTTGAGCAAGTTCTCAACTTGATTTTCCACCATTCTTTCAACATTCTCTTAGTCTTGAATAGCAGATGTATTTGCTTGAGCAAATAATGAAGGAATAGTTGTAGAACTAGTTTATTGTGTGTTTCTTTGAGCTTTCATATGCATCTTGATTTTATATATTTTCAAAGAAATTAATACAAGGAAGTAGTGAGAGCATTTTCATCTTGAATCTTATCTCCTATCTTTGGATTGTTCAAATTTCTATGATGTCTGAACAGAGAACCCAAATCGCAGTTACAATTTGTTGCGGAGTTGTATATCTTTGTATGTTTTTCTATTGATTTAATAAATCAAGTTAATTCTTGGTGTATTTGGACATAATTGTAGATCTCATGGAATAATTTTGGTGAGTAGAAGGTTCAAAGTGAAATCTAATGTCTCATTTACAAGTAAATAACATATCACAAGGATTGTGGTGTATGTTTTGACTTTTTTAATACCCAATGGATAGGGCACTAATCATAGCTATAGGATCTACATGTTTCTTGTTGTTTGGTTCAATGTTCTTGCAAAAATTCTTTAATCAAGATGATATTTCCCTTTGATGTATAAAAGCTAAAAGTAAACACTCACTTGGCCTGTGGATTCATAGGTTATGTTATTAGCTATTTCATACCTATCTAGTTTCACAAGTGCAGAAGAATCAAGGTATTATCTGCTTTGTTTAGATTTATATCTATGATCTTGCACTTGTTACATTGATGAATCTATAGGTCTACCTACTTAGATTTTGTAGAGCCTAAAGTGTCGAATTAGTTTTTCCTTGTTAGTTGGTACGAGTTCTATCCAAGGTGTATTGATCATGAGAATTAGCTTTTTTTTTTCATCTACTTGGTTATTCAAACAATTTTAAATCAAAAGCCAATAAAATGTATCAAGAACATGATAGTAAATGGGCTAAAAATATATATCACAAATATTTAGACAATTCAAATCCCCTAACTCTCTTTCACACTATAAATCCTCCTAAAGGTTCAAGAGCCTCAAATTTTATGATACAAAAAAAACCTCTAATCTTGAAAAACCTAACTTGGGATATATGAAACAACCTAGATGCTCTTTTCTAGGAAGACTGATTGGATAACCATCCTTCACTAGATAAATCAAATTTACCTACTAACATAAAGAATACTCGAACTCGGTTATGGGACCCTCATGACAAAGAGTATATAAAGTATATAAATTAGGATACCCAAAGAGGATGGTATTGGAAAAAAAGTGATAAATATAACTTTGACTAATGAAGAAAAGATAACCTTTGAAAAATTTTCAAGAAACAGATCAAAAAATCACAAATAAAGGAGTGATATATTAGTTTTGGGAGAAGCTAAAAATGGAAAATACAATGTTAAGAAAGGTTATGAGACTATTGTCAATTTGCAAGGATGGAAACAAATGGAAATCCCCTTAATCTATGTTGGGACCCAGCATGCCTCCCTAAGGAAGGTATCTTCCTCTGAGTGATGATGCAAGATAGAATATTAATAGTAGATAGATTTTCTAAATTAGGCTTTGAAGGACCATGATGATGTGTGTTATGTAAAAAGGAATCCAAAATAGTTGGGAACTTATTATATGAATGTCCTTACTCCAATTAATGTTGGAAATGGTAATGTAATAGATATTGGAATTGAATTCTCATGGATAACCTTTGGAATTCCTAAGGAGTTGGCCCCAAAATGGATTGTCCAAAGTATACAATAAACTATGGTGAATAGCTCCATCCATTCTTCCATGGTAACTATGGAAAGAGAGAAATAAAAGAATCTTTACTAACATAAAGATGGATATAGAATCATCATTGAATAAAGTGGAGGCTAGTATTCTTGAAGTTTCCAATAATCATTTAAGGAATTCCCTGAAAGAAGAAGGTTCATTTTCTAACCGGGGCACATATATGAGGACGAATTGGCATAATTTAATCATCCCTCTAATGTCCTACTCTAAATCTATTAGGCTTGCAAGAGTTTCCTATAAATGGGAACCCCTCCCTGAGGTGGATGGATCAAACTAAATTTGGATGGAGCCATGAGGGGTAATCTTGGGGATGTAGGTCTAGGATGCATCATTCAGAATGATTCATGTGCATGTTCGGTTAAATGAGCTAAATTTTTATTGACTACCTCTAACAACTTAGCTAGATTAGAAGCTCTTATAGAAGGATTGAAACTAATCTTAAAGGAAGTTATTTCAAAATAATTCATAGAAGGAGATTCTCAAATTATTCTCAACACATTAAGAAAATGAAGCACACCAAACTAGATTCTCAACTCCAAATTGGAAGAAGCTATCAAAATATTATATAAATTTCAAGAGACTAGAATTGGACACATCTATAGGGAATAGAATAAAGAGTTAGATGTATTGGCTAATAGAGGGGTAAAAGGTGAAGACTTCACCATGTTTAACATAGATCTAGGGTATGTTAGAGTAAATTAGGAAAAAATAAGACATTAATTTTCATGATTCATTACAAATCAAAACGATCTAACAAGACTACTTATCTGTAGGAAATATTATTCTCCCATGTTAGGATTCTCCTAATTTCATATTTATCTTTAGTTCCCTTTAGACTTATGCTTATACTTTTTATAATTAATAATTTTGCGGTCTCTCCCATGCATGTATTCACCATTCTTTAATTTATCCTTTAGTTTTTCCCAACCCTTATCCTTTGTGCTTAGCTATTTTCCTTTTCTCCCTTTCTCTTAGGTTTAGATTGTTGGTTGTTTCATCATTTAATCTTTAGGTTGTGTTTTCCTATAGGACTGGTCTCTCTCTCTCTCTCTCTCTCTCTCTCTCTCTCTCTCTCTCTCTCTCTCTCTCTCTCTCTCTCTCTCTCTCTCTCTCTCTCTCTCTCTCTCTCTCTCTCGCATATGCCTATGATTATTTTTATCCTTTTAAGTTCATGATGATCTTTTTCTTGTCTCCTTCATGTTTACCTTTCTCCTATTCAATTTATGATAAGTTTAGGTGGCCTTGATGTCATTATATTAAGATAAAGTTTATGTTCTCTTGCCAACACATTTGTAGGAACTCCCCTTTATTAGTCAATAGTTATTATTTAATCATGACTTGGCTTGGTTTGTGTTGCTTCTGGACCTTTCTTGAAATTTTTGGAAGTATAAATTGGCCATTAACTAGTAGCCTTGTTCTCCTTTCCTTTTGTTTTTATGAATTTATCTTGGCCCTTCCTTTGGCTGCATTAGTTTTTATTCATTTAAACAATTTCCCTGTATCACAAGTATGAAGATCAAACTATGGCATTTGTTAGATGAACTAAGCCTAAACATGAGAGAACCTTTAAGAAAATTGTCGATGTTTCTTGGTTAGCAATTGTCTATGTTTCTTGGTTAGTAGTCAAGAAAGTAATTTCTGAGAGGGATTTGGACTATAGAAAAAGTTTATAGACTAATGGGGATGTTATTGGTAATTCATAGCTATAGCTTTCAAAGCTGAGATCAAGTTCTAACACATTAGATCTCTTTATCTTTCAATCTTTGATGAGACCAGGATGAATGGCCTTGACAATGTGGTGGTAAGAATTAAATACTGAATGGAAATCCCCCATCTAAAGGCCTATGTGACCTAGTCTATAGGGAGTTTTAAGATCACAAATGTATCTAAAAGGTAAATTTTATATATTAAAGACTAGGAGACTTTTAATAGATTGTGGCCAAATATGAAAAAGCACCTGTAATACTTTCTTAGGTGGCATAACATCATCAAAGATAAGAGTGCATGGGAAAAAGCTTTCTTTAAATCCTCAAGGATATAGATTCCTTCAAATGTGGATTATAGAGATCAAGATAAATACTAAGTGCAATTCCCTTACCTACACAAAGCTACTAGACTTCATAACAAAAAAGGGTATGGTCTGCAATAGGGGCATATATCCTTGATTCAGACTCAGAATCTGATGAGGATATTGTTACCATCAAATCTTGGCATTAGTAAGGGCATAGAAGACTACTTGTTATTATCTAGTATGTTATTATAATCTTCAGATATAGTCAAGTTATGTTCATAGAATCTTGATCATAGCTTGGCTCTATTCAAAGGGTTCTTTTGATATTTATGTGTCATTTTTCTCTTGTTTAATCTTAGTTCCTTTTTACAGTGGTTATTTATTCTCCCTTTTTTGTGTCTTAGTCATCATCTCCCTCTATAGTTAGTCTCTCTCTGTAGGTTTATAGATCTACAATATTCTCAATACAAGTTATAGTTGATTATCTCAGCCTTTCTCCATGTACTATACATTATTTGCAACATATAAAAAAGGTTATTTTTATAAAATTTGAATGTTTTTTTCCTCCAATTTCGTATTAGTCAGATAAAAGAGTAAATTTACAATATGATAATCAATATTTTAGCTATAGAGAATTAAAATGAGTAGTAAAATTTCAAATTTTTTTATAGGCACATAGCCACAATATGTAATATATAGTTTCAGCTAGTTCAAATCCAAATACATAGGTAATAAGGTAGGTTGTCATAGGTAGAGTTCTTTGCAGCAATCCAAAAGTATATGGTATTAAGCCGAAAGAAATGGAACCTGAGAAAGAATGGATTGTGAATGTTAAAAATATTATAATCATTATATATATATCCTCAAAGTAGAATTTAAAAATGAGCAATTATTAGGAAGATCACCTAACAATAATTATGTATATAAGAAGAGCTAATAAGCTTCTATTCTCAGACTTCATTAATATAGAGGATATTATAATAGACTTTTCTTAGGCATATTTCTCAATAGAAAATACTTTGTTATGTGAAAAGAGAAAGATAGTTCATCATACCACTCTCAATAATGATTCAGGGATCTAGTTTTGAAACTTTTTGTAGGTTTAGTTGTCTATAGATTTACTAGGTATATATCTTTCTATCTTTCTAAGGTAGTTTTTGAACTATATATCTTTCTATCTTTCTAAGGTAGTTTTTGAACTAACATTACTTGTGATTTGGAAGGCTTATTGTAGTTGTAAAGGTTCAGAAAAGAAAATAGGAATAATTATCATAATTAGTCAAAGCTTGACACTCGATATAGAGAGAGCCTCTAATAAATCATTATCTTTATTTGGAATCCAAATTGTTCTTGCAAAAAACATAAAAAAGGGGCCATTTAATCATGCAAACAAAAATGTAAATGAAGGAATGTCTTCCTAAGACCTCAACTATGATAAGGGCACCTATATTCAAACTTAATATTATCAACATGCCTTGTTTCTGATGTAAAAAAGGGGGTTTCCCTTCATTAAGATTTGGAAACTAGGGTATGCCCCTTTTAATTTTGTATTCATGTATAGGACTTTTCCCCAAGCAAGACTAAAGGTTTTCTTCTTTGTTCTTGCCTACCAATGCCCATTTGAATGAAGATTTTGTAATCTTTTTTTATTGATATAATATATATGGCTTCATGCTTTCACCGATAAAAAAAATCAATTATAAACAAAAATATTCAATTACAATAATTGTATTACTTATTCTATTTTCACCAACTAGTTCTTACTCTATCAACAATGATTCACTCAATGTGAAATGGTTCAAGAAATTTAAATTTCTATCTATTATGTTGTTCATTTTCACCATTAAACTCACGCCAAATATTTAGTTGTTAAGATTATTAGAAACTTTGTTATTTATATTTAAATGTTTGAGCTCAATTCCAACAAGATTTTCTATAAACTCCTTGTTTCCCATATTTGACAAGCTAGATTGCAAATATTTAGTGAACTAACATTATTAACGAAGTATTTTTTATTATTTTAATCCTAATCCTCATCTACAAAAGAGGAACTGTTGCTTTATTGAAGACAACTGATGAGAAGCTTAGGGTTACTAGGGAATAACCCAAACATGTATAAGAAAATACATGTGTATCCTTCCTTGAAGCCTTGATTTTCATAACCTTCATAATTACTAACCTTGGAAAAGCATACAAAAAAGATGATTTCTATAAGATTAATGGTTACAAGGCTATAAGGATTCAAGTAGTGGGAGAACTCTACAGATAAGATTCAATTCAATATTTTTTTATAAAAATACATTTTACTTTAAAAAATTATTGTTTTAATATCTTGTATAAAGTAAACTAATTATTATTAACAAATTGATCTTAGTTGATAGCAGAAGATGTTTATTGTGAAGTTTGATCAAGACAAACCAAATAACTTCACCTGTAAGGGGAGGAATGTAATCACTTCACCATGTCAAAATATGTTTAAATTACTAAATTAACTTGATAATACAATAAGCTTAAATGATTTGTATAAATTGGACATGTTTATTTGTAATCACTACTCTAGGGTGAAGCTTAATGTATTACTAAAAACAAGGTTGAATAAGCCCCAAGCTACACTAAGGGTATTTTCCCCATTCTTTTCCACCTAATGCTCACACTTGGAGAGGGTGTAAAAAAATATTTTGATATGTTTATGTACTTCATGAGTTGATAATTTATTATTAGACATCTAAGTAAATTTAATAAATATAAGAAATAATATATAATGAATCTAGGTTGCAAATGATGGTTAGATATCATTGTTAGAATTAGGCTTTTAATTAAGGTTAGTATTAAGGTTAGGATTAGGATTATGTTTTAGGGTTTAATAGTAGAATTATATAGTTAGGATTATGGTGAGGGTTAAAGTTTAGATCATTTTTAGTGTTATTGTTAGGGTTACAATCAAGTTTTATATCATTGTTGTAATTATGATTATAGTTAGGTTTATATTAGGTTAATATTTAGGGTTATAGTTAGGTTAAGTGTTTAGGTTTACGCTATGGCTACAACTAGGGTTGGTTTGAATTTTTTGTTATGATCTTGTTTAGGAAATGGGTTTAATGTTTGAGTTAGGGTGTGGTTGGGATTGTCAATAGGGTTTAGGTTATAATAATGGGTCAGGGTAAGGGGATACATCATGCATAGTATTATGGATGTTGTGGTTTATGAAAGCTCAACCCCATAACTCCCAAGAATCACCTATGTGCAAAGACTTGTCATAGAATGAGAGAAGAAAAAGCTATGAAGGCTAGAATTCCAGATCCATAGATGAGACATTCTTGATAAGAAAAAAAAGAAATTTCTATTATCAAAAGTGAATGAATTTACAAAGAGAGATCAATCCTTATAAAAAGAGATAAAAACCCTAAAAGGTAAAACCTAGGTTGCATGATAATAATAAATTAAAAAATTAATTATTATATGCCTAAAGTTTAGCTTAATTAAAATAGAGTTAATTAGAAAATATCTAATTACTCTAACACCCTCCCTTAAGATAAACTTAGGAAGTAGCTAAAAGCCTAAAATCTAATATTGAAAGTAGATTTGGTCCCAACAAAAAAGCTTGATGAGGTACCCAAGCACAACCAAATCTCTGTAAAGAGGAGAAATAGAGAAAACATCATGGGAAAAAACCTACTCCAAAAAGAGATGGAAAGAATGCTCAAAGAGCTAGTAAAGGATTGAAGAAGCCTCCAAACCAGTGAAGGACAAATCGATGATCATGAAAAACACCACTGAACCATGTATAATCTAAAAATATCTATCAAAAGCAACTATTGATCTAGAGATCCTCCAATGAAGTAGAACTTGACTAGGTAGAGAAGTATATAATTTGCACGAGTGCTCTTAGAAGACACTACTTGAATTAGGAAGCAAATGAGGCAACCGACTGAACTCAGAGATATAGATGGCATAAAAAACCAAAGCCTGAAGAGCTAATCAATCAAACATGGAAGGTTGCAACTAAAGTAGGAACAAAAAGAAGAGTTTTTATATGGTAAATGATCCATCTCACTAAAATGCATAGGTACCCAGCCACTACATCTGCCTAGTATATAGGAACAAATATGTAATACATAGCTCACTCCATCAAACTAAGGAAGCATAAGAACCAATAGAATAACCCCCCTAATATAGACAAGGGTGAGGTCACTAGAAACTAGAAAAGTGGGCCAAAAGAATCACGTCAAGGAACCACAATCAAGATGCACAAAAGAATACATATGTGTGTACTGAGGTGATCAATCTCAGACACATCATGAGGCTAATGTCATGGATGAAATACTCACTAACAAAGGAAGATGAAAAACAAAGGTAAAACATCAACCTCCCATGATAATTTAATCAGATTAGTGCATTAAAATAAGGGACAGGATATAGTGAATCTCAAGAATATAATAACCTTCATGAGTGTCCTTAGATAACACTACTCAAATCAGAAGGTAAAACAACTGAAATAAAAATACAGATGAAATATGACACTTTATCTTAGTGTGTTTGCAAGAATGCATGCACATGATGTCTAAATAGACTAGAAGAGACATAAGAATGATACAATAGATATAGTACAACCCATGACGAATCATATGAAGTAATGAAATAGATCCCTGGACTTGAAACAACCAAGATATTCACAAGAATGCAAAAATGCAAAAATTGAATATAATGTTCTTGGAGCATAATATGAAAAAGAAACTAGTATCATTGGAAAGATCTCTAAAATACCTTTCCAACGATATAAAGAATTCCCAAATTGAAGATCAGCTGCTCAAGATATGTCTCCCAAAGCACAAAATATAACCTTTAGATTCAACTACATAAATAAGAAACCAAATAAAATCAAAATTCCAAATAACTTGCACCATAATGACGGGCTCAAAAAGATCTTTTGGACAATATAATATTTATCAAAAACTACCTCTATATGTCCAAGAAATTGATCATTAAATTTTGGCTCCAAAATTGTTGATGTCATGCCCTGTGGTTGTAGGTGTAAGCATGTGCTTTTTTTATGAAGGGTTCAGACCTATGAGGTAGCCTAGCGAGGCACAAAGCCTATGAGCTACCAACCAACAAAGGCCATCACATAGACTTTTTAGTAACCCGATACGGGCCCACTTGTGCCTGAAACCTCTTTAGCTTAGAGCCAAGGACTGAGGGGGGCATCCACACCATCAAAATCACCCAGGGCACAATCCTGACCTCATCCCTTATGATGTCAAAGCCTTGCACTCAACAAGACTTGATCCCTAGTGGACTCTTTGTGAGCCATTCAACTTCACTTGTAGACCAAGGGCCCATTGACAACATGTGTTTTTTACTAAAAGTCCATGCAATTTTTTCAATAAAGTAAAGTGTTTTGATATTTATTTTTGTAATTTTTTTATTATAAAAAGATAAATCACTATCTCGAGAAGTGTGCCCAGATCTGGGGGCAAATGTTTTTGCCTCAAATTGCACTATGTCTGAATTGAAGGAATTTTAAATAGAAATAGAGTTTTGGGGTGCCACGAATCTAATGATGAGGTCTATTTGGGCTCAAGTTGCATCGAAAAAAGTGACCCTCTAGATCCAATACAAAAACTTTTGAAAAATAATAGATCTAAAAAACTAAAGCCAAACCTCTCATGAAGAGAACAAGGGCATGAAATTTTGAAGCTCTGATACCATGTTGAAGTTGATAAAAGCTCAACCCCACAGCTCCCAAGAATCACCTACATGCAAACGCATGTCACATAAAGAGAGAAACAAAAGCTATGAAGGCTGGAATTCTCAAATCCATAGATAAGACATTCTTGATGAGCAGAAAGAGAAATTCCTATTATCGGAAGTGAATGAATTTACACAGAGAGATCAATCCTTATAAAAAGATATCAAAATCCTAAAAGGTAAAACCTAGGTCGCATGATAATAATTAATAAAAGAATTAATTATTATATACCTAAAGTTTAGCTTAAGTAAAATAGAGTTAATTAGAAAATATCTAATTACTCTAACAATTGTTAAGGTTACAATTTTGATTAGGTTTATGATTGAGATTAAAATTAGGAATATAGTTAGTTTTATGGTTAAAGTTAGGGTTGTGTTTATAGTTTCGATTATAATCTCGTTTGAAATTGCAGTTATGGTGAGGATTATAGTTTAATGTTTCTTATAAGATTTTTAAGGTTGAGGTTTATGGTAATCAAGCATGAATATCTTTCTAAGTGAGTGGTTTTTAAAATTTACTTGTGTACCTATTAGTGTAAACATCACTAACTTACTAATTGGCCTTATTAGTTGCACACATGTATGCAAAAAATGATCAAATTTAATCTCTAATTGACTTTCAATATTTCTTTGGAGTACCCATGGCACCTTAAGGTGCAATTGTTTGTTAGTTATTATTTCTTAGTATTCAAAGATGTTTATTTGTGCCTTTATCATCTCAACTTAACCAACAACAGTTACATTATAGGGAGCATTCATCGTAGGATTGTAATTTAATTTGGAGCACAAAAATAAATGCATCTATATCTATATTTTTATAAAGACCATTGTAGACTTAAGTTTTCTATCTTCAGTTTATAGCCCAAGGTTGTAGAATTAGTCCATCAACAAGATTGATTAAGGAGAAGTTGACCCTTATAATCTAGCAACTCCCTTAAAATATTTATTTTTCTCCTCCTTACACATCACCAAACATCACAAGTTATAGAAGATAACTTCTCGAAATATATTCCTAGTTAAATCAAAATTGCAAGTCAAAAATCATTTCTACATTATGTCTTATCAGTCTACATAAGATATAATATACACAACACATACATCAACAAATAGAAGACAAGTTCTAGAAATCTATACCCAATCAAATAAAAACTATATCTTAAAAATAATTTCCACATTATACATGATTGACCTAGAGCCACTCAGTCTATCCATAGAAAACTTATAACCTACATAAGATTTATATAGTCAACAGATTCAATCTTCCCCACCAAAATAAATGAAATGTAAACACTTTTAACATCTACATCCTCCATTATTGGTATGCAAAAGACAAACACTCCATCTCTATATTTAAATTCTCCAAGCACCATATCAATTAATGTTCTCTACTCCTCCAAATCAATTAAATCTAAACCCCAAGATACTTTTATCACTTAACATTAATTTAATTAGCCAAGATCCATGTAGTAGGGATCTTATTCCCTTCCAATTATGTGGCAGAAGTTTTATATTTAATTAAAACGCTTTCGTCGGCGTCAAGTAATCCCAACAATTCGGACATTACTGTCAACGGCTATCACCATCGCCGGCTTTACGCAATAAAAATATTCCGTCAATAAGATGGAGAATCTAATCGACGGCTCAACCTGCTCCACTCTTTCTCCAGACCAATCTCAACCGTCCATCTTGAGCAGGGGAAATCCGTGGCACATGTAGAACAACATTATGTAAGATATATACAATGAGTATATCCCAAAGCATTTCGGCTTGCCTTGACTTGTGGGGATTCTCTTAGATATATATACACAATGAGTATATACCACTAGATTTCACATTATCTTTTTTATGATATTTTAACACACGGGCGCTCGCGTCAATTTTTAAGTGGTCAAAGCATTTCCCCAATAAAATATTTATTTATTTATTTTATTTATATTCTGGCGACAATGTAAACTGTGATCCCGTATATCAGGCGTGAGATCTTTCATCAGCAACATTTAATATTATTAGTTGAGTATTTTTTTATTTTATTACTTATTTTTCAACCTCACGTGATTTGTATTAGAAATGTTGCTGTCTTTCAAGTTTTCAACCTCTTCAGCCGTTATCTGTGAATGCCAATATAATTTTTAAATGTTTTGATGTCCGACATCAATCCTAATGGGAATTAATTGAAAAAAAATTAGGGACAAGGAATTTGTGGCATTTGAACTGAAAATTGAGAAAAAGTTGGATGGTTAAGGTATTTTTATTAATTATATACCGTTGAAAGTATGTTTCAATTATTTTTGTATTGAAATAATGGAAAATTATATAATTAAGGAATGGGTCTAAATAGTAATTAATTTTATGTCTATATTGTAATTTTCTATACATGTCTTGATACTTCTACAACAATTTATCAAAAAATAAAATAATAGTTATAAGTTACAATATTTAACATGTCAAAACAAAAGTATTTGTTAAAGCATTTCAAGTGAATATGGAATGAATCGACTTTGTTGACCCTAATGTCAACTTCTTCCAAGTAGATGTAACTAGTATGAAATGTCCATAACTCCATCAATATTGAAAGAAAGACTCTAGACCCTGTGCCATGACCACTTTAATTTTATCAAGCGAAAGTCCAACATGTTGATTGATATTTTGAATTTGAAAGTCAATCTTTAAGTTCTTCTAATCCCCACCCTATAGATGAAAAAGAAAGTAAAATCGAACAATAAATATGTTTAAGTAAAGCCCTAAGCACCATTAAGATTATTAAGAATAGTTTTATAAAGTTTGTTTCAATTATTAAGAAAGATTTTTTTTTTCAATTTTGGTAAGTTTGATGGATGGTTGCTTTTATTTATGATTGTTAACTCATAGTTTAGATAATCATTTATTTATGGAGTGTGAATAAAAATCTTGATGCAAAAATATTTAAACAATAAAATTTCAAAAATAAAGTAGTGTTTTTTAGTGAGTTGTTAGTCTCACCTTTTCAAGAGGAGACTATAGTTTTCATTTGAATAGCTTTGGCATTCGTTTATCTTAAAAATTGTGACTATAAAATATTTTTACATTATTTCCTATGTTTAGTTGGCGCTTTATTTACATTTTGATTTATTTGACAATTGTTTCTTTTTTATGATTGGTCCTTCATAATTTTACTATTGCATATCAAGGAGACAAAAAGAGAATACATGGAAGTTCTGAGTAGTAGATCTAGCAACAAAACAAACAAAACAAAACAAAATTCACAACCCAATGGTTGAGATAGAGAGTTTACAAGACCTCCAAAAGATATAGCATTACAGTGTATTAATTACACTATATAGATTACTCTTCCTCTTCACCACTAGACTTTGATGTAGTGAACCTCAAAGGAGAAGGCATAAACGTCATTTTAGGTCCCTCGATTTTCAATCCTTGTGCCCTCTAGTTTCCTTCCCTACGGATCTGTTGCACCAACTGTGACAAAGGGACATGGACATTGAAGTCATCCTCTACAATGTTTCTATCAATCTCCTTCATAGTAGTGAAGCCATACTTAATGTCCTTCTTAGTCAACAAACCTTTACCTTCCTGCATGAATTTTCAAAATTGCTCCTCCTTCGTCTTGAAGATGATAGTAACTTGTACAAAAATGTCAACCCTTATGTGGTGTAGGGGCCCAAGGTCCTAAACAAAGTGGTCAAACACCAATTTTGGATAGATTAGGTGGTTAATAGGTGTCCAACTTGACACAAGAGAATACACAAATCTCAAGCATCCATAGAATGCATTTAGACAATTTTCTTTCATATTGTAATAAGGCCTATGTGCAAGTTATAGGTTAGTCAATGTTGGTCAATGCTATGAGTTGACAAAAAATCTTCAATTTTATGTTTTTTAGGATTCTTGCATGATTTATTAAGGTTTGGTAGGCATGAAGTCATTTGATATGAAATGTGGAAAAATTGTAAAAAATGACAGAAAGTTGCTCATGCAACAAAAATTGTCGCTGAGCAACTTTTTCTTGCAAAATTGGAAGGTCAATGGTCAGGGTTTTGTCCTAATCGACCAAGTAGCAATGAATATGTAAGGTCAAGAGGCTTGGCCTATAAAAATGAATGTCTTCAACCTAGGAAAGGTTTGAAGTTGGTATGTACGGATTTTGAATCAATAAAGTAACTTTTGGTGGGAAAAAGATGTGTAGACAACAAGTACAATTTTGAGATCTCCTTGTAGTATTATAGTATGTAAATGTGTTTATGGTGAAAAGTTGTGTTTTTGATCCTTTGTAAGAGTACTAATTAGTTTTTAGTTGATTTTATTTTATGTGTCTATTGGTTAACCTAATCTGTGGTTAGGGTTTTGACTAAAATGAAGTCTCCCTCCTAATTTTTGTTGTACAAAAGGGGTATAGGATTGAGATACATGTTTCATTTCTTATTTTCAAACCAACCACCTACTTGGAGTGTTCTGACAATATTTGAGCTAAGCATCTTAGGTGCTTAGTGTGTAGACAATCAGAGTTAATGTTGCAAAAGGCATAAGGATGGTCCAAGGTGCTTAATGTTCGGAAGATGGTAATATGGGAGGATGCCCTAAATTCTGATGGAGGTATTTCTACTATAGGTTTGGTTTTTATGGTCTGTTAGTTCAAACTATGACATTAAGCCTATTTAACCTTAAATTAGGGCTTTACAATTAAGGGGTAAGGAGAGTTGACACAAAGCCCATCTTGTGGAGTTTGCTAGGTTTTTGTACATCATTAGATATTCTAACTAGTTTGGTGAGTTCTTTGGAAGTTTTGGAAGTTTAGTGATTATATTCGTTGGACAGGGATACTAGGAAAGAGCCCCTATTATGCCTCCTAGAGCAACTTGCAAGTTTGGCTTAGATGGAAGCCCAAAACCCATTAGATGGTTGTGAAACTTGGTGAAATGATGGAAAAGAGTAGGAAGAGGTGTAGTAGAGTCTGAGATCTTTGAGGGTGCAAGGGAGTGAGGTGTGGAGAATTTTTGGTTGCCTTCTTGAAGGCTTGAGGATACTTTGAAGATAGAGATGGTATTGGGAGGTGAAGTGGGAGTGTGTGGAAGTCATTCACCACCACTCTAGTCTTGAGTAGGTCCTAAAGAAGGGATTAAGTATTGATTGAACTTAGGAGAAGTTCAAGGAAGGATAATAGGTATATCCTAGTGATTGAAACCCATTACTTGCATCATTATGAGTCTCCTTAGAGACTTAGTAAGAATCCTTTCTTTACCCTGAAATACGTTATTGTTCCTAACTTTCCATAGATACTAGAGTATGAATAAAGAAAAGATGGACCAAAAAACATTAAGATACTTGTTGCCACAATAGATTTTACCAAATATAATGTTCTCAATAAAGACATTTGCATCAAACACAAAACCAAACATATGCCAAATATCTTGAGAAAAAGATAAATGGAAGAAAACATGAGTAATTGATTTAGGATGGTTACAAAAAAAACAAATGTTAGGCTCCTCTCCTGGCTTAGTGAATGGTAACCTATGCAACAACATTCTCCAAATCAAGAAAACAATTTTAGGTTCTATAGGTCTAGCTCAATACTGGGTGGGAATTTTTTTCCAGTCATTATGTGAAACAGATAACTTCCAACTGGTATTAAGATGATCAAGGATGATAGTGATGGAGGAGAGGGCAGAATAGATGTTCTTGGATCCAACCAAGTGTAATGGAGAGGAGTAAGGACATCTCAACTAGAATGAGAAAGACTCAAGAGAACAACTCCTTTTGACCCCTGCAACATCAAGGGCATTAGCAATAATAGAATAGGTTTTCCTTTAAGAATCATACAAGGAGACTCTAGACTTAAGTTCAATATAGTCTATAAGAATTTCACTATACAAGATTTCCCTAAAGGTTTTAATACCAACTTTGGCTCATTTATTAGCTAAGCACCCCTGCACCAGGGCTAGATGCTTAGAATTAACTTTCAGTTTCCACCAAATAGAGTTGTTACCACACCATTTATTTCCTACCTCTGTTCTCAGAACAATCCCCAACATAGGTCTCACTTTACCCCAAATTTTTCAAATTGCCTTAAAGACATTAGAACCCCCCACTATTTTCTTACATTCAAGAGCTAGAAAATCTAAGATATTCAGAGTATTCCAAAACTTGGCTCCACATGGATAACCTCTAGTCAAAGTGTGTCTGATGAGTATTTTCCAATGTTCATCTCCATGTGTAGCTTTAACAATCCATTTCATAGCTAGTGACATCCCTTGGAGTCTTAGATCTTTCAAACCAAGTCCCCATAATTCCTTTTTTTTATGCACCAATCCCATCTGACCACATGAGACTTACCATTACCCTTCCCATCAAACTACATAAAGTCTTGGACAATTTTTTGAAGATATTCAAACTAATTAACATTAAACAACCATGCTGACAAGAAATAAATAGAATATGAAGATAAGATCTCTTGAAAAACTTGCACCCTTCTTGCTAAAGATAGATAAAAAGTATTCCATTTGTGAAGCTTTTCGTTGATTTTCTCTTTGTCCCAAATCGACTTGTCATTAATGTTGGGGTTGATGGCAAAGGGTATTCCAAGGTATTTAACTACCTTGTTAAGCCCTGCCTAGCTTAGACCATATTTACTACACCACCCCAAAGGAATATGTGTTGGAAATATTCAAGATATGACAAGTTACTGAGAGGGGAGGGGTGAATCAGTAACTCCTAAAATTTTAACAATAAAACTGCATACTGATATATTCACCATTCATCCAAGTAACCTACTGTAAGCAGGAAAAATCATTTGCAACACTTGAACACACAGATTTGGTGACCCAGAAACCTTCCAAATAGAAAGTAAAACTGGGGTGGGGATGAAACCCACAAAGCTTCGTTACTGCAGTATGAAGTTGGCCGGTTAAGGCTTACAATGACCACTTCTGGTGATCTGCCCTGTTAGGAGCACAAAGGATTGATAGATCCACCTTGTTAGAGGATTTACAAACATACAATAAAGTATGCACTCTGTTAGGAGATTTACAAAAGACTGTTAAGTCTACCTTGTTAAAGGATTTACAAAAACTGATTCACCTGTTAGAATGAAACAGTGGATCTGATTGCAACTGGTTGCTGATAAGATCCGCTATGCTCTGATTCACCTTGATGTGATAGATAAAACTTTTCTACTCCAACACTCGACCTTGCTGAATATAGCACACATACTTTCGCACGCATGTATTTCTTTCACACTTTCACACTTTCACATTTTCACACTTTCATACTTTTATTCATTCCTTTGTTCTTGTTTCTTCATGTTTCATTACATTTGAGTGTTTGTATATATATACCATCCAAATAAACAATGCATGCAAGGTCGGCCAAAACAACAAGTGCAAATCTCTATACAACGTCGGCCCAAGGTAAAAAACTCGGGTTCACTGAACTGACTCGGTGTCCTTCTAATACTCGACGTCCACTGCATTACTCGGCATCGTCATGCACTCGGTAG
This sequence comes from Cupressus sempervirens, assembly GCA_028749045.1. Classification (NCBI taxonomy): domain Eukaryota; kingdom Viridiplantae; phylum Streptophyta; class Pinopsida; order Cupressales; family Cupressaceae; genus Cupressus; species Cupressus sempervirens. The sequence continues at coordinate 190,936,763 of CM053788.1, forward strand.
AAGTGAAGGCACGGTTCATACTAAACACTTTGAGTAGTTCTGAACTCGGTAACCACTGGAGACTCGGTAGAAGAGATGTCACTCGGTGAATACTTCTATCTGAACTGTAGCTCAGTGATCAAAGGAAACACTCGATGGAACCTTGTGACTTGGTGATAGTTGGTTTCCTTGATAACCGTCTGAGCTCGATAAAATTAATTTCCTTGATAACCGTCTAAGCTCGGTTATCATGAAGTTCTTGATCAATACTAAGTACATCTTTACTCAGTAAAATTGATTCCTTTCTTTACCTCGAACACTCGGTAAACACTGGCTGCTTTGTTCACCTTGATCACTCGGTAAACACTGACTTCTTTGTTCACCTTGATCACTCAGTAAACTCTAATAACTAGGTAAAGCTTGGCTTTCGGTGAGAGCTCGGTAAGCATTCAGAATCCAGTAAGTGTTGTAACTAATGACAAAAATGTATCATAATGCCAACAATCTCCCCCTTTGGCATTAGTGACAAAAACACTTATGAGACAAAATTTATCTGACATGCTGATGACTGATTCTGAATCTACATAGCTTCGTTATATACAACTCCCCCATAGAATGTACATATATTATTTACATGAGCTGTATATCTCTTCCTTTGTACAATTTCTCCGAAAACACTTATTTACCCATAGTATATATATCCAACAATAATCTCCCCCTTTTTGACAATAATGCCAAAGAATAAAAGAATATATATACTTATATAGAAACACCAAAATGAGAGATGAACTTTGAATGTACCTGGAGAATAAGCTGGAGAGTCTTATCCCAATTCTCTTGCAAAATTTTGTAGGTGGAAAGAGCTATTTGAACTTCAGCCGAAAGTTCAATCACATGATCTACAATGGAGAAGTTATTATCATGGATTAATGTCTTTGAATGTGCAATATGCTTCTGCATTGAATCCATGATGGGAAGGATCATGTTTTGGATATCTATCAATGTAGATCGGATCCTTGCCTCTTCTCTCAACAGCTCTGCCTGCTTCTCTGACAAAAATTTGATCCTGAGGTGATGAGATGAGCTTGAACTGGGGTCAAGTTTCAAGTTCTGTGCGCTCACCTTCAGATCTTCATCAATTTTATTTAGTTTCTCTCTTATTCCCTTAGTGTACTTGGTAACATCACAAAGCTTAGCAAAAAGAGATGTTACATTATTAAAAGAATTTTCCATATCTGCCAAAACTGAGGTTAATGCAACCTGATTTATTGCAATGTTCTGGGCAATGTGCCCCAATACCTTATTATCAAATTTCTTTTCTACACGCTCAATTAGCTTTTCTTGTCCGGAGGCATCTACATTGAATTTATTAACTGCCTCTTCCAATTGAATCAAAATGTGTTGAGAAGTATCAACATCAACACCTATAGCCTCAGTGATTATGTTCCGGGCTTCCTCAATTATCCTGTATTCCTTATCCCTTTCCGATCTTAACTGCATCTGAGTAGCCTTTTTCTCAATAAGTTGACTAGCATACCTCATTTCTTCAATAGTAGCATTATCAAAGTCAATCTTTGGAATTACTATCTCTGTGTCCAAGTCAATATCTTCAGGAATTTCCTTTCCAGTGATCATAAGTCTTAATGGTTGCTTTTGTTTGACTTCTGAGATGACTGGTTTGACCTTTGGAATAGACACAATAGTAGAGACAGAAGAACTAGCAGTAAAAACTGGGATGCTTGAGGCTTGAGTGCCAATAGGAGTATGTACAGGATCAAAAATTTGAGTGCTGGCCAAAAATGGTGATACACTCGGTAATATAGTATCTAAGCTCACTGTGCTTGAAGTAGATGGCGACAAAATTGTAGAACAAATTGGAGTAGTCAAAATTTGAGAACTCACAGCAATACCAACTGATGATGATGGAGTCGAGGAGGCCAACTCGGTAGATGAAAAGGGGTGCAGCTTGGTAGACGAAGAGGGATGCAGCTCGGTAGATGAAGTGGTAGTCACTTCCATTGATGATACCTGGAGCTGAGATATGGCAGGTGTAGATGGTAAATCTGGTGTAGATGAACCTGCTAAAGCTGACTCCAACCTTGATGATGTCACAGGTTTAGCTGGGGAGTGAGGAAGAGATGCAATAACTGCTGCTGCAATTTTTACCGTATCATCCTCCTTATCTTCCTCTTCAGCTTCTTCCTCTTTGTCTTCTTCCTCTTTCTCTTCCATCATTGCATGCAACTCTCCTGGTGTAACTGTGATGGATGGAGCGCTATCTGATTCATCACTGCTGCTGCTGCTGTCATCATCCTTTATTTCTACTGGGTCTACACTGGGCTTATGTAGATGATAGATGTTTTTCCACATGTTTGTAGCATCATTTACAACATGCTCTATATCTTTGATCAAAATCAAACAAGTGTGGAATCTGATCATCATTTTACCTTCATAGGTTTTCAATTCAGATTTTACCTCTGCTCTAGTGAGACTAGGCCGAAGATTCTTCAGGGATTGCTCATATATATCTTTTACCGTCTTGGTGGCTAACTCCCATCTTGGCTATACTCTCTCCAGTAGTTCTTTAGAGATATGAGGAGCAATCTGGTCCGGGGAGTATTTCCATTTTCCCATTTTGTTAAGTACCAGTTCCTCAATTTGCATTTTCTCTGCATCAGTCCTTGTCTCAAATCTCAATGCAATGAAATTTGCGATGCCAGCTCCTTCTTCCAATGATTTGAGCCTTTGCTCGAATGTAGGTGCAGGTTTGACCAATACAGGTCCCTGAATACCTTTTCTTGTCCTCCGAGTGAATACTGCAGTAGGCTGCTTCTTAGGCTTGGTAATGATTACCTTGCCTTTCTTCTTTGCCGGTTGCTCTTTTTCTGATTCTTTTTCTCCTTCTTCTTCTTCTTCACTTTCTTTATCTTCACCTTTTCCCTCGGTGAGCATAAGAGGACTCATTTCAGTTTTCAGTTTGGCCACTTTCCTCTTACCTTTGCTAATGGCCTGTGGAATTTTTATTTCCAGTTCAATTCTGGCCTTTGCTTCATCATAAGTACCAAAAATTCGTTGCCTTGGGTCTACTGGCTCATTTACCAGTGCTTCAATGATATCCCTTGTTTCATCAATATTTACCTCATATGGAAGAGGTTTCACCCATGCAACTCGTGGTCTAACTGCCTGTATGTACACTTTGTCACAGTCAACCATGAAACAGACATCATCCTTATATTCTTCAACAAGTTTTGGAGGTATTCTGAATCTGTTGTTCATCCTTTCCTTGAAATCTTCAAAATAATTATCCATTAATTTGTCAAAATTCATATCCATTTCTACTATGAATTCATTTATTTGATACAAAATTGGAGTATCTTTCCTCCATACAACTGCACCCTTAGATGGAAAGAATTTCTGTACATAGAAAAATAAACAAACTAGCAAAGAACCAAATTTACAAGGGTTTGTCTTTGCAGTCCTTATGCTTTCCATGTTTTTATTGAATTGTTTTAATAGCACATCAGCTAGGTCAAACTCCATATTTTTCTTTACAATTTTATATGCCAAATCTACAGCCTCGCAAGGTACACTATTCAACCTGCTGGAACTATACAGTTTGTATGCAATAACATAAATACCAAATTTCAGTTCTATATCTGAAACTTTGTTGAGTTTTAAACCTCTGCCATCCCATTCAGCTTGGGTTTTCTTCTGTAACTCATCCCGTCCTAGGGTTTTGGTGGTTTTGGCTTTGCTGAGCATCGGGAGACCCGTGATTTTGTGAATCATCTTCTTGGTTATCAAAACTGGTTGTTCCAACCACAACTGACCATTATGCACTCGACTCAAGATATACCTCACCCATTTCACTTGGAAACTTCTTGGCAGATGCGGGATATGGGTTAAGCCTTTGGTTTCCAAATGTTTGAACTCAGGTTTTAGGGTTCCATCCACGCATAACTCGGCTAGGGTGCTATCCATATCTAGTGTCCCTATTTCTTGCACAGTACACTTGAAATGAGTACGAATATCATTGATTAGAAGTACCTTTGGAGGGATCTGCGATTGAGCTCCATGCGGGTCAAGTGATTCAGCGATGGCAGGAACAATTTTGAAATTGGGCGCCTTCCATTCGACTCCCTTCACAAGCATTTCATAACCTCTCTTCGCCTTGCTGCTGCTGGTGCTTGCGGAAGCCATTGTTGCTCGGTGAGTGAAAAGATTTCGTAAGAATACTTCGCTGGAAAATCTCTTCAAATCACTTGAACTCGCTTGAAAGCCCTTTTTTTTTTTTTTTTTCGAATTCGTGGTGAAAAAATGAGGTTGAAATCTGCCCTTTTGATGAAAAATTCGCTATTAATGTTCAGTACGGAGGTAGCTGCGATCGATAGACTGTCATCCACTAGTTCGGCTTAAACTTCGCAACTCGGTAACCAAAAGAAAATAGGTTAAACCGCCCTTAACTCGGTAAGAGAAGAACCAACCATGCTCGGTAAGTGCAACTTGATGAAAGAAGCCTTATTGCACCCGACTGAGCTCGGTAAGGTCATGTATCGACCATGATCCTGATGTATCTGAAATACTGATTTGATCATATTTTCATTCTAGGACTGCTTAGGATATTGCTTTGTAGATACAGTCCTGGTCTTATCCTGATGAGTCTTAATTGGAAATGGGAGAGTCACTCACTTCTTGAGTGACCATTCCATTACTTGAATTATCTGGCTCGGTAGATTTTGGAATCCATTGCTGCTTCATTTGCTTCCAAATATTGTCTACTTTGATTTTCTTCTCATCCTCGACTTTCTTTATGTTCATGCAATTTTTAGATATATGACCAAGTTCTGTACATGTATAACATCTTACAGTGGTATCCCTTTTTCTTAGGTGATGCCTTGCACAGTTTATGCCAGTATGACCATATTCTCCACAATAATGACATCTGCACCAAGTGTTGTAGTCCCAACCAAATATTGCTTTGACAAGTTGTTCAGCTGGATTAAATGATTTGGATTTGCATTGTGATGCTTTATGACCTTGCTTTTGGCATTTGTGACATTTACCTTCAAATTTCGATTTCTCTTTGCATTCATTGGCTTTGTGTCCATGCTGATTGCAATTGTAGCACTTTCCATTAAATTTGCCTTTTCCATTGCTCCAACATCTATTAGATGTATGACCTATCTTACCACAGTGGCTGCAAGTAAGTTTTTGATTCTTTTGAGTACCCTGTTTTGAGGATTCACCTTCTTCCTTGTATCCAAGGCCTACTTTATCATTTTGTTTATGAAAGTTTTCTTCATTTTGCAGATTCAATTGATCCATGTCCTTTTGAGATTTTACCATTCTCTCATTGACTTGTTTTTCAGAGATTAGATCACTTTGTAAGCTTGCATTGATTTGTCTTTCAGTAATTAAGTCATTTCTCAAATTCTCATTCTCAGATCTCAGATTCATAATTTCTTCATTTGCATTAGATAATTGAGTTACAAGATTTTCAAGCTGAGAGGATTGATTATTCCTTACCTCTAAGTCTTCAGCTGCCTTGTTCCTTTGCTCCAAGATTTCGCATAGCCTGATGGACTGGATTCCTTGTTCCCTTTTGAGCTTTCTTACTTCTTCCTGCAGAGATCCATTCTTTTCTAAAAGTTCTTTGATTGCTTTGTCAGCTTCATCTGAACTATTTGATGGTGAGAGATCTTCAATCTTTTCTTCAACATACTGATGGTCATTCATCTGCTTTGCAAGTTCTTTTCTTCTTTTCAAAGATTGTAAAAGATGCTCTTTTGCTTCATTGAGTTGAGCCATGGCCATTTTCAGATCTAGCTTTTCATTCTCAATAGTTTTGTCAAGTCTGAATATCTCCATTGTCCTTGATCTTTGCTCAAGCTGTGAAACTTTTATCTTGAGAACCTTATAGCTCTGATACCAATTGTTGGAAATATTCAAGATATGACAAGTTACTGAGAGGTGAGGGGTGAATCAGTAACTTCTAAAATTTTAACAATAAAACTGCATACTGATATATTCACCATTCATCCAAGTAACCTACTGTAAGCAGGAAAAATCATTTGCAACACTTGAACACACAGATTTGGTGACCCAGAAACCTTCCAAATAGAAAGTAAAACTAGGGTGGGGATGAAACCCACAAAGCTTCGTTACTGCAGTATAAAGTTGGCCGGTTAAGGCTTACAATGACCACTTCTGGTGATCTGCCCTGTTAGGAGCACAAAGGATTGCTAGATCCACCTTGTTAGAGGATTTACAAACATACAATAAAGTATGCACTCTGTTAGGAGATTTACAAAAGACTGTTAAGTCTACCTTGTTAAAGGATTTACAAAAACTGATTCACCTGTTAGAATGAAACAGTGGATCTGATTGCAACTGGTTGCTGATAAGATCCGCTATGCTCTGATTCACCTTGATGTGATAGATAAAACTTTTCTACTCCAACACTCGACCTTGCTGAATATAGCACACATACTTTCGCACGCATGTATTTCTTTCACACTTTCACACTTTCACATTTTCACACTTTCATACTTTTATTCATTCCTTTGTTCTTGTTTCTTCATGTTTCATTACATTTGAGTGTTTGTATATATATACCATCCAAATAAACAATGCATGCAAGGTCGGCCAAAACAACAAGTGCAAATCTCTATACAACGTCGGCCCAAGGTAAAAAACTCGGGTTCACTGAACTGACTCGGTGTCCTTCTAATACTCGACGTCCACTGCATTACTCGGCATCGTCATGCACTCGGTAGAAGTGAAGGCACGGTTCATACTAAACACTTTGAGTAGTTCTGAACTCGGTAACCACTGGAGACTCGGTAGAAGAGATGTCACTCGGTGAATACTTCTATCTGAACTGTAGCTCGGTGATCAAAGGAAACACTCGATGGAACCTTGTGACTTGGTGATAGTTGGTTTCCTTGATAACCGTCTGAGCTCGGTAAAATTAATTTCCTTGATAACCGTCTGAGCTCGGTTATCACGAAGTTCTCGATCAATACTAAGTACATCTTTACTCGGTAAAATTGATTCCTTTCTTTACCTCGAACACTCGGTAAACACTGGCTGCTTTGTTCACCTTGATCACTCGGTAAACACTGACTTCTTTGTTCACCTTGATCACTCGGTAAACTCTGATAACTAGGTAAAGCTTGGCTTTCGGTGAGAGCTCGGTAAGCATTCAGAATCCAATAAGTGTTGTAACTAATGACAAAAATGTATCATAATGCCAACAATATGGTCCCATCACAAGATTATGGATTTAGCAACTGATATTTTACTTCTCGAGGTAGTACAAAGTAAATCCAGATTGGTCATCAGATGCCTCACATTAACTTGATCAAGTTAGAATAATATTTTATGTGTCATTTGCAAATTGGATATTAGTAATCTCACTACCATTTGGAAGGATAAGAACTAGAACCTTAGGAGATGAAGAGACATCCCTTAGCAAGTAATGCAAAGCTTCTACTACAATAAAAAATAGTGCAAGGGCAAGGGGGCATCCTTGCCTAATGGACCTTGTCAAATCAAAGCATTCTAATCTCATACCATTCACTTCAATTGTCACATTTTCATCTTTCAAAAGAATTCTCACCATATTAATAAATGTAACTAGAAAGCTTAATGCTTCTAGCTCATAAAGATGAATCCCCATTCCACCTTGTCATAGGCTTTCTCATAGTCTATCAATATCATCCCAATATTTTGCCCTAAATTTTTGACCCAGTCCATAGTTTCCTAGCATGTGATGAGATTCTCCAAAATATATCTAACCTTGACAAAACCTTTTTGAGTCTTCCTAATGATCTTGGGGAGGATGAGGACTAACCTAGAAGCTAGAATCTTAGCCATAATTTCATAGGTTACATTCATGAGTGTGATTGATCTTCAATTCTTTATCAATGTTTTATCCATTGGTTTATATATAAGTTTGATGAGGCCTAAATTGATAGTCAAACCTAATGAGCCCTCCTTGAGTGCAAAAAGGTATAGTTCAACCAAGTTGGGGTTGAACCAATCAAGATTAACTTTGAAAAATTCAATTATGATCTCATCTAGCCAAAGAGATTTCTCCTTACTCAGAGTGACAATGGTTTCTTTAACCTGTATGAGAGAAATAGGAGCATTCAACAACTCCAAGTCTGCATCTGATACTTTCTTGGGGATAATACGCTTCACCTTGCTCCAAGTAGTCTCCATGTCTTATCTTCAAAAGAGAACAAAATTTTATAGAGCTAGGTAAAAGCACCAAGGATATCTTCAGTAACCATGGAAAATGTCCCATTCTCCCATACACACTCAATCTTATTTATGGGCTCCTTCACTTTCAATACCTTAAAGAAGAACTTTGAACCTCTATCACCCTTCTCCAACCAGTTAGCCCTAGACCAAATTATGGCCCCCTAAACCCTTTTAGACTAGATTTTTGTCAACTCATGGTTAGTCTTGGTGACCAAATCTAGAAGTTGGGAATCCGCAGGGTGGTCTTGGAGAGAGGCTTCAGCTACTTGTAGAGACTCAACCAATGAGAGTTCTAATGCTCTGTCATCCTTGGATTTTTTCTTACCCACCATCTTGAATAATGTTTTGTAGGATTTAATAGTCCGATTCCATCTATTGATGGGGTTTTCATGCTTACAAATCTTATCATTATACCAATGTATAATTTTAGAAGCTGCCATGGTATCTTGATCAACAAACAAGGAAGTGTTGAGAGCAAAGGACTGCATATTATTGCTCTTGGGAAGAGAAAAGCCAATTCTAAGTATTTCAATCACAATAGGATGATGATTAGAGAGTGAATAGGGTAGAACATGGATAGAGTTGCTATCAGTAGGCTTGGAGCAACTAATTTTTTTTATCATAGTATACTCTATCCAGTCTTAAGTATATCCTCTTATCCCCTCTCTAAGAGTTTGACCCAGTGTACTATTGTCACAAAAGCTTGCACCCTTGTCCAAATTTTTTACCTAAGGAAAACCTTGTGAAACATGGAAACAACCTCCGAGCTATAGGACTTGAACTATGAGGTTGAGTCTCCAAAGAAGGCTGACTTCCTCTACTATTAGGATGCACTTAAACTACTCTTGAAGAGAAAAGGGAGAAGGAATACATGAAAGTAACTACCTAATCTATTTTAAGGATGAGATGCACCAAAATTTGTTGTTTAGACCAATCTCTACCCATACATACATAGTATAATTATCATGACAATCCAAAGATATACAAATTCAGACTTTCTTTAATCTATTAGCTACATACAGATCAGACAACCAAACGAGTGACACAAGGAAAAAAGCTTCACTTCTTGTCCTTCATAGGACAAAAGAAATACAAAATTATAGATTATAGATATCCATAGTACATCAAAGAGAGGTAGAAAAATCTTGCATAGTACATCGGTGGCTAAAGGAGATAAGATAGGATGTCATATAATTCAAAGGAAAAGATGGAATTTATAGTAGCATGCCAAGGCAATACCAGAGAAAGAGAGAAGATCTAACCCTAAGAAAGAGTACAACATCTACTTTTATAGTATAATCATAACTTAGATATCTTCCACCCTAAGACAAAATTCAACCACTGTATTAAAATTTATAGAGAATAATTACTGCAAATAGTAGAAAAGATCTAATCACAGTGCAAGTCTAGATGTGAGAAGATCACTTATCCACCAAACAATCTTTGAGAGGACAAGAATGATGGTCATCAACCTTCTGAATGAGTAGATGGATCAACATGCAACCATGGAGTGTTCTTTTGCATTTATCAGGCCTAGGGAATGATGAAAGTGGTTGTAGGAGATCGAAAAGATTGGATCTATCATCAAAGAGTTGCGTACCCTATCACCAACTTTCCAAATCAGATAGAAAGCATAGGTCAACCATATTCAACTATCACTTTGTACCTTTCCTAATATCTAATTGGTTGGGAGTTCCTCTTTGTCTAGCTTGGTGGGTGGAATTCTTTATATGTTTTGGTCAACACTAGACTCATGATCCTATGTGTGTCAATTATGGTCAAACCTTTTATATCACCTTTTGTTCATAACCCTAACTTCTACAATCTTACAATCACCAATACCTCATAGCTCAAGCCCATCCTTCAATAGCAACAAGATCCTACAATCTCACAAAAAAATGGAAACCCTTAACACCCTTGGTGTAAGGTCATGGTACCATTATTCTTTTCTTGTGATGTCATCGAAATGGTTGATTTGACCTTTATAATCTTACTATCAGAATCCATTTTGATATCAGTAGCTATGGCAATAACTCTTGTGATCCTACAATCACGGTTCAACTATCTTTTGTCATGACCTTGGGAGGTGTCCTCGCTTGTGCTTGTAAACTTACAACTCTAAGATCATATGACCAACCTTCTCCTTCGTAACATTAGCAACCTAGGAAGTCAACTCTGTGATCCAACAATTATTGACCCCCATGGCATCAAAACACATCCTTGTAGCACCTATGATCTTATGATCGCTTATTGTTGTAACATTGGGCAAGACCCTTCTTTAACTTACGATCTCTTCACTATCTGCGATGTCACAACAACCCAACCACTCAACCAATAGGAGCCTTGTAGCATCTTATCACTTCTTGATTTTCCCAACAATTCTCTAATACATGAGCTATCATAAGATCAAGACCATACCATCTTATTGTGGCTCCTAGATTTAAATTGTAATATGAAATTAGATCTTACGACTATTGGGTGGGTTTAAATATTTTGAAATCAATCCTTAGTGGGAGGAAACTTTTGGCCAACATTTTTGGTGACTTGAGGGGGATGCAAGCCTACTTGGAATATTACCAATGACCATTAAAGGATCCATTGGACTATGGAGTCTCTGAAACCATGAAAACTCCTCAAATTCATCACTTCTACCACATTCTAAGCCATAAAACATGCCCCTCTACCTCTATAACCCTACAAAATTAGAACCAAAACTCTTTGCAACAAAACATATGCTTGGCACTTCTTGGAAAACAAGAAAAATAGAAAGCAACTACTCTTACTATGTAAAGGAAACCTCATCTTTTTCTCAGAAACAAAGCTTGAGATAAATTCCATTTACTGGAATAGGTAGAATTTCAATGTCAGTTGTGCTTGACTAGAAAACATTGTACTATTTACAACTAATAATCACATAGGGACCACCCCATAAGGCATCAAATTTTGAGTGTCTACCTACTTTTTCTTTGTCTATGTCCTGTTTGAGAACAAGAACAACTTCCTTGAAATTTATGATCTTAGTCTTCTTGTCAAAGCTCATTTTCATTTGTTGCTGATATATTTCTAAGGTTTGTGCCTGATTTCTTTTCTCCTCTAGGTCCATCAAATCTACCATTTCTACAAATATAGCATCATTTTCAGTTAGTTCCAATTGATGAGCTAGCTCTAGGGATGGGAACTCTAATGAAATAGGAAGACTAGCCTCCTTGCCATTTACTAACATGAATGGAGAATTTCCAATAGCCCTCTTAGGCATTATTCTATTAGTCTACAAGGCTATCTTCAATTTTTGTTGCCAACATCTTTGGTTAATGAGATTATGTTTTTGGATTTGATTGTGTATGTTTTTTTATCATCAATGGTTCAAATCACACTGTGATCCATCATCAGGATGAAAGAAGGATGGAAGATGTATGAAAATATTATTAACATCTTTGGTTATCATCAATAGTCCTCTTGATGATTTTGATCAAATTCTTATTGGATGACTTGGCCAAACCATTACCTTGAGGGTAGTAATTGGAAGATGTGCTCAAGTAAATGCCATGATCAATTACCCATGTGCAAATCTGAGCTCTTAAAAATGATTTTGTGTTGTCTGATATTATGGTGGAAGGAGCACAAAATCTAGTAATAATTCCATTAAGGAATTCCACAACTGAAGCTTGCATAGAATCTTTTAAGGCTACTGCCCTTGTCCACCTTCTAAAGTAATATGTTGCAAACAAAATCCACTTGTAAATAGAGCTAGAAGGTGGATTAATAGGACCAATAAAATCTAATCCCCACTAAGCAAAGGGCTAATCAACCTAGATGGGGTGAAGTGGAAGGGTTGCAAGTCTTTGTTTACCTAAGAAGAAAGCACACTTTTCACACTTCCTTACATGTCTATGGTAGTCATGGAACAAGGATGTCCAATAGTAACTGACTCTCATGATTTTCATTATAGTAGTTCTTTCTAAAAAGTGGCCGCCATTAGGACCATCATGAAGCTCTTTAATCATTCTCTCTACTTGATCTACACCAATACATCTTAACAAAGCTCCATTGAAGCCCTTCCTAAAAAGAAAATCATCAACTATAGCATAGGGGATTGATTGCAATCTCAATTGTCTCCTTTTAGCTGTATCCAACCCTTGAGGATATCAATTCCCAGATAAGAAGGTCTTCATTTCATCTATCCAACTCCTTGGATTATCATTCTTCACCTCCTATTGTTTTGTTGACACCAAGACAACTTCCTCATCAGGTTTGTAAGATGAGATCATCTGTTTGCACAATCCTTTCCCTCTTACTAGTTTGGCAGTCTGGATGTCCACTTTATACTCCATCACCTTAGTGATCCAACCTTCCCTTTTCTCACTAATATCTTTTCTCAACATGAAATCTTTCACACTAGCATGGGGCACTACCAAATAGATATTTTTATGAGACAGGTGTCTAAATTTCTTCAAAACTCTTATAACTGCAAGGGCTTGATTTTCCACATAGTTATTCTTATTTTCATACTTCATCATCCCTTCACTAAAGAAAGTAATATGTTGTTCTTCATCCTTATCATTTAGTTGAGTCAAAATTGTACAAATACTTGATTCACCACCCAAGGTATAAAGAATGAAATCCTTCTCAAAGTTCAGATTAATGAGAGTAAGGGCTGAAGCTATGGCTACATTGATCTCTTTAAAACTTTGTTCCTTTCATTGGTCCATGAAAAGACCATATTATTTTTAAGAATGTCTATAAGAGGTTTCACCATGGTAGCTAAATTAGGAATAAATCTCCTCGCAAAATTTATTCTACCAAGAAAACTTTGTAGACCTTTCTTGTGACTAAGAAGGGGGAGAGAAATTATAGCTTTGGTTCTCTCTGGATCAATAATTAGACCATCCTTAGATACAATGTGTCCTAATAATTAGTGGCAAATATACACTTGTATTCAAGGATACTCCATGCTATCTACATCTTATAAACACTTGTCTAAGATGACCAAAATGCTTTGCTACATCTTTTGAATATACTGTGATATCATCAAGGTAGACCAACATAAACCTTTCAATCATGTTTTTGAAGGCCATCTCTATTTCATTTTGAAATGTGGCACTTGCATTTGTTAGCCCAAAAGGCATTTTACTAAAGGCATAGGTGCCCCATTTTGTGGTGAAAGTAGTCTTATATTTGTTAGCCTCTTTGACCAACTCTTGGTTATAACTTGAGAAACCATCCAAGATGGAGAATCTCTCTGAACCACTAACCTTGGATAATATCTATTCTATGGAAGGGAGAGGATGATGATCTTTAAGGATGGCTTGGTTAGGATCCTTAAAAATTACACATAGTCTAATTTCTCCTTTTTTTTTCCTAACAAGGACAAGGTTTTCCACTCAAGAGGAGTGCTTAATAGAGAAAATGATATTGGCCTCAATTAATTTGGATAGCTCATTTCTCATTAGTGGCTCAATCTTGGGATTTATTGCTCTCTGCTTTTGCCTAACAAGCTTGACATATCAACTAGATCTATAGTATATTGAAATATACTAGGGTCAAAACCCTTTAAATCAACATATGTCCAAGAAAATACATCATTAAATTCTTGACATAAATGAACAAAAAATTTTTGCTCAATTTTAGAACATACCTTCCCCATGTTTAGCATCCTTCCATTAGTAACTACATCTAACATATGATCTCTTTTGTTTGCAACAAGATTCATGACTCTATCCCTTGCTTGATCATCAAGATTGAAGATGCTTTCTAAGGTAATAAGACCCTTAGGCAACTTATTTTAGCTAAGGTTGATGATTTGATCTATTCGAATATTCAAATGGGAAGAATACTTTTGGGTTGGGGGGGGGGGGGGTGGGGTGACTCAAAAGTAATGCATTTTATCCATGAAACCTTTTAACTAAGAATAAACATCATGCATGTAACGTATCAAATAACCATAAAGTAAACACATGACACCAAATTTTGGTAACCCAAAAACCCTCCAGGAATAAGAAGGTAAAACTGGGGTGGGGATGATACCCACAAAATCACTACAACAATAATTGTTTGACCACTTCTGATGGTTTACCCTGTTAAAGGCTTTACACTATGTCAATAGTGACCTAGTTAAAGGATTTAAAACACTTTACATGAAGTGTCACCCTGTTAAAGGATTTAATCACCTCTTTAAGGATCTACAAAATAGTTGTTAAGCTAACCTATCATCATAACATTTTCACTATCTAATATAATTGCTAAAGAGTATTAGAAATATTTGACCTAATAGCTTACAATCTTCAATTGCTAATTTTAGGCACTTGATCTGCTCATTCTAATGTGATCCTTGCTTGATCTGATATCTATTCGTAGCCCTTGTTCTATTCTGATCAACTAGATATGCAATTTTGCTCTATTCCTCAAAGTCTTTCACACTTCCCACTGAATTTCATTATTGTTTACTCATACTCTACTCTCATCCACACATTAAAATGGGGTTTTCATCCTCCTTTTAAAGATTATGAAGACTTAGGGTTAGGTATGGATCTACGATCCATATTGAATCTTTAATTCCTGCTCACTCCATGAACTTTTCTCATTGGTTGCATGCCTTCTCCATTATTCTTATTGGTTGCATGTTGATTGCATAGGAAATGGAAAAGATTCATTCTTATCCTTATTATCCTTCAAGATCCTTCTATGTCAACTCAAAAAAATGGTTTATATCTAAGTTTATGAAGGCACAAACTCATATGTTGATTCTATGTTACTTGACACATACTAGATTACTGGTGCTCGACACATGTTTGATCCTAGTTTGCTCGACACCTATTACATTCTGTCTTTCTCGGCGCATGAAGCATTTTGACTTTCTTGGCATCAACTGTGACTTAGCACCTATATATCACTTGGCACTTGTATGATGCTCGGCACCTAAAGTCACTCAACACTTGTCAGAATTTTGGCTTGGCACATACTATAGCTTTCCATACATAGTGTACTCAGCTTCTATATGAAAAGTGGTTAAGCGTGTTGACACTCAAATGTCAAAACCAAATCAAGATCAACAATCTCCCCCTTTGACATGAGTGTCAAAAACACTTAACTAGACATTATTCATCTGACCTTATGAGTACATTGTCCAATCTGTTTGGCATATATACAAAATTTCAAAAACTTGTTCAAAATTTTGTAAAGAACAATATACCTTAAAATTCTTATTACTCCCCCTGAGTTGATTGTGCCATTTCATTCTTGCAACCAAAATTCGTGTGTTGATGTATCTGATAATCTTTGTCTTTGCCCTGTTTCTATTTCCTTTGCCTACTTGCTGAGCTATTCCATCTATTCTGTCTACACTTGCAAGTTTTATTCATATCTCCCCAAAAACATTATTTCTCTCCCACACTATTTACACATTATGTCTTATCTCCCCCTTTTTGGCTATTTGCAATCTTTTCCCTTTTATTCTCCAAAAGAATGAATGAAAGAATGTAATCACTAGAATACTTAGTATTCTCCCCCTTAGTTATATTTCCCTCTTTATTTTCTTTCTCCCCCTAAACATTATATCTATCTCCCCCTTTTTGATACTTATGTCAAAGGGTGCTAAGGAGTAATACCATATTTCACCAAAAATGTGTTGTTTACGTCCATTATCATCTTAAGAGTTGCATCCCAATTCTCTAAAGAAATTTCTAGTGACTTATGTTGGATGGGAGTCTTTACAGCAAGATGTATAAGCCCATCAAGTGTAGAAAGATTAGGATCTTTCTTAAGAACATTCTCTGCATAGGCTTGCTCTTTATGGAATACTTCCAAATGTGGGGTAACGGAAGATTGAATTTGCATTAATTTTTTCTTTATATTGGCCTCTTCACTTGCTAGTGTAGCTAATTCTTTTTGAGTGTGAAGCAATTGGATAAAATGTTTCTCACTTTGAGCTGGATCTCTTGGTAGCTGCATGCTAGAAATCTTTAGATTTCTCTCCAAGCTCATTATCCTTTGGCCTATCTCTTGTGTGAAATTGGAAAAATCACACAACTTTTTGTACAATGAGAAGATATTCTCAAGTATAGTTATTGCCTTTTCAATTTTTGTTTCCAACTCTATACCTGTGCAAGTGCTATGCCACTGGATATTTTCTCATTCACCTTCCCTTGAAACTTCCTCTTAGACCACTCCATAAGTTTGACGTTGGTATCCTGGTCTTCACTTGTCACCTAATCAACTATATCAAATAATTGTTCCATTATAGGCTTTGATTCATCTGGTGACTACAAGATGAAAGCATCCATAAAGATGTCCTTAATCTCATGTAGTGCTTGCTTATGTTTATACTCTTTTCTAAGTATTTCTTGTCTTCTCCTTCTATTTAATGCATCTTGCATCTTTGTAATATGCTCAATGGTGATAGTCTTTGAGTCATAAGAAGGTATTACTATCTCTTCATCTAGGTCAGGGTCTCCATAGTGAAGTACCTTGGTCACCTTGGTTGAGCTTGAGCCTAGTGTTGATATTTGTAAAGATATGGCTTCAGTGCTTGGCTTCTAAAGAGTTTTTGTAGGAGTGCCTATTTTTGGTAACTCTACCAGTTTTTTTATTGTGACTTGCTCCTCTTCTTTTGATTTATCCTCCTTTTCCTCATCAAATTTCCCTTGATCAATCACAATACTCTGAGGTGTACCTATTGACTGTACTATAGGATCAGATGTAGTAATCTATCCTATTTGCTCTGTGTGTTTCTCTACTTCTACACTTGGCTTCTGAATGGTATCACTTGCTCCTGATGTGTCAATTGTTGGAAATGGTGGTGGAAGCATTAGGAGTTTAGTGCTAATAGATGTAAAAATGGAAGGTGGTTCTTGTGGTTTAACCTTGTCTCTTATTGGTTCTGCTACTGCCTTTTTCAATTCATCCACACTCACCAATATAGGATTTGTGCATAATTTTACCTATAGAGTTGAATGGTGATTGATCTTCTTGAGATCCTTTGTAGTTAGTGGATTGATGTTCTGAGTAGAAGTGTTAGGAACATCCTTTACAATAATGGTGTCTTCAGTTGTGATGGTTACATGAGGAGGGCTAGGGGGTGGCAATTGTGTGTCTTCCACACTTTGTTCCTCTTGCTACTACTATTCAATTGTTGCCATTACATCTCCCTTTTGTGTTTCCTCCTCTCCTTTTTCCTTATCCTCTCCCTTTTTCTTCTCTTCTTCTCCTTTCTTATCTTCATCTCCTTTCTTCTCTTCTTCTCCTTTTGTTTTTTTCTCCTCTTCTACCTTCTCTTCTATTTTCTTTTCCTCCTCCACTACTTTGGCTTCCTTTTCCTTCTCACTGGCTTTAGCCTTATTTTCTTCTTCATTCTTCTCATTAGTCAATTTGTATATACTTCCACAATTTTGTGGTCTTATTCACTACATCTTCAATTTTATTTTACAGAATGCTGAAGGCTCTATATTTTGGTGCAAATTTGCCACCATGTTTCTTAGTAGCCTTAGTAACTTGCCCTCTTGTCAGATCAAGCATCACTTGTGCTAGTGTTGATTCTCTAATTTTCTTCTCCATCTTGAGACAATAGTGCCATTTGTTTTCAATGATCTCATATGATTCCCTAGGCATTGTATTGTCTAACTCTAGAGATGTGTCCTTAAACTCTACCATCATGGCATACACTAATTCCTCTATCTTGTTTTGGTCCTCTCAACTTATTAAAATCAACACTTTTCAAATTAGTAAAGTTTTCATTTTTCCTAACATTATCATAGATTTTATCTATGGCTAATTTGGGAGGATGACTTACCACTCTAAATTGGTTGATATCCTCTGATTCAGTCTTCTCCTCCTCATCAAAATCTAGTTGTGCTACATACTTTCTTCTTTTCTTTTGCACTTCACTAGTCTGTTTAGTGGCTTTCTTCCTCTCTTTGTTTCATCCTTAGCCTTTTGTGTAGATGCCCTCGTGGTAGCTCTTGTTACTGGTGTTGGCTTGGCTTGAGTTGTTTGTGTAGCCTTCTTTTCTTTAGACAGGGCTGTAGGCTGAGTTTTAGCCTTTCTCTTCTTTGACTTGACTTGTGTAGGTGCTTCCTCAACCTCTTCTTCCTTTGCACCTTCCTCCTTATCTTCTCCTAAGCCCTGAGTCAATTCCATTAGGCCTTGCCCTTGTTCTTCTTCTTCACTCTCACCTTCTTCTTCTTCTTCCTCTTCAACACTTGCTGTCCCTTCAATTTTGGCACCAAATTTCTTCTTTATTTTCTTCACTAGTTTATCTTTCCTCTTAATTATAGAGGTTGTCTTCAATTTTGTTTCAACTTTTGACTTTACAACATCATATGTGCCAAAAGGTTTGGTAGTCTTGTCTATTTCTTCTACAAGTAATGCAGTGATTGCTACTGATGCTTCATCCACATCTAGTTCATAACCTACGGGTCTAAGCCATCTGACCCTTGGAACTACTACTTGGATATAAGTATAGTCAATGTTTACCAGGAATCATATGTCATTGATATGCTTTTCCACTAGGGAAATCGGTATCCTAACCCTTGTTTCATGGATTTCTTTTTCATTCTCTAATTTGATCTCTCTAATATCTCCCTTAATCTTGTATATCCTTCTTTGAACTCTCTCTACAATCTCCCTCTTTCTTATATCTCCCTCTTTGAAAATAATGTCAAATACTTGTCATCTATTCATGCAAATATAATCAATTTAGGTTCTCCATCTATCACCTTGCATGTCACTATAAATCTTCTGATTTAGCTCCTTCCTTATTTTAGGCAGCTCCTAAAGTATGATCCACTACATCAAATTTTAAAATATGACATTCTACTCAGTTGATGTAGGGAACTCCTCTTCCTTATTTATTAGCTTTGTATAGGAGTCTCAGGCACAGATTACCTCAAAGATATTCATGTACATCCTTAGGTAAAGCCTTTGTGAATGTATCATCTACCTATACTTTTGTATTCACATATTCCATTCTCACTTCTTTGTCCTAAACTAGCTCTCTCAAGTAATGATACTTGATTGCAATGTGATTTTTCTTTGTGTGCATCACATGATTCTTTGATATGTTTATAGCGCTTGTATTATCACAATACAGTACCACAAGCTTAGTAATTTCTTCCTTCATTCCTTTAGAAGAGTTAGAAGTATAAGAGGTAAAGTGTATAAAGATCATCTAATCAAGTGGAAGGAAAAACCAATGGGGTATTCCTCATTAATTTCTCAAGATGGGTTGGATCATTTTGATTCTTCTCAGGAATCAAAGTGAGAGACTCACTTTCTTGTCAACCTTGAGTGTTTGATGTAGGAACATCTTGGGTTTGGGGAAATTACGTATCAACCAAATGTTAGTTTGTGGTGATTGATCAGTAAAGAAAGGAAGATTTCCAACTGGATCTTAAGTACATATTGTAACTAGTTTTAACCCTAAAGAGGAAAAAAAAATACTTGTATAAAAGGGCTTAGGTTTAGGGATTTTTCATAAGGTGTGATGTGAAAATTGTTTCTTATGGTCATATTGAGCTATAAGGGATTACAGATTGTAATCAAGTTGTAATTACTAAATCATAATAATATTAGAGTTGTTTCTTAGTGGATGTAGCCTAGGAATTGGGTGAACCATGTTAAATCTTGGTATTTCATGTAACACCCCACTTGGGAACCTAGGAGAAATAAACCTAACATCTAACAATGTTGACTAATTTTTTTTTATAAACTAAGTTAAAATAACATTAAGATAACATTAATGTGGAAGCAATATGAACATACACATCAAATACACAAAAGCAATTAAAAATAGAGTTTCAATTCCTCAACGGTTCCTTCATGTTGAGTCATGTTAAAAAGTTATATTAACTAGTTTAAGTTTCCAATTCAATGTCTCATGATCATAAAGAAGTAACAAATACATAATCACATAAGCAAATTTAGAAGTATAACTAATATAATGAAAGTGCATCCAATAAATAACATCCACTATACATGTCACAAGGTATATAAGAATAGATACCATACATCAGAATACATGATAACATATATACATCAATTGAAAATAAGTCTCCAAGGTAGGAATAAGAATGATAAAGGTTCATCTCCTACAATGAACATCCAACAACTGGAAATGTGAAGGGGACCCAAATGGTAAGAAGACACTACCTCCTAATCGCATGGTTACCTAGTTAGGTTTCCACTCCCATCATACAGGGAAGATAATTAATGATCCACATACAAATAATCAATCTTAAAATATTAATAGGAAAGGAATTCCTAATAACTAAAACTACCTCAAAGGTAACAACACATACTACTCAAGAAGATAAGTAATCTTGAAAGAACACTTAATCCAATACCAATACCATATAACAAGACATCATACATAAACCAAAAATAGATCAAATTACTAAAATCATGAGATAAAGTCAACGAAAGATATCCAGCTCAAGTCAAGAACCACATGTCAAAAGTACATCATCCATGAATCACCAATCACCATAAATGAAAGTAAATAAGCTCATTAAGACCATCCAACAATAAGTACACCACCAAAGGTACAAACAAAATCTAAAGAGGAGACTTAGGTTACATTCTAAGGAGTGTCATCACATGGTCAAACTACTTGAGTTATCCTAAACTGGTCTCTCAATAGACCCCATACCCTCAAGTATTGAGTTACCTTAGATTGGTTACTTTGAACTCCAGACCCTCAACGTGACACATGCAAAACTAGAATACCCTCTCAATAACATGAAGCAAACTAGTCATACCTCTCACTAGGTATCATCCCATTCCCATCCTTAGCTTGTACAAGTACTCAAGGCATAGGCAAGGAAAATATCTCTAACTTATCTTCTTAGTGTATATCCCCAATATATTAATTACTAGATTATCACTTATTGCATAACTTACAGTAGGTTACCCTGGCACTAACCACCTTGAGTCTTAGACCCCTACCACAAGCCACTTCAATAACCTCTCTTAGGCACGCAATCATTATTGTGTCCCATACCAGAACACCCATAAGATATCAAACTTGGTTCCTTGAGAGGCAACTTGAAATCAAGTTGGTTCTCCCAACCCTATATAAACATAAATGTACCACATAGAGAAATGCAACTTTCAATGTGAATCACATGACAAATCATGACATCTAGTCAATAAACATAATAATAGAAAAATACAAAAGTCTCTAGTGCACACCTAATTTGGCCAACTAAACACTCACAAAGAAAACACATCACAAAAATGAAAACCACAAAAGTTCAAAAACAACTATATATATAGATATATATACATCACCTCATGCAACAACGAAAACCAAAAGAAACTAAAACAATTTTGAATTCTATTTAGATAACAAACAATTTTCTATTTGAAGTCTTATTGACTATAAATATAATATAATTTTCTTTTCTTTTCTTCTAATTTAATATAACCTAATAAATCATTACATAAATCTCAATAAATAAAATAAATAAACATACACTTCTCTTTTACACACACATTTCTAGATTAAAATAAGTAAATATTACATACACTTTCGCTTTTATTTATTAAGGAAAATAGATGTTAATTAATAATTATAACTAAATATTAATTAAAACTAACTTACAATAAATATAACTAATTAAAAACTAAGCAATAATAATACATGCACTTAAATAATTATAAAATTCAATATCATTTAATACGACAACAAAACAAATCAAATTACTCAATAACTAAAGTGATTCAAAATAAACATAGATAAAGGTAATTAATTCTAAATACACCATAACTTTTAGTTTGCTCCCAAATCATAGACATATAGGAAAGAAAACTTTAACTAACAAACCTTGTGTTTGGTGGGGAATGAAAAGTTGTGTGCTGCCAACTCATTTTCCTTTTTGAATTATATATATAATGCATAATGCATGGGTAGCACTTCCTATGATTTCTTTTTTCTATTTGCTACCTCATGCTGATGCTAAAATCTAATAGTCCGTGAAATTTTATTGCAATAAAATCTTTTAAACCAAAGAAACACTCTTCTTTTCCAAACACCAAAGTTTCTCTCTCAAAAAACTCATGTGTACAATAATGACTCGAAAACCCTCTAATATAGAATTATAATTCGCTTCTAGGGTTTTAGTCTCCATAGGCTCTAAAATTGTAATTATTTTATTTAGTTATCCCTTTCATGCACAATTACTTATTTTTAAATTAAAAATATTTTGTTATTATTACTTTATTTATTTCTCCACTTTTCCTTTTAAAGAAATTTCATAAAAAGATATATTTATTATTTAACTAATAAAGATAATTTAATTGCATTATTTAAATGCCACTAATTTTTAAATCTTTATTAATTAAATATTAATGCTACACCATAATTAGAGTTTAATATTTAATATTTAATTTTCAAATCTTTTTAATGTAGTTTTCTAAAATGAGGACTTTTAAATCAAATCTTTTAATTTAACTAAAAATCTATTTAATCCCAAAAATTCCAAAAATTCAAGATCATCCTATTTTAACATTTTTCTATTTTTTCAAAAATTAAATAACATTTGATAAATCAATATCAACTATTGATCCAAGAATCTTAAATAACTAGTATATCCGACAATTCACCAAGTGAAACCTCAAGAAATGCATAAGGAAAAATAACCCAAGCAAGAATCAAACCACATACTCACAAAAGACTCATGGGTTTCAAAAAGGCTTGACTATCAATTACGAATCCTCCTTGTAGGAAAAGCATTTTAGGCTATGGCTAGGATTGGACCTAATCATTACCTTCCAATTCTCACCATTTGAGTATATGTTAGTAGGGCATGCTGATCTTGGCAATTCAAGGAAGTTGATGCCCAATACCTACATCTTGCATAAAAGATGAGCATGTACATGTGCATACATATAAACTAAACAAACAATGGAAGTGATTGATACATCATGTAGATCCTAACTAGTAGGTGACTATGACTCCCTCCCTTGACCACATTAGACACACTAAACATAAAACTAAAACAAACATGCACACCATACACATGCAAGTATGGGGTAAGTACCATAATTAATCACAAGTATAAGGAATATCATATTTCTATATAAATATTCATATTAATGAATATACAATTATCATTTTTTAAGGCACATTGTAGGACATCATCATGAAAGCAATTGTAATTACTAACCAAAAGTCCTTAAAGCATCATCATTATGAAAGTATTCAATCTAACCATAAAATCAAGTCATGGAATAATGTCATATAATTGTAAATCAAATATATTTGAAACTAATGCATGAAAATAAGCCTAAAAGAGTTCAGGCACAGAATAGAAAGACAAACCATGGGTGGGCACTTCATCTTGCGTTCTCTTTTGTGTGATTTATTATTTTTTGATATTGTTTATATTTTCATATAATTGTTATTTTTTTTTGTGGTTTATCCTAATACCAAAAACATTAGGTTTTCAATTTGTTTATTTTAGTTTCTTGATCAATTTAGTGATCCTAGACTTGTTCAAGTTAGCATATGTAATGTTTGGACTATGATATGGACCTAGTCTTGTTCTTCTTCCTACATTAATAACTTATTTGGATCTATATTGCACAACTTGTGATTCATTCTCTCTGGGGTAGTGTGTTCATGCTAGTTTTCTTGACCATTGGTAGATTTTGATCTTACAATGAAAATATATGATGTGTTAATCTCATTATGGTTTTGAAAAAGTAGTCACAAAATACTTAGTCATTATCTAGCAAAGAATAGTGCAAACTAAGTGTATAGAGTATGTCAAGCATAAGCCTCCAAACTATACATATTGAGTAATATGACAATGTCGATCGCTAGTGTGCATTGAGCAATCATTGTGTGTTGAATCACTCAAGTGTTGAGAAAGTAGAAGGAGCTAAGAAAATAGTGTGTTTTGAGTGATTTAGGTGCCAAGCAAGATTAAGTGTTGAGCAATTCAAAACATGAGTATTAATGTAAAGAGCATAGCGAAGGCTGAGCATTAGTCTATTGATGTCGAGTTACCAGTCTTTGATATAGATTTTTTTATGGTGTAAAATTCTATGCAAATAATTTTTGGCCAACATAAACATGAATTTTCGATATTAAGAAATAGGGATCCAATCATATTATGAATCCCTATGCAATACATGTAGCCAATCAGATAAAGGGAAGAATTAGATGGCAATAAGTATCAACCACAATCATTGATTATGACCTATCCCATCTCCATAATGCCTACTTAAAGAGGTAAACCCTTTAAGAGAGAACAAGAATGATGTGAAGAGAAGAATTACATTTGCAAGGAGAGGAATGCTAAGAGCACAAAGAGAATTTCATGATGGAAATAATGACTAAGTTATAGAACTACAATGTAGAATCAGTTTGAGAAGAACAAAGATAAGAAGTGAAAGGATAGAGAAGATAGATCTAATTAGGAAGATCAAGAGATAACTAGTAAATAGGAGATTTGACATCAAGCAACAAGGTGCTAACTGAAGGATTAGGTGTTGAATCATTTTGATAGGTGATATAGATTAAATCTCTTAACAAAGTAGTCATAACAGGCATTTGTGAATCTTGTAACAAAGTGCTCACTTATTTGTGAGTTTAAATCCTTTAATCAAGGTGAGACCTAAAAATCTTGTAATCCTTTAACAAGGTAGACCTTTCATAAGGTTGATCATAGATTATGATCAAAACTTTGTAGCCATAATTGGCCACACTTTACAACTAAAGTAGTGAAGATTTATGGGTGTCATCCCCACCCTAGTTTCACCTTCTCCTTGGTGGGTTTCTAGATAACCAAAATTTTATGTGTTATGTGTTGATTTATATTAGACTTTGGATGTGATGCATGGTTACTTATTTAGTTTACATGTTAAGTTATGAAATAGATGAATGGTAAATTATTTTTATGGTTAAATTTTTTTTACATTGATTCACCATCATCCCCCCTCAAAACTTACTTTCTCATTATTATTTCCAACAATTACTATGAGACCTTTGTTCTATAGAAAGGAAAGTTTGATAGATTTGGACGTGAGATCTTGAAAATGGAATTCTACAAATTGGGAAAAACCATTGAGAATTGCAAGATTGAAATATAACTTGCCCTTCACCAACTCAAGTAGGCAAGAGATGAATTGAAACAATCATTGAAGAAAATAAAGGAATTAGCCATTCAACAAAATAACATTCAATATCAAGAAGAAGACACTACTGGATTGTTTGAGAATAGGAACTCAAATGAATTTAATGCAACAATTATAGATCTGATGGAAAAGAACAATGCCCTAAATGAAGAAGTTAGGAATTTGAAAAGCAAACAAGAAACTCAAGCATTATTATTATGTGAGACAATTGAACTAAAAAAGAAAGCTAAAAAAGATAGAGTCATGATTAAAGAAGACAAAAGACTACTAGCTAATAGACTTGAGGAGAAGTCATTAGATGTGCAAAAGTTATCAAGTATTCAATTGGATCTGATGAATCAACTAATGATTGCAAATCAAGAACTTAATAGGAAAGATATTGAGATTATAAATTTAGAAACACAAAATTCCCTACTATAGAATGAATTGAAGACAGAAAAGGAAAAGCTTAACAAGCCTAGTGAATCCATAAAGTACTTTGAATAACAAATGGAAGCATGAAGATCAAACAATGACACTGCTGGATTGGGATATTCTACCACTAAGAAAGGAGAATCGTCTAGAAGTGGTGAACAAAGGAAAAAAAAGGGAAATAAAAAAAGATCACTTGTTATCATTATGGAAAATTGGGTCACACAACAAATGTTTGCAAAAATAATACTGGAAATGAAAGCCCTAAGCATAAATTCAAGGAACGTTTCCATAACTGCAAGAAGTAAGGACATCAGGCATATGAATGCAAGATAAAGATCACTGACACTCATAAATTTGAAGGATATTATTACAATTGTTAGAAGGATGGACATGAGGCATATGAATGTAGATCCAAATCCAAGTGGACATCAAACAAGAAAACCAAGGTACATCATCATGGGAATTCTTATGATTGGGATTACAATAAAAGGTACAATTGTCATTATTGTGGTGAGTTTTGTCATGTTTCTATAAATTAGATTAGGACACATTTCAAAGGTAATTACAATAGATGGTTGAATGAGATTGTATGCTTTAGTTTTCTTAAGACTAGTCATGTAAGCAGAAATTGTCAAACATGGTCACCTACACTAAGCAATGAATTTAGCAAAGGTAAAACAAAGGTAGATCTTGAAAAGAAAATGAAGTAGATGAGTAAGACATGGAGAAAGAAGGAATATTGCAACACATCAAGCCAAGATGAGGTCACTTTATCAAATGGATCAAGTGATGACATCACCCCCAACTGGGAAATCAAAGGTATGTGTGGAATTGACATCTAAAATGATATATTTTGCATCAGTTCCAAGCATTCAAGTAATGAAAATGATCTATTAGCATATACTAACATGCAATGAAGTGATTATAAGAAAGAAACAATCTATTGTTATGATATTTTCTTTTGTTGTTGTTGAGTATTGGAAGTATTGTAGTAAGTGTCGAGTAATGAGGTATTGTAGTGACTATTAAGCTAGCTATGATAGTTGAGTGAATTAAAATCCCTATATCGATCAATCTTACAGGTATATGAACTAAGCATTAATTGTAAAGTTTTTAAGGCTATATACTCAAATTTTTGAGTCATTTGCATTTAGCATAAGATTGAAGAGCATGAAGGTGATTTGAGAAAGGCATTCTAGTGACTACATACCAAACTTGACTATGCCATGACATTTTACATTGATTTGAATGGTATTTCACTTGTGTCAAGTTATATTGTTTCATATTTTGCAAACCCTAGCAAGTGAAATATGGAAGCAATTTCATCAGTGGAAGTAAGAAAGGAAAGTAAAGAGGTTAACAATGTACAATTGATCAGTAATGATGTTTGACAACCACCATTTCATGTTATTCATGAAATTTCATATAAAGGAAATCCATATAGTGTGTTATCAACTATTCTATCTAAAATTTTGATGATTTAGGATGTAAGATGTTTCTTGTTGAAAATATTATGATAGACTAAGTTATTGAGAGAGGAGGGGTGAATCAATAACTTATAAAATTTAATCTTTAATTAGCAATTAAACCTTCACGAGTATTATGATTTGATTGCATGCATGAGAAATTGAAAACGTTAAAGCACACAACACTTTTGACACACAATTTGGTGACCCAGAAACCTTCCAAATAGAAAGTAAAATTGGGGTGGGGATGATAGCCACAAGTTTTAGTATTGTAGTATAAAGTTGGCCTGTTAAGGCTTATAATGATTACTTCTAATGATCTTCCCTGTTAGGAGTAATAAGGACTGCTAGGTCCACCTTGCTAAAGGATTTACAAACATACAATAAATTATGTACTGGGTAAAGAGATTTACATAAGACTGTTAGGTCTAACTTGTTAAAGGATTTAACTAATCCACCTATCAAGATGAAATAGTAGTTGATCTCTAATCTGCAACTTGGTTTACTAAATGAGATACCTTTGAGTGTAGAAATCACCTTGCTATGATAGATAAATCTTTGCTAATCCTTATACTGCTTGTTGATCCAAGGGATAAAATAATTACTGAAAAGTAAAATGTCCCCAATGCTCCAAGAATCAACATCATTACAAAGTGTTCACAATTTTGACTCCAACATAACTCGAACGAGCAAAATTGGAGTTCAAGTGCAAAAAGTATGACTAGTCAAAGTTTGGTCAAACTAGGACCAAAGGTCATAAAAGGGTGAAAAAATAATCATCTCAAAGTATTTGAAAATGGATTCCAAATGAAAGAGCTCGTCAAAAGCTTTCCAATGGCATTCGTTTCATCAAGAACGGAGATTGGATATAAAAGTTATGATGGTTTCAAATTCAAGCAAAAGTATGGATTTTGATGATGTCAGCATGACATCACAAAATCATAAAGAGAGGGAAAACATTCAAATTCAAATTAAAATAGCTGTTAGGTTCAAATTAAAGGAATGAGATAATGGGAGTTGAACTCCTAACCATTGGCCTCCTAAAATTAAGGCCAACCAATGGGCTATTTATGGTATATAAAATATTAAGGGAAGAGTTGTTATCTATGCATAACAAATCTGCCCAATCTTAGTTAAATAAGGGTATTTGTTGAAAACAAACCCTTAATTTTGGTGTGAGATCATAACAAAACAATGGTAAAAGGGAAAAATTTGAAATATGTAATCAAAATGGGAGATTATGTTGGTTAATTGTTTTAGCCCATTTTTGGCTAAATTTGATGTATAAAATGGGGGTAGTAGGCTTTGGAAAAGCATCCAGGTGGTGAGAAGGAGATTATGATCTTGGAGACTTGATGATTATTCCTGCACATTGGAGAGTAATGCTGCAATTGTGCTTGAAGGGAAGATCTTGAACACTTGTAATTGATTTTGGAGCAAATCAAATCGGTCCCCCTATTGGAGCTGCACCCGGAGACGTAGTCCTTCCCGGATGAACTCCATTATCAATCATGTTTTGTCTTATGTCTCTCTACTCTCTTTCTTTTAGTCATTATCTTTTTATGCTTTGTTCATTTAAGCATTTAAGTTGTGTTAATTTGCTAATTAACACTTTGAAATTTTACTTTATGAATTAATGTTAAGCATTCCTTTGTAATAGTCCTAGATCCTAATCAGATCAAATTTGGTATCAGAGCTTTTGTTGGACTAGTATTGTAGATTTGAATGCTAACAAGATCCAGGATTGAGAAAGGCGAAGGAAAGCTTGAGGAATACAATCCTAAGATTGGAAAATGAAGGACTAAACCATCATCACAAATGATAGATGAAGGTGGTGGACAAGCTTTTCAAGATAAGAGTATTCAGAAGACTCTTCAGAATTTGCAAACAATGATAGAAGTTTTGGTACACGAAAGAGAAGAGAAGATGCGAAGACGTGCAGTTCGAAAGGACAAAGGGAAAAAGAAAGGCGTTGATCATGATCCACCAAAGACTCCTCCATCTTCTCCTCCTTCTCCCTCTTCTCCTTCTTCCCCCTCTTCTCCTTCTACCCATTCTAAGTCTTCTAATATTTTTAAGGGTGGACATAAGCCTCAAATCAAGTTGGATGTAAAATTTGACTTGCCAAAATATTGTGGGGAGTTAAATGCCGAGAAACTAGATGACTGGATTCAGCAAGTAGAAGTCTACTGTAGAGTTCAAAACCTTGTAGATGATGTTGATAGAATTCAGTTAGCCACTCTTTGATTAGGTGGTGTAGCCTTAACTTGGTGGGAGAGTAGGTCTCAGGATGAAACTTCACAACATGGTAAGTTTAATTTGTCTTGGTCAGAATTTGTTACTACTTTAAAGAAGCAATTCTACCCCCTAGGCCATATGCAGCAGTTAATGATGAACTGGCAACATTTTAGGCAAGGGAAAGGTCAGTCTGTCCAAGATTACACCCATGAATTTCGTAAAAAGGCTATTTCATTAAATGTCCCATTATATACCTAGGACACTTTACTCAAGTATATAGGTGGTCTTCATTCTTACCTAAGGCATTCTATTCTCATCCCGAATCCTTGTAATTTGGATGAAGTATGTGTCTAGGTAACACATTTATAATCAAGGAGTAAGGGTACTTTCATTGATAAGTTTGATAAAAAACCATCTAAGTCTGAGGAAAAGTCCAAAGGCAAAGGAAAGGGTAAAAAGACAGCAACAGTAAAGAAAGAGGGTGAGAAACTCACATGCTCACATTGCAAGAAAGAAGGGCATGATGATTCTAAGTGTTGGAAGCTGCATCCTGAAAAGAGGCCGAAGCGATTTGGTGGAAACAAAGGCAAACAAAAGACTGCTGCTATAACTCAACAAGATCTTGGATCTAACTTCGGAGATGAGAAAAAAATTGTTGCTACCAGGATCCAAGGTAAAGGAAAAGGTATATCTCTCTCATAAGCTATAAATTCTTCTAGCATAAGTGCAAGTACAAGTAAAGAATCTTCTCCTAAGGATGATAAGCTAAGGAATGAACTATTTCACATCCGAGTTGTTATTAAGCATACTAAGGTTGATAAACTATTTGACATGGGTTCTCAAGTTAATTTAATATCTGAAGAAGTTGTCAAAAAGCTTAATTTGACTACAACGCCTCATCTGAAACCATACCCTCTTGGATGGGTTTGCGATGATGCACAGTTACAAGTAACTAAACAATGCAAGTTAAGATTTGCTATCACTGCAAACTTTGTGGATGAGGTAGAAGCTGATGTAGTCCCTTTAGATATTTGTGGTCTTGTACTTGGGAGTCCCTATTTGTATGATTGACAAGCTATCTTCTATAGGGGGGAAAATAAGTATCATTTGTTTAAAGATAAAATTGAATACATTGTACGGGCACATAAGATTAAGACTAATCTGGCACTAGTTAATGTTGGTCAGATGAAAAGGTTAGTCAACTCTAGTAAGAATTTTGTATTGATGATTGTAAAAGCCAAAGAAGATGAAACATCTGAGGCATTTAAGGGATGTGATCCAAAACATAAATCTGAAATGGTCAAAGTTGTTTCTGCCTACGATGACTTGTTTCAGGAACCGAAAGGATTGCCTCCTAAGAGAGAGATACAACATGAGATTGAGTTGCAGCAAGATGCACCACTTCCTAATATTGGCATGTACCACTTATCAATGTTGCAGAATGAAGAAATCAAGAAGCAAGTTCAAGAGCTAGTTGAGAAAGGAGTTATCTGTCCTAGTACTTCTCCTTGTGGTTCTCTTATTGTGCTAGTTCCAAAGAAAGATGGGACTTGGAGAATGTGCATTAACTACAGGGCTCTGAACAAGATAACGGTAAAGAATAGGTACCCTCTTCCTAGAATTAATGATTTACTTGATTAGTTGAAACATGCAATTTATTTCACTAAGTTAGACTTACATAGCGAATATCATCAGATAAGAATTGCAGAAAGTGATATTTGGAAAACTGCTTTTAAGAAAAAATAGGGACTTTATGAGTGGTTGGTTATGCCATTCGGGCTTTGTAATGCACCAGCTACATTCATGAGAGTCATGAATGATGTCTTTCATCCCTTTAT
Organism: Cupressus sempervirens; assembly: GCA_028749045.1. Taxonomy (NCBI): domain Eukaryota; kingdom Viridiplantae; phylum Streptophyta; class Pinopsida; order Cupressales; family Cupressaceae; genus Cupressus; species Cupressus sempervirens. The sequence continues at coordinate 190,968,099 of CM053788.1, forward strand.
TGATGATTTTGTCATAGTCTATTTAGATGATATTCTTGTATTCAGTAAGTCTTGGGATGATCATGTAATTCATGTAAAGAAAGTACTTGATGTAATGAGAAAAGAAAAACTCTATGTAAAGATGTCAAAATGCAAATTTGCAAAGACATCCTTAGTGTACTTAGGCTATGTCATAGGGAATGGTCAATTGAAAGTAGACCCTGCGAAGGTCGAATGTATTGTAAAATGGCCTAAGCCAAGTACAATTACAGAAGTTAGGAGTTTCTTAGGTGCAGTTCAGTACTGGAGGAAGTTCATTGCAGACTTCTCTTTCATTGCATCACCAGTGCATGCATTAACCAGTACCAAGGAAACTTTTTAGTGGGGAGGTCTGCAACAGAAGGCTTTTGATACTTTGAATGAAAAGTTGAGTACTACAGCAGTGTTAGCTCTACCTGATTTATGTCAACCATTTGAGATTGAGACAGATGCGAGTGGGTTTTCCATGGAAGCTGTACTCATGCAAGGAGGTAAACCAATTTGCTATCACTCTAAAACTTTTTCAGGAGCAGTAAGTAACTATCCTACGTATGATAAAGAACTTTATGCTTTAGTTCAGAGTGTTAAAAAATGGAAACACTACTTAATGGGAAAGGAAACTGTAATCCACACTGATCACCAGCCACTGCAATATTTGCACTCACAATCTAAGTTGCAACAAAGTAGGCACTTTAGGTGGATGGGTTTTCTACAACAGTTTCATTTGGTAATTAAGTATAAGAAGGGTTCCCATAACAAAGTAGCAGATATGCTCTCTAGACCTCCTATTCAGAATGCTTTGATAATCCTTTAAAATAGTTCTATGGTTCATGGAAGTTTTCAAGAACAATATGCTAATGATGAGAACTTTAAGGATATCTATGCAGCTTTAATCCAGGGTAAACATGTGGAAGAGAAAGATTACTATGTGCATGATAATTTTTTGTACCACTTGGGAAAACTATGCATTCCTAAAGATGAACATGCACATGTAATCTGTGAAGCACACACCTCTTTGATTGCAGGGCATTTTGGGGTAAGTAAGACATTAGCTCAATTGCAAAAGTATTGTTACTGGCCTCATATGCAAGGAATTATCACTAAGTATATAAAAGGATGTGTAATGTGTGCAACAAGAAAACCAAGTAATAGGAAATTGGGTTTGTACACACCATTACCTGTACCATCCCGTCCATGGGAAAGTGTGTCTATGGACTTTGTGGGAGGTTTACCTATGTCTAGGAAGGGTCATGATTATTTGTATGTAGTAGTTGATTGGTTTAGCAAAATGTGTATTTTAATGCCTTGTAAAAAGTAGGTCACTGCTAAATTGACAGCTCATTTGTACTTTCAAAATGTATGGGTTCATTTTGGGTTACCCACTTCTATTGTATTGGATCGAGATTCTCGATTCTTAGGGGAATTTTGGTCATCTTTTTGGGGACTCATGGACACCAAGCTGAAGAAGAGTACAACCTTCCATCTGTAGACTGATGGACGGACAGAGGTAGTGAACATGACAGTTGTGCATCTACTTAGAGGTTACTGCAGCAAGCATCCTAAATTATGGGATGAAAGTATTCACTATGTGCAACATGCTTACAACCATGCGACACACTCTTCTACAAAAAGGTCTCCTTTTGAGACTTGTTTTGGTTACTTGCCTAAGACACCAATGGATTTTTCTTTTGGGAAGGACAATGTTGTAGATGGATGCCATGATGCAAAAAAGGCTTTAAAGTTCATCCAGAAGGTCCAAGCAATCCATCAGGTAGTAGAAGCACAATTGGAGCAGAGCCAAGCAAAATACAAGGCTCGCCATGATAAGCATCACATTGATCACCAATTCTAAGTTGGTGATAGAGTTTGGTTACATATCAGCAAGGAAAGAATGCAAGGTGAAGGAAGAAAGATCAAACCTATCAGGTATGGTCCTTTTGAGATCTTGGAAAAGATTGGTACCAATGCTTTCTGCCTTAATCTTCCTCCATACATGCAAATTTACTCAGTTGTCAATGTTGAGAATTTGAAGTTATATGAGCCTCCAATGATCTTGGACGAAGACATTAGTGTTCAGGTTCCATCAGTTGATGATCTGTCACTAGAGTATATGTCAGAATTGCCAGAAGATGTTATCCTAGATAGGAATGTCAGAACTTCAAGAAGAGGACCAGTTGAATACCTCCGAGTGGGATTGAAGGGGATGCATCCAAGCAAGGCTAGATAGATGGAGATTGGTAAAGTGAGGGAAAAATGCCCTCACCTTCTTTTTGAGTAATCCAAACTTTTGGAGGTCCGAAAGCTCTTCAGTGGGGAGGCTTGATCCAAGGGATAAAAAAATTATTGAAAAGTAAAATGTGCCCAATGCTCCAAGAATCAACATCATTACAAAGTGTTCACAATTTTGACTCCAACATAACTTGAACGAGCAAAATTGGAGTTCAAGTGCAAAAAGTATGACTAGTCAAAGTTTGGTCAAACTAGGACCAAAGGTCATAAAAGGGTGAAAAAATAATCATCTCAAAAGTATTTGACAATGGATTCCAATTGAAAGAGCTTGTCAAAAGCTTTCCAATGGCGTTCGTTTCATCAAGAACGGAGATTGGATATAAAAGTTATGATGGTTTCAAATTCAAGCAAAAGTATGGATTTTGATGATGTCAGCATGACATCACAAAATCATAAAGAGAGGGAAAACATTCAAATTCTAATTAAAATAGCTATTTAATTCGAATTAAAGGAATGAGATAATGGGAGTTGAACTCCTAACCATTGGCCTCCTAAAATTAAGGCCAACCAATGGGCTATTTACAATATATAGAATATTAAGGGAAGAGTTGTTATCTATCCATAACAAATCTGCCCAATCTTAGTTAAATAAGGGTATTTGTTGAAAAAAAACCCTTAATTTTGGTGTGAGATCATAATAAAATAATGGTAAAAGGGGCAAATTCGAAATATGTAATCAAAATGGGAGATTATGTTGGTTAATTGTTTTAGCCCATTTTTGGCTAAATTTGATGTATAAAATGGGGGTAGTAGGCTTTGGAAAAGCATCCAGGTGGTGAGAAGGAGATTATGATCTTGGAGACTTGATGATTATTCTTGCACATTGGAGAGTAATGCTGCAATTATGCTTGAAGGGAAGATCTTGAACACTTGTAATTGATTTTGGAGCAAATCGGATCGGTCCCCCTATTGGAGCTGGACCCGAAGACGTAGTCCTTCCCGGATGAACTCCATTATCAATCATGTTTTGTCTTATGTCTCTCTACTCTCTTTCTTTCAGTCATTACATTTTTATGCTTTGTTCATTTAAGCATTTAAGTTGTGTTAATTTTCTAATTAACGCTTTGAAATTTTACTTTATGAATTAATGTTAAGCATTCCTCTGTAATAGTCCTAGATCCTAATCAGATCACTTGTAGCCTTGTACTTCACTTTTATACTCTTCTCTACTTGTTATCTCACTTCTATTCCTTGTTTATTTTAATGTGATACAATATGTTACATATATACCAATCCAATTTACAAATTACAAAGCCAACCACAATACAAGTTTACAAAAATGCACAAAGTTGACCCACACTAAAAGAACTTGAGTTCTAAAGACTGGATTGATGAAGTTTTGATACTCGACATCCACTATTAATGCCCAACATCATCATGCATTTGGTAGACATAGAAGCTCAATCCATACTGATCACTTCCAAGTTGTCTTGAACTCAGTTTGCATTGGTGACTTGGTGAATACTGTGAAAATTGGCATATAAACTAAATCACTTGATTCATATGGCATGGCTTGATAAGTGCTATCACTATGAGCTCAGTATAAAATGAATCACTTGGTTAACACTGAATGGCTTAGTCAACACTAGATTCTCATTGTTGTAACTATGAACTCTATAAGAACTACATAACTCAATTTGCATTGATAAACTTGGCATACACTAAGATGCTTGGTTTATACAGTTTATCATCACCATAGTATTATCTGCTTAGCACAAACTAAAAATTGTCCCTTGGACTCAGTATCAACTGTAGAACTTGGTAGATGTTAAAATGCTTGGTTAACACTATTAACTGTACAATAAGCTCAATAGATACTTACAATCTGAATAAGTGTATGTCACTAATAAAAAACATGACTGTAATGTCAACAATTTCCCCCTTGGCATTAGTGACAAAAACACTTATTACTCAAAATTGAATTCAAAATGTATAAGAATACTATTTATCCATCACCTTATGTCTTTGACTTGGTAGAGTATACTATTTTTGACATTTTTCAAAATTGATTTTGTAAGAGATGTACTTCTAAGTATTTTTACATGAATAATTTTATAATGCTCCCCCATACATAATATTTAGTATAATAGACATCTTCTTTACACAATATTTTCATTAATATACATCTTTTCGACAATCTTCTCTATTATAATCTTCTCCTCCTTTTTGACATTAATGCCAAAGATGTATGCTATATATACTATACATTAATGCCAAAATGTGACAAGAAATTTGAATGTACCTTCAAAATTAACATCATTGTCTTGTCCCAATTCTCTTGCAACACCTTTCACGTGTGCAATGCAATCTGCACTTATGATGATAGTTTTATCATGTGGTCTCCAATTGAGAAGTTGTTGTCATGGGTGAGTGTTTTAACATGTGTATTGTGTTTCTACAATTCATTCATATTGGAGAATCATGCCTTGTATATTTATCAATGTAGATCTTATTCTGGATTCTTCTCTTAGCTATTCTGCCTACATATCAGTTAGAAATACGATCTTGTTGTAATGGGCAGAGCTATAACTTGGGTCAAGTTGCAACTATTGTGCACTTTCCTTCGAATCTTCATCAACCTTTTATAGGTTATCTTTTATTTCCTTAGTGAAAATTGAAATATCACAGAGTTTATCAAATCGTGAAGACACATTGTTGCAAGAGGTCTCCAGTGAGCCTAGAATAGTAGATAACTCTACTTGATGGATAGCAATATGTTCCAAAACTTTTTTCTCAAATTTCGTCTCATCTCTCTACAAAAATTCATCTTGTCCATTTACATCTTCATTAAATTTTTGAACTACCTTTGCTAGCTGAATCAAAATTGGTTGAGATGTATCAACCTCTACGTTTAGAGCCTCTACAAGGATATTCTTTGCATCTTCTATTATTTGAAATTCCTTGTTTCTTTCTTCTTTAAGCCTTTGCCTCATCATAAGTGCCAAAATATGTAGCTTTAGGATCTACAAGATCATTAATCAGTGCCTCAATTATGTCCTTGGTTTCATCTATGTTTACCTCATAACCAAGAGGTTTTACCCATACTATCCTTGGTCTGACTGTATGAATATATACTTTGTCACTATCAACCATAAAAAAAACATCATCTTTGTAATCGTCAACTAGTTTCTTGGGAATCCTAAATTTGTTATTCATCTTCTCTTTGAATGCACCAAAGTAGTTGTCCATAATACTCACATAGTTCTCTCCCATTTCAGCTATATACTCATTAATTTGATAAAGAATAGGTACATCCTTTCTCCATACTAGTATACCTTTAGATGGGAAAAAAATTTGTACATAGAAAAATAGACAAGTCAAAAGTGAACTAAACTTACATGGATTGTTCTTGGAAGTTCTTATACTCTCCATGTTCTTGTTGAATTGGTTCAACATTAACTTGGCAAGGTCAAGTGAAAGATTATTCTTGACCACTTTGAATGCTAAATCTATTGCTTCACATGACATGTTGTTTAGCCTGCTCAAGCTATAAATCTTGTAAGCGATGACATGTATCCCAAACTTGAGTTCCATGTATGTGACACAAATGATCTTCATTCCCCTTTCATCCCACTTGGCAAGGGTTTTCTTCTCCATTTCTACCTAATTTAGGGTTTTGGTCATTTTCACTTTGTCAACATGGGAAGACAAGTGATCTTGTGGATCATTTTCTTAGTTATCAAAATGGGTTGATCGAAACATAGCTGACCATTGTGCATGTGACTAAGAATATATCTTATCCATTTGATTTAAAAATCCTATGGCATACATGGAGTGTGATTTAAACCTTTTGTTGCAAGATTTTGATGCTCTAGTTTCAACACACTATTAACACATAGCTTTTCCAGGGTTTCATCCATTTTTAATGTTCTAATATTTTGAATATTACACTTAAAATGTGAACACATATCATTGATTAACAATACCTTTGTTGGAATTTGCAACTGAGCTCCACTCGGATCTAGGGTATTAGCGATGGTAGGACTCGGCTTAAAATTTGGTGCCTTCCACTCCACGACTCGAACTAACATGTCATATCCTTTCTTTGATTTGCTGTTGGTGGGTACCATCTTTGATCGGTAGGGTTTTCAATGACACAAAAATCTTCAATAATTTTCTCTAATCACTTGAATACACTAAACATCATCTTACATAGATAGCTCTTGAAAATTCACAGTGAAAAATGACTTCAATTTCATTCTTTTTCATCAAAATTTTCCATAAATGCTTGGTATGATTTTTCACTCAAACGAAAGACTATCATCTACTTCATTTGCATTGAATGCTCAATAGAGTCATCCATGACTTGGTAACCATACAAAGCTTAGTTACTCCCAACCTTGCTCAGTAGGGTCCAACCCAACCACACTTGGTAAGGTCTACAACCTAACCATGCATGGTAAAGACTTGCATCTTTTACTCAATGATCCCTTTGTATCTTGATTTTTGATTTGGATATTTCATTTTTCTAACTAGAACTAATATGAGATGTTTTCTTTAGTATCCTAGTTCTAGTTCTCCTATGAGAGATTGAGTGAAAAAGGTGGAGTCACCCAATTCTTAAGTGACTTGTTCATTATTGGTCAGACTTGCATTCTCAGAAGATTTTGGAATCAATTACTATCTCATTTATTTTTTGATTTTATTAGCTTTTTCCTTCTATTCATCTTCAATTCTTCAAGTGTTCATATAGTTCTTGGCAAGATGACCAAGTTCTATACAAATGAAACATCTTTTGGTAATGTCTCTTATCCTCATGTGATGTTTTACACAATTCATTCTAAGGTGGCCAAATTCTCCATAGTAATGATATCTACACCAAGTATTATAGTCCCAACTAAATATAGCTTTCACAATCTATTTTTCTGGGTGCAATATCTTAGTTTTGCATTCTAAGGATTTGTTCCCATGCTTCTTGCATTTGTGACATTTTCCTTCAAATTTAGGTTTTCCTTTGCATTCATTAGCCTTATGAACATGTTGGATGCAATTGTAGCACTTTCCATTGAATTTTTCTTTTCCATTGCTCCAACATATGTTTGATGTATGACCTATCTTACTATAGTGACTACAAGTAGGTCTTTGATTCTTTTTAGCTTCTTGCTTGTATGATTCACCTTCTTCTGTATATTCAATTCTTGCTTTACCCTTTTGTCTAAAGTGATTTTTCTCATTCAATTGATTCATGTTTGCTTGAGATTTCATCATGCTTTCATTGGTTTTCCTTTTAGTGTTTAAAGCATTCAACAATCTTTCATTTTCTGGTCTTAGATTCATGATTTCTTCATTTGCATTCCTGAGCTGATTAATGAAGTTAGACTACTAAAGGATAAATGTTGAATCTCACTATTCTTTCCTTCCATTTATTCTTTTATCTTGTTTTTATCTTCCATAACTCCACATAGTCTTACTGACTAAATTTCTTTCTCTCTTCTTAGCTTTCTTACTTCTTCTTGAAGTGAACTATTCTTTTCTAATAGTTCTTTAATTGCTTCATTAGCTTCATCTGGGATACTTGTTGAATGGATTTCTACAATTCTTTCTTCAATGTAGAGATGGTAATTCATTTGGATTACAAGATCTTTTTTCTTTTCAAAGATTGAGAGAGTTTCTCCTTTGCTTTCTTGAGTTGTGCAATAGCCATTTCCAAATCTAGCTTCTCATTGTCAATAGCCTTGTCAAGTCTGAATATCTCCATAACCTTTGATCTTTGCTTAAGTTGTTAAACTTTTCTCTAAGAAGCACAAAAGCTCTGATACCAATTGTTCAAAATATTATGATAGACTAAGTTACTGAGAGGGGAGGGTTGAATCATTAACTTATAAAATTTAATCCTTAATTAGCAATTAGTCCTTCATGAGTATTCTAATCTAATTGTATGCATGAGAAATTGAAAAACATTAAAGCACACAAAACACTTTTGACACACAATTTGGTGACCTGAAACCTTCCAAATAGAAAGTAAAACTAGGGTGGGGATGATACCCACAAGCTTTAGTATTGCAATATAAATTTGGCCTATTAAGGCTTACAATGATCACTTTTGATGATCTACCCTGTTAAGAGCAATAAGGACTACTAAGTCCACCTTGCTAAAGGATTTACAAACATACAATAACGTATGCACTTAGTAAAGAGATTTACATAAGACTCTCAGGTCTACCTTGTTAAAAGATTTGAATGATCCACCTCTCAGGATGAAATAGTAGCTAATCTCTAATCTACAACCTGGTTTGCTAAATGATATACCTTTGAGTGTAGAAATCACCTTGCTATGATAGATAAATCTTTGCTACTCCTTATACTACTTGTAGCCTTGTATTTCTCTTTTCTATGCTTCTCTACTTGTTATCTCACTTTTATTCCTTTATTTTTTTGATGTGATACAATACAATGCATATATACCAATCCAATTTATAAATTACAAAGTTAGCAACAATACAAGTTTACACAAAATGCACAAAGTCAGTCCATACTATAGGAACTCGGGTTTTAAAGACTGGCTCAGTGAAGTTTTGATACTTAGCATCCATTATCAATGCTCGACATCATCATGAATTCAGTAGATGTAGAAGCTCAATCCATACTGATCATTTCCAAGTATTCTTGAGCTCAGTCTGCACTGGTGACCCTTTGAATACTATGAAACTTGACATATAAATTGAATCACTTGATTCATATTGCATGGCTTAGTAAGTGTTATCACTATGAGCTTAGTATAAACTAAAGCACTTGGTTAGCACTAAGTGGCTTAGTCAACACATGATTCTCATTATTGTAACCGTGAACTCGATAAGCATTGCGTAACTTGGTTTGGACTAATAAACTTGGCATACACTGAGATGCTTGATTTTATAGTGTTGATCATCACCATAGTAGTAACTACTCGACACAAACTAAAAATTGTCCCTTGGACTTAGTAGCAACTGCAAAACTTGGTAGATGCTGAAATACTTGGTTAACACTGTTAACTGTACAATATTTAGATACTTACAATCTAAATAAGTGTATGTCACTAATAACAAACATGACTATAATGTCAACAGTTTCTATATATGTAAGGTTGGAGACTTAGAGGTTAGAGAGACCTATTAGAAGTTGTGTGAGAAGAATGTTTTGAAAGAAGAAAACAAAATCGTAGAGTGAGGTTAGCAGATGCCCTAGATTTTCCCTATGTTTTTAAAATAGAATGGATAAAGATTTTTTTGAGTTGAATACATGAGAATCAACTATGGTTAGACAATGGACCTATCAAAATATAAAGAAGATTATTCATAGAGTGATAGGGTATCCTACCCTAGATAGGCTAAAGACATTGAGGAGCAATGCAAAAGAAGTAATGCGAAAAATACAAGAGCCATATGGAACAAGAGGGAAATGTCAATCGATATAATTGAAGACCCTATTACTACATTCATAGCGAGAGTGATAGCAAATAGATTCTACTAGTCAAGCTGACTCAACAGAGTACCATGCATTCTTGTTGACCTAGGTTACAAGATCATAAAGAAAGATCATTCCTATGACATAGTTGAGTTATAGCTTCAACAACTATAAAAAATCCTAGAAGCTATCAAAAAAGCAAAGAATTCTTCATGTAAGTTTGGTTCACTCATTATCTATATATTCTTTTATGTGCAAAACATATTTCCTACATCTAGCAAGCTATTATAGAAGTCCAGTTAGTGTGTTACCCAATAGACAGGTGAATTCATTGAGCAATTAGGAGAAAATTTTGATTTAGTAATGGTCAGTTATTTTAAAGTCTTCAAGAAATCAATGAAGCAAAGATCAAGAATTCTTGTATCTCTAGTGGAGAAACATTATAATGATGTTTGTTTCCTAGTAGATGCCAACTATACCTATGTTCAGGTAGATATTCCAAGGGTTAGATGGTTGAGACCATTACCATATGAGAAAAACGTTGATGAGGCATCTGTTGGAGTAACCACCAACATTCCCCTTCAGGATTCATGACATGGCTTAATTTCCTTCAGTGTTCTATAAGTCTAGTGGCTATATCAGACATTAATAGGTCAATCTTTTGGTGCAACAACAACTCTAGCTTGTAACAAGTGGTATTAGAGCTTGGTCATAGGTTTGAATCTCCTCGGGTAATGCTAAGGGGGGGATTGTTGGACTAACTACCAATGCTCCCCTTCGAGATTCGTGACATGGCTTAACTACCTCTTGTGTTCTATAAGTCTAGTGGTTGTATCAAGCATTAACAAGTTGATCTTTTGGTGCAATGACAACTCTAGCTTGTAACAACATCATCATCCATCACTGCATTGTTAGCAAAAGAGATTGACAAGGATGCTACATCCTTTGGGAATTATGATGAAGAAAAATCAAGGATAACTATAAACTTGGAAACTACCATCACCATTAGAAAGAAGAACAAAATAGTGAATAAACTGAAAGAAAAGTTTGGTGAAGGAGAAGAAGATGGTCAAGGACCTTTATAGCTTACACAAGGACAAGGAAATTAATCTTCAGAAGAAGTTAGACAAGAATTGAAGAAAACTAAAAAGAATATGAAGACACATCAAAAGAAAGTAGTGAAAACAAAGAAAGTGGAAAATAAGGAACAATAGAAGCCAGTTGTACCTTTGACAAGGTCAAGCATAAGGGTTGCACTATATAAGCTAAGGAAACTCAATTAGCAAAAGGAAAAAAGAAGAATGATATAGTAGAGATGAGCATGCCTACTAAGAAAATAAGAAGGAAGTATGCACCATAGGAGGAATCATATGATGAAAGGACAAAATTAGATGACATCAGTCAATTCAAAGTAGTAAGCCACAATCCTTCACCTGATATTGATAATCTATGTGAGAATGTAAAGAGAAATGTAGATTTATCTGGATTCACACATATTGATTTTGATAAGTTAGATAATGGAGATAAGAAAAATATTAAAGAAGCTATTTATGATATGATGGTTGCTTTTAAAATCACTCCTTTAGACATTACTAACTCATTACCTAAAAGTCTATATGAAAGAGTTGAGAAGAAATCGAATTTCAGTATGGAGACTAAAAACAAATCAGGGAGGCTACTTTAGCTCAAGTTATGCTTGAATTTGATAAGAAACAAATCACAAAGGCTATAGAGAAATACAAAGGTAGATTTTCTCCTAAATATAGAGTCTTTCATATCTTGAGAATAGGTGGTAAACAGAGAGAATTATTTTGGAATACAATCTATGGGTTAACCACACAAATAGTAGAAATGGTAAGAGACAAGGAAGGAATAGAGGTAGATAAGAATGAAGCAGAACAAAATGAGACAACTCAGGATAACATAGTTGAGGAAGATGCATAGGATGTCAATGCGTTGAGCACCAATCCTACACATGGAGAGAGAGAGAGTCAATATGACTCAGTAACTATTGAGGACATACCTGATAACTCTACAGAGAATGTAAATCCATTGAGTGAGGAAAATTTAAAGACACTACAACATGAATCCACCAATATTGTTATTGCATGCACAAATCCTATATTGGTAAGGATTGATGAATATCAAAAGGCTGAGATTGCATTCACTAAGACATAGTAGCAAGACATGTCTATTGTCCCTCACATGTTGTATAAATTAAGGAGAAGAGACCCACTGAACAAATAATAGATGAAAGTGTAACCCTAGAACAAAAGGGTGAACATAACCAAGCCCCATCTTCAATGCCTACTATTTTCATTGAGATGAAGGAGGAGGTAGGTACCGCAACTACATTAGTGTTGAGTCTACAAAGCTCAGGGTTGCCAACATTTGTCATAATTGACAAAAAGGGTAATAAAGAGAAAGAGGATAAGGAATAGAATCCTACACTCACCTCACTGAAACCCATTGCAGATTAAAAAAAAGAGAGGATAAGATGACTGCTAAGACAAAGGAATAGGTAGCCATATAGACACTGGTCACTTTACTAGTCATTACACCTCCTCCCAGTAGCTAGACTCTTCAAAGGTTGAGTACTCAAGATATATCATTGCAGATATCAAGGTCAAGTACAAGTACACCTAAGAGTGATGAGACTACACCATTTGAGGATGTGAGTTTAGATAAAGTGATTGTTCTACCCTAGTTTGATCCAACAAAAATTACACTTGAAGAAATGGTTGTTCTTCAAGAGGCTCTACATAGGAAATCAAGGCAAGAAATCTTGAGAAGGGAGCATAAGCAAAAACAGGTTGTACATGATATTAGAGATATTTTTATAGATGCTTTTTATATTCCAAATTCATTTTCCAATAAGCCTATCTTAGAGAAACTTGTACATATATTTGATAAGATAAAGGATGAAGATATAGAGAAAAAGGTAAAGTTATTATAATGGTTTGAAAGGAAATTTCACATTAAGGTTATGGACAAGATATCCAACGTCATTGCACTAAGACAAGTTGATTTATCAACTAAGATGGAGAATGTGAAGAAAGTTTTGGATAAAATTTTCTCTTTGTATAGAAAATTATGTGATGTTGAAATCTTTACTAAATAAACTTAATAGTCAATTGACCAGTTGCAAGGAGATTTATAATTAACAGGTACTACATTAAGGCAATCTCTAGTCACTAGTCAAGTTCATTTTCAAAGATTAACTGCTGACACAGATTAGGCTTATCAAGTTGCAAGAAAAGGATGCCAATATATGATCAGCTTTGATTAGCATTTAGTCCATGTTGACCCCACAAATGAGAGTTTTGCAAAAGGAACTAGCCTTTGTAGAAACATTGTTGAAGAAAGATTCTCATCTTTTTGCACAAGAAGGTCTAGTAGATATGGTAGCGAATCTAGAAATACAAATTCAATCTTTAAATGT